>CAMRHE010000020.1:7625000-8825000 GCA_947044405.1 Leptodactylus fallax
GACCACAAGATATTTAGAGAAAATCTTTAAAACTCTGCAAAATGTTTAATTACTTATATTTGCAAAAATGTTTAACTTTTAATTATCTACAAATTTAAAAATGGTTATGTACGTGGGAATACCCCTTTAAGTCAGACATGTAAGTAATATTTCAGAATAACATGCCAGTGAGCTGCAGACAGCAGATATTTGTTAATTAAAATGATTATTATCACAAACTGCAAAAGCAAAAACTGATACAGCCGCAATTGAGACAGGTAAGCTTAGTAGGCAGACAAAGCCCTTGTTTTCTCCACTTATTGGATGAGATTTTCTAAACTACATGAGACAATTCTGTCTCCATTTTCTCCAAAAAATGTCTCTTGCATCACATTTATTATGTATTTTACACACAGTTGTACGTCACTCATCCAGAAATTGAGTACAGTGTGAGCAACTTGGACTGTATAGTCTAGGTTAGGGGTTAGTCAGGGTGTAATAAAGATTATCAGTTTGTTCCTTGAGTTGGTAAAGCTTTATTACTAAAATACCCCTCAGTCCCCTGTTGTGGCGGGAACCTGCAGAGGCTGGAACTCTCATTCCTCTGCCTTCCCTACTGACTCTCAGTCACATGACTGAATCCATTCTACTCAATGGGCTACAACCCGAGTAGTGAGGTGTTGGTGATGTCAGTGAGAATTAGAACATCAGCAGGGGAGGCAGCGGAATGAGAGCTACGGCCTCGGCCTCGCAGCTGCCACCCACAAAGTTAATAAATGGGGCTCTGGGGGACTGAGGTGTATTTTAGTAATAAAGCAATAAAGCTTAACCAGTTCAGGGAATGCACTGGTAAGCTTTGAGACTACCCATATAAACCCTTTAATGATTTCTAAATATTAGAAAGAATTACTAAGTTCACACAGTTTTTTCCCCCAAAAAATCTAAAAATGGTGGCCAGTTATCCTTCATCTCTAAAAATGGATAATATATCCAGTTTTTGTCGCTCATTCCACTGTAAAATTAAGGCCTGGGTGTATCACTTTAGATTGTACAGTAATGTTACTTTACTACTATTATTATAGTGGCTTCTCTAACTTTCATGGGTTTTGTACATTCAGTTATGTACCGTTTATGTGTTTACCTGTCTGTGCACTGACATCACAGTGAATCGTTGCGGTGTATCACATGTGATCTTGTGTATTTTCTTTCTATTCCCCAATCGCATAAATAATGCATTAGAAAGAGTACTAGTGGGCTTATCTTTCCAGAGCTTTATCTGTCAAGGTCTTTCTGGCTCCTTAAAAAAATCCTAGTAGTGCACTTACTTGACTAACTAACTCCTTTATTTACCACAGCCTTTTCTGCCTGTGCAATAGGGCATTCAAGGAAAGGAACATAGCAATGTCACTGGTTTCTAATGAATTCATCACTTAGTAATGGTTCATCCCACAATATGGCTTCTGCTCTGAAGAACTTTACCAGGCATCAGAATAAGCAAAGTAAGTCAGAACTGAAATAGTGTTACCTCTATTTTTAATATTCACTTGTTAATGTGAATTTGAAGGAAAGCAGATGTTGTTTGCGCATTTTACAGTGCATTGGCTGTCTTAGCTCATTTTCATTTCCTCACATATGTGAGTGGTACTGTTAGTATCAGAGGAACCTGTTCTAAAATTCCTGCGGGAGGCATGTTTTCAATGCTTGGAAGAGATGCTTTTTTCAAGTGACATAACAGACAGTATGATAGACTTTACAGAGTAGCTTCCATCAAGAGCAACTAAGAGTATTTATCCTCTATCTATAATATAGTGAATATATGGCTGATTGGTGGGAGTCTGACCTCTTGAGACCCACACAATTCTGAGATTGGGGGGTGTTTTAGTCCCATTGTGAATTCAGACCTCATATGGGCTTGAACGTAGGTGTGCCCCTTGCAGGACAGGACCCAACCGTGCTCCCATTAACTTCAGTGTTCCCCTAGGGGGATCAGAAAGGTGAATATTTACTTGCGTCAATATTTTGTAACATTGAAAGCAGTTTTGAAAAACATGGCTGGACAGACCACTGGCCTTGATCAACTCAAGTAATGAATCTTAAGTTGTAACATGCAAAATATGTTAAAAATGAAAGGCGCTCTTTAGGGTATATGTTTTTATGGCCTATCCTTAGTATAGGCCATAAATATTTGATCGGTGTGGAATCTACATTGAAGTCAATAGGAGCTGAGCTGCAATACTGGCACCCGGCCACTATACAGGGCACGGAGCCATCTGCTTCCTGTGTTGTATATGGTATGGATTTTGGAAGCGGCTGATCATTGCGGGGCCTCCTGTTGGCCCCCCACAGATGTGATATTTATGTTCTTTCCTAAGTGTAGGTCATAAAAACCTGAAACCTGGACAATCCTTTAATATCAGTTCCCAGATGTAGAACTATTATTGGATTTATTCCCTTTGGTAGTGAAAGTATTGTGCACCGTGAGGCACTCATCGGCAGAGTAGCCTGTCGGTAGTCTACAGACTTCTGTAACATTTCTCCTACAGCTCTGTATGGTGGTATCACAGTGTTAAAAGTGGCATAATCGTATATACTAAGGAGGATGTTTAAAGGGGCATAATAAGACTATACTAAGGAGTTGTTATTTGGTGAATAATTTCTGCAATGGTGATATTTTGCTTGTTTTCTTTTATTGTATGTTATTCTGTGCTCCTTGTTATTATATATTTTGGTGGAATTATTTTGATTTAGAGAAAAATGAATGGAAATGCAGCTTAATCCCACTGGAGATTGGTGGTAAGGTAACAGGATTTATTCGTGAATTAGTGTTAAATAGCACAGTAGGATTTGCTGCTGGATAAAATGAAAAGCGGCCCTCCACCTACATATTAGTTACTACAAAACACTCCTAATGAACGTACTGCGGAAATTATTAAAGATGAGGGGCATTTGCTGCTCTGATATAAAACCCCTTTGATTTATTTTAAATCTGTTTTCATTTCACTTATTTAGATAATGAATGAACAGCGTGAGCGGAGGTCTGCAGTCAGCGCCTTTAATTATATCAGCCTCATGTGAATGTTTCAACCAACTCATCCATTTATATATCTTTTTTACTTGCATTTGTTATTTGAGTAGTAATGTTCCTAATTCAGACAAAAACTAAAGCTTGTCTCATGTGGAACTCTGCCCCTTTACTGATTGTACGGCTGGGGCCCCACGTGGTGTAAATACCACGGTTTGGCCGCAGGTGAAACGTGGGAAAAACCACGGCGTTTTAGTCTCCTCACATTGCGAAAAATGCGCATAGCAGACACACCGTTGTGGTTTGGAAATTGCAGCATGTCAATTATACCTACGGAAACGTCGGAGATTTCTCTATAGGTATAATGGAAGCAGAAAGTCCGCACAGGAAACCTCTGCAGACTTTCTTTGAGAAGCAGTGATGCGTTGCCGCCGCGGTTTTTTTCCACAGCGCGTTTTTGCTTCGGCTCACTACGTTGGGCCTTAGCCTAAAGATCCTAGCAGCCACTGACCACAACTAGATGGGTGTATACTAATACTACTGAGTTTTATTCATGATGCAAAAATAATGTATTCATTTTATTTATTCAAATGAGTTTAATAAAAGCATTACAAATCTGTGCTAAGCATGTAGTCTTTATAGGTGTTGCATCATTAAACGAACCCTGCTCCAGGTACGTTACAGTTTACCCTGAGCAGGAGACGTTCAGAGAGACTGCAGAGGGAGCAGTCACTTCAAAGAGCTCTAACAGCTCTAACTAGACTGTCTGTAGCCCACCTAGACTCGCAACTTCACTTTAACCAGTGTGCACGAGAACACTGTGCAGGAGTGCAGCTGACATTGCAGGGAGGAGAAAATGATTTTATCACTCTCCTGTCCTTGTCACTTCAGAAAACCCCAGGGGAGGGGGTACCATGGACTTCTGTTCATGATATCACCCCCCATTATCAATCAGAAAGCATACATGCTATTTAACCTCTTATAGGCTGCCATGATGATGATCTAAGTTGTTTCACAGAAAACAAAGTAAAAATAGACTTTTTTCCCTTGTTATTAAAACCCCCCCATAAAAATGGTATCTCCACATCTGTAACAGCCCCTAAAATAAAATTAGTACATTATTCTATATGATAAATGCCATAAATCTTAAAATTCAAATGCCAAAATTCATGCTTTTTGTTAATCTCATCTCTCAAAAACAAAAAGTAATAAAAACAGATGAAAAAGTCTCAGGTATCCACAAAATACAAGGTCTCGTGAAGCTACATTGACATAAAATATAAAAAGTTATGGAATGTTATGGAAAGCTGAAATGTTACTGGAGTAAGGCTAAAATTGTTAGATCGCTAAAGGGGTTAAAATCTACATATGGCAATTTTTATGAGACTTAGAGGGTTAAAAGGAGTCTGTCAGCATCAAAAACATTATTAATCCAGCTCCAGTACCTTATAGTGTATTTGGTGGTGTGAGCTCAGTACTATAATGTGTTTGGAAAATGGACCCTTAATTTTAATGAAAAACTTTTTTTTATTCCTATGTAATTGAGCCAAGAGGTCATCGGGGGCATGTTCTGGGGCGGCTGAGTATCACAGCAAGAGCTTCCTCTCGCTCAATACCTCTCCAAGCAACATTTAAGCAGTCAGAACTTCCCACGCCTTATTCCAGGCAAAAGGAAGATCTTGTGCCACAGACCGAGCCCCTGATGCACTCTTAGCTCATTTGCATAAGAATAAAAAGCAGTCTTTTTGTCAAAATTAAACAGCCATTCTACAAACAAGTTCTAAAATTGTTCTCACAGCTCTGAGCCCTATAAGGTACCCGGGCTGGTTTAATAACGTTTTTGGTGTTCAAAGACTCCCTTCCTTAAGCATATTCAACCCTTACCAGTTGGCGATGGTGGCAGCTCCTGAACTCCACCATATTTGAATCCACGACATCCGCCATAATACAACATTGTTATGTCTATCACTTTTGTAGATTTGGAGAAAAATATCTTTGAAGTTTTATGCAAATTAGACAATTTGTGCACTGGTGGCAGCCCTTTAGCCATGGGAGAAATGCTGTTGTGGTCAAGTAGAATGGTTAACAGGGAGGATGAACTACCACAGCACTGGGTGGTGAAGGCAGCAGATGATAGGTGTGTGAGTGACAAAAGCAGTGCTCCAGGAAGCAGAGTGCCCGCCCGCAGTGAACCATATTCCCATTTGCATAAGACTTCAAGGATGTTTTTCTCAAAGTCTACAAAAGTGACACATATAATAAATACATAAGTTGTTTATTACTGTAATGTGCTCTGCAACACAGTTGTGACAGTAGAATAGTGGTAGACTCCCTTTAACCCTTTCCTGACATCTGCCATGCTATTATGGCGAATGTTGGGTATTTAAATATAGTAGTCGTGCAGGAGCTGAGCGGCCACCATAGCTGCTGGGCCTCCACTGTAGTATGCAGTGCCCACAGTCAGTTCCCAACAGTGTATTGAATTAGTGATCAGATTTTTTTTTTTTTATATAAAAAATAATTAAAAATGAAAATCACCCCCTTTCCCTAGAACACATATAAAAGTACAGAAAGTAAAACACATACACATTAGGTATCCCTGTGTCCACAAATGTCTGGGTACTTGCACTGATACATATATTCTTACTCTTAGTAAAATGCAGATGCCTCTAGGGGTATAATTGTGAAAAAAATGGCTGCCACTGTTCTTCTCTGTGTAAAACCAATCTTAGTCTTGAGTCCCCACATTGCCTAGTCAGTGCAGGGCTTAATACCATGGTTTCTGCTCAAACTGTGTATCAAACTGTCTGTATTTCTGAGGCACTGACCATGGGCACACTAATGTCAGAAGATTGTGTAGCAGCACAGCCTCTCATCTCAGCCGTTCCATCATCCTATGGTTATAGTGCAGCCATGGTCACTGCCTCAGATAATCCTTACAGGCAAAACACACTCCACATCTTACTAGGAGGATGTAGTTAGTGTCACTGAAGGTGTACATTATTTATTTATTTATTTTATATCCTATTCCTGCAGAACCCCTTTAAATTTATCATTGCAGACTTTACCATTTTTCTCCTTTTTAGTTAAAAAAATTGCTAAAAAAATCTGTTAATTAATCTTTTCTATGGTAATTCTAACATGTTACTTATTACAAAAGATGCTTAGCAAGTTCATTCCTCTTTGGCTGCTATGTTATCTGTCTATATCTATTTTCATTCATTTTTTAAGGTTAAAATTAGCATAAACGTAATTTTTGTGTAAACTCTCTTCAATATTTTACCTTAAACCTTAGAAATTAGCATCAAGTAAAGCTAATAATTGCTCACAGTAGATCCAAAACAGTTGATATTGTTGAAAAGGGGTCCAGACTGTTAGGATAGTTGTTTAAGTCAATAGAACCCAATATATCACCCCAGCCGTGTATGTAGATAGGTTAGGGTCACCTGAATCAAACAGTGTTTTCCCCTTGTGTATATATTATGTTTTTATTTTTGGGTTCTGTAGTGTTTACTGGATCTGACAAGTATAATGTTTCCATTTAAAATGGTATTTTTTGATAATTTAGTTGGTGTTTTTGTAGTCTTTTGTATCTTATATATGTTTTTACTGTTGCTTTTTGTCCCAAATAAATGAGTAGAATTTATAAACTGATTAGTTGTTTTTATCTTTAATTTGGCACCAATGAGACATCATAGGTAGCAGATATTCTGAATGAACAGTTTTTTTGATACATTGTCATATTTTCAGGGTTATTGGATGTCATAATAAAGAGATTTTAGTTTATTATTATTATTATTTATTTATTTATATATATATATATAGCACCATTAATTCCATGGTGCTTTACATTTGAGGGTTTACATACGGTACACAAGATATACAACACAGATAATACTAACAGTGACCAACTGGCACAGTGGGATAGAGGGCCCTGCCCGCAAGGGCTTAGTTTCAATTGACTTTAATGTAAACCATTTTCCTAATTTTCATACATTATTTTTCCTTGTTTCACAGAAAATGATTTGTATGGAGCAAATTATTGCTACCATTATTTTCTTTATGTAGGTGAAAAAGATTATTGCAACCCTATGCAGTTATTAAACCTATACTCTACATCATCTGATCAATGCATAAATACAATGTATATATTTTAATTATGGATTCTTTTATATAATTATATTATGTCTCAAAGAAGTAAAAAAAAAGCTCCTATTGGTGATAGCCAGCCATCTAATTGACTTTAATGTAAAAAAAAAATTGGCAATTGAAAAATATGTATTATTTTCAACACTGTGGACAATGGAGTGCTGCACTGACATATCAAAGTATATTTTAGTACAAAACAGATTAAAAAAAAACCTATGACAGCAGATTAAATAGCTAGAGAATAGAAACTTATTGAGAACTGTTTGGTCAGAACTAAAATATTTCTTAAATGAATAATAATAATAATAATAATAATAATAATAATAATAATAATAATTACTTATATTTTACACCAGAATTTTTTTGAGATTTTTTTTTTTACATTTTCAATGTCAGTATTTATATTTAAAAAAAATCCTGCCATTCTGTCATTTTCAATCTGGTGATATTCCTAATAATTGGCTGACACTTCCTGTTCTGTCGATTTCTTTCCAGCAGTTACCTCATTATGAGAGTAGGCAGGATAACAATGACAGTTATCATTTATATATTGGGACTATATACAATTTGTTATAGACACAATTTCTTTACTCCCCTTCACTGAAGATTGACTTCTGCACAGGTCACAGAGTATGTCTAGAAAACTTTACCATGGACTTCAATGAACATCCCAAGGCTATTGTTTATGATCTATGCTGCTGCTCTAAAGCATATCTCAAAATGCTGTTAATAGCAACTCAGGCAAGATGGCCGCCCCCATAATTATGTACAGAAATATAAATTTTAAAAAATCTACACACAGAAAGTATAGACAGATTAGAAACAAATCTATCCTCAGTTAATAAAAAGTTATAGGTGGTACATTCCATTTAAGATATAAGCGGCATTTTACAGTATTTTCCACTGTTTCCTTCATTATCCTCATAATTAAAATTGATAATTGATATTAGAAACTTCATATAAATGTTATGACTCTTAAGGACGTAGTTGATGTGGTTTGTTTACCAGATATTTCGATTTTCAACATTTTATTTTGCATGTTGGCAAAATACTTGAGAATGCCTTGGTGCCATATTATTGTAATGCTATCTTCTTGTTGCGTAATGCTGTTGGAGAGAAGGCAACTACTTTTTCAGTTATAAATCATGTTGACTCTAGTACCTTGGGAGTACATCAAAAAATTTGGAAGTAGATGGCACTTTAGCACAGAATTTAAATCCCACATTGACTTGTATGTGACTTTCTTAGAAGGTTCGGAAGAAGGACATAGAATTACCTCCAAACCTTTTTTCTTATCTTCATCTTTTTTCTGAACATTACAAAATACCATTCTATACAAGGACATGTAACATGGTCGTGGTGCTTGGTCCACTTATCTCCACAGTGCTGCTTCTATCCATTCTGCAAAGTGCACTTCTAGCTCTGTATGTTCCTGCCCACTAATGCAGAGATCTGGTAGTTGATAGTGCATGCAGAGCTTTCTGTACACTTCTCCTGGATGTCTTGCAAAGTATTTCAATGTAGTGAGCAAGTCGTAAAGTTTTAAGCACAAAAGAAAAGAAAATACAAGCTAGAAAGTCAGTTATATCGATTTATGTGTGGTCACTCTGTATTGGTCCCCACTGGTGTCACAGTGTAATAGCAATTGCCAGTGGAGGTTATTGGTCACTTAGAGTTTTCTGTATCTAGATTGTTAGATTTTTTTCATCATTTACCAATGTGGAATCCTTCCTTCCAAAAATAGTTCTTATAAATATAAGCACATGCCTAGTTTGAGAATCCCTAAATGTAACTGTTCACAAAAGTGCGATTGATACTTTGGCGCAAATTGGCAGACAGCTGCAAAGGCCTGGCATACAGAGGTATTGTGCTGACATTTATTGAAGGTACTTGTTTTAGGAGTTTTATTTTGGTAAGTGGAAGGCATCTATTAGTTTGGAAAAAAAGATCAAGTTTTTTAAATTAAAATTATATTTTTTATTCAAGAAAATGTAGTGATCAAGAGTAGATCTTACATTTTACACTATGTATAACTTTAGAGCATTTTTAAATTAGCGGTACAAGTATTTTGGGTTAAAAATCCTTTTTGTAATTGGCTTTAATTAAAAATGTGTTTTATTTGACTTCTACAGATTGCATTTGAGGCACTACAATACAAGTTATAGAATGTTGTTCTTTATCTAATATATCGAACTAACCACCCGATGACACATTTTCCAACCTTTCTTTGACCTCTTCTGAAAGATCGTTTAAGCTGATATATGACCAGATCATGTCTTTGTTCTGATTGAGATCATCCTAAAAATTTGCTCAGAAGAGTAGAGAGAGGGTCTAAAAAAACGAGCCATGGGCAGTCTGTCTGGCGGATAAGCTAATAGACAGGGTTTTTCAGCTGGTGTTGTAGAGCTTATACATGCAAGCTGTAGAAGACAAACAAAACAACATTTTTTTATTTAAACCTAATTACAAAAATGATTTTTAACCCGAAAATTGATACCATTCATTATTTTTAAAAAATTTCAAATTTGTGCATAGTCTTTAAATACCTAAAAAATATTAGTTCACAATTTTTTAAAAAAGTGCACATTTTTATTTCTTTTAACAATAATTTGTAGTTTTCTTTTTAGTAAATAAAAACTTGTCTACAACTGACTATCATAACAGTTGACAAGCAAGTGTCCAGCACAGTTATTGCTAAGTCTTTCTGTCATACCAGGGCTGTCAATTGCTGATGCATTCATTGCAGACCAGTGAAGTTCACCCTTGTGGATTTATGACTGGTTTACAGAAGATTGCAACCACTGGGGCAGCTTCACTGATACTGTCTAGAAGTTAAACTGTGTAAAATTAAACTAGACAGTCTTAAAATGCACCAGATTTATCAACATGTCTAATGCTAGATGAAAATTTGTCGCTTAGTAAATTATATTCCCCCATTGTTTCATTTACTTCCCTTCTCGTCTTGATCTAACTTCTCATTCTTATGTTGTGTTTGCTTCTGATTGCTCAGTTTTTCCTTCTTTTTGTTGGACTGTGTCTGTAATGTGTTACTGAAGCGTAATAATATGTTGCATTCCTGGAAGGTACTGGAGTGTTCTGAATACGGCATGCATTTGATCTCATTCCAAATTCAAAGAATATTGTACAATTTGGACATTAAGGATTCTGCACAATTTGGCGCAGAAGTTTTGGGCAAAAATGTTGTCAATAGTGTTGTCAGTTTTTTGTACAAATGAAATGCCAGCGTTGATATAGATCAGATATAGAGGCAATTTCAATTCTCTTGACTTTTAAGACTGATGAATTTTATTTCAGTGTCCAATTAACACTTTTCTTAAAGGGGGTTTCAAGGAATTATAGTTGTGGGCCAGGAGGCCAGGTAAGGTGAAACATAAAAAAACCATACTCACCTGTCCCCGACACTCCGATGTCCAGTGGCGTCCAGCGCTTGTTCCAGTGATAGTCCTTGGTGCACGTGAGCGATGAGACCAATCAGTGGCCTAAGTGGTCAGAGGAAGGGATCCATGACGTCACCAGTCACATACGGCAAGGACTCTCACCGGCACAAGCCCCTGGGCGCTGCTTGAACGGACAGTGGCGGCAAACACAGAAACGCCTTGGACAGACATGTTTGTTTTTTTTTTTTTTATGTTTCACCTTACCTGGCCTCCTGGCCAAGAACTGTAATTCCTGGACAACTCCTTTAAAGTGGCCATACATATTAGATAGAAGTACACTCCCTTTATGAATACTCTTTACCCTTACTGCCCTATGGTCTGTGAACCCCAAACTCTTCTAATCTTGGATATTGCCGTGTTTATTTCATATTTACGTGGAGTTGTCTTTTGAAGAATAGCATCCTTGCAATATAGTATTGTGGATGCGATTTCTACAAAGACAACAAATCTTCCATTTAGAGATATCTTTTATATTGTATTCTTTTTATTGTTGACCCTTCTTGAAGTACAGATGAACCAGGACACTTAATATTCATTATCTGAAGAAAATCGAAAAGGCATTTTTTGAAATCTCCTTGTTCATTTGTTTGAGAGAATGAATAGACACAATTTGTATTGTTGATCTGTCTTTGGCAGTCCTGGTTGCTGTCAATTTCCTTTTAGCCTCTGACTGTATGGGTAAATGTCAAATCTATTTTCCCTTTAGTTGTGTTTATTAAATTTGCTATGCTGTTTTGTAACCTTCAAATAAAGTCTGTCTTATTGTACTTGTTTACCTTAATTTCCTCTCGTTTTGTGAGGCTCTCAGCCAGGATATGGGAAATTCTTTCAAGACTTTTGTCTTATCTTTTGAAAGTTTTTTTCTTTTTTCTCCATGAAGTCTTAACGAGGGATTGTTTGAAGACATAGTAGGGCCTTTTGTTTTTCTAAAGACTGGAAGTAGAGCAAGTGAAAGGAATTGAGTGAGATTTTTTATTTACGCCCATGAGTCTGTGTTTTTGTGACCATTGTGTGAATTCACAATGGCAGTGGTTTGTCATTTGCAAATTCTTTTAAAATCAAAAATGGAATAAAGAAAATAAAGAACTACACAAAATTGCCTAATATATATATATATATATGAGCCAAAAATGTTTCTATTGTGGTTATGTAACAAATAATGATCCCAATTCAAGAAAATATTTTGTTCAGAGAACAAACAATTTATTAAGAAGAATAATGTCACTGTTCATATATCTGTGTAAAGTTCCAGTTAAGATCAAAAACTCATTTATGTCCTAGAAGTTTCCAGTAAGCTAAATCTACATCTCAACCACAATAGCCCCTAAGTGTTACTTGCTTGTCTTATCCCACTGTGAAAAAGAAAGGCTGAGGTTTGATAGCCCTCTTCCCGCTCACTTCTGGTAAGCCAATATAAACAGGGAGGACATCTTTGCCTGTGTTTGAGAGACCGAGCTTGGGCAAGTTATAACTTATTTTTTTCCCTTGTGTAATCGTCTTTTTTTCACTATTTTTGTTTTATGAAAAAGATCCTCTGTCTGTTGCTAGTGAAAACTCGGCCTAAAGCTAGCCATAGATATATTGTTTTACTTGGCAGATTTTTGTGACAATCTTAGGGCCCATTCAGATGTCGGAAAATGAAGAGGAATTTGAGTCAGACGTCCATCTTGGATTCCTCTTCATTCCTCTTCATTTTGTTGCAGCTTTCTGCCACTGATTAAGTTCAGATGAATCAGCCTAATCAGCAGGGAGTCTTGAGCCTTGGATCCCGCAGGTGAATCAGCTATGGAATCCATGGTGAAATTGAGTAGGATACTTATTGTTTCAGGGACCTGCTCAGATCTCCAGAATCCGCTGCCATTCACACAGCACAATCTGCCTCTGACTTGGCAGTAGATTCTGCGTCAAAATCAGAGGCAGATTGTGTCATGTGAACGGGGCCTTATGGTTGTGGAAATTGACTGATTGTTCCTTTCAGGGTGTGGAGTCAAGAGTTGGCAAAAACTTACTGACTTTGACTTCAGCTTCAAAATAAAATGATTAATTATTTTTAATGATGCTATGCAGTTATCAATATGGTATAATTAATTAGTTGTATAATTTTTTGTATATTTATTTTCTTAGGAATTCATTTACTGGCTTTTTAATAAATTTGAGGATCTTTACTTCTTCTGAGTGACCATAGCGGTCAGCCATTTATGATAGATTCGGAGTTGGAGCAGAAGTCGGAGTCAGGCTTTGATAAAATAGAGGAGTCAGAGTAAGTGGTTTGGCATTCTGACTCCACAGCCGTGGTTCTCTTGTTCAAGTTAGGCAACGGAGACCAGACAGGTTGAATATTTATCTGTCTGACCACTATGTATTTAGTTGGGTAAGATTTTTGGCCAAACTCCTATTCGAGAATTTTTTTGGTGACTTTGTTCCCTTTTGTCAAGAGTTTTACCTAGGTGTTGGGATTTGTCAGAATGTTCAGTATAGGTCTCAAAAATGTAGACAAGGGAATTAAAGTATATGTTACATTACATTTTCATTGTATTCCACAGAGCCTTACATAAACAACCAGTATATATTATAACTGGTGGTGAAGATCTTACAGTCAGAAAGATATAACCCCTGTAGGTGTTGCTGACAAGATGTAATATAAAAGTAATTACTTTTTAGAAGTATTTACTTAGAAAAGAATGTATTTTTAATCATCTTGATCTGGCTTGCCTGTACTTCTCCAAGCTTTTCTTATTGTTCATTGAAATTGCTTTCACATTAATTTAATATCATCATTGGCTCAGCTAGCTTCTGTCTAGATTTGGAAATCTCGCAATCTTTTGTCTTATTGTTAGCATTTGCTCTCTGTAGTAGGGCCTCACATTCCTCTCAGGTGGAATTTAATCACCATGATCCCAGTTCTTTGAAGCATTCCCACTGGGGAAGCTAACCACTAGAGCTTCTCAAATCCACTTTGGCAGTGAGAAGGCAAAGCCAGTCTGCATTAAGCTCAATGTGCTCCTACTTACTAATTCTTTGGCTTTTTGTACTTTAACCTCTTAGATAAGGGCACACACAATTGTGTTTTTTTTTTCCAGACGTGTTCTATATAGAGTCTTTCTTCCTTGTGGTGAATCCATGAGTATGTAGTAGCAAGCAATAATATGTCCTCTGCTTTCAAATGCTGGAAGAAATTCACTCTTTGTAATGATGCTATAGATGTACACGTAGCCAGATGAAGGAAAGAAACTGTATTAAAAACCTTATGGAATTGCAGGCTGAGAGTCACTGTAGTAAAGTGATTTGTGTCGTAGATAGAAGAGTAGTTGCTTGAGGCATAAGATTCTGCTCTATTATGGTGCTTTGTACTAAGGAATACACAAGGTTTTATAAGCATCAGTATATAGAGTCTTGCTCTGCTAATAGCTGATAGTGGCTCAAAGGCATGAATTTATAGAATAGGGTTTATGGTAGTTTATTTGGGGTTCTCACACACAGTGAGAAACG
Source organism: Leptodactylus fallax (assembly GCA_947044405.1). Classification (NCBI taxonomy): domain Eukaryota; kingdom Metazoa; phylum Chordata; class Amphibia; order Anura; family Leptodactylidae; genus Leptodactylus; species Leptodactylus fallax. The sequence goes on from CAMRHE010000020.1 coordinate 7,639,098, forward strand.
TGGAAAATATGTCATGTATCAGCTAGGCCCAGTCTCATTAAGGTAACTGGGATGAGATTAGGATCGGTCCTTAGTCATCACTCGATTTTTCCTTTCAAGTGAAAGGGAATTGTTTAGGAAAAAAACATGGGATGTATGTTGGAGGGTATAAACTAATTGTCTAGTATATGATATCAATGTTTTTTTTTGTAGCTTGGAGCTCTGCTAATTTCTGAAGACATTACAATAAGGAAATATCTAAGCATTGCCCCCCAGAACCTTCCTCCTTAGTGGGCACTGTTACATTGTGGGGTCTACTTGTCTCAGTATCATGAACAAGCTTTTCAGAGGTCTTACACATCTTTTAGGGAGCAGATGCGATGCTAACCTTAGGCACTAGGATTATTACTAGACTGGACATTAGGAATGTTTAGTTGAACTGCTGCTTTGAAATGCTGTTATCAGAGGGACGTATCGCTCTGATCATCCTATTAGAGCTGTGGTGTGGATAGGCCAAACCACCAACTCCAACTCCCATTTTTCCATAGACCGACTCTGAGTCCTGTTCTGACTCCAAGACTCTTTCACAAATGGATGGCAGCCATGGTCAGTCAGAAGCAGTAAAGACCCTCTAATTCATTAAAAAGCTAGTAATTGAATTCCTATGAAAGTAAATATTAGCAAATTATGCATCTAATTATAAAATAATTACAAATCATCTAATATAATTATAAATAATGTATCATTTTTAATTGGAAGCCCTAGTCCAAGTTGGTAAGTTTTTTTTCTGAATCTGGCTCGAGCCAAAATGGGTCCTAACTTAAATTTAGAAGTACAGCAAAGACTGAACTGTCTTCAGTCAGAGCACTAGGAAATGGAGAAGTGGAAGAGAGAGAAAAGTTTGCATAATAATAATAATAATGCACTGGGTGTGTGGTCAGAGTGAATTATCTCTGCTTGTATGCCATGTAAAATGTAGGAATATTTATTCCAAGAAAAACATCACTATAGCACATTGCTTACTAGCTTAATGGGGTTGTTCCATCTGCAGAGGACCTGCAGGCAGTCAGTTCACAGCGGATGGAGCCTGAACAATTGGTTGTTTTTGCCAAAGGGAGCTGTGGGTGACCACACATTTCCAACATGAAACCCATTTGAATGTATTGGCGTTCATGTAATAATTGGCTCTCAGTTTTGATTAATAGGGTCCAACTATGGCATTGATATACCCTAACAGAGCATATTGACAGGGATTGCTCCTATGATACTGTCAGATCACTGAGAGTCTGACTAAATGAAGGGGCTCATCCCCTGGCTTGTTTACTATTCACAACTTTGCACATTGTGTGGTGGCTGTCACTGGAATGGGACTGAGAGGCAAAGACCTGCAGTTTCAGGCACATTGAAGTGTCCCCTTTAATCAGCTGATCATAGGGGTCCCAGGAGTCAGACTTTGAATGCGGCTGAGATGCAGAGAGCTACAGTATCAGGCACAACTTATGCCTGGGCCCCAATGAAGGGCCCCTGTCAGTCAGCTGATGGTTCTATGAGTCATGCATTCAATATCAATGTTATATAAAACCATTTAAGGCCGGGGCTAACGTTGTGAAAATGCGGCATTTTGGCCATGGCAACAAACTCTGCGTTTTATAGTATCTGCAAAGTGGATGTGATTCTGGCTAATTCCATCCACACATTGCAGAAAAACAATCTGCAGTGGAAATGCTGTGATTTCAAAAACACTCGCGTTTTTGAAAATCACAGCATGTCAATTATATCTACGTAAAGTTGAAGTTTTCCGCATAGGTACAATAGGGACAGAAAGTCCGCAGATGAAAATTCATGTGGATTTTCTGTGAAAAATGCTGCAGAAAAAATGTGATGGATTTCCGCCGCGGTCTTTTCCGCAGTGTTTTTCGGCTGCAGCTTGCTACTTGGGGCTTAAGCCTAAAAAGGACTTGTTACCAGGTCTGAAAATCCCAAAGACATACCTCATCTGATAGGTCACCTTGAGCATTTTGGTGTTTATGACACATAATTCCCACCTCTGCAGCAGGGCTGTGGAGTCGGTACGCCAAAGCCCCGACTCCGACTCCTCAATTTCCCCTTGACTCCGACTCCGACATACATGGCGCATGTTTAAGAGATAACTTAATTTAAGCTTTTTATCATCCTTATGATACAATAATCAAGCTATTTAGGTAGAACATAAAATATATTTATTGGATACAACTTTAGAACACAAAAAACTTTAATAAATTGCAAATATGCAAAACGCTGCAGTAAGTGGTAAAAAAACAGTTTTCAACAAAAACAGTTTTCTCAGTCTCAGCACAATGATTCACTTGCTGACAAGCAGTCACTCTGTGTCCTCGGGCTGTGGGTGGGTCTCCAGCACAATTACAGATAAAGTCAAGCTTTTCAGTCCTCACAATCACAACACTTGTATCTTTTGCTTACTCCAGATAATGGTGCTAAACCTTATAGGTTCACTCAGAACTCAGTCCCATCATTATATAAGGAATAGAACAGACCTTTACAGGACATTTCATCATTTTAAACATTTCATCATTTTCCCAAATTCTTATGAAAATATATTCAGCACATACTGCATTGTACTACTAACTGTACCAATTTATTATATATTTTGGGAGTCGGTCCATTTTATTCCGACTCCACCAAAATAGGCACCGACTCCGACTCCACGACTCCACAGCCCTGCTCTGCAGTGTTACCTCCACTTGGCTAGTATGCCCTAATTTACATTACCACTAAAAAGAGTCATATCTTTGGAATGGCTGAACGAATCTGGATAAATAATACAACAAAAATGCTTAGAGTGACAGCGCCTATTAGATGATGTATGTCATTGGACTTTTTAGACCTGCTGACAGGTCCTCTTGAAGTTTGAGCACTGAATTATGCAGTATGCCAAGGAAAGAAAGTCAAGCTGTGTTATTTTTAACATATTTGTTGATTTTCTCCAATCTGATGTAGGTGGCCTGCACAAGTTCACATACAGTATGTCCTCTATTAAAGACTCCTACCTAGAGTATGGACTTAGTACTTATTATTGACGCCTACAGAAATGTTAGCAATTTCCCAATCCGTTCAGGTCACCTGCAGAATCAGGACAATTTTTTTTTAGTACGTGCTTTGACTCTGTATTTTTCTTTTTATTATAATTTCCTTCTGTAAAGTATTATTTGTTTGTGTTTTTGTATATTAATCATTGATTTTTAGTTCTTTCCTCACTTGTTCTGTGCCATATGCTACAATCTGTTAAAGCCTTCATGTGCAATAAAAAAGTCGTTTAATGTAAAACCCAGCGCTTTGGCATATAAATATTGGCGAGGAATGATAAGGGACTTGGACTACTCCCTACATTTTTTTTACCTAAAGGTTGGTCACAGTCCTCTCTGCCAGTTCTAGAATAATGGTGCCCTTCCAGTTAAATGTTAAAAAAAATCTGTCAGCTGTTCATGTGGTGCAGAATGACAGTAGTCTAGTCTAATGTAAGACTATGATATGCAGTTTATTTTTGTCCTGTGGCTGAATAGGTTTAAAAAACACAAACTTTTGCCTAAAAGAGTAACTGTTGTACCAAGTTATTATTGTTTTTTTTTTTGTAAATGAATAGTTCAGGTGAATATAAGAGACTTTGTAATATATCTTATCAGAGGAAAATACTTCTATCTCTTTTTTATTATCTCCTTTACTTCCTGGTAAACTGCTCAATTCACTGACAGATTTGTCTCCAGTGTAAAGATGGGCAGATCACAAATCAAGTTACATAGAAGTCTACTGAAAGGGGAAGAGGGAGGAGCCCATGAGAAACAAGCACAGACACAAACTGCTACAGGAAACCGCAAAATTGGTAGCACTTTATATTACCTTTATTGCAGTTCTTCAGCAAGTCTTAACAGGACTGAGCAGCATAGATGTAAATAGTGCTCTGGTGAGAAAGATGTCCTGCTGTAATCTGCTCCCGGATGCCTCTTTACTGCTACTTCTCACTGGTTCCTCTCCCCTCCCCTCTGCATAGATTTCTGTAAACTGAAGTCTGTCTTTAGTGTAGAGAGATATCGAAGTAAATTGAGCAGTTTTTTAGTCACAAAGACTTTCTTTTATTCACCTGAACTATTAATTTACTAAAAGTCACTGTCATTGATTTAATAACATAAAGTTTCTGGAATTTAGTACAAAAGCTATACTTGGGTTTATGTAATGGAGTCTGTCAGCAGTTTGACCCATTAAAATGGCTAATATTGCTATATAGGTGACAGGAAGAACAGTTTAAACATACTTATCTTAATGATCATGCAGGTGGAGTGACTGAGGAATCTAGGTTTTAATCCCCCTGGTGCTCTTACTGTAAGTGTCTGGGGGGGGGGGTGTTCTCTTGCTGTGTTGTGTCCTGGGGTCTGTGCACTGAATGCTCAACAACCTTCCCCTCTGCTATTGAGTGAGGAATGTCCAAACTGAAGACGACTAGAGTAGTCATTGAGAGCAGAGTGGAGAGGCTGGGATTGTTTACACTTGGGATTGTTCATACCTTTTCCATTAATGTTGCATAAATCAATAATACAAGGGAATATATGAGACTTTGTAATACATCTTATTAGAGAAAAATACCTCCTTCTACACTTAGAGGTCTTTCTTTTCTACCCCCCACCCTTGGCTATCAGTGGTGTCAGATTACAGCTCACAAAGGAAGTCCATGGAGAGGGGAGGGAGGAAAAGCCAGAAGGTAACCAGTGAGGAGAGGCAAAATAGAGATTGCAGACAGCTAAATAGGAAGTCTTCAATCTCACCTCAAGTGTTTTATTCACATTAATACAGATCAGTACTTCTCTATAGTGTTGTACAGTATATGAACCTGAGTAATAGAGCAGGTTCTCCTCTACTTTCTGTAGGCAGTTTATAGCAGATATTAACACAGCTAGTCTCAATCCACCAGCTCAGGGAGAACTGGAAATGAAACATGAAAACTGCTATAAAATGCAGATAATTGCCAAAAACTGTTGTTTCAAAGTTTGCAAGGTTAGGTACTCTTTATGTCTTTAAAAGAAATGCCCAAATCCTCATTTGTAAGGATAGTGAATAGTCAGTATTAATAGAAGAACCATGATGGGAAAAAAAAAAGCTGATAACATATACAGGAAACTCATAGGAAGTTTTTCTTTACGGTCAATGGGCAAGTTTGAGTCCTTTGTTTGTCATGCTCCACATTTAGTGACAGTGTGCAGTGATTATAGTCACTGTCAAAACAGGCTTATCCCTATGAGCTTCCTGTCTGGTATACAGTCACTGGAAAGTCTCAGGCTTATCACCTGCATTCCTCCAGTGAGAAAAAGCAGGCAGAAGAACCATTTGGTCTCCTCCAGACTTTAAGAAACAAAGCAAAGCTGTCAGTTCTCAGTCTCATCTCCCTGACAAATTGCACAGAATTCTTTAAATATTCAGCATTTTGTTCTTCAATAAGCAAGGACATACTGATTTATTTTTTTATATACATCAAATCTTCTCCGGTAAATTGCCGCTCGCTTGCTGTATGGGTGTCATCTACTGAATTACATTTTTATTGACAAAGCCTGCAGCTAGGTTTCTATAGATTTTAAGCTCTTTTCGTGCCACACATAACCTTTTTGTGCTTTATTGTTTATCCAATGACAAAATAACCATTAAAAGCTTTTGCTTTCTTGGCTGTTTTCAAAACCCCTATTCCAAGGCCAATCTTCTTTCACGTGTTTTTTCATGTATTTCTGCTTTTGAAAGGTATGAGTGACAATGGCAAAGATTTCTGATTATTAACAACACAAAAGCACCCAAATTACTCTTTTTCACTTTGTTGAAAAAACATCGTTGGAAATGCCCTTAAAAAAAGTTAAATACCATTTCACCTTGAAATTAAATTGAAACTAGCTAAAGTGGTCTGAAGTTATGTGTCGTCTATGGCTGCTTTCTGAGCGATGTTGGCTGCTGTAACACATTTCAGACAATTATCAGGTTTCCTTCTGTCTCTAGTTCATTACCTTTTTTGAGAACATTTTAAGACGCTTGTCCGGATTCTCCGGCTTAGGCTTGACATTTAGAGCATCCTTGTCTGAAAATAAGTTTGCAATGGTGAAATGGTTTCTGCTAGCTGTATCTCCTCTGGAAGAATGTTTTTGCTCTCCCCTATGATTCCACTTAAGGCTCAACGACTGCTAAGTTCAATTGTTAAAAGAAGCAAGATTGTTTAGAGTTTAGATCTTACCAGACAAGTGGGATTTGTTTCTTCCATTCCAGTTATCAAAAAGTTTAACCCTTTGCCCCTAGGTTTCTAATTGTAAACCTTTTAGAACCTAAACGAGTCGTTTATACGGAGCTGGAGCGAAAAAAGGTTTTTTTTGTCGAGTGAAATGTCTGTTGATAATGGTGCGTGTGTGTATAACAGACATCTTCTGTTACATTTCAGGGACCAGCAGAAGCACTCGGGGGATCCAGATTATGCAAGACAGGATTTCTTGAGGATGTTTATCACGCTAGTGTGTACAGGAGTGTACGTGAAGGGCAGCCTCTCCTAAACGGTAAGGTCATCTGGAAGAATGCATTTACTATATGTTTACTCCCATTATAGATGAAATGTTTTAGTTAGTCAATTACTAAACATCTACTGTATATACAGTAGTTATATTTTGTGGATGAATCTAAGTGTAGATGTAAGCAGGATACTGGCTGTATGAAAGAGATTTATTATTACTGTCTTAAAGTTAGACAGCCTAAAACCAGACCAAGCAGGAAGAAGATGTACCAAATTTATCACAATAGCGCATGCTGAGTGATAGATTTGCCACATCTTGCTAGACATTTTAGACACTTTACTTTTTCTTTCAACATCTTTTGGTTTTCTTGCTTTAAAACAATATTTTGCAGCTAATGTTGGCTACATTTTGGACATTTTAAGACCGATAAAACTAAAGCTTCTTTTTCTGTGTGCTTTTCAAAACTGTCTAGTGAGGAGCAAAAAATGTCACAAAAGCACAGTCAAAATACTGGCACATACAGTTTAGTAATACCGTAAATTGTTTAAAATGTGAAAACTATTCACATACCTTTACATGTTCTGTAAATCATACCCGTAAGCATTTGTTAAATAGGCTTCATACAAAAGAAATCATATTGTAAAGACTGCGGCACATACTAATGTAAATGCTCATTCAAGCAGTGCTTTATTAACATTCGCAGATGATAACTGCTGTAAGTCTATGTATGTTACAATGGTATCATTCCATCCACCAAATTAACTAAATAGCTGGTTGGATGGTGGTAGGGTGACGACACACATCCCGGTGTTTTATGGGACTGAGCCTGCCCTGTGAAGTTTCAACTCAATGACTGTGCAGTGTACAGCCAGGTCACGTGGCAGGAGGGAGAGGGAAAAATATTACTTCGACATATAGCTGCGTTTGGCTGACCAGTAGAGTAAAACTGCGACATGTGAAGTGATGGAGAGTGAAGGCTTAACAATACAATAGTGTATCAGGCTTTGGGTAGGATGTGGCATTTGTCAGAAGATGTGCCAGATGTGCTACACCCCTAAATCTACCCTTTAGTTCAGTTACCATAAATGTCCTCTTTGAGCAATGAAATCGTAAAAAAACACATTTATTAGTTTAAAACAAAAAGGAATATTGGAGTAACCAAGCACAGCACACCAATTGTTCCATTTCTTCAAGAGCACACCCCATTGACTCTTCCACCTGACTTTTTAGAATTCACACGTGCAATTATTTGTGCTGCAGTAAAGTATAGCAACCTTAACCCCTTTGGGATCATCCTATTTTGAACCTTTAGAACCAGCCTTTTTTTTCAAATTTTTTTCATTGTCACATTAAAATTTCTATAACTTTTCGGGCTATTTAAAATGTATTGAATCATTTTTGTAAACATTTCAGTTCAGTAATATCTTACCTTTATTCTACACGTTGGTGCAAATACAGCAACACCAAATATGTATAGTATTTTATATGTTTTACGACTTTTGCATATAATTAATAACAATACTGTTAATAATAATGAAAAACTTTATTAAACAAATACAAAGAGTATGTTTAGACTACCATTATTGCAGTCTGTTGCTGTCATCTGTCATGGGATGACAGCAACAAACATTAACAGTAGTAGAGTAAGACACAGACAGAGCCCTCTCCATCTGTGTCCATTACCATTGACTATAATGTAAAAAATGTGATGGACACTTTTTTTCATCTTGTTGGTTACTTTTCTAACAAAAGAAAAAGTCCTGCATGAAAATTAAAAAACATGACAGAAAAAAGCTTCCATCACGTTTTATAAATGGGTGTGAATGCAGATAGATACCAGACAGAGGGAGTTCCATCTGCTTCTGTCGTTTAATATCCGCTGCTCTCATCCTGGGGAGGATGAGAGCAACAGACTTAAAAGGCTTTTCTGAGACAAGAAAATGAGACAAAGACAGGAAATGCTTGTATATGAATTAGCAAACATCACGAGTACCTTTATTTGTGTTGGACCTTTTTACATTCCAATTTCAGACACCCAACATCCTGGAGGGGAGTGTCACACCAGGCAGCACCCAGCATCTGCCCACTGCACCCAGTTTTTCATTCACACCCAGTGTACTTACATAAAATATATATGTGTAATATGATCACTGTGGGTGAAAAATATATATACAGTATATATTTATGTAAATTTTTACATATATAAATATATATATAAAAATATATACATAATGATGTGTATATATAGTGTATAAAAATATTCAGGATCTGTACATATATTCACTGAGAATGTCTGTAAAGCAAAAAAACAAAAACTGGTCCCAAGAAACATTTTCCATTAAGGCGCGCCAGGACGGTGCCCAAAAAAGCATGTGTTTTTAACAAAAACCAAATGGTTTCAAAAAAGCTTAAAAGCAGCATACATTGTCATGTTTCATTTACAGGTATGGGGGTTTGTTTTTCAGGACAAGATGTAGTTTAAAGGGAATCTTTTATGGGGACAGTACATGGAATTCATTGTTATCTTTCGGGGGGGGGGGGGGGGGGAAAAAATCCCACTATGGGGTGTAAATAACAGATCAACTTTATTGTTTAGGTTGTTGCATTTGCAGCAATAACATATATGTGTCTCCCAGGGAGATTGTGCGCACGCCTTCCATGCAGTTAACATGCAGTGACTGTACATCAGAGTGCTTTAACTATCTCAGGACCTGGACATACAGTTACATGAAGGTGCGGTAAGGGGTTAATATGCAGTCGTATATCTCTCCCATTGTTTGGGGAATTTCCTGCAACAAAGAGAAGTAAATTGATCTTTGATTGCTTTGCATGCCATTTTCTTGTTATTACCATGAACTATATTATTATGCACATCTAGAATGTCAGCATAGCTTAGTTTGCTATGAATATTATCTTTTCATTTTGCTTTGAAAACATTTGGTGGAATGTGAGTGAAGTGAACATCTTCCTATCCATAATAGATACAAGATGAATCTTTTATGCTATAGCTTAGAACAGTAAAATAGGCTTAGTGAATGGCAAGGAGAAAGTATAGTGTACAGTACTCGACTAAGACTGGTGGAGGAGACTGTTTTTCAGCTCAGCCATGATGAGGTCCATTTATTTTTTTATAGAAATATTATTTCGGATGATTGTGTTGAATGTTGGACTGTTGCTGTATTTCCCGAGATAAATCACTGCTAGCATTTGCTCTGACATATCCCCTAAAGCTGCCCGTACACGAGATAAAAGTTGGCCAAAGTGGCCAATTTTGACCAAACGTGTAAAAAATAAAACAATCTTTTGCAATGGTGATAAAGTGATCTGCCAAGTTGGAAAATATGGCTGAATATTTGCCACTTTGTGCAGGTCACAGGGATTTATCTTTTTTAAAAACTGACTTCTTGTTGACCCAGGTCAGTCTTCTGTGTTACTTGTGAGATCATTCATGGATGGAACATCGTAAACGCAGAGGATTAGCCTTCTTATATTCAGTGGGGCTAATCCAACGACAGATCTGGTTCACACCCTCTGCAAATCCGCAGCAGAAATCCAAGGGCATGTTCACACACAGTTTTTCATAGGGGATTTCGAGGTGAATTCTACGATATCTGCTTCAAAAATGCTAGAGGTTTTAGGAAAGATAATCGTATGTTACAAAAACTGCTTCAAAAACCTCCTCATAAACTGCTTCTAACTAAGCTTCAAAATCCAGAAGCAGATCCAGAAGAGGCCCCAGAGTATAACATCAGTTTTGGTTTGGATATGTTTGGTCTTAATGAAACGGCCGAGCGATTCGTCTTACGAGGTTCGCCCAACACCTACTAGTACTTTAAAGGGGTGTGGTTTTAAAAGGGGAATGTCCTATATAATAGCTATTAATTGGAATCGAGGTAAAATGCCCAATTAATCACGATTTTGATTTAGGTCACAGCCCTTGTGTGAACTTTCCCCAGTGGTACAGCCATGGATTTCTGTCATTGGAGATTCATGTTGGATTTCAGTTGGGCTATTATCAGATATGCTTCTTACTGCTGAACGGGATTGTCCAGCCGACATCCCTTATTTTTTCGCTTGATCTTTTTATATTTGAGACAGTGCAGGTTCACTCCCCAGTTTGATTATGCAAACATATATTACGGATATTTTGTCTGTAAGATGGTTGCTGCTTAGTTAATTTAGATGTGGTTGAGCTGATAAAAAGGTTCAGTTTCCAGCTTTGAAGTAGATTATAAGGACCAATCTCTCTTCCTTTAGTTTCCTATCTTGCATATAAATCTTGCTAGATGGATTGAGAAGGTGCCAGAGGAATGGATTCTTGAAACAAAAAGCTATAGACTTGATTTACCTTGACTGTGTATAGCTATAGCTCACAGTAATGATATTTTCACATAGCATTTTGCATTTTTCAACTGTAATTGAAACTTAAATGCAGGAAGAAATGATGAAGGGAGATGTTTTCTGAATGAAGGTACTCAGTTCCTCTCCTGCTTTAATCGCTTAATGCATACATTTAGAAAGGGTGATCTGTTTGGGGAAAGAAGCGAATTTCAAATTAGACCGGATCTGTCAGGTTTTTAGGGAATTAAGGATAGATAATTCTATCCTAATGCAACAGTCTATCCTCATTTAGTTTTTACTTTGTCCATATTAGTAGATAGAACACCGGTCTTTTTTGTCAATTACCAATTCTTTTTAATTAGGCAATAGCATGCAAGTGCACTTCTTTGTAATAAGCTCTATTAATGGCCCAGAAAAGCATTTTGTTTCATGACCACAAGTGACACAGCGCTCGATTATAAGACTTGCATTAGTAAAACGTAACTTTCATTTAAAGAACAACAATCTTACCTACCTATGTACCTTTTTTTTTTATTGGCTCAGTTGTTCAAAATAGGATAGTCTAAGAAAACACTGAGATTCAGGCATTATTTACTACTACCACTGTGTGTGGAATCGCCATCTTGGGACCAGTTTCTTCTTTACTTGCCTTGTGGAAGCAAGCACTACTCGATGACACTGCTTGACACTGCCCAGTATTTCCTCCCTTCGGTCATTACAGTAAATCAGTAGATAGTGGAAAACAGGAAGTGGGTCATGGTGGTCACCTGTCCGGAACAGGGAGACCAGGAGCTTACACGATGTCACTGCAGGTCAAGTAACCCTAAAGGAAGGGAATAAATACAGGAATTTGGAATGAAAGGAAGATGAAAAAAACTGAAGTATTACATTTAAAAATATATTAGCAGAATATCTATTTCATGGAAGAATATAATTTATCACAGAGTTCTACTTTACATGTATTGACTTAGATCGCCTTGATTCATGAAGGGAACAATGAAATATAGTGAACACAGTGGAACATAGAAGAGAAGTTGTGAACACCTGTTGGGTTCTTTGAAATAGCAACCACTGTTGTCCATAACAGGGTTAACCTAATATAGTATAACTCCTAGTAGAAGGAGTATAAAAGGAGGTCTGAAAAGAGGGAGAGTAATAGAAGACATTCTATAGTTGCCGCACTTTCTGATGGGCACTGTCATCCGGTCTAAGAGCCGCAACCAGGTCTTCCATCTCCCGAATGTGCAGGATCTCCTGGAGCCAGTCTGACATGGAGGGGGGAGTATTGGAATGAAGACATCTTTTAATGGAAACATAACATATGGGGCGAGCAGTTGTTATGGCCAGAGGTGTACCTACTATAGTCACTGCAGGGAAAATCTATTATTATATACTACCTTTAAAACAATTGCTGCTTGTATAATGCTGGAATGAGGCAAGTCTGCCAGAGCGGGAGCATCTCTCTATTGTGACTTAGGGTGATAAGATTGAGACTCCCTTCTGTGATGTCAGACATTTCAGACAATCCAGATAGATTGATAGATAGATTAGGGTCACCTGAATTAAACAGTTTTCTCCCCTTGTGAATTGGTGCCTCTGTTACAGAAATATCACTGTTTTTATCAATAGGCAATTAAGGTCTTTGCTGCCATGGAGAAGTTGCCGGTTACCTCTGTGGAGCAATGGCAACACCCTCATTGCTCCAAAATACTAATTTGCATAGTGACAAAAATGGCGATATCTTGGCAACGGAGGCTCTGATTCATAAAGGGAACACACTGTTTGATTCAGTCGACCCAAACCTATTTATGTGTGCGGCTTGGCGAATATGCTGGGTACTGGTGGCCGACTCGCTTAGCTGTCAGGTGAGTGGCCCTTCTCACTGATTGGCTGCTATCATTGTATGCACATTTATACAGGGAGACTCTCAGTTACTGAATAAGACCGCCCACATGACTACTAAGCCTAGAATGAGCAGAAATTTAAATGAATAAAATACAAGTGATACTGAACCTCTTCCCACAAAATACATATCAATCTGCTGAGCTCCTCCTGACCCATAACTCACTGCCTGCTGTTTGCACTACTTTTTCATGTGACAGGTTCTCTTTAAAGGAATACAATTGTAATGGAAACCTAGAGAGTGGGTAGTCTGCTTGAGTTCATGTCAGAGTTTACAGTATGTTAATAAAATGATACTTTGTAGGTTGTCAGTCAGCTTAGTTAATGAAAAAGTAGTCCTGGTACAGTAATGGAAAGCCAGGTCTAGCAACACAAATATTCAGCTAATTTGTTGGAGCTGCAAGTCGACTTTAATCCCAGCCTGCCTGCCTGAATTGTCAGTAATCTTCATTGGTGCTTGGAAGCCGCGCTGAGCGCCAGATAACCGACTAATTAATTCATTTTTAAAATAGAATTGCCATCAGCAACTGAATTTAAATAAAGAGAGAACAGTTTAAGTTTTGTGCCGGCAAAACACACCTTATATAAGCGAGCGGGCATTATATATCTGCACGGAGCAACATTTCTTCCATTAACAGGAAAAAATGACTATTCTAACACTACTTTTTATCAAACTTGCAAGATATTGAAAAAAACTCATCACTTTCCACCTTTAGGGATATTTGATAGTTCAGCTCTGTATGAAAATTATAGCTCACTATTTATGCCGTGTATATCAAAGAAGCCTACCTGTTGAGTTCTTTTTAAAAGATAATAATCTACAAGTCTTTTATCTTAAATTTGCAGGAGATTTATAGCACTGGGATTCTGCCGTATCCATATGCTGCTAATAGTTTAGAGCTTATCCATGAGCAAAAATTTAGCCAGGTATTAGGCAGTTTTTCATATTACCAATTTTTTTTTCCTCCTCATCATACACCTAAATTTGCTTTGGCCTTTGTTTAGCAACAGATATGAAATGGGCGGATAATGTTGGATCTTCTTGGTTTGTTGGTATGAATGTCATTGTCACACGATACTATAGACGCGATGATAATATTCAGATTTTCATACAGGCCTGTGAAGTAAGGCCTTATTCACCCTACCTTTCCGTATTTCAAGGGCCAAATATTTGTGAAAAAGTGACATATCAATTTCTGCTTGGCCCTACTCACATGACACATGGCCATCACACTGGCGTTACATGTCTGTTTTTGTAATTGTCAAAACGGACCAAGATAGAACATGTCAGTTTTTTTTTAACAGACCGTTTTTTCTGTCCATCAGAAAAACACTCATTCACTCCCATGGTTTTCAAAATGGCCGTGTGAATAAGCCCTAAGAGTTGTGGAGTTAAAATCAGTTTTGGGTGGCGTTCTAGTTGGTAGAATTGTATGTCTTATTTACATGATAGTAATGAAAAGCCTGAAGTTTTACTACAGTAAAATGTATTAATACTGGTTATATACTATATATTATAGTTATATACTAAATATGAAGGTGACAAAGAATCGGGGTCGGAGGTTTGATTTATCTACTCCAAAGCCCTGATTCAGCCCATCAACATTTCATGATCAATCAGTTCCTCGGACAGTAGAGAACAAATCCCAGGAATCTGTATCATTTTAACAGATGGGACACTTATACAAACAAGTACCAAAACTATTACAACTTTTACAGTAAACGTTTACAGCAGTGGCATTTTGTCCCCTCTATAAAGCAGTGAATAGCAGCTCTGTAAAGGCCGGTCCAGATGGCAGAAAATGAAGAGGTATTGAGGTGGACTTTCATTCATCTGGGGCTGATCAGCTGAGTGTCTTGAGCCACGAGCGGGTTCTGCGGCTGACAGCAAGATTGAACATGATGCCTAAATTTTCAGCGTCCTGCTGCGATCTCAGCCTCCCTTTGAAAACAATGGGAGGTCGATTCACGGCGGAGTTTGGTGCTGATTTGGAGGCAGATTCCCTCACAGAATCAGTGCCAAATTCCTATGTGTGAACACACCTTAAGAGCAGAGGCGTAACTTCAAGTTCCTGGGCCCCAGTGCAAAATCTGTAATGGGGCTCCTACCTGCCTTGTACCATTTACTATATTACTGAACCCCCTATAGCTACCCCCTGCTTAAGGGTGACTACTTCTATGGGGGACCTGGCCCATCCTTGCCTTATCATTTGGAGGGTTGTTGAAGGAGAAGTGTCTTGCCACTCATGTCTTCCCACAGCAATAACAACTGATCACCAGCGGTGCCATTTTAGAAAGGGTTGTTTTAATGAGACAATCCCTTTAAGATCTTATGAGGCTGAATGAGTTATTGTACACTCATGAGCCTACAGTCTTAGAGCCTTGTGGCCGGAACTAGTAATAACACTGTAACTAGTAAATTTGAAGGAGATCTAAAGAAGTTACAGAGATAATTATTATGTATAGTATATGCAGATGAGCAATCCATCACTGAACGGTTCTTCCAACATATATTTAATTAAACCATCATTACAGAAGATTATCTTTGCCAGCAAAATATTTTCTGCTTATTCATCATCTGAATACCAATGACACAAGACAATGGCAGTTTCTTTCTTGGCACTTGCTTTACTGCCGTGAAAAAAAAAAAAAATGAAGGGCAAAGCTTTCCCTTGAACTTCCTGTTGTAAAAGATGTATGATTTGTGTGTGAGGAAACTCTTGAGAGAACGTAGTGTGCTGTGCACTGCTGCCGGACTAATCGCTTAGTAGCCTTTTCCTTTACAAAGCTTTCCTCAGTCCTTATGCTAAATCTGAAATGAATGAGTCTTATGTGAAACGTGCAGATCAGAAGTCAGTGACCTCCTAAAATATAACTCAATAAACATGTTTCTGTTTTCTACAGTAGCGCCATGGCATCTGTTTATTACAGAGCCATTGTAGGCTATGTCTAATCTGGTCTAATGAATTCAGACAAATAATGATGGATCCCATTGATAGATAATGCAATCCACGTCTTGTCATGTTAGGTATTCTTTGGCAGGAATAGCTGCAAACTACACTATTGAAAGAAACCACAAGCAAAAATTTCGCTACAGCCTTACATTGAATTTCAGCTTTGTTATTATACATAAGTGGTTCTATGTTCCTCCATTTTACAGTAAAGAGGGTTTTGCTAGGATATTCTATCACTGTATGATCAGTCGGGATCTGACCTCTGGGCACTGTATTAGTGCAGTGTCCCATTTTAAGTTTCCCCAGCACAGCAGTGCCCTGGACACCCAACTTGGTACCACTGCTAATAGAAATGATGAAAGAATAGAGCAAACTCAGTTATGAGTCCATTGTATTGATCAGGGGAGCTCTTTCTCCGCCTATATCTACAGTGACTGATAGCCTGCTGTGTATAAATAGGATTCTGACCAACCTGTGCTTGGGCTTTGTTTCCTATAGGTCCCATAAAAGCTCTCTGTTCTCCTGTAATAGTATGTCTGCCCTTCGAACCTCAGTACTAGCCCATTTACCTGACTTCTAACAATCTCTATATCCCTTTATATTGCGATGTGTTTATCCTGTAGATGATATCTCTCCAAAATTATCAGATATACCACTATATTATCAAAGAAAAAATATCTTGCTATTGTGTTTAACAATGTATCTTTTTAAAGAAATACAGTATTTCCATTCATGGCTTCCAGTTGTTTCCCGACCTTGTGGTGCATTGAGCTGACTTTTTTTCAGAAATACAAACATGCAGGGTTGTTTTTTCTACATATGCTTGTGAAATATAGTAGTTGCATGAGTTTACACGAAACTGCTTGACTTTTAAAATTTCAGATAATAAAGACTCTCTTGTGAAATCTGTTGATTGTCCAGAATGATCATTAGTCATTTCCTCAATCTTTATCCCACAGCGTGGTTCAGCAATCTTAAAACTGATCCAATTTGCTAAACCTATTTAAAGTATAGAACTAGAAGTTCCAAAATTAGAAACTTCCTCATTTCTGCATTGTGGCTGACTAATATTTGCCCAGTGGATATGCTTATGTATGACCATGTGTGCACTTTTCTTTGCTGTGCTGTCACAGACATGAGTTCAGAACATACTTACTAATATAAACTCTATTATACTTAAGTATAGCAGACCCCCTACTTCACTAAAGATTTACAGTACATTCACATTAACCAAAGTGTATTCACATGGCGTAAAGTCAAGCAACAACAAAGTATTCACAGGGAATATTGTGACAAGACAACAATTACAGCCAATTATCTTGCTTAATTGCAGTAATTAAAAAATCATTATATTTTATAATAAATTGGGCTTATAGCTACAACAAAATATATGACAAATCCTACCTGACAGTTTAACAAAGTCATGTTGCTACAGGCAAAAACACTTCACAGCGGTATATCTAAAGTCATTCCTACAAGGCCTAGGCGTACAGGTGAAGTACTAGGGAGATGAGCAACAAAGTTTAAAGTTGCAGTCTAAAGGGGTTCTCCTGGATAAAAATGTTTTGCAAAGGGGCAGAATGGGTAAAAATAAAATAAGTGTTTCCTACCTCAATGGCTCCCCAGCACTGCTTCTCAAACATCCTGGGTCATTGCTGGTTACGGCTTTCTTGTCCCGTTTCACAACACACCACCTCAGCCATGTTAAAGGGGCTTTTCCAGCCATTTTCTGGGTGTTCAGGAAGTAGAGATCAGTGGGGATAAACCCAAGTTCAGATTCCCATTAATAAAATCCATTGCTATCATCAGCTGGACTAACAGATGCAGATAGAGCCCTCTCCGTCTGCATTCAGTCCAGTGTAAAAACGTGACGGAAGCTTTCTTCCATTGTGTTTGCTTACTTTTTAGACGAAAGAACAAGTTGTAGATCCGGGATTTTTTTCTTCCATTACAAAAGTAAACAAACATGACATAAGAAGGTTTCCGTCATATTTTTTGCACCGGACAGAAAGCAGATGGGAGAGGGCCTTATTGGATTCCCTACTGGTCTCCACTTCCTAATCGTGGGGTAGTTTTTATTATTATTATAGTACAAACAAAATGTTATCAGTAAGATCCAATATGTTTTTTTGGGAATCAAATGATAGGAAATATACAGTGATAGCAAGTGTTAGCCTTCAGCATTAGCTTTACATGTGATTGTCTTCTGCTAGAAAAATGATGGTCTTGTTCAACTTGTACTGTGATAGTAGAACCATTGCAACCTATATAAAGCTATTATAAAATGTATAAGATGACATTCTGTAAAATGTAGACTCACATCCCAGTTTTATTTTTACCAGAAATTGATATTTGCAGAACTAAATGCAAATCCTGCATCATTGAAATGTTAATTTCAGCCAGGTCTTTCCCAGTCCTTAGAAGACTTCTGCGTATTTCTAGTGCTTTCATTTATGCTACAATCTGTCAGTGTGATATTTGCATACAGCCTGTCAGGTGAATTTTGTTTGCATGTATAATCAATAGACACTGAAAACCTGGTGTCAAGAAATGCTCGGAAAAAGACGCAAATCAAATGAAGTGCTTGTGCTAAATATAGAGCTTGGTATCTTTTCATATTGTTTACCTAGTCATGACGATAAGAATACATGTTCCGTGATTGTTTTCAACACGTTGTATAAAATAAGACACACTTTTAGCTGTTTATGGATTTATATGGTGCCGAAAGGAAAAGGGAATACTTAAAATGGAATAAACTTTCTACATTATATGACTACTATATTTAGAATGGTTTTTTGGTGCTTGGGGTAGGGTGATTGTGTTGCCCATTATTATTCTGTTCTGACAGCTCATGTCCTGCTAACAACTCAAGACATTTCCTGCTGTATATATATAAGAGGCTGATTCTTACACAAGTTCTGAAACTACGAGGGCTGTACCTGACACAGAATTTTCTGGAAGTTAATAAAGACTTGGAAACAAGCCCAAATGTATGCCCCATTGATCTCTATAGCTGGGTTACTGAAGCTCAGCTCTCTTTCACTCGGATTGGAGCTGAGTTGCAGTGACCAGGACATTACACCATTACACAGTGCACAGAGCTGACTGCTTCCAGCTACATACACTGTGCTAGTTTTCGTGCCTTTAGTGGTGGTGGCGGGTGTTGGGTCTCCACTGATCTGACAATGATGATCTATCCTAAAGGTACAATAAGTGATCAATATATACAGTAAATCTCGTAAACCCCTTTAAGGCCAGAGCTCTATAGTGATGCAAGGTTACTCACATGATTTCTCTTGACAGTAAAATGACACAATAATTGCAAGACACAATGGTTGCAGGGGGTCAGTAACTTCTTCCCTAATGGGAATTGTTGAGAAGATTCATGGGTTACAGCAGTGCCTCACTTTTTCCGTGCAGAATGTGCTGATGTGAAGCCATGAATAAATAAATGATAAATTCAAGATCTTTTTTCTGTTTATGTCTTGAGCTAATGTGGTTGATTTACTAATGAAAATGCACCAGAATTGTGGCTCAGTTTTCACCACAAAACTAGTATACATGTCTTGCTCCACATCTCTTAATAGATTTAGACACTTTTTGTGTCTTGGTCAACAAGAGAATTTGTTTTAGCAGAATCTGGCACAGATTAGCCAGTATTAGTAAATCTGACCCATGTTTTTTAATGATACTACTGTACCTGCATGTGTAATTTTCCCCTTAGGTCCACAAATATTTGTTCATGGGGTCTTCAGAGGCTTCCAATTTGGGGCTTATGATATGTAGTATGGTTGGTACAACTGTGACAAAACATTGCTGTTGTGGTGGCTACACTCTCTCTCCTTGCCCTTCAGTTGGTCCACTACCATGTTCCTTGCCCTAGTGGCTCGCTTCAATTTGTATTGTGCTCTCCATTTCGCCATTATTAGCAAAAAATGTTTAATATCTGAAAATCAAAGCTTTCTGTGTAATTGTTATGCGGCTCCTTACCTTATGTGAGCTGTGATACTGCTATAGTAAGTAAACCATTTGGAAACCATTGGGAGTGCTGTCCGTCCTTTCTTTATTACTTCTCTATAATGTCTTATATGATCCTACTGATGATGATAGAGCCGTATAGAGCAGATTTAACTACTTTCTGCTTGCAGTGTATGGGAGACATCATAGCTGCTAATATCCACATACTAGTTCACAGAGAACAGAAAACTAGACATGGAACTTGCAGAACTGCTAAAATATATAGATATAAGATCAAAAATAATGTTACTCTTTATGTACACACACTGTATTATTGATGTATGTAAAGCTTGTTGAAAGATTAAGTAGACTTTAAGGTGGTCACAAACATCTTGCTTCACAGAGACGAGCAGAGGTGAAAAGGATGCATTGTCTGCTTTGACAAGCTGATCTATAGGTGGTGCTCGGCTGTGGTCTCTGTGGGCATGAGAAGGCAGATGCCACAGAATTCAGTGATCCTTGTAAAATTGATATTTTGTCTTGTGGAGAATACAGAAAGGCTAAGCTGTACAAGAAGCTGAATACTTCTGAAGGTAACAGCTACTGATATGCTTTTCTATATTTCTTGCTTTCCTTATTTTCAGATTGTAGATTTGTATCTATTTTCTGTACATGATAATGGGTGCTGCCTGAACTTCCCCTCTTCTCTGTTGCCAGCATTTATTGATATGTTTTACAGCAGTCTCGTATCCATAGACAGCAATAGTCTAGAGCCAACGCATTGAGGTCTATGGGAGAATTTTCTAGATATGCTATGTGCATGGATGGGGGAGTAGATAATCTGTGACATCATCTACTGTCAGTAGTGGGTGCAATAATGGTTCTCTATGGGGGTTATCTATAGAGGTGTTAAATTCTATTGTAATTCTGTGATGTAAATGAGGTGACTGCTGCAAGGAAAACCCATATAGAGATTTACTACTTATTTTTAAATATAGAAAGTAACATTGAACTTTAAAAACAAATCATCAAAAATTATTTCAAAACATGTTTAAAATAAAAACTTGGTTTATAAAGTAGGTGAATATATGGTGAGAAATTCCATTTAAATGGATTTTTCCACCAGAGCAAGTTATCCCCTATCTATAACTTGTAGATCAGTGGGGGTCTGACCACTCAGGAAGCTGGGGAATGCAATGGTGAGTGGATAACTTTGCCCTCCTATTGAAATTAATGGAGTGGTGTGCATTCGGCCCAACCACCGCCCCATTCAGAATGGGGGACAGAAGTCCCCCGTTCCCCTGATCAGTGGGGGTCTGAGTAGTCGTACCCCCACTGATCTGTAAGATAACTTGCTTTTGTGGGATGGGTAAACCCTTTTAAAGACATTTCTGTTGCTAGTAAATCTCGGGTATGTTATCAGCAGATTCTCTGCCCTGTGGGCACCATCACCAGAGTACATGTGCAGGTTATAGCAGTCTGTAGTCTGTCCATGAAATATTTTCAGAAGCTCATACAGGACATCCAGATCATTCCGCATATATTAATAATCACTTTAGGTTCTGCATCTTGGAGGTCATGGTAATATTTCAGAAAGGTAAGAAGATTTTTGTCAATAATGTGGCTGACACCAGATTGCTAGCTATAAAGCTAAAACCTAGAAGCAGCGCAAAATAAGATGGCCCGAAGAAACCTTTACATTTTTAGGATTGAACTCCTACTGTATTTTGTCATTACTGTAATTATATCAGCTCATGATGAACATTAGCATATAAGAATACAGACAGATGATGCCTTCCATTTACAAGTGGCGTATAAGGAAAGTCATAGCCTCTAAAGGAACACTTAGCTATCTGTGTATGTTTAGTTGCACTATAAGCCAAATCATAGCCTCCATTTAGGTAGTTATTAGGCCCAGAATTGCTGTGGTGTGCGGATGAACAAAGCCCTCTTTGGTTTAAAATCCTGTTGAAGTTTGCATTTTATGGCGGCTGAAAGTGTTATTTCAGTGTTTTTATTTTGTTTCTCTGCAGCTGACTCTGCTATAAAAGCTATTTACAAGGTAAACAGGTCAGGAGGGGAACAAGTCTCACATTAGTTAACTGATAGGGAAGGGAAGGCTGCAGACAAATCAAGATCTTCCTCTTCTTGGCTCGTATATTCGCTTCTCTATTAGGCAAATCTGTCCAGCCAGTCAGCCAGATTTATCAATACTGTTGCTAGGGACAGATTTTGGAACGATGTAGAAATTGCCATTGAACGGACCTTTGTCTGCGACATATTTCTTATAATGCTACATCACATAAAAAAGCATTAGGCCAGCTCTGACCTGGTATACATGTGTTTGATACTGTGAGAAGTGAGAAGTCTGTTAGTAGTATAATGTTGTACCGTGTTAGCCATTGAAAGTAGTGGAAGAGTGAAGAAATCAGGCGATACCTTTTAGAGGCTAACTGAGTATATTTATAAGTAAGCTTTCAAGAGTACTGGCTCTCTTCTTCAGACATGGTGTTAGAAGTCTGTCTGTAGACTTAGAGAAATCTAAGTCACTGCTGCCATAGCCCTGAAACACTGATTTTTACAGAGGACCTGTTATTGACTGTCTATTTTTATCAGACAAAATGTTGTTTATGGCCCTGTGACGGAAATTTTTTTTTATCTGCCATCACATGGCTGCGTTAAAATCAATGGAAAATTTTTTTTGCCCATTTTCACAGATCCCTCAATAAACTCAAATCTATTAGGGATTCCTAAAAATGGGTGTCCCTTGGAGGCAAAACAGCTGTCAGAAATGTCCATTTTTCACAGCCGTTTTATTCATCAGTGGTGTAAATGTAGACTGTGTAGAGACACGCCCCTTTGACAAGAGGAATGGAGGAGGAATAACTGATGAATGTCACAACACAGACTTATGATAAAAGATGACCCAGATTTGCTGTC
The DNA here is from genome assembly GCA_947044405.1 of Leptodactylus fallax. Taxonomy (NCBI): domain Eukaryota; kingdom Metazoa; phylum Chordata; class Amphibia; order Anura; family Leptodactylidae; genus Leptodactylus; species Leptodactylus fallax. Next base: position 7,661,698 of record CAMRHE010000020.1, read on the forward strand.
TCATGGGGATTATTGATAGTTACTTAAAAAATGTCAGTAGTGATGACAAGTCCTTGTTAAGGACAAAACCTTAAAAGTGCCTTAGGTGATAGACGCATTTTACAATGTCTTAGCTATTTCACAGTCTAGTGAAATACATTTGAAGGTACTTAGAATACATACGGCCAAAGTCAAGCTGTGGCAAAAATCAAAATGGGGTTCCTATTTGTGTGCTTGTTCATATCACTATACACTCCTTAGTCTGCAGCATGAAAAGGCTTGACACTAACTTCCCTTAGTCATCCTCAGTTGGGGGTCTCCGGTCTCCATTTACTGCTACTATGGCATTTGTGTCCATGTTCAGTCCCTGTGGCTTAAAGAAGATGTTAACTTTTACAAGTCTTTTGGTTAATGTACTAATGTATGGTTTAGACTCCTTTTACCTTCCAAAAAGTGAAACGTGGTGTAGGTTATGACTACCCAGCCTACGTGTACTGTACGTTTTAGATTCTCCTATACTCTATGATGTAGAAACACTTGCTGGGAGGGGGAGTATCTGGTGAACATCAGGGGTTCTGGTTACTGGATAGTCCTCTAACATCTGGGTGTAGGAAAAGTAACTGGTATATGACCTCTTTGCTGTCCAGGGGGCCACTTTTGTCTTTTTAATTCCAAAAAGTTAAATTGTAGAGAAAGTCTTGGTGTAGGATATGGCTGCCCTGCCTGCTTTGTACTTTCCTTAGGAGTTGTTCAGTGCTATAATAAAGGCTCCTTTGCTGCTATTATGAAGCAGACGCCCGCTGACTAGGAAATGAGTGTCTTCAGTCTTTCAAAACAATAGCATGGAAAGGGAATAGATCACAAAAAAGAGGTGGGGAGCCGAAGCCATAGGGGGTGCGTGATGCCTGCATATACTTCCCATTAGCCGGTTTACATGGAAACCAGCACTGCAATGTCACTGCACTGGATGTTCGGTTCTTAGTTTTACCTCGTGCTATGACATTCGTGATTATTTCTGTTTAAACAAATACTAATCTACGCACGTCAAGATTGTCACACACATAATAGTCATTCTTGGGCATTTGTTTAATGAAACACTTTATTTCCAGATACTTTCTAATAGACACTTTAATAGTGTCTGACAGTATAAAAGTTCAGCAAAATGTCAAAATAGTATTACTCAATGCAAAGTGATACTGCAATACATTCAGTGAACTCTCTGTCTCGGGGGGTTCTGACACATACACATGCAACTTTTTACGTCTATTTTATAAGGATTTGTAGAAACATTGGCTCCTGACATGACGCCTCCACTTGCTTATCATATTTGCCTGTCACACATGCTGTGCCGTACCCATAACCTGTACTGCCAGTTGTCATTCTGCTGCTACATCACAAGACAAAGGAAAGGCAGCATTTGTTTTCTTCTGCTTCCTTCTTTTTTCAGGCTGCTCCCACAAATACAAGGAGCAGATTTGGAAGGAGATGTATAGTTGTGTAGGTAATTTCCTAAAAGTGATATACCATAAGTGTAGCTTGACACTGAAAAAGGAGGACCTCATGAGTGAACGATTTTTAGGCTCTACAGTTGTGCTAAAAAGTTTACATACCCCGGCAGACTTTTTGTTTTTTTGGCCTTTTTTCAGAGAATATGAATGGTAACACAAAAAGTTTTTCTCCACTCATGGTTAGTGATTGGTTGAAGCCATTTATTGTCAAACTTCTGTGTTTTCTCTTTTTAAATCATAAAGACAACCAAAAATATCAAAATGACCCTATTCAAAAGTTCACATACCCCAGTTCTTAATACCGTGTATTGCCCCCTCTAACATCAATGTTTATGTGTTATCATTCATATTCTCTGAAAAAAAGGCCAAAAAAACCCAAAAAATCTGTCGGGTATATAAACTTTTTACCACAACTGTATATACATATACAGTCATATGAAAAAGTTTGGGCACCCCTATTAATCTTAATCATTTTTAGTTCTAAATATTTGGGTGTTTGCAACAGCCATTTCAATTTGATATATCTAATAACTGATGGACACAGTAATATTTCAGGATTGAAATGAGGTTTATTGTACTAACAGAAAATGTGCAATATGCATTAAACCAAAATTTGACCGGTGCAAAAGTATGGGCACCTCAACAGAAAAGTGACATTAATATTTAGTAGATCCTCCTTTTGCAAAAATAACAGCCTCTAGTCGCTTCCTGTAGCTTTTAATCAGTTCCTGGATCCTGGATGAAGGTATTTTTGACCATTTCTCTTTACAAAACAATTCCAGTTCAGTTAAGTTTGATGGTCGCCGAGCATGGACAGCCCGCTTCAAATTATCCCACAGATGTTCAATGATATTCAGGTTTGGGGACTGGGATGGCCATTCCAGAACATTGTAATTGTTCCTCTGCATGAATGCCTGAGTAGATTTGGAGCTGTGTTTTGGATCATTGTCTTGCTGAAATATCCATCCCCGGCGTAACTTCAAATTCGTCACTGATTCTTGTACATTATTCTCAAGAATCTGCTGGTACTGAGTTGAATCCATGCGACCCTCAACTTTAACAAGATTCCTGGTGCCGGCATTGGCCACACAGCCCCAAAGCATGATGGAACCTCCACCAAATTTTACAGTGGGTAGCAAGTGTTTTTCTTGGAATGCTGTGTTTTTTTGACGCCATGCATAACGCCTTTTTGTATGACCAAACAACTCAATCTTTGTTTCATCATTCCACAGGACCTTCTTCCAAAATGAAGCTGGCTTGTCCAAATGTGCTTTTGCATACCTCAGGCGACTCTGTTTGTGGCGTGCTTTCAGAAACTGCTTCTTTCGCATCACTCTCCCATACAGCTTCTCCTTGTGCAAAGTGTGCTGTATTGCTGACCGATGCACAGTGACACCATCTGCAGCAAGATGATGCTGCAGCTCTTTGGAGGTGGTCTGTGGATTGTCCTTGACTGTTCTCACCATTCTTCTTCTCTGCCTTTCTGATATTTTTCTTGGCCTGCCACTTCTGGGCTTAACAAGAACTGTCCCTGTGGTCTTCCATTTCCTTACTATGTTCCTCACAGTGGAAACTGACAGGTTAAATCTCTGAGACAACTTTTTGTATCCTTCCCCTGAACAACTATGTTGAACAATCTTTGTTTTCAGATCATTTGAGAGTTGTTTTGAGGAGCCCATGATGCCACTCTTCAGAGGAGATTCAAATAGGAGAACAACTTGCAATTGGCCACCTTAAATACCTTTTCTCATGATTGGATACACCTGGCTATGAAGTTCAAAGCTCAGTGAGGTTACAAAACCAATTTTGTGCTTCAGTAAGTCAGTAAAAAGTAGTTAGGAGTATTCAAATCAATAAAATGATAAGGGTACCCAATTTTTGCACCGGTCAAATTTTGGTGTAATGCATATTGCACATTTTCTGTTAGTACAATAAACCTCATTTCAATCCTGAAATATCCAGTTATTAGATATATCAAATTGAAATGGCTGTTGGAAACACCCAAATATTTAGAACTAAAAATGATTAAGATTAATAGGGGTGCCCAAACTTTTTCATATGACTGTACTAGGGGGATTCATCATTACATTAATGTCACTTTTGTGGTGTAAAATAGTTGCAAGTGATGTTTTAAATAGTCGCAAGTTGCGGTTTTTTACACTGTCTTTGCCAGTTTTCTAAAAGTAGGCATGGCCAGGACCACCACCTGCGCTATATTTATCATCATTTATGCCACCAAAGTGGCATAAATGAAGGTAAAATAAATCTACGCCAGGAAGGGGCGCTGGGAGGATGCGCCTAATTCATGATATAGACGCAGCCTTGTCATGAATTAAAGGCGCCCTCCACTGGTGCAGGGGACATTGAGAACAGTGTAAAATACAACGGTCTTGATGAATCCCCACCATTGTTTTTTTTTTGTGCTGTGTGAACACAGTTTTAACAAGCTGTGTAGGAGAAATATGCTTCCTCACCAGTTTTCCTTCAGCTGATAAATATTCCAGAACGCCGCCTGATTGAACCTGTTTTCACAGCAAATAAGGGGATGTTATATCTGAAAATACCTTTTAGGCAATATGTCTTGTGATATGTTCTCACTGCAGCTGAAAAAGCCTTCACACACATATATAGCGTGTTGTCAAAAATCCTGTTTGCATGTCTTACAGTATCATTTTTGCTATAAAAATATTAGGCAGTAAAATAAGTTGCACTTTAAATCCTCAGGAGAGAATTGTTATCTCACCCTTTGTGACTGCTGGCATCTAACCCTTTTATGGCTGTTTTATCTCTTGAAGTAATGTGATCCTTCCTGGGTAGAATTAGAATTTAAATAGCTTTTATATGCTGTTACCTACTAGTAAGCACTCTCTGACACTGTTTTTAGTCTCTATTCTGAAAGCGGATTGTGCAGGGTCTACAATAAGTCATTGTTTTAAGATGGGACGATGGGAATTAAGGTAGAATATCCGGGATAGCTGTAGGTGGACATCAGCAGTAGATGGGCTGAAGAAAGATGTGAAGTAGAGTCTGTAATGCTTATTGAAGTTCTGGAAAGATCCCAGAGAACAGTCATTCCTAATACCTAACTAGCCAAATATTCATGAATGGTGCAGGGGTTGGAAATATTGCTCTAATAAAATTTATGGATAAGAATTATCCTCATCTCATTTTCCATATGTAGCTTTCTCCTGCACCATATAATCATGTATGTAGGATATTTACATGGATGGGCCAAAATTCATCATAGTGAGACGTGTTGTTTGTTTGCAGCTTTCTGTCTTGATTCATACGGGGCGCCCTAAGCGGGAATTCTCTTCTATGATGTTCATATGCCCTAAAGACAACTCCTTAAGGCCACGTAAGGTTCGCCATAAAACCAGTGATTTTTGCGGCTTTATCTGACAGCAGGATATAATAGAGGGAGGGAAGCTGAGCTATATAGAATTTGGAGGAGAAATTCTTAGTAAATCCTGATAGTCCTAGGAGAGACAATGAGAGTCTGCTTATTCCGCCCACACATAGTGATTGACAGCTTTCCCTGTATCAGTGGTGTAAGCTGTGTGTGCAGGATGATCAGGACTTTCACTGTCACAGATCTCAGCTTTTCTCCCTCTATCCTACTCTCAGATAGGGCAGCAGAAATCACTTGTTTTATACTTTTTCACATATATTATTAGAGTTCACATATATTATTAGAGGACATACCACATGACTATTAGGTTACATGCACACAATCATGATTACATACTGATTTTCAGCACAGATTTCAATGCAGTAAATCTCTGTGCGGAATTTGACCTATGGTGCGGTTTTGCGACACACATTTTAAAAAAAATGGCTTCAACATCCACACCGAAATCCTCGTGCACGTATATGAAAATCTGCACCAAAATCTGCACAGATTTCAGTCCATATAAATATGGATTTCGGGGCAGATTTTCTATATGTAAATCCTGGTCATGTGTTTGTACCACTATACTCAGCTTATGGGTGTATTTGTGCGTCCAGTTTACCCATTTGCTGCTTGACGCTCATTCACTCTTCCCATCGGCTGCCTGAAGTTTAATCTGGGTATATGGCGCAAAATATCCTTGGTTTGCAGGTCGTCTGGTTATTTTATAAACCCAAACATGCAAGGATACAAGGATAAGATAAGATAGGAATTGTGGGTATTCCATTATATATATATATATATATATATATCTGGACCAGAATAAATAATGAAGATACAGAACCCATTAATAGTGCTTTGTCTTAGCGTGCGAGTTTCATGCTCCTAAGCACAATGTAACATATTTCTTTGTTTTTCCTTCTGACGGGTGAAACTAAGCAGAATGTTGTGCATACATGACTGGTTTCTTTAATGCGCTCCTTATCAGCACATATGGTTTTTTTTAGGCCATTACCTACTCTGGACAATTTAGTATGATAGCAGAGCTTGTTTTCCAGGCACCACTGATTTCAGTCATCCACAGAATTTTTTTTTTTTCTTTTACAAATTGAAGCTCATTGACCTGGCCTTAGGGAACTTGTAGAGATCAGTGCTGCGCTTGTTGTATCAGTCTCTGGCTTGTTCCGGCTTTAGTGCCTTAGTATGCGCGCTTTTTTTCTGAGGTCAATATGTTCATGTTAATCATGAGAAATGCCTCCTACCCAAATCCCTTGCTCAGTGAAATCTGAAATTGCTACATATTTTTTTTTTAACCACACAGTCTCACATGGGAATTATTTGTTCCACTGAGGAATGTTTATTCTCTATTGATATGAAGGATACAATGAATTTTCCTAACCCAATGCTTTTCATAGACTAACTTAAAGGCAAGCCGTGGAAGCAACCATTGTATGCTCTGAACTGTTATTTGCTGCCCATGAATGTAAACTATACTTAGGTAGCAACACATAACACCAGTGAGACGATGGAAGTATGTAGTCGTAGTACACAAATATATACAGTGTATACATGACTTCTATGGTCATTTACCATTGTCTTGTAAGTAATGTATATTATTAGTGGGTTGTGATGTGTGTCAGGGGCCATGTGCTATGTCTCTTCTAGCTTTCAGCTGACAGATAATAATGTTATATATAAAGCACCAACATTTTCTGTAGCTTGACATTAAAGGGGCTGTCCAGTATATTTTATTACTGGGACAGCAGGCTTGGGAAGGTGAAACCTAAGAAAAAAAAAACAATACCTATCCCCGACTCTCCAGTGTCCCCCGCCCCTGAACTTATTGTCCTCACCGCCTCACATGACCGCTGTGGCCAATCAGTAGCCTCAGCCCCCAGCACTGAGGACTTCTGCCGGAACAAGCCCCTGGGTGCCACTGGACCGGACAGCGATGGGGGACACCAGAGCACTGGGGACAGGTGAGTATGTTTTTTTTTTTTTTAGGTTTCACCTTCCTTCGGCCTTTTGCCCCAGTACTAAAATATCCTGGACAACCCCTTTAAGTTGCATGGTAAAATACTATGACAGTCAGTTCATTCTTATTTTATACCGTAAATCATTCACGTGACCACTGCAGCCAGTCACTGGCCACAATGGTGATACTGGCACAAACAGCACGTCATTGCAGAGACCAGTGACTGGCAGTGGAGGTAGGACCAGCGGTGTAGAATCGGTGGGACATTTAAAGGGTTGTTTCATTACTTTATTTGGGTTCTTGCTCTAAGTCCATTTTTTTTCAAACCCTTTTAAGCTCCAGGTCATGAAGAAGCTTGGGTTAATATTATAATATATCTCATACTCTAAATAGGTAATTAATAATACAACGCAGCAAAATCTCTTAGCACTATATAAGCTAAGGGAAATAAATACTGCTCTGTACTAAAGCCCTCCATTGCCAGATAGACAAGTAGTGAAACAACTTCAAGGTGACTTGTAATATTCTTGTAATTTATAGAAGTTGGTGTCCATATAGTCTGTTTTTCTAGTGTGTGGATGAGGGAAACATTTCTAAACAAGGTCAGGTGTGAATACACGTGTACTGCTGCTTGTGTCAAATCACCACTTCACAGAGAAGCCCTGATATTATGACTTTCCAAAAACATGCTGTTCTGTAGAAATAGAACAGATCCGTCTGCATTCCTGTAAATTAAGTTACAATTGAAAATTACTCTCCAAATGACTGCAGATTCTGTTTTAATTGTTTGTGTGGTGTAATAATAATATCTGTAAATTTTATGTAAATAGCTAATTATCTATCTAAAATAAGGATGCAAGCCATTAGCGTCGCGGTACGTTTACAAAGCATTATCATACTTTGATTTCCCACCGGCAAATGTTCAGAGGACAGACGCATTACCTAGAAACACAGAGATAATTATTTAAGAGATTGAGAGATGTCCAAGCTAAGTGCTATAATCTAGGTATTATGATAAGGGTTTAACATAGTTGTCATGATTACAAGGTCTGTTGTATTAATATTGTGTCGCTTTAAGTTCTCTCTTAGCCTCCCCAGCCAGCTGCTTCTTACTCCCCCTCACTATGGATTTCTCTCCAATGACAGGATGTGGAAATGTGGTTTGGTCACACACTGTACACACTGGCATTTGCACTCATTTTATCTTGCAGACTGTCTTCCAGAATGTGTTTAGCAGCGTTTTATCGGTCACATTCCAAGGCTTCTTAGCAGTAAACTTTTGACTTCCACTACTCATTCCTTGTTTATGTTTACAATGATAAATATGGAATGGGAATTAAAGGGGATGGGTAGATGAGATAGATAGATAGATAGATAGATAGATAGGCATACAGACTGCTAGATAGATAGATAGATAGATAGATAGATAGATAGATAGATAGTAGACAAATCCCAAAAATGGACAGCACACCAGTTTAGTATAAAAAAAATAGTAGTGAAACTTTATTCCAAGCCGCAGCTTGGAATAAACTTCCACTACTATTTTTTATACTAAACTGGTGTGCTGTCCATTTTTGGATTTTTGTGTGTTTCTGTGGGGTTAATGCCAGACCTCTATGGACAAACACCCATGTCCTATAAGGATTAGAAGGTACGGTACTGCTCTTTTCCTTTTTATTTTTTAGATAAATAAATAGATAGATAGATAGATAGATAGATAGCTGTTCACCAAATAAGTGTATGGCCTGATTCATTCAGCTACCACAAAGCCAGCACCACAGTTCTGGGCGATAGCTCATGGCCAAACGTTCTGCCCCAAAGGCCTACTCTGGAGTGTGATGTTACATGTAGCTTAAGTGTCGCCACTTCATAGGCCTGTGTGAGTTTAATATTACCTGTTTAGCTTTTTTATAAGGTGGCCTTACTAGTTTTTGGCCAACCAGCTGATTTTGGCCGATCACCTTCTTTTTGTGGAGGTGACCGGCATGTTAGTTTTCAGCGTGCCCAATTCTTTTTACCCAAGGAAGAGAAGTGTCTGGCAGTAGCTTATCCACTCTTCTTATTGGTCAAGATGAGAATTCATGTGTATGGGCGTAGAGGGAAGTTGTCGGACGGAATAGCTATTGGCCAAACAACAATTTGGCTGACAGCTATCTTAGGTGTTAGTCCAACTTAAATCTTTGACACAAATATGGTCCCCATTATGGGTGACAAGAAGGTGCACTTTAGTTACATATGTAGTGCTCACAACAATAACACAACACAGGGATGTTTTTGTCATAGAGCTAATAAAGTGTATATTGTCTGATATTTCTGATGACATAAGTGTCTTACTTATGAAACGTGGAAAGGGCAGAAAAAAACCTGTTATCACATGTAACACTTATCAGCATATCTGAAAGTCTGAAGCTAAACCTGAAACACTATGTGAGGTGATAATTGGTTGGATTAGTACAATGAATACTGTGACAACTCTTACAAGTGAAACTTGTATTAATTTGTTGTGCTAAGTGTCGTGAACCCTTTCCTCAGAACAGCATTGAGGTGAGCAGAACAGTTGTTCTCATTTCTTCATGAAAATCTAATGGTGTGTACAGAAAAATGCCCGCTACTTACTTGTCACGTTTCATCCTGTTTTTTTTTTTTATAAGTAAATAATTATAATGTTTTGTCAAAGACAGGCCAGGTCTCAGAAGGAACACAAGAAAGAATCTTTCATAAGGAGTAGTAAGTACAAAGGAAACAAAAACATCCTCATAGTCTTGAATTTTTTTTCCTCTCATCAGATAATTTCATGAGAACCATAATATATAAGGAAAATCCATTTGCATTTCTTAGTATTCTTCCCATTGTGGATGCCAAATCCTAGTCTGATAGAGGCCTCTTTACTATTAGGAATGGACATTTGTTTAGCTGGCCATAAACATTAGATTAATGTCAACTGAACATGTTCATTCCATTCTCTATTTCCTACGGTAAAAAGACGGAGACAGGCATTACTATTATGCTTACTTATATAGCTCCATCAGATTCCGCAGCGCTTTACAGACATTGTCAGTCACTGCCCATATAGGGCTCACAATCTATGTTCCCTAACAGTATGTCTTTGGAGTGTGGGAGGAAACCGGAGTACCCGGAGGAAACCCACGCAAACACGGGGAGAACATACAAACTCCTTGCAGATGTTGTCCTTGGCAGGATTCGAACCCAGGACTCCAGCGCTGCAAGGCTGCAGTGCTATTTTGCTCTGTTTTTCAGAACCAAACATGTCTATTGAAGCCTATAGATCCATGAAATCAGAGACAGGAAATGGGCAGTCGATAGTTCATAGGTTCACTGAAAATAGTTTTAAAAAAAAAAAAAAGGTTGCTGTTTTTCAAAGACAACCATGATAAAAAGAAAACAGTGGCACATGTCCTAACCTTTGTGAACGCAAAACTTGGGTGACAAGCGGCCGGTGATGCCAAATGGCCATGGGCATGCCTTTTGAAATCTGTGAAATGATGGGATAGGAAACGGATCCCATCTATATGCAGTTTGTGTTTCACGTGTTTGATTCAATTGAACTGAATTATTTTTTTTTAAAGTTGCTATTTTTCACAGACCACCATGGACAAAACATAGTGGCACACGTCCTAAATTTGAACCTTTGTGAACGTAAAATGTAAATTTCCTACTCAGAAAGTGCTAAACGATCAAGGATGCCAAATGGCCTAAGATATGTTTTGCATTCAGTTTTTTTATTTACTGCTCCCCTAAAGACACATTCATATGCACCAGTTTTTTGTTGCAGCTTTTGAAGCTAATGTTAGGAGTTCGTCATATAGTGAGGGGAAATTAATAGGATGTTTTCTACTATTTTCTTCTTTTAAATCCATTCCTAGTTTTGACTTCAAAAACTACATCAAAGTGACATGTGTGAGGGCACTCTAATAGTGGTAGAGGGAGCAGAGATCTGCATTTGTATATGGTGCACCTGTTTAGAGTGTATTCACATTTGGCAGATTTGTTGCAGGAATTTTCATCTGAATGGGGCTTGTAGAAATCCATGTGCTCACTGTTGGAACAACGCCATGTAGATTGAATGGAACTGATTTTCAGGCGCAGATATTTCTGTAACACATCTGCCTTGTGTGACTATACCCTTAGGCCTTCGGTCGTACTGTAGATGGCCATTTACAATGTGCACACCCACTACTTTAGATTTATTTAGGTATCTTATAGATGACTGGCAACAGGCACTGATATTACTTTCTTATGTATTCTTGTTCTAGGCTATTTTCTTTTGCTTTTCTCATACAAGTTCATGTGTGCAAACAAAAATATATAAATAGCATGTTATTTAATGGTACATAATAGCAGTTGTCCATTAAGAACATGCAGATAAATTGCTTTTATACATTATTTTCCTTGTAAACGGTACAACAGGTATGGTTTCTGCTATATAGTTTCCAATTCTTCAAATTTTTCCAAAATATATTGAACCTAAAAAAAGAGCAAATACATTATATATTATTTTGGGATCAACAAGAGTTTTTGTCCTATTTTCTGTATAGAGCCCCCCCCCCCACCCCCGGCAAACCAAATGTGGTTCATTTCATCTCATATTTGGCTGCTTTGCTTGCTGCTACTATATGTACCAGCTGAATTGCACTTGTGCCAAGCCTCCGTAAATGTAAGCAGTCATAAATAAACTGTTATGTGATACAAAAGTCACCTGCATGGGGTGATTTCTTTTTTTATTGTACTCCTTTCTTCAATTTTAAATCAGCTGCTGGCATTTCTGTTCTGTCCCTGCAAATAATAGTAAATATTACTACTAATACTAGTAATGACATATAGTGCAGCAAGTTACCATTTGACATTTATCTGTGGTACATCAACAATCACAGAGAATTATGCCTGACTTGGCAAAAAGGGCATTTGTGTGAAGTGATCAATAAAATGGGAGCCCTTTGTTTGTAAGATCAATACTCTGTAATGAAGTATTCGCTCCATTTCTCTGGTGTGGATCACTGTAAGAGACAGTATTATATCCTGTGTCTCAGATCATATAACAAACGTATATTTACAGTATCCCTCCTTAATCCTTATTTCATCCTACAGCTGTATCATATAGCTCATATAGATAGTTATAAATCTAATACACACACACACACACACATATATATATATATATATATATATATATATATATATATATATATTCAACATTGCCAATGACTAATGTCATCATTTGCACATGTGATTCTTAGCTAATACATCCTAGTTTCTGCATCCAGTATCTACCTTGCTTTCATTGTGACAGGTCATTCATCTTAAATCAAGTTAATTGCATAAATTCAGCAGTTTAGTATTAAAGCAGGTCTAAATCTGCAAGATAGTTGTATGAATATAGCAGGTGTGAAACATAATGAATATTGATGCAGATATATGGCATCCTTCATTTCAGACACAGCAATAAAGCATTCTGCTTCCACAGCCATGACAACTAGAAGATGATACCCTCACAGGGGCCTATATGAATGCCTATTGTTTTACATATATGTGTATATATATATATATATATATATATATATTTTTTTTTTTTTTTTTAATTATTATTATTATTATTATTATTACTTGAAAAAGGAATAAACATATTGGGAGGCATTTAGCAAACCCTACACTCCAGAATTCTGGTGTCGAAAAGTCACAAACCAAGGGTTTCACAAGTTTTTGAGTTTAATTGGGAAAAGTGGCGACATTTTACATTTTTACTCTCTGCATTCACCTTTTGAAAAGTGAGAATGTTTTGCCTGTCAAGTGTGATATACAAGAGATTTACCAACTGCAACTTGTTAACATGTTGCAAAACTTGACACAATCACGCTCCAGTATGGGAATGAAAGTGGAGTAACATCTAAGGCTAGGTTTACATCTGCATTCGGGGACCCCTGAACGGAAACCTAATCCGCTTAAAAAAGCGGTTACCCACAGAAACCCGCGGACCCTATAGACTATAATGGGGTCATTGTGGTTTCTGCTCGGTTTCTGCCTGAAAAGGGCGAAAAATGCAGAGAGAAAAGCACTGCTTGCAGCTCTCCATACGGAGAGCCAACGCTGGTGTGAACCCAGCCTAAAGACACAAGTGTTAGACTCCAGCAAAAGCGACTTTAACAATTTTCCCAATGATAATCCCTGCATTCTGTTATCTCACCTTTCCCATAGTGGCGATGTTTCGCACTGCTATTGGTTCTTCTGAAGCTAGCTAATCTGTAGCTGTGGTACTGTATGAATAAAAAGTATTTTCAAAAAGTTTGTACTATATACACAGTCATGGAATTCTGGCCGCAGGGCCAGATGACATCAGTGCAAGGCTAATTAAGACTTGCGGGGACCAGCTGTGTGGTATAATTACATATATGTATAATATGAGCCTGAGGCAGGAAATAGTCCCTGAATTATGGAAATCTTCTTGTGTGGTACCAGTTCCAAAGAAACCCCACCCTATGGACCTCAATGACTACAGACCTGTAGCACTGACATCCCACCTGATGAAGATCTTGGAGAGATTGGTTCTCACACATCTCCGCCCTCTAGTGAGCCCCGCTATGGACCCCCTCCAGTTTGCTTATCGGCCGGGCATTGGGGTAGATGATGCCATCATCCATCTTCTGCACAGGGCTCTGTCTCACCTGGAGAAACCAGGGAACACAGTGAGAATAATGTTCTTTGATTTCTCCAGTACTTTTAACACCATACAGCCCAGGTTATTGAGGGACAAGCTGGGCCTTGCTGGAGTGGACCACCACCTCTCCAACTGGATCCTAGACTACCTCACAAATCGACCTCAATACGTGAGAGCCCAAGACTGTGTGTCAGGTACCGTGATCTGTAATACGGGGGCACCTCAGGGTACGGTTCTCGCCCCTTTCCTCTTCACACTGTACACTGCTGATTTTAGGTGCAACTCATCCAGCTGCTACCTACAGAAGTATTCTGACGACTCTGCAATAGTGGGTCTCATCACAGATGATGATGACAGGGAGTACAGAGAACTGAACCAGGATTTTGTGGACTGGTGCCACCGGAACCACCTGAAGATTAACGTGGGGAAGACCAAGGAGATGGTGGTGGACTTCCGTAAAGGCAGAAGCCCTCCTAAACCAGTGGACATCCTGGGGACGGGCATCGAGATTGTGAACACCTATAAGTACCTGGGTTTGCTCCTTAATAATAAGCTGGACTGGGCAGATCATATGGAGGCCCTGTACAGGAAGGGCCACAGCAGGCTCTACCTGCTTAGGAAGCTGAGAGCCTTTGGAGTCCGGGGGGCACTTCTTAGAACTTTCTTCAACTCGGTAGTGGCATCAGCCATCTTCTTCAGAGTGGCCTGCTGGGGGAGCAGTATATCAACCAGGGACAGAAATAAACTTGACAAGCTGATTAGAAAGGCCAGCTCTGTCCTGGGGAGCCCACTGGACCCAGTGCAGGTGGTGGGTGACAGAAGGATACTGTCCGTGGTGAGCTCCATGCAGAAGAAGAAGTCCCATCCCATGCATGAGACTGTGATTGCGCTGGGCAGTACTGTCAGTGAGCGACTGCTCCACCCTAGGTGTGAGAAGGAGCGCTATCGGAAGTCTTCCCTCCCCACCGCGGTTAGGCTGTACAACCAATACCGACCTAAGCGGAGATCATTACACACAGAGAACTGAAATATCTCTCTGCCTGTTAAATCCCCCCCCCCCCCCCTGCTACGTCCTATCTGTCTGTCTGCTATTAATGTAATGCCTCTCACCTTGGAACATTCCTGTACATGTTGTATTTGTATTTGTATCTGCTTATCTTTGCTGCTGTAACACACTGAATTTCCCCATTGTGGGACTATTAAAGGACTATTATTATTATTATTATTATTATTATTATTATTATTATTATTAATTCTGGATATACCACCACCTTTTTATTGTATGCTCTATGGGGCAGATATATCATGCCTTGTACAACAGTTTTCTTCAAGAAAACAGATAAAAATCAGTCCATGGTCATGACTGTATGTCACATGACCATGGACTGATTTTTGTCCACTGGGAGTAAGCAGAATGAATGACAGCAAGCAGAGATCTAGAAAACTGTTGTGAATTGATATAGAAAGTATATTGGAAAAATGTATAATTTTTTATTATACAAACAATAACATTTGTCTCTCAATATTGGTCTGAAGGTGGCCAACCCCCTTAGGGTGAGGGGTCTTTTTCAAGAAATATGATAGAAAAATACTACCTTAGACAGACTGGCAGCACATTATAGATGACATCTAGGACAGTTCCCAACTAGTGTAGATTTCGGTTCTGATGCTGAGGCCTCTTAATAATTCTAACACATCTTACACCAGCGTAAATTATGTCAAGAAAGCCTTAATGCTTCTTTTGTCTCAGTTAAGCCTGCCAGATAAATATCGACCACTACATGGCTGATGAGTTGTCATTGGATCATTCATATGAACTATCTGAACATTAGTATGCCAGACTCTAAACTGGCAGATCAGGAAGGTAAGAAATAAATGTAAAACAACAGTCAACTTGTACACTTGCATTTTCAGCCTGCAATGGCCAAAAAAATTTGATGTATCGAACTGGTCAAAATCACCCATTTTGGCTGATGTATATCTTAATATGTATGGGCAACTAAACAATATCCTGCGACATGTAAACTGTGGAAATATGGCTTCCGGATTCAGCTAGTTGGGGATTAAGGTATTTATATAGCTAACGTTGTTTAGAAGACATTTGTGCCTTTGTTACTAACAGTAGGTAAGTACTGTACGTAGGTCTATTTCTGATGATTTGTCTGATGATTATCTCCAGTGTTTTTTATGCATGAAGTGTTTTTTGAAGTGTTTTATGCATGAAGAGTTTTGTAAGAGAGCTTCTCGTAATGATCCTGGCTTACTACACATTCAATGGAATACACAAGATCACTTTAGAGAAAGCTTTTGACTATACACTGGACCATACACTAGAGATTTTGAACCACTTTTAGACCACGTCTGGCACTTTTTGCTCATATCTGGTCATTGTTTGGTCATTGTTAGGTGCTGTAGTTGTAAAATCCTTTATCCCAAAGGTGAGATCTGCCACCCATCCCTGCAAACACAGACCAGGGCACGGACCATGGTAAAGATCAATTACCTTAACTTATGGCATTGCCTTCAACATTTTCAGACCAACCAAGAATGTCAAGTGTTTCAGAAAGAAGTCTCTTGTGCATGGCCAGCTTTAGCCTGGATGAGCGTGGGTGTAAATAAAGGCCCTTTCCATAACAAAAAGTTTATTCAGCAGTCAAAGCAATGGATATGCATTCACAACAACCCCAAGGACCCTATAAAGTCAGACACAATGAGCAGTTACACTTTAGTTATTTTTCTCCCCACATAACAGGATCCTCTGGTTTTGCATAGTATGGGGTGGTATAGCTGAGAAGTGTTTGTTAGCGTAGATTGTTCAATACTAAGCAGATTGTTGGTGTGAATAATGTTGTGGTGCTGGGAATGTATAGGTCTCTTGTCTGATCTGCCTTGTTTCCCACTGTAATTTCAGTGTGACACAGAATGCACTAGAGCTTTCCTGGCTTGTCTGCTCTGCTCAGAGATGATCCGTTACGAGTCAGCTATTGTTTCTAAATCTCCTGATGAATGGTCTGCGCCTGCTTTTTAGCATTATGCCTGGAATGCTCTGATTTGCCTCAGCCCTTTGTAAAAACCAGGTCATGTGAAAAATAAAAAGAATGACAAATCTGAGTGAATTCTGTTATGTTGTTTTGGCATTAGTGACGTCATGGAACTTTGTGTCTAACAGGTCTGATGTTTTGCTGAATGTCCAAAGTAATTGGCATAAGAGAAATGTGTAGTGCCTCACGCGGATATGGTCACTGTTCTGAGGGGGAATTTCCATTTGTGAATTCTAAAATAGAAAATGATGCTAAAACCTTTCACACAAATGTATAGAAATGTATCAAGAAGTTCTCAGGTCTAAATGTGAGTAGTAATTATATGGTCAGTTCTGTTAGTCATGCCACTGGTTGACTACAGAGAATAATAGATCAAATTTTACTTTCCGCAAATGTATATAAGTATATATAAGACTGTAGGTTTAGTTTAGTTCAGTTTATTTTAGGTTTAGGGCTATAGACCTTTATTATTTTATAAACCTACCTTAAATTAGGTATACATATAAAGATATAACAGTGTCTTGTGTAAAATAAATGTATCTATAAATATATAAAAAATCTATACAAATTGACATAGAAAAATTACATGTAAAATATTTATATGTAAAATTACATATATAAAGCATACATATAAAAGTGTATAGAAGTAAAAAAATATTATTTATAACACGAATATAAGAAATCTGTTGGTTAGAGCCAGGGTTGTGAATACAGTAGGCAAGGTTGTTTTTATGTTTAATCAATGTTTATTAAGGAATTTTCAATGCAATACAAAATAAGTGGAGGAAGTCAGGCCACCTGTACCATCGAGACAGAATCTTGAGATTCTTTTCTTGCGCACTGCAAGCAAGGTTGTTTTTAGCTTTATTTATCACGTACAATTAACTTTTTTTTTTTTTTATATATATACATAGGGTCGAATTCATCATTTCCTCTATGCCAGAAAGGATGAGGTTGAGGCGCATGTTTGGTGCAAAGCCCTTTCTTGCACCAAATGTGCATCTCACGCCCAATCTATGAATGTGGGCGTTGCAGGCTGGGCCGAGGCTCATTCATTAAAACTCAAGCCATTTTCATGGCGTGAGTTAGAATGGAAATCTACACTAGTTCCTACCTGGCATAGATTAACATTCTGGCGCCGCGGAGCATCTCCAACATACTCCCCAGGCAGAACCCTTAGATGTTCCCAAATCTTTTTTTCCACTGAAAACCTACATTTCAGAGTGGTGGTGCATTCAGATAACCTCTTCAAAAACTTTCAAGTTTAGTATCACTTGTTCTAGCACAAGGAGTTAATTCCATTTAACAGACACAGAAATATATAAGAAATCTAGATATATCTTTCTTATATACTGAGAGAACAGGAATATTCATGTTTCTAATACTACCTTAAGTAAATACAGAATTGTAAAATTGTAAGAAATTACCTATAAAAGCAGCAAATGAATTCCTTAGAGACTGCACCTTTATATGCTGCAGCACTAAAGCTGTATTTATTAACTTTCCTGGGAGAAGCGCAGTGTAACTAATATGCATTTTCAAAGTATTTCTGCAAAACTTGACTTATACAATCAATAAAGCATTTTAAGCCGACATGGACAGTACAAAATGCTTAAGAAGAAATGTACAAATTACTTTCCTTCATGTTCAATGATATTGACGGAAAACAAACACTGATCACTGAGGAAGAAGAAGGGGTGTAGAATACTTGTGTTTGAACTTTACCAGATATAACATTCTGTTTTATTGATCATCACAACCCAGCTTGATCCGCTGAAGGTCAATGTTAATTACATGTAGCAGTCACTGGAAATGTTAATATGGTCACTGAGTTTCTAATCATAAACACTTTTGATGGTTGCTTTTTTCCTCCCGTTTCAGTCTAGATAATTTGTGTGAGCTGAGTCTGGTAGTTTCTTTGTCTCTCTATATAGTCACTGGGGGCATTTTATCAGCTGCTTTACTCCACTTTTATGGTGTAGAAAATTATGGCACCCTCCATATTTGTGCTATAATTTGCCTCCTGTTGCTTTTGAAAAGTGGGTGGAGCTTAGTGGGGGGAGACAATTTATACAGTAGCACAATTGTATGACTGCTCATGCAATTTCTGAAGTAAGGAAAACCAACAGTAGGCCACATTTATTAAAGAGGTGTTCCAAGACATTTTTTATAGTACTGTTAGTGAGCCAATAAACATAGTAAACAAGTGCTCACGTGTCCCTGGACCTCTGTCTCCAGATGCAGGAGGTCTGTTTGACTGGATACACGTCTCCCTGCTTCCTGGTGACCACTGCAGCCAATCACAGAGCTCAGCAGTGACCTATTCACAAGTGGCACATCACAGCAGTCACATGCTGTTTGTGAAGAGGTCACTGCTGAGGCTTGCGATTGTCTGCAGTGGTCCCCTCACAGAAATGGGACGTCACTGGTGACATCAGGCAGGGGACTTGTATACAGAACAATGAAACCCTCACCTCTGGAAACAGAGGCTTGGAGAGAGGTGAGTACTGTTTGCTATATTTAAAGGTCCACTGGCATCCCCAGTATGTTGGATATTTACTTTCATAGAAATTCAATCACTGCCTCTTTTCCTGAATTATCCTGACTATGGCCATCAGCCTTTTATGAAGGAGTTGAAGGGTCAGTTGTTTGGAGAGCTGTTGCAAAGACTGTTTCTCCTGCTCTCTCTTTTTATCTCTTTCTGTCTCTCTCTGACTTTGGAGAACCCACTGATTTCAGTCCTCTTCCTTCTAACCTACTATCTTTTCTTGAAGTAGGATCTTCCAAACCCAACCCACAAAACTATGGTTTCTGTTCCTTACATAAATGAAAGCTGATAAGCTAGAAACATTCCCATAGCATGCATAGTTGTCTACAAAGGACAGAAAGGAGCAATTTCCATGTTTCTACCTGCTATGCTGTAATAATGATGTTTTTTTGTGTGTAATGGAGTAAGTGAGCATGCAGATGTCTTCTGATTTAGGAAGACCTTGTTATATTCCAAATTACATGAGTAAGGGGGTATTTGGTTC
Source organism: Leptodactylus fallax (assembly GCA_947044405.1). NCBI lineage: Eukaryota > Metazoa > Chordata > Amphibia > Anura > Leptodactylidae > Leptodactylus > Leptodactylus fallax. The sequence goes on from CAMRHE010000020.1 coordinate 7,681,294, forward strand.
CAATCAGCCCTTTTAGTCCTAAACTTGTTACCTACTATGAAATGAAACAAAATATAATTCTTCTTTTTCCTTACAGTTTGGACCTCTCTATGGTCAGTTACTGAATCTATTAAAATAAGAAAATGGTCATCGAAATCATGTAAACCCTTTTTCATTTTCGTGGTGCAGTTTTCTGTCTCTGTTTATAGTAGGAATCAATACATTAATTACAAAACTGTTTCTTTTACATTGTATAGGCGATGAACACTACATTTGCCCTTTGGGACTTTCATAAAACACAACTTTTTAGAAGTCCTCTGTGGACAAGTGGGAAAAGGAATGATCTACACAACCACTAGACGTATACACCAGAGCTCGTCTTCTTCTCTGAATTGTATTCTGTTGATTAGTTAAATAATTTCATAGCGCCAGAGGGTATTTCTACATTCCAATTGAATAAACTGACTGTTGCAGCCGCAGGGGCCTTTAAAGGCACACATTTGCCAATAAATGTAATTACTAGAAGCAATACAATATTACTCTTCTGAGAATAGTCAAAAAGCAAGTTACATTTGGGGTAATTTTTCTAATTTAAAATAAATCTTTTCATGTATTTGAATCGATAGAAAATCTACTTTTTAAAACACATTCACTAGACCTTCCAACCCCTCAGCAATAAGTTAACTTGTACATGTGAAATGAAAAGATTTCTAGTTCGGTCTTTTGAATAAAACAATGGGATTTTTGATACTAGAACTTTCTTGTGGCTAACACTTCTGGCTGCCGTACACATTGCATTATTATTGACCAACAGTACCCTATTAATACACAAGAGTCTGGAAAATACTTAAAGGTGTTATCTACATACTTAAAGGGGTTGTCTACATGCATTATGTTAGGCTGAATGGATAGTCTCATGACAGACAACGATAGGATATGCGATTAGCGTTCAGTTGGTGGGAGTTTGACCATTTTGATCCTCATGAATATCTAGAACATGACATCGGCACTAGGAAAGTACCATGCCACTTCACCCCGTGTTATCACTGCTTTGCTTTTTATAGTCAATGGCTGGTCATGCAGTCTTTGACAACAGCAGCTGACCAAGGTCATTGGGGGGTGGCAGTAGAAGGACACTTTCCTAGCAATGCTGCTATAAATTCTAGCATTCAATGGCGGAGCTTCCACCAATCAGACATTGGTGGCATATCCTAATTGTATGCCAGGCAGCTTTAGAAAGAGGTCGTGCCTATAAGATACATGTTAAAATTAGAATAGTAAAGTGTGTCTGATTTCCAACTTGTGAAAGAGAGATGTGGCCAATTGTTGACTACAAAGTTGCTGGCTGTATTTTCATAAAAGTTTAGCAAATTTTTTTGAGCCCTAAAGAGGAACTCCTAGCTCTCCTGAAACTGTATGTCTATTTTATTAAATAGTTCAAAAATATTTTTCTTTAAATTCTTGGATCATCTTTAGAGATTTGTGACGTTACTCTATTTTTCTTCCTCCAAGTGATACAATGGCAATGGATGTTCTCAGCTGAAGGTGCGTCCAATATGTGCTGACAATGTAAGGCTATGTAGGGACACACCCTTTGAGAAGGGGATAGGTAAGGCCCAGTAACAACAGAAGGTAGAGTTATGGGAAAAAAATGTTTTAGGATTCTTATCCTAAGGGGAATGCAAGTATTTACTAAAAAAAATATAGGATAGGTGAGGTTATAGGGGTTATTCGGTATTAGAAAATATGGCTACTTTCTCTCAGAAAGAGCGCCACTTCCTCTTTTCAGTAAGTGACATCATATCCAATGGTCACATGGCCATGGTGCAGACCAGTCATGTGACCAGTGAAGGCACTTCCATAGAAGAGAAAGTGGAGATTCTTTCTGAAAGAAAGCAGCCTTGTTTTCAAATCCTAGATAACTCCTTTAAGTATTTTTCATATGCAAGGCTTGCAAACATGACTAACCTCCATGACGCATTACTCAGCTCACCTGTCACATTTTTGCGCTCATACTTGCAGACTTCACAATTTTAATATATGATGGTGTAATTCACTGGTATATTTACTAAAGGTCTTTTTAAGCTAAAACCTTACCCCTTTAAATAAGTGTACAGATGTACATAGCCAATATCAAGTGTCTCTGGTATTGTATTCAAATGTTGTCAAGAATGCCTTATGGATTGTGTTGCCAACAAGAAAGGGGGGAAGGAAAGATTAAAATGCAAATGTGTAAAAATGTTACCATTTGTGGATCTAATGGTTTGGGTGATGTATGGGTAGGTTTTATTCGTTAGTAAATCTTATAGCATAAATCTTAGCTGACACTTCCACTTTAAATAATATGCTTAAAAGTAGATGTAGCGTTTACGGTATGCAGCGTCCATCAGCTCGCTCTCTTTTTTTTCTTTACATAAAGATGGCGGCCTTTTTCTTAAGTCAGCAGTTCTACAGATATTCGGAAAGCTTGCTTCGCTTAGGCATGCCTGGGCTACTGGTGATAGAATTAGTAGCTGAAAGCTTTCTCCTTCGCCTTTCACTTGGTAAATTACTCAGTTTAGTCTATATGAAAGTGACATTAAGAGTGAGTACTTTCATGTGCAATGTCTAATTCAGGTTTCAAAATGGATCTTTGGTCAAGCAGTTAACAAATGCATTTTAAGGCTAATGTTAAGAGTTACTGAGCTCTGACCTAAGTGATCGTTGTCGTGGAAACAGAATAAGTTCTGGAAACGCCATAATAACTGGTTTTCAGGTTATTGTAGCGTATTAAACAACTATATTAACCATGTGTTAAAAGTAATTATGAGCTGTTGAAGAGACATTTTCTGGCTTGCATGTAACCTTTAAAGTTTTAAGTCACCGCACACGTAGTTTTCTGTGAATCAGGCCATGGCTTTTTATTTAGCCTAGTCTTGTTTTATGTACTGTATACAGTATATATAAGTAACACATAAATACATAAAAATAACAGAAATTATAAATTACTTTTATACAGCTAGCCATAGAAACTGAAAAATCTGACCTCCATTGATTCAAGTTTGCAAAATGGGAACATTCATCATTAAACTACTTAACCTCTGTTCACATTTGCATTCAAATCCTTTCCAGTCATCCTTTTCTGCTATTTTTGATGACAATAATAGAATACTCTGCAATGCTATTATTGCCATCAAATTGCCTGAATTCCAGTGGACTTTATTAAAGTCAAAAAGGTCCAGCAGGATTGTCTGGTATTCATTATTTAGCGATGTAATACATTCCTTTCTGGAATTGTTCTACATACAAAGTATCGAGCAGATTGTTGGTAAACACTAAATCCAGTGGCTGAGAATTGTAAGCAGTCTGATAAACTTTCCAAGTGACTAAATAGATATTGATTGCTCTCATAGCATCTATTATATCTCTGACTGCTTATTATCAGATGAGTTATTGGTGCTTCTATGACTGCCATATGGCAGCTTAAAAATATGTAAATCTGTTCAATGACAACTCCTTTGTTGGCTATTAAAAGTCCAACTATATTTTCACAAATAGAGAAACTAATTGAGACAAGAAAACAATAATGCTAAAATATCCAACAAAGGTAGCTGCTGGACTGCATGTGTAATTCTATTACTTTATAATGCTTCCACAATGAAATTCTAATGTCTGTAAACCTTCAGATCGTATACTATACATACTAACTTTATTGTATTGTATTTTATTATTTACCTTAGTAAATCTCAAGTAACCAGTGTCAAAAGACTTAATGGGGTTTTCCCACTAAGGACATATATTCCCTATCCTGCGGCTTAGTATCGGTGGCTCAGTGGCTAGCACTACTGTCTTACAGCCATGGAGTCCTGGGTTCAAATCCTGCTAAGAACAACATCTGTAAGGAGTTTGTTTGTTCTCCCCGTGTTTGTGTGGGTTTACAAAGACATACTGATAGGGAATATTGATTGTAAGCCCTATATGGGACAGTGACTGTCAATTTTTGTAAAGCACTACGGAATATGATGATGGAATTATATGCCGATCGTGCCTATGTTCTCAAATGCAGAAGTAGTTGCTGCTAGACACCTCTGTCAGCCACTTGTATCCCCTAAGAACAGAAGGATCAGCCATTTTAATATCCACAGGATAAGGAATATGTGTTTGAAAAGATTGCTGGGGGTCTCAGTCCTATTTACATGGTGGTTTCTTACTAATTATATTATTATTATTTATTTATTAAGCTTACTTATATACCATCTAGATAAGTAAGCTTAATAAATAAATAATAATAATAATATAATTAGTAAGAAACCACCATGTAAATAGGACTGAGACCCCCAGCAATCTTTTCAAACACATATTCCTTATCCTGTGGATATTAAAATGGCTGATCCTTCTGTTCTTAGGGGATACAAGTGGCTGACAGAGGTGTCTAGCAGCAACTACTTCTGCATTTGAGAACATAGGCAGGCTCGGCATATAATCTGTAGGGGAGGGGTTGTTTGACAGCTATTGAAGCTGTATGTACCTTTGGTAGAGATGAGCCTTTTGAAGGCTTCCCAGGACAGAAAACAAAAGGATGATAACAACCTGTGTAAAGATATATGATCCTTATTTGGAAAAGTTTTTGTAAGCTTTTAGAAAAGTTTTTGTAGTTTTTATGTCCATCTAAAAATCCTGAATTTCTAAACATCCAACACGGATGAGGTCCTGGTAACGCTAAATTAGAGTTCTGAAATAGGGGGATCTACTTGTCTCTATCTAGGAGTGTTACTGATATCCAAGGTTGTGTCATTGTCTATTCACGTCTCTGGTGAATATGTATATATCTTTGAGTGTCTTGTCCCTCCTTTTTGCAAATACAAGTTTCCCAAGTGATGGTACTAGTCTCTCTGATACTTTCTGACCTAAATACCGTACTTCTTACATTATTCATTGTTTTATGCAGGAGTTGGTAGGTCAAACCACCGACTTTCGAATCTATCTCTTCTATTTTTCCACAGCCTGACTCCTACTCTAACTCCGACTCCTTCATTAATGGCCATGGTCACTCAAGCAGTAAAGCTCCTCTAAATCATTAATAGAATTCCTGTGAAAGTAAATATGCAAGTTATACATCTAATTAATTCAACAATAAAATGTACAATATAATTAAAAACAATTAATCATTTATTTTGATCCCGCAGTTGGAGTTGGTAACTTTTTTTCCGACTCCATCTACAATTGGTCCCAACTCCTGATTCCACTACTCCAACTCCACAGCCCTGATTTTAGGGCAGCCTAATGGTAAACTCATAAAAGGGGTGTTTGTCTGGAGATTTTACTGGAAGATCTGTCACTTCAGATGAGAAATCTACAAACTGCTCTATTGTTTAATTCCTTGTCTAGTTTTATTCAAGACTACAGGCATTTTATTACTACTCATAGTATATATGGATATAGAGTTTCATCTGTGATCCTTTTTTTATACTGTTTTTAGTGAGTGGAAGTTTGCTATAAAGTCTTGGCAGCATCCAATAAAATCGGAGTTGGGCTGCGATACATAATAACACAATACATCAGTAACCATTAGATTACATAGAGCTCAGATTTCATTAGGTACACTGTTTTGGTTTCCATTTTTCAAGTTCTAGACACAGCAGAAATTGGCAGGAGATCATTACTTCAGCCAACCTGCAGTCAGCACAAAACCATATTATCAAAGTTGAGGAATATATATTGCATTGTGATAGTGAAGATAAGCTGAAGCTTGCAGACCATACAGGAAAAGTCTGGATACATTCAAACCCTTGCATGTTAAGAAATGCTCTATGACAAGTCTCAAAAAAACACATCATTATGGCCCTCTTATAATTAACATTGACAGCCGAGCTGTCTGTCCCTAATCACACATCACTCCATTCTAGCAGCAGAGGAAAACAATGGCTATGTGATGATAATGTAAACCACTTGCAATTATGTTATCTTTCCTTTGCCTTTCTCCAAACCTGGTCATGCATTGCATAATCATTTATATGTGCAGCAATAGTACATTCTTAGATACTGGAGCTTCTGACTGCACGCAAATCTTCCCTTTGTACTGAAGTAAGTACAATGCACTGTCAACGCCATTGAGATTGTCACACTTAATTTCCTTCACTTGCAAAGACAGTAAGGAGTTGAGAAAATTTCTTGGTAAATTATACTCAGAAAAACACATGTGCGTAGTTTTGTATGTTTATGGCAGATATCAGTGTATTAATAGGGAAGGGACTGGTAAAGGACTATTGCTGGTTGCACAAAGAGAATCAGTGTGGCCGTGCATACTAGATAGGAGTAGGTCAAGGAGAACATTGCTGCTTACCACTTTGGAGCAACAGCAACATCCTGCATATTGAGAAAAACTAAAAAAAAGGACCAACGGAGGCACTGAATCACAAGGCGAAACACTATTAGATTCAGGTGATCCTAACCTATTTACCTACAGGGCTCCATGTTACTGTTACAGTCATTCAAACTTGTCACATATGGTCAACAACAATTGGCAAAAGATGAACTCTCTTTCAGGGAACAATCAAGTAAAGTTTTGATATTATGGGGAACCTGTTATGGCAAACCAAAAACAAAGTCTCCCACTGATCATGTCTTCGAACATACCCTCATAATGTATTTTTCAGTATTTATCTTAGAAGATGAAGTTCTCCATGTACCACGCTTGCTGTTTTTGTTCTTTTTTACTTCAAAGATGTTAGTCCTTAATAAGTAAGAAGCGTAATCATAGCCCTGGGTTGTCAACAGATAGAAAAAAAGAAAGCAGTGTGTTGCCATCACTTTGTCAAAAGAAATTTTCTTTATGGCACAAAGCAGACAGTGTAACAGCTCGATGGCTTTATGAATAATAATGACATATTGAGAGCAAGAACAAGGGAAATTAAGGAAAATATGCAGATGACAGTTGTTATCACATCGATTATGTTTAGTAGGTACTGTTTAAGGTTTTTAGTAATTTACTTACGTTACTAATCCTTATTCCAGACATGTCTTGGTCGTCATCTTTCTCTTTTTGTTAGCTAGGACAAAATGTCTTAAAGGTGACTATAAATATCCTGCAGTTCATTTTTTATCAGTAATCTTATTGAGAAATTTATCCCAAGCTTAAAATGTCTCATAACAGAATAATAGATTCACTTTCTGTTACATTTCATTTCACCATAAGGAGCTATTTCCAAGGGTATACATACCATAGTGGCAAAGCATGAAGCTACTATGGAAGTCTTACGGCCTGCATAATGTCTCTTATGTTAATAAGTGGTAAGAACCTTTGTAGGGATCCCTACTCCACAGGTCCTATAATGTTAAACTGGCCATCAACGCTGTGGAGTCAATAGGCTCTGAATCTTACTCCTTCATAAATGACGGACAGCTATTGCCAGAGAGAAGCTGCAAAGCTCCATTAAGTCACACAAAAATCCAGTGATTGTATTAATATTAAGTAAATAAAATAAACTATGTATCTAATTAATTAAACAATATCAATAATTGTATAATATACATAAAAATATTTAACAATTTTGTTTTGAAGCTGAAGTCAGAACTTTTTTCCCCGACTCTGACTCCACCCAAAACTGACTCCGATGCCCTGCAGGCCATACACATTAGATAGACTGTATATCAGCTGAACCTGTCAATTACAGCAGGACTGGCCATCCATCAAATATGTGTGGGTGCCTTTCGTCTATCCACAGTGTACGATGTCAGGGGATATGCCCAGTCCTTTTGTTCCTGGAGAGATAAGCCACTGATTTAGGGAGACAAGCGTGCATGTGTATGGGAAGGTCAGTAGAGATTGTTGTTGGTTTAGGCCAAATTTAGAAACAAATGTGTGGGAAATTACATGAAATGCAGGACTAAATTAGCACCAAGCCCCTATCACCAATATTTACTATGGGGCCTATCACCTCTGTGCAAATTTCTGACTATTTCTCCTTTAAATACAGCTTCACCTTCTTGTGACATTGAGCAAAATAACTCAATCCTGAATCGGTATTTTACTGTGTATCATTTTAGTGTTTTGACATTATGATACTAAATTACAGAATGACTTTAGATTTTATTAGAATGTTCATCCACTTTACCAATTTGTTTAGTCGTGCCAGGGTGTCATATAAATATATCGCTTGTAAAGTAACTTATGCAAAAAGTGGAACAGCTGTCTATTTATCAGGGACATGATTTACTTGCTTCCAGTCTTTAGAAGGAAACACTTCAAATTAGAGAACTTGAAGGTCGAGCAATGCTTGCATCTAGAGGGAGTGGGAAGAAGAGAGCTTCAGTAAACAATGGCTGTTTCTATGGGAACCGGGGATGATGGATTAGCAAATCCTACATTACAAATAGTCACATTTGCAGCATAGTATTCTGGAACATTTAGTGATAATTGATGAAGATAGCATCTTGCGGATTCATTTCTTATATACATTTCAAGGTGATTTGTTTTTTGGTGGATGCATTTAATATTTAAGCAGTTTTTACTTGGAATTTAAATGGATTTTACTAGATAATTGGACATAAAATTGCTTAAAGTGTTTATTTTGAGAAATGTTAGTTGCAATCTTAGATTTATTGTCATGTCCATTGAAATTGGTTTATAAATAAAGGAGAAAAAGGTAATGGTTATCAAACTGAAACACGCGGCATATGGTTTATTGGTCATGCTGCCCTAAAATGGCGGCTTTCTGTGATAAACATCTATCTTGAGGCGGGTTCACAAATTAGGTTTTGTGACAATCTGATTAATTGTTGCTAGGTCTAGCAATAAATGCTATGTGTAAATGACTTAAAGTTGCGATTCGTAAGAATAGTTGCCTCTAGCCACTCATCTCAATGCAGGTGAAGCTGCTAGATTTGCACAAGTCCACAGAGATCCCGAGTTGTCATTCAGCGTCTGCCTGGAGACTTATTTGGATCATTGCTTGGTTATCACCTCAGCTTAGACATAACTTTTCCGGGTGTATAAATACAAGCCAATACTCATTTAGAACAAATGTCATCTACATTCTTCCGATGTGCGAAAACAGGGAAGAATTGTTACACTGTAGTAAGTACATTAGAAAATTGCATAACTTTACATTTTATTATGAAAAGCCTTTATTGGCTGAAACTCAAAATCATTGTTTTTTTAAATATAACCTTTTCTAATGCTGAAGGGGTTGTCTGAAAGATTTTTGAAACAAGGACTGAGAATGGGTTAAAATCACAAAAAAACTCACCTTACTGACCCTCTCATTCCCATTCTTATGCTGCCTTGGTTCCCCACTGGTTTGGGATGTGGAAAAACAGAGGAGTGGGTGGTTTGGCCTACCGACTCCACAGCCCTTATCAGCACGCAGGAAATGACCACAGAGGTAAATATGAGCAACATAAGGTAAACATCGCTTCTTTGATGTTTTTAACCTATTCTGAGCCTTTCTAAAAAAAATTCCCTGACAGACTATGTCTTTAATGGTGGATAGCAACATAACATTGCGTATTGGTGATTCCAATTTGAGCTGAGGGACATAGATCAGCCAGTTTTTCTTGACCTAATGGACATGGAAATGAGAGCAATCAAATGGGTTAATGACCTGGAAAGAGATATTTTACCTATAAATTATGTTGTGGCTTGCTCCAGTCAACTGTTGGTTATGATAGGTTTGTATATAGGGGGCAGCAGTACTGAATATTTCTCTGTAAATGTGCTATACTATAGGAATGCATTAGCTATACACTTAGTATTTGTATATTCTCAGATATCGACTGGTGACGGCCTCATACAGCTTTAGTTATATACCATTGTACCAAATAAGCCCCCTTACCATTTGTGTCATCTCTATTTCCTCATAGATCGTAAGCTCTTGTGAGCAGGGCCCTCACTCCTATTGTTTGATATGTTCATTATTTTGTTAATTTGTAATCCCTAAGGCTGGTTTCACTTCTGCTTCAGAGATTCCATTTTAGAGAACTTTTTTCTCAGCCACATTCAGTTTTGAAACGGCGGACCCCGTTATATTCTGTTCATATACTTTCTGATTTGTATAGTACAGTGGAGTATGTTGGTGCTATATTAAAGAATTAATTGATTAGTTATTAAGGCATTCCCTCTTTCTATTGCTTTTCACTTGATCATTTCTTCACTTAGATTCTAATAAAATGATGTGGACTTGTAAAACAAATGTTAGACGTGGTAAAGAGGCTGTTGTGTAATGAAGAGCCTTGTGTTATTTCGGATCTAGCTTGTTGTTAAGTAGTGCCCTTAATGATAATTGTTTTGTGGGCTGCTAAGTGGCACTTGTGCTGGAAATGAATGCTCCAGTTTGTACTTATGTTAGTGAGCCATGTAGAAGGGAAGGTCAGTGAACCATAATCAATTGATCCTGCAAACAAAGTTCTGAGACCCATAATGTGGTTTTATTCTGTTATTTAACAGATATCTTTTTAGATTTGTGGCTGAGGTCATGGAGACAAATAGGATGAAGTTAGAAGCGCTGCTCGGCTAATGTAGTTTTATTACATCACATACATGACTAAAATATCCGAGGGCAATACAGTATTGCCAACAAGTGGGCTAAAAAAAACACACAATTAAACTATTGCTTTAATATTAACATTTCTCCTTGGCAAATTGGAAAGCTGTCTCCTCACAGATGCTCACAGGAAAGATTATTGCCAATGTAGTCTGAAATTCTGGGGAACACTATGCAAATGAACACTCGCAGCTTATTACTTTATTTCTCTTAGTCACCATTAATCTCTGGCTTTTATGCTTGCCATGCTGATACAGCTTAGAATACAGCTAAGGAAAATTTGCATTTGCTAGAAAGCTTAATATACATTTGTAATCATTATATCTGCCAGAAATGAATGGTCTATGGGTCCAGATGCCAATAGAGGGCTGAGATTCCCATTCTTGTACAGTGCATTTAATTCATTAAAAAAAAAGATTCACAGCCATAGCAACAAAAGGAGTGCAACACGACTACAAAAGGTATAGAAAAAAAAAAGTATAATCAGTATACCTGTGAATAGTGTACATGACAAAGAGGAATCCAGGCCGAGAGCTCTCCGTGCATGTCTAAGCTGTCTTTTGTGCCATCCTATTTGACCAGTACCGTAGCCTGTACTGTAGAGTCGACTATGACTTTCTATGGGTTCTTACTTTGGATTTGCATTAGCTGATATTTAAGAAAAAAAAAAAAATTGTTATGTTTTGGTCTGGCATTGAATTGATGTAATTTATATATAATTTTTTGAGTAGTTACCATTTCAATTCTCATTGTTTTCAGTCCTTTGTATTCTCCCTCTTAATCAGTCCTATGAAAGAAATATGTAGATAACAATATTGTGGGAAATGTCTTAGTCACTTACCGAAAGTTCTGTAACAGTATAAAATTTGGCAGACTTGCATCTAAATTGAGAATGAGAAAACTTTATGATAGGTGTTAATAATTTTCACCAATTTCTTTCAGTAGCTTCTATACAGACTTAAGTGTCTTGATGGAAGCAGAAAACAAACCCTATGCAGTCTGATTCTGTAGTTACACTTCCCTTCTATAGGCCCTTTACTTATTGCTATCCTACCAGCTGTATGGTAGCATAATGTAGTGGGAAAATTGAAGTGTATAGATGTGCGTACATTGTAGGCCAATGCTCTAGTAGTCAGTATTCTTCACTTTTTGTTCAGTTGTGAAGTACAGACTTTTTATTGAACAGGTTTATTTTCCAGTGACAAATAAAAGGGCAGAGAATAGAGATGGACAGTGGAGTGTCGTGAAGTAATTGTCTCCATCTTCATATCATCAGGAGGTATTTACACATACATGGGGTACTCAACACTTTTTATGGCTGCAGCTGTGTTCATTTAACAGACTGCTCACATGGGGGGGGTCATAAAACTCCATTTACTTACTTTGTAGGCGTTTTGCACCTAGGTGATATCACCCACTTCACTTTAAGACTTGAATACGTCCTTAATTCATACACAATGTTTCATGACAGTTCAGGGCCGTAACTGGAATTTTCATTTATTACATTGATGAATGTGTACCAGGAGGTGTGGAAAATGTACAGCCTTTTTGTTGTATCTGTCCCTCCCTTTAAGAGCCAGTTCCACAATTCTACTTTTCAGAATAGATGATGGATTTGCATATAAAGTAATTCCTTAACATGATGTTATTCTTGGAATTGCTTCCTTTAGGGGAAAAACATTCAAATGGCCAAGAGGTTAAAGGGGTATTCCCATGAACATAATCATATCTATATTTGCAGATAATTAAAAGTTAAACATTTTTGCAAATATAAGTAGTTAAAAATTCTGCAGAGTTTTAAAGATTTTCTCTAACCATCTTAGTGGTGACATCTGTTGTCTTGATCGGTTGCCACTGGATACGACCACAAATGCAGAAACTTTCTATAATCTGGGACTTGTCAGAAACCCTGCTATGATGTCCTTATTGTAGCTGGGTTATCAGGCAGGGACACTACATGTATCAGAAGATATCCCGGCCACAATAAAGACATCATGGCTGATTTTGTGACCTTAGAGAGGTCCTGCATTCATGGTCGTATCCACTGGCAACTGATCAAGACGACAACAGACTGTCGCCACAAGATATTTAGAGAAAATCTTATATTTGCAAAAATGTTTAACTTTTAATTATCTACAAATTTAAAAATTGTTATGTTCGTGGGAATACCCCTTTAAGGTTGAGACCACACTTTGTCTGTATACATGCTGGTAGACCACTCCCATATGTGGTGACAAATGGTTGTACAGTGTATTCCAGTAAATAGTGTGCCCTTTATCACCACTAATGGGTAAGGTTGAGTCACACTTTGTGGTCTCCCCTTTAATGGTATATTCACATCTGTCAGATGCTTCTTAAGGAGCCTCCACACAGAGTTCATTAAAAATTCCTTTTTCATCCAGCAAGATGACTGGTACCCTAACAGATACCTGATGGACTCCATTATAGCCAAAGCCATCCTAGTCCCTTGGGATCTGTTAATATCTGTCATTTAATGGATCTGTTCATGTCAGGATTTCTATTTTTCCATTCAGTGGAACTAAAAATGGATCCCCAGCAAAATGGAAATCCAGCTCAGATGTGAATACCCCCTAAGACTGGCTGATAAGAAGATACTTAAAGTTTGTTTGCAATTGATAGAAGTTTTATCAGAGCAAGAAATTGTAAAATATTACAACTAGGAGAACTGGAATGAGCTAGAAGAAGTCAGTATGGCCATGGTGAACATGATGTTGATAATATGGTTTATGCATTACCATTAATTCTGACCCATTTATGGTAAACTAAGGCATTTACTTCAGGGAATCGGGACGATCATTGTGTGATATTGCAGGTTACCACTGCAAGTGATATCCTTTAGATGTACAACTTTGGATTACAGGAAATCAAACATTGTCAGATATATTTATCTGTAAAGCGCTGCAGAATATGATGGCGATATATAAGTAAGCATAATAAATAAATAAATAAATAAATAAATATATTTTTGCTCCTGATAAATTGCCTGTGCATATAGCACCATTCATAAGGATAGCAGCGATCTATAGTATGTGCGATAATCTTAACATATATTATTGCAGTGCGGCCTGGACCTTTGGCATAACTTTGTCAGTTTCTTAGCAGTAAAGTACTAGAAAAACAGGAATGATGTCATTCAACCATATAATAGTTGTCTGCATTTATATCTTAAACATGTATTACAGCACTGCACCTCCATGATGGGGTCTGGGTGCAGTGCTGTAATACTGTAAGTCTGGGTGTATATTTTAGTAAATTGAATAAAAGATTTACACAGTGGTGACCAGCCTAAAAGAATGAAGGGCCTCACATGCGGTCCCAATCCCATAATAGTTCAGTTAAATTGCTCCGAATAACAATATCAATTTTTATTTGCCTGAAAATGCCTTTACTTTGCATAGAATTTATTTTCTTTTACGAAAATGACTGTGAATATTTGTGTAACTGCAACCACTTTCTATGGAGCAAATACAGACACATATTTTTGTTGCACATATTGGATTGAGACAGTATATTCCAGTGGAGGCCACAGGTTGTGTGAATTGGGGCTCTAATGCCCTGTAGGTTACAGGTGCATACATCGATTCCACACATGCGTTCATATTTTACTGCAGATTTTTATCTATGCTGTGTTATTTGCACGCGTGCCACTTTTGTCTTGTGAAAAAGCAGACAGCAGACGTTTTGCTCCAGGCTGATAAAAGCCATCACCAATATTTTACATTTTATACTCCGGATTCCTGTTTTCATAAATATGTATTAGTGAGTACATTTGAATTGAACATGATTTTTATGAACATAGTGGTTGCCGCACTTGAATTTCCCGTTTGTGACTTTAATCTTTTGCAGCCGAAGCCATTGAAATGTCACATGATGAATGGTACAAATACATATTAGGTTGTGCTCAGTGTGTTTTGATCTGTGTTTACGGAATGTTATATTTTATCAATATTTCATCTGAAATGTATTCATTAAAATAGAGATTTTCCTAAACATAGGAAAGTGAATCGTGAGATCTTTGGGTCTAGAGTATCAACAATAAGCGAAATAAATTCTTGCAGATGCCTTACAATCATCTCAAAAATAAAACATGTACAAAATTGTGAGACAAAAAAGACCGTTAACCCTAAATATGGTCAGACACTAACCAGGAATGGAAAAAGCCACATTGGAGAATTAGACGTAATGCTTTAGGTATTTAGTATTGTGAAGACAGATTTGTCACTGGGGTGTTTAAGATGCTGGAGAATGTTCACGCGGTGCATTTTAATATGGCTGTTATGCTTCAGTGCAGAGTCAGCTTGGCCTGGCCCCGGCTAAGCTGAATGGTACCTGCACGTGAAATTCCTTGCACTCTTTCATTAGCCACTGCCCCCAGACAATACAGGCAGACAGTGAGTGGGGCACCCTTAATCTTGAGTTTTACCAGAAACCTCATACTTGAGCATTGAAATCATCAGCTGCTGGGAACTTGTACCATTGTACAAGTGGAACCGTTTGACACTGTTATCGGTGTGACAGGATTTTACAAATACTTGAATGTATAGATAGTGAATCACCCTGATACGGTTCTAAGTTTATCCCAGGGCTTAGAGGTGTCACATATTTCATGTATACTACACTGTTCTCATCGCAAGTTCAAGTCGGGATTGATGCTATTTTTTAGTTGGCTTTCTGTTTAATCTAAGGCATCTTTTAGCTACAGGACAAAATGAATAATAGTGAAAAGATTCAGAGTTGTAATAAATTTGTCTTTTTTTTTTTGTTACAAGGAACATTCTGCATTACACTGCTGAGCAAAACCAAAAGGCTGATTTATAATGACCTTGAAGTAGTGATTCTGCCATAATTAATCTGTTGACTCCATTGTCGCAGACTAAGTTGTACAGCTACAATTTTTAGGCATGTCTGTTCCATTTTCTGAACAATCATTCTGTTACCACATACTCTCATATTGTCAGCACAGATACATTCCAGGTTGAACGGTATTGGCAAAAATATCTGTGAGCCTACAGCTAGCCTTAAAATACCAGTTACAGATATGTATTACAAAGTCTGTGCAGTGTTATTACTCCTATCTATCTATCTATCTATCTATCTATCTATCTGCATGTGTATTATAAAGAACTCTCCTTCACTTGTCCAGCTCATTGCCCTTGAACAGGAGAATACTAACGTCCTATATCTCGTATACGTGGCAGTTTAGACTTTACTGCACTTACTGCTGTACACAGAAGGGCTGACTTTCCACACCATCCTGCTCCTTATTTATATGACAAGGTGCATGTTTCGCCATAAGTTAGACACATCTTCTGCAGTCCCTGTGGCTAAATAGAAATCTTCACCAGCTGAACACTGATGGAAATTTCTGTCATTTACACCAGAAAACTGGTGTAAATGATGATAAATTTGGTGAGACTGATGGCTCCACTTTTGTCACACTTCCTTTGAGGAAAATGGCTTGTGGGCTGCAGAAATTATGCCAATAAATAAATAAATGACAACTTTTTTATTGGCTTGAGTAGCATTTTTTATGGTGCGCAAGCCATGATAAATCATTCCCGGAGATACTGGGGGAGATTTATTAGCATTGGTTATCCTTATACCAGTCTTAATTGATTTTCCACCAGGCACACAACTTGCTAGAGTTACTAAGATAAACCTGGTCGCAGATCTATGCCAGTCGGGGGGTGGAGGGGTATAACTCACACCACTTTTATGGCATGAATTACAGTAAATCTGGTGGATCTGGGCATCTCCGCACCTGTCCACCCAGATTCACGTCCCACTCCGCCCAATGTCTAAAAAAGTAGCAAGTAGGGCGAAGAGTAGAAATGCGATGCAGTGCGCCAGAAATGCGCCAACACATGCGCAAGTTTCTGGCGGAAACACAATAGTAAATGAGGGCCTGTGTGTGTCTCTGTAAGGTTCCTCAGTGATGCACTATATGCCTCCATAATACTGCATGAGATGGTGCATGCTGCAGAGTCTGCATGAATCTCTAGGATTCCTGAACATGAAATTATTTTTTTTATTTTGCTTTCTTATATAGCACCAGCATATTCCGTAGCGCTTTACAGACATTGTCAGTCACTGTCCCATCAGGGCATACACCTTTACTGTACACAGTAGCCTGAAGATTTATCAGGCTGTTTTAATATGCACAATATGGATCCGCTTATGGGGCATAAGTGAAAACCTATTGATCTGTATTCATTACAGTGATTAAACTGTTCCCCCTTCAGGTGATTGTTGGTAGCGATGCCATTGTGGAGTCTATGTGGATATAGTAGGTCTCTGGCTAAACTTTTACCCTTTCCATTTGTCTACAAATATTACAAATATGTGGTTACATAAAATTGTATAAATAGACAAATCTCCCCCTTCGGTCTTTTTCACATTTTCTTTTGATTTACTACTTTATTGATATACAGTAATGTAACATTGACCGGTGTTGCTAACAATGCTGGTCACACTCTTCGCATCTTCATCGGAGTCTCCCTTTTGGAGACTCTGTCGCAGTGTGTGTCCAAAATCCCCAAACGAAACAGTCCTGCAAGTCTGACTTGTTCATCCATTTGGTTCAGATTAAAAGAACGAACAACCAACAGATACCCCAGGCGTAGCGGTCCGCCTGTCTGTTGTTCTGGTCCTGTGATGAACCAGAAGACGGAAAAGGCTGACATTAGTGTGAACCTAGCGTCAGATGCTTGACATTTTACCCCAAATACTATTATTTTTGTTCCACTAAAGAAAAAGAAAACCCGGCCAAAGAAAAAAACCACATGTAAAAATAGTAACTGTGGTGCTTACATGCGGTACACCAATAATGATGACAGCAGAAACACTTTTCTTTGTGGTTTTGCTGCTTCAGTGCTGTAGAAACAAGGCTTTAGGTTATATGGTGTCATTTTCAGTAGTTGCATGTGATTTTGTATTAACACTGACGCTTTATACAATAAGGGGCGGCGTGTCTATAAAAATAATCAGCTGAATATAGACCATAGGACAGTGCATGAATTAATGGGCTTTATGTGTAGTATTGGGAGTATAAGTGCTAATAAAGTACACGTACCATAAGATGTCTGATATTTAATTTGCTGTTAGCATATCCTTATTTGCCCTGCGGTTCTTAAGATTTGCCTGGATCTTGATAAACAAGCCCTGGCTCAGAGATCTGCCATGCCATGGATTCTTGCTTGTTCAGCAGTGCAGCTTCATGGCAACATGTGACTCAGTTAGCTGACTGCCTATTAAAGTGATACTGATTGATGTGACATGGCTATCCCTGGGGCTGCAGAGTGCAGCAATGCAGAGACAAAAGGAACAAAATAGTGCCTGTTTTTCTCGTGCTGAACACCACTGTTGGGCAGATTGAAGAAGACAATGAGAGCTTTGAGTTCACATAAAGTAGCTATGATATATGTGCACATGTTATGCACCGAGGTAAGGTGCACTGTGGCTTTATATCTCCACATCACTTCTTATTGATGGTGGAAGGCGGATGTCCTAATTCTTTTGCTGTCAGATAAATCCCACAGATCACAATACGCATTGATGACTGCTTACAATATTAACAAAGTCAAAAGCTTCCCAATGCCAGAGGGCGGAGAGAGAAAGTTTGACATGGCCGTTACACATTATCACTGTGTTAGGAGCGTCTTAGCAATTAGCAGAGAAGGATCCTGTTCTGAAGACGCATCGATATTGTCTAGTCAGTATGGCAAGTGCTAGTGCCAGGGAATATCTGAAAATGCAGGATAATGTGTTTAGTGGAGGAACCATTGTGAATTAAGGCTAGGAAAGATACATTCTCTGCAATGTTGATGCCTTGTTAGTCTCCATAGCAACACATTGCACAATTTAGCGTTTGCCTAATCCAATGTAAAGGTTATTCTGTCTGTGATCTTAATCCTTTTGAAATAGAGTTCAGTAAGCTGCAGAAGAGAGAAATGTTAATGCATGTATGGTATCTACATAGCGTATTTAGTGCTCTGATATATATGCTGAATATGTATGTTACTCATGCTATGCTTTCTTTCTTGTCCCTGCAACTTTCTTTTAAAATTCACAATGCGACCCATGTAACGTGCCTGCCTGCAATGCATCATGGCATTATGCATATGAAGAAATGTATGTAACCGCTGTCACACGGCTAGAATTACATGGCTTATGGTTACATCCCATATACACACACCATAGGCAAGACAATCTTTAATAAAATCTTACATCTTATAAAGGTTTTTTGTAGACACAGAATATTTAGATTCAGGCTAAGACCACAGGTAGCAAAGCGCCGCTAACAAACGCTGCAGAAAAAAACTCAGGCAAAAAGTTTTTGCTATGTTTTCCTCTAAAACTACGTATTTTTGACAACACAGCTTTTCCACAATGATTTTTTTTCTACAAAATGTGGATGAGAGGAAATGAAATGTCATTCACTTTGCTGGTACTATAAAACGCAGTGTTTTTTTTCCACTGAATTTCCACAGCAGCCAAAAATGTGCATTTCCAAAACATAGCCTTAGGCAGGGGCCCACGTTGCAAAAAAAGCAGCATTTCCATTGCATTTTTTTTCTGCAGTGTTTTTTTTTACTGCGTCTCGCTATGTGGGGCTTTAGCCTTAAAAAGTTTTTTAGGTCTTTGTGCTTAGGATATCAGCCTATCAAGTATGTATTTTACGTATGTAGCCCTATTTGGGGGGGGGGTATGAGTATTATCCCTCCCGCAACAGACTCTGGCGCTGACCTGTGTGTATAATGGGACCTGAAGCCTTCGCTGAAGGGAAGAGTGGGAACATATATGAAATATATCAGTGCCCCCACCCAGGATAGAGCCTCTGTATTACAGGGAGGATCTCTTCCTGGGACTTACCCATGAAATACAGTTAGTAGCCTTAACAAGGATCACTGTACTAATCTCACAGTCTGAAGAATACATACAGATACCACATAAGGTTATAACAGTAGCTTTATAAGAATCAACAGGGTAATAATACATACATAAAATATACTCAGAACACAGCAGTACTACAACAACCAGCAAGTCCTCAACCGTCTTAGGTTATATACCCGGGTATATATATATAGATATATAGCAAGATTCCGGTGCACAATACCTCCAGGCAACAGAAGAGATGCAGGGGCCCCTGTGGATGACTGTGGATCCTCGGATTCTTCCAGGAGATGACAGACAGCCGATCAGGAGATGATGATGATGGTGAGATTCTTCACAGGCAGCAAACAGGGCGACGGTGACGGCAGTAGATGCAGGCCTGACTACCCTAACACTGAGTCCTTAACCTGCCAGCTAAACTACTAGTGCCACCGGGCCTCTAACTAGCTAGTTGGCCTTCGGAAGCCTAACCTATCACTGCCCTGAACTATATATATATATGGATCCCTAACTACGGTTACTAGCTAGGTCCTGTGAGTATATAGGGGGTAACACATACCTAACTATATACTGTGAAGTAAAGAGGAACAAGTGGCTCTTAGACTCCCCCAGACATAACATGTCTGTCTCAGCAGCTCTGCTCACATCTCTCCCCCCAGCAGCTCTGCCTCACATGTGTCTGACTCACTGTATTTACAAAACAAAACTTGCACTAAATGGCTGGGGTCTCTGAAGCCAAACTGCAGGGGCAAAGAAGCCAGATACATTATATACTAGTAGAAATGGCAGTTCCCTACACTCTCCCTCTGGTGAAATCTTTACGTCACGTCAAAGACATACAAAGTCATAGTATACAGTCAACATTACCAATGACAATATCAATATGGTTGCTTTTGCATTTACAGAGTCACAACAGGTTAATAGGTATACATGCCAGCAGGAGCGAAAATTGGTAACATATTGACCAAAGTGGACACTGCACCCACCCAAGCATGGTATAAATGAGGCTGAGTAGTAAATCTGGGGTCCCCCAAACTATCATATGTCAGCATAGGTGGAGGGTGTCTAATTCTCTCTCCTCTCCGTACCTCTCTCTGAGGTAAACTAGCATGTCCAGGCCCTAAACTAGGGTTGTCTGCCATGGGAGGGGATGGTGCTGGTGGCGTAGGAGAGCTAGATCCCTGCTCATCTGTAGACACAGATCTAGGTACGAATTCTGGAGTTTGAGGGTTCATAGGTCTCCCTGAAGGAGAAGATACTGGTGATCTAGGAACTTCAGGAGCCACAGTCCAATCACTCTCAGGAGTTTCAGGAAGGTCAGGTGGAATATCGGCTAAGGACTGTGGAGAATCGCAGGCCGAGCCATCATTGGAGATATCCATACCATCAATCTGAGGTACAGGCAACAAATGATTTCTATGCCAAGTCCTGATCCTCCCGTCCCGTCCTTTTATCTTGTAGACTGGTATTCCAGGCAACCGATCTACCACTGTAAAGAGTTCACTCCGCCATCGATCAGCCAGCTTATGTTTTGCAGATGCTCCCAAATTCCGTAGCAGAACATGGTCCCCAGGGTTCAATTCTCGGTATCTTACTCGAAGATCAAATCTCCTTTTATTTCCTTCATTCACTTTGGCCGCATTTTCCTCAGCCAGCTGATAAGCACTCTTAAGCGTTTCTTTCAAACGTGCCACGTATCGGTAATGATCTCGATGACTGATACCATCGGTAGAGACTCCCAACAAGATGTCAATAGGTAGCCTAGGCTCTCTTCCAAACATCAGAAAGTATGGTGAATATCCTGTGCTCTCGTGCCTTGTACTATTATAGGCATGCACCATAGCCTCCACTTTTCTACTCCAGGATCGCTTATCCTCAATTCGTAAGGTACCAAGCATATCAAGTAAAGTCCTGTTAAATCTTTCAGGAAGGGCATCTCCCTCTGGATGGTAAGGCGTCGTCCGACTTTTGCGGATGTTCAACAACTGAAGTAACTCTTTGATCAGGTTACTCTCAAAATCCCGGCCTTGATCAGAATGCAACCGGTGTGGTAAGCCATAATGGATAAAATATTTTTCCCAAAGCACTCTTGCAACAGTGACTGCTTTTTGATCCTTAGTCGGAAAGGCTTGAGCATATCGTGTGAAGTGATCAGTCACCACCAATACATTTCCAAATCCTCTGGAGTCGTTGTCAATACAAAGGAAGTCTATGCAGACAAGATCCATGGGGCCCGAACTCTTCAAGTGTCCCATGAAGGCCGCTCGAACCGGGACAGTCTTCCTCTGCAAACATCTGCGACAGCACCTACACAGACGAGTCACGGTATCTCTCATTTTGGGCCAGTAGAATCGGTCTTGTATTAGGCCATAAGTCTTCTCAGGTCCCAAATGACCATGATAATCATGCAGACTTCGGAAAATCATCTTCTGAAAGCAGCTTGGAATAACTAGTTGGCGCCTTCCAGGGTGATCATGATACAGCACCACACGATAAAGTAGGCCATTGTCTATTTCAAACTTCTCCCAATCTCGTAGAAGTTGACTGCATTCAGAGGGTAGGGATGTCTTTAACATTTCTCTGTCTTGAGAACTCACTGCTTGATAAAGAGGTCCAATTAAAGGATCAGTCTTTTGACTCCAGATCATTCGCTTTGAAGATATAGAACAACTCTCAAAGGATCCTAAAGCGGCAGGGTAGGCAAACATGTCTGGTACAGCTTCGGGACCTCCCCCAATAGAGTCAATAAGCCGAGTTTCAGAAAAGGCTACTCGGTCTTCAACTACAGCAGCCATGGCACACAAAGCTCCTACTCCAGGACTTGGCACTTCTTCCCATTCATCCACTACTTCCGGACTAGGTAATCCAGGCCGTCTTGATAGAGCATCTGCCCCAATGTTCTTAGGCCCCGATTTATACTTGAGTGTGAATTGGTAGTTGGATAAAGCTGCCAACCAGCGATGTCCTGTAGCATCGAGTTTAGCGGTTGACAAAACGTATGTCAGTGGATTGTTGTCTGTTCTTACTTCAAACGTGGCTCCGTATAAATAGTCATGTAATTTATCAACAATGGCCCACTTGAGCGCCAAAAACTCCAATTTATGTACTGGATAATTTTTCTCGCTGGGAGAAAGACTTCGACTTATGAAAGCTATGGGCCGTAACCCGGCCGGGTATTCTTGGTGCAGCACGCCACCTAATCCTTCAAAGCTGGCATCTACATGTAGCACATATGGCTTATGTGCATCAGCATAAGCCAGAACGGGAGCTTCTGTCAATTTCTTCTTCAACAACTTAAATGCTTCTTCACAATCCGCAGTCCACCTATCGCCAAAAAGGCTTTTGGAAGACCCTTTCTTCTTTCCCGGATCTCCTGCATCACTCTTCAACAGGTCGAGGAGGGCTCGAGCAATTTTTGAATATCCTTCCACAAATCGTCGATAGAATCCACAAAACCCCAAGAAAGATTGCAACTCCGTAATATTTTGCGGTCGGGGCCAATTCACCACAGCTTCAATCTTACCAGGATCGGTAGCAACTCCTTCAGCAGAAACAATATGACCTACATAAGTGACCGAAGATCTACAAAATTTGCATTTGTCAGCCGACAACTTCAGCCCCTCTTCTTTTAAGCGATGGAGTACTCTCATGAGTCGTTCTTCATGTTCTTCCAGCGTCTTTCCAAACACAATAATGTCATCAAGATATACAAGGCATTCCCGGGGCACTAAATCACCTAACACTCTTTCCATCAACCTTTGGAACGTTGCTGGCGCACCTTTTGTACCTTGCGGCATACGAGTGAACTGAAAGAAACCCAAGGGGCATATGAAGGCTGTCTTTTCCTGATCCTCAGGTGCCATTGGGACTTGATAGTATCCCGATCTTAGGTCCAGCACTGTGAACCAACAGTTTCCATTCAGAGCTTCCAGAGCTTCTTCAATTCTCGGCAGTGTATACTGATCAGGTAAGGTTCTCCGGTTCAGAGTTCTGTAATCCACACATAGGCGAATTGCTCCAGATTTTTTTCTTACCACCACAATAGGTGAGGCATAGGGGCTCTTACTGTCCACAATGATCCCCTGACCTTTCATTTGCTGTAGAGTCTGTCTTAACTCATCAACATCCTTTGGAGCAACTCTCCGTGGTCGCTCCCGGAAGGGAGTAGAATCGGTCAATCGGAAAGTGTGTTGAGCACTTTTAGCACAACCTACATCCATATCATCCATGGAGAACACTTCCGATAATTCAGACAACTTCTGTGTCAGTCGCTGATTCCAGGCCTCTGGTAAATGTGGATCACTCAAGTCAAGATTGAGATTAGGGATTGCATCTCGGATTTGAATCCTGCACACTTCAGCGTATGGATTTACTCCAAGCACAGGGTAGCAGTGGGCCACATTCTGGTATGGTCCAATTACAATCGGATGCGGTGAACAGTTCCTCACTGTCACACAGGTAGATAACTCCACTTTATTTCTCCAGTCCTTTCTCTCTGGGATCACCATCCAGCCATTCTGGTTAATCATTTCTTCAGGGGTTTCCATAAGGACATAACTCCCCCCTTCAAGCAAATCGGGAGCAATGCTGGAGGCTACTCTCAGAATTCTCTCCCCGCCGGCAGGAACCTCCACGGTTCTCTCACCGATATGATATACCATTCCATGTCGATAGCCAGTAGACAGGGCATCACAGAGTTCTCTAAGATCAGAAGATATATTCACCGGCTGAGCTGCAGGGTTCCAATCTCTTCCAAGAAACTTCTGAAAAGCATAATGCACTGCGGGACAATTAGTGCCAAGTATCACAGGAGCTGCACAAGAATCCCCTGTATCAGGACAGACAAGAGCCGTAATCTTCATGGGAGCGACACTCTGATCTTCTAATTCAGGGACAGCTATAACTACTTGTAGGCTGCCATCTACAGGATATGATCCTGAATTAAGCCCCCACAATTTCATTTGTCCCGTAGACTGAAGAGGTATATCCCTCAGATACTTTTGGTAGAACGAGCGATAAATCAGGGTCACTTGAGATCCTGTATCAAACAGGGCAGGAGCGGCATGACCATTGACAGTGACTTTGACAACGGACCTGGAGCCCGCGATAGCGCCTCTGGTATTTACTCGGCCCGCCTTCCTTCGGTGTCTTTGATTCTGAATAGAGAAGACAGCACTGTGTCTCATTCCCTCACTGTCCTCCGTACACTGTCTGGCAGTATGGCCCGTCTGACCACATTTATAACAGGTTCTAGCATCCTTCCTCCATTGAGTGGCAGTGGGTGGAGTGGCGGACTGTCTAAGTTCTGACAGCTCCGCTGGTTTGTCCTTGTTTGAATTAGGAACAACATCTTCTTTAGAGATGCTTTTCGCTTTCTTAGGGGTACTAAAACTAATGTCAGCTTCTTGTTTCTTCACTAACTTCATTAAGTCAGGAAATGGAAGGACTCTATCAGATAGTAAGACCTTGAGTACTTGAGCAAGAGGATGATGAGGTTGTAACCCTCTCACCAACTGACTGGTTCTCATAGCGTCTACCTCTGAAGTAGATATAGCTGCGTGGTACACCAGACGTGAAAGAAGTAGCTGTAAACGGTTAATAAAAGTAGAGACATTTTCCCCTTCTTTTTGACGAACCATTCGGTAATCAGTAACCATCTGGGCAAGGTCATAGTATGGCTCAAAGTGATCAGACAGTACTTGTATATAGTCCAATGCACTCACTCCTTCATGAGAGTCTCTGTACAAGCGGATCAATTCTGCAGCAGGAGACCGCAAACTTTCACTGATACGCTGCCGCTTGCCTTCTTCAGAGCAAGACCATTCCTTCAGGCATTGGAGAGTATGTTCTTTCCATATCTCAAAGTTTTCCTCCCCTTGTGGTACTGGGACATTACCAGAGAATACTTTTAGTTTCTTGTAGTGAGTGGCCTGCAGGCCCTGAGCTAACATTTCAGTCAGCCTGGCTAAAGTGCTAATAGCACTGTCACTAGAGGAACTGCTAGCGACGGCCATACTGGGGGGGTAACTGGCTGAGCGGGGTTCTTCCTTTACCTGAACCAGGGGAGGAACAGGAGGTCGGTAATCCCATGTAGTAGCTAGTGGGAGGTTCCCCTCTGACCTATATCGCTTCTCCATATCAATGACTATTCCCACTTCTAAATCTCAGCAGTGCCTCCAAATGTAGCCCTATTTGGGGGGGGGTATGAGTATTATCCCTCCCGCAACAGACTCTGGCGCTGACCTGTGTGTATAATGGGACCTGAAGCCTTCGCTGAAGGGAAGAGTGGGAACATATATGAAATATATCAGTGCCTCCACCCAGGATAGAGCCTCTGTATTACAGGGAGGATCTCCTCCTGGGACTTACCCATGAAGTACAGTTAGTAGCCTTAACAAGGATCACTGTACTAATCTCACAGTCTGAAGAATACATACAGATACCACATAAGGTTATTACAGTAGCTTTATAAGAATCAACAGGGTAATAATACATACATAAAATATACTCAGAACACAGCAGTACTACAACAACCAGCAAGTCCTCAACCGTCTTAGGTTATATACCCGGGTATATATACAGTCATATGAAAAAGTTTGGGCACCCCTATTAATCTTAATCATTTTTAGTTCTAAATATTTGGGTGTTTGCAACAGCCATTTCAATTTGATATATCTAATAACTGATGGACACAGTAATATTTCAGGATTGAAATGAGGTTTATTGTACTAACAGAAAATGTGCAATATGCATTAAACCAAAATTTGACCGGTGCAAAAGTATGGGCACCTCAACAGAAAAGTGACATTAATATTTAGTAGATCCTCCTTTTGCAAAAATAACAGCCTCTAGTCGCTTCCTGTAGCTTTTAATCAGTTCCTGGATCCTGGATGAAGGTATTTTTGACCATTCCTCTTTACAAAACAATTCCAGTTCAGTTAAGTTTGATGGTCGCCGAGCATGGACAATCCGCTTCAAATTATCCCACAGATGTTCAATGATATTCAGGTCTGGGGACTGGGATGGCCATTCCAGAACATTGTAATTGTTCCTCTGCATGAATGCCTGAGTAGATTTGGAGCTGTGTTTTGGATCATTGTCTTGCTGAAATATCCATCCCCGGCGTAACTTCAAATTCGTCACTGATTCTTGTACATTATTCTCAAGAATCTGCTGATACTGAGTTGAATCCATGCGACCCTCAACTTTAACAAGATTCCCGGTGCTGGCATTGGCCACACAGCCCCAAAGCATGATGGAACCTCCACCAAATTTTACAGTGGGTAGCAAGTGTTTTTCTTGGAATGCTGTGTTTTTTTGACGCCATGCATAATGCCTTTTTGTATGACCAAACAACTCAATCTTTGTTTCATCAGTCCACAGGACCTTCTTCCAAAATGAAGCTGGCTTGTCCAAATGTTCTTTTGCATACCTCAGGCGACTCTGTTTGTGGCGTGCTTTCAGAAACGGCTTCTTTCGCATCACTCTCCCATACAGCTTCTCCTTGTGCAAAGTGTGCTGTATTGTTGACCGATGCACAGTGACACCATCTGCAGCAAGATGATGCTGCAGCTCTTTGGAGGTGGTCTGTGGATTGTCCTTGACTGTTCTCACCATTCTTCTTCTCTGCCTTTCTGATATTTTTCTTGGCCTGCCACTTCTGGGCTTAACAAGAACTGTCCCTGTGGTCTTCCATTTCCTTACTATGTTCCTCACAGTGGAAACTGACAGGTTAAATCTCTGAGACAACTTTTTGTATCCTTCCCCTGAACAACTATGTTGAACAATCTTTGTTTTCAGATCATTTGAGAGTTGTTTTGAGGAGCCCATGATGCCACTCTTCAGAGGAGATTCAAATAGGAGAACAACTTGCAATTGGCCACCTTAAATACCATTTCTCATGATTGGATACACCTGGCTATGAAGTTCAAAGCTCAGTGAGGTTACAAAATCAATTTTGTGCTTCAGTAAGTCAGTAAAAAGTAGTTAGGAGTATTCAAATCAATAAAATGATAAGGGTACCCAAATTTTTGCACCGGTCAAATTTTGGTTTAATGCATATTGCACATTTTCTGTTAGTACAATAAACCTCATTTCAATCCTGAAATATTACTGTGTCCATCAGTTATTAGATATATCAAATTGAAATGGCTGTTGCAAACACCCAAATATTTAGAACTAAAAATGATTAAGATTAATAGGGGTGCCCAAACTTTTTCATATGACTGTATATAGATATATAGCAAGATTCCGGTGCACAATACCTCCAGGCAACAGAAGAGATGCAGGGGCCCCTGTGGATGACTGTGGATCCTCGGATTCTTCCAGGAGATGACAGACAGCCGATCAGGAGATGATGATGATGGTGAGATTCTTCACAGGCAGCAAACAGGGCGACGGTGACGGCAGTAGATGCAGGCCTGACTACCCTAACACTGAGTCCTTAACCTGCCAGCTAAACTACTAGTGCCACCGGGCCTCTAACTAGCTAGTTGGCCTTCGGAAGCCTAACCTATCACTGCCCTGAACTATATATATATATGGATCCCTAACTACGGTTACTAGCTAGGTCCTGTGAGTATATAGGGGGTAACACATACCTAACTATATACTGTGAAGTAAAGAGGAACAAGTGGCTCTTAGACTCCCCCAGACATAACATGTCTGTCTCAGCAGCTCTGCTCACATCTCTCCCCCCAGCAGCTCTGCCTCACATGTGTCTGACTCACTGTATTTACAAAACAAAACTTGCACTAAATGGCTGGGGTCTCTGAAGCCAAACTGCAAGGGCAAAGAAGCCAGATACATTATATACTAGTAGAAATGGCAGTTCCCTACACGTACATGCATCATAAGCTGAATTTTATATCAGGACATGATGTGCTCCAACACCGTAGTTTAGGAACATTTTCACTACCTTGCTATATTTGACTGATGGGAATCTTGTTGGTACATCTATATCACTAGAATTCAGGGTGCTGTTTAGGGACTCTCTTACCAGTATTATGGAGGTCTCCATGATTAAAATGGGCCCGTCTTATAAGTACAGTACCTTGTACCATAAAAGCCAACAATTTCAGACTATTACCATGTTAATCGCTCGATGTGTAATAATTGTGGTACACGCAATTTCCCCATTAAAGTCTTGTTATTACACATCATGGATGCAAAGCTGGGTTACAACAGTTAGTGCAGTGCCTAAATTTGTAAGATGGTGGAATTGTTGTTTGATGCCTTCTAGGTGAAAAAAAAATACAAAGACTGGAGAAATATGCAAAATGTTTGTCAGCCAGGGAAATCTGAACATTAACAAACACACATCGAAAGTGTCTACACTGTGATGTGCACTGTGACTGGCAGCACTAGACACAGGATGACTTGTTAAAATGTTTTTACATACAGCAGTTTCTGCCTACAACAGCCATTTACTTGTAGTTAGGAATTCAGAACCTGGGGAATGATTTGTGAAAGCCTGTACACTTTGCCAGCCTGTTAAACATGTGCTTCCTCCACGCTTTTCATCATGATGTAGTGGAAGCCAGAAGAAGCCACTGATAAAAAGGACAAACTTGCAGTCTTGCAAATTCAAAATTCACATTTCTAGCTGCAGCCTTTATTCTTTTAATGGTCTGGTGGGTCATTTCTTTAAGGCTGTGGTTAAATGGAGCTATTCTGAACGTGTTCAATGTACGTGCTGTACAACACCTGCTATTAATGAGGTTTTACAGGAGATAGTTTTTTTTTTTAGGTGCTAAATGTGAGATTGCTGATGGGTCCTCACACACTTTTAGGTCTCCACAAATCACCTGTTTGCCAGACTACTGATGGATGAGTGATAAACATTAATGATGGGAAGGAACATTTAAGGGTGAAACCACACAGACCTGCATGGATGTATTTCAGCCACGTGAGTGCCCTGCTAATTGACCTCACACAGAAGAGTGTACTGTGCCACGGCACTGACAATGGCAGCATTACTAGCAGGTGCTTTGCAGACAACCTAACTTATTCGAAAAGGTTAAAGAGGTGATACACCTTTTAAAAATCAATGACTTATCCTTACGATAGGCCATCAATTTTAGATTGGTAGGGGTCCAACAGACGGGACCTCTGCACTTAGCTATTTCCCAGAGTGCCCTAGCATTGTTTACATGCTGGGCATAGCATTGCTCTTTCACCATAGTTTTAGTAGTGGTAGTTATGGCGTTGCTGCAGTACACAAAACCTCCAGTACTAAGTAGTGAGCAAGAAGGCACAGTAAGAAGGGAACAGCTAATCTGGGGATCCTGCTGATCTAAAATTGATGACCAAGGATAGGCCATTAATTTTTAAAGGTTGGACACCCCCTTCAAAGGGTAACTGAGTTTTCATGAAAAGTTGAAATATCTGCAGGAACTTGCTGGGCAGTTTATGCTATGACAGTATAAGCTTTCATACATGATGTTCTGTCAGTTTCTCTGCTGTTAATAATCAAATTATGGCTGAGCAATTCATTTGTTTCTCAGCCAGGGGGTGTGTACAATAAGGAGCAGTCTGTCCCCCTCCTCTATCCATTGCTAATAATGTTCTGCCATTGTGCCAGGAGTGACTATACAATTGCAAACAAATACCTGAGAAAAGCCCAAGTGACCATAAAATAAGAGATCGAGGATTGCAAATACAGGTCAAATACATGCAACCAAGCAGATAAAACACAAGAAAAAAAAATCTATGAGCACAGTCAGTAAAGCTGCTTGTTGTCTGTGAAAAATATCCCATCTGTAATCATACAGGCAGCCAGAAGTGGACACAAGTACATAGAAGAATTTTCTTACATTGTAAGCTATGTAAGCTTTTGCACAAAGCAACAGTTTGCAGACATGTCTGTGCAGGCTGTGATGAGAATGAACCCCTCCCCTCTCCATTCACTGTGTGAAGAGAGAAAAGGACTGCCCTCTACACTCAGTGAAATAAGCAAGACAGAATTGAGTGTATAATTTGTACAGCAAATTAACTAAAAGAGAGACAGCAGAAAGCAGCTACATTACATTTCTAATTAAATGCATTACATTTTGGTCCAGAATCCCGTGCTCTATTAAATTAGATTACATTGTCTGAAAGGTTAGTGATCATTTAAGTAAAAATAAAGGTTCCTCATAATTTCAACCTGTAATTTTACTATTTTGATCAAGATGAGAGCAAAAAAGGTAGATGCCAATTCCCCTTATTGGCAGAAAATTCTTCTCAACTCCGAATATGGCAATCAAAAGAAATCCCTGGATCAGTGTTGTATCCCATAGATCTTGTTCCCATAACTAGTGATATTTTTCCTTTCAAGAAATCCTGGTTCCTTTTGTAGTTCTGTCCATCTCTGGAATGTATATGTAGATTTTTTTAGATTGGCAATTCTTAAGCTGAATGATGTATTTACTCCTGTAGCATTTTAAAGTTGCAATGTTGTCAGATATACTTTATGTAGGAACTACATTGATCAGTGCTTAATCTTACTTCCCCGTAACACTATATCTTTACATCCATATTCAGACTAGTTCACTTGCTATGGTATGTTTATTGTGAGCAACAATTCAAGTTGGCATGTTGTTATTGGCCAGTGCATAAACAGATCTAGAGGTCAAGCTCAAAGTTGTAATTGACCGTGCAGGTGGATCTGTTACACTGCACGGGGCAGGTTTAATTTTGATAACCCATATCTGGCCATACTGCTCCAATTAATGAGCTTTGGGCATGTCCTCAAGCAGCTGTGCTTTCAAATAAATAAATAAAGCACCCGTCTATCAGGAGGCATCCATGTTGGCACCGCACCAAATGTGTGTAATTGCATTTCATCTGTTCCTTACCTCGACAGCTGGACCTGTTAAGTTGGACACTTGCACAGTTTGTCCTTCAGCAGCGGCTGAAAAATTCCAGTGGCTTAGATTGCAATTAGTGGATACAGTTAATGAGGACATATGCTGTGCACAAATAAACACCCAGAAAGGAGTTAATATTTACAGACCTGATGAGTCTCTGTTTGCCAGCTCTGACTTCATCGGTGGGAATTTTAGCGTTGTCTCAATTCTTACAAGTGAAGAAAGTCACCTACGCGTCCACCTGCTAGAATGCCATCCACTTTTAGCTGATAATAGTTTTTTCTCAAATGGCCTTCTAGGAGGGAAAAAACTGGCTACAGTGCTTAGTACATCAAGCTGAGCTATTCCATGCTGTTTTTCTACTAATTGTCAATGTCTGAGAAGACAGTCGAATTGAGAAGAAACTTGCTTTGAAGACAGTGTAATATGGAATACGCTGGGATGTGAATGAAAGGTGCTATTTTTATTTCTCTTGTGGAATAAATCGTCTTGCGTTTAACAGGGGAATTCCTCTCTAGTGAAGTGTTAAAGGAACACAGAAAATGCACAACAAAATGAAAAAAATATCTCTTTATTCTTTTGGTCCTGTTTTGTGTCATATTACAATTAAACTTTGAAATATAAAGAAATATTCAGTGTTTTAGAGATCAGACATGCTCCCCCTCCTCCTCTTCAGTGTCATGTGACTAGTTATAATGCAACTGGCTACAGCAAAAGCCCCCCCCAATCGCTCTTGTCGGCAGTAGGACTAAATTATTGTTATGCCCCACCTCTTTGACTAAGGACCCCCCTCAACCTGTCTCCAGCTGAAGATAGAATAGATCAGCAGGAGATCAGAATCTTTGTTCTCTGCAAGATTTCTGTATCAGGATCAAGAAAAAATGTCTTGTTTACTTTTAGCATTAAAGGGAGTCTACCACTTTCCCCCAAGCATATTCAATTGTCACCACTATGTTACCGAGCACATTACAGTGATATACCCCATAGGTTTTTTTATGTTTGTCACGTTTGTAGATATGCAGAGTGACAGTGTTGTAAATGAGGCAGTTGTTGCACTGGGACCAATGACAACCATTGCACTTGTCTCACACAAGGGACTCAAAACACAGGGTGTGTTGTGGCGTAGGTCAGCTGTATCACAGGAAGCTAATTTACATACTAGTTTGTTTTTTGAGAGCATACCAGAGTATCCGAAAAAACCATGGAAACACAGGCAGAACATACAAACTCCATACAGATGTTGTCCTTGATCGAATTTATACCCAGGACCCCAGAGCTTCAAGGCGATAGTGCTAACCACTGAGCTACCCTAGTTCTGAAGCATAGCTCCAGCCACTCAGACCCCTACCATCTCCTGCCAGTGCCATCCTCTGAAGTGAGAGTTGATCCTCCCTCTGCTACAACAGTGCTCCCAGGGTTGAAGGCCCGCCCCCAGTGCACCAGCTGGCTCAATTGCATAGTAATTCTAAGTTGTTTATCTACAAAGTGACATATATAGCAGCGGTATGATGTTTATCACTGTAATGTGCACTGTAACAAGGTAGTGACAGTTAGTTATTCTTGGGGGAGGTAGTAGACCTTTACATTCTACTTTAGTGGTACTTTAATTTTCATATCCAGATTCCGAAATAAACCCAAATAAAAGTCTTCTTACAGTACTGGGGTATTTACTATTATTTTCCTACCCTTCATAAGTTACACAGCACAACTGGCAGGAACATTTTCTGGCCGCTCTTAGTGAATGGATTAGAGATTACAATCGTAGTGGTGAGATTTGGAAGCAATTTAAATGCAGTGGAGATAAACCTGTATGAATATTGATCGCACCTACATGACATCCTTACATTGACTGCTCTTTATGAACATTTCATCCGCTTTACATCTTTTAAACCGTACTTTCATTCCTAAAGCTCTCAGGTTTTCCAGCGGTATGGGATTTCTGTTTAACAAGCATTGTGCTGTTAGAATTCACATTTACTTTACATGTTCCCAGAGCAAAAGGAACCCTGATGCACTCTCATCGGAGGTTTTGCTCTCCATCATATCCACATAATCTTTTCTGTTGTATAGAGTCCAACATAATAAGTGAAAGCAATTGTATGATTAATATAACATGCATTAATCAATGAACATGTACAACATGGAATTCTTAATAGGCGTTAAATATTCAGACTTAGAATATGTTAGAGGATTTGTACAATAAAGTTCCAATTTGTCCCCACCGTCATCCATCATATTATTGACCTGTGTCTTCCATTAAAGTCTGTTTGGAGCTATTTCTTTAATGTGAACTACTACTACATTTGCGGTAGATAAAGGTATTATGAGAATCTCATATTGGAGTGGTGAACATGCTATCATGCCTGCCTTTCTTATTTTATTCTTTGTTTTTGTTTTTTTATTTTTTTTTTAGAAATTAGGATTTATTCTATTTTTAGTCATCAGCAGACACTCATGTTCATTAAACCACATGACGTATGAGTCAAAAGACTGGAGAAAGGACATTATGTACCATATTAAATTTCATCATGTAATGGACACAAAGCATGTAACAGTATGTATACACACAGATATAGCAATATTAAAGAGGACCGTTCACCACCTCCATCAACTACAGTTCTTCGCCTCGTTTAATAAGTGTCGCCCCACTAATTCTGCCGCACTTGGAAAAGCCAACTTGTTAGAGGACCTTTCACCACCTCCACCAACTCCAGATCTGTGCATTGTTCTATAGTTGTCTCTCCACTTATTCTGGCGTAGTTGGATATTTTCAGCAACCAATAGGATAATTAGACTCTGTAAAGTCACGTGGGCAATCCTGGCTTGGAGCAGATAGTCTGGGACTGCCTACCTGAGTCTAATTAGCATATCTGGTGCTGAAACTAGCAGCCTTGTTTGCTTGGGAACGGTGGGGGCTAGAGAGAAAATTCCAACTGTGCCAGAATCAGTGGAGCGACAACTATTTAACAATGCAAAGATCTGGAGTTTGTGGAGGTGGTGAAAGGTCTTCTAAGAAGTCGTCTCAATGGCTTTTGTTGTAAGTTATTACATTACAGACAGTTGGTTTCACATGACCATGAGCTGTCCAATATGGTCCATGTATCGGCTGACTTTCATGACTTTCACGAATGAGACTCACAACCGCATATTATTATACTGTGAGTCGCTGAATTACCACTGCTGTATTGTACAGTATTTGTGAGTACTGAACACTACAGTGACAGTAATTCAGAAGCGTACAGCATCATATTACAGGATGATGCTGTGAGTCCTGCTCATATCATTCGTGGTCAGGCCAGTAAATGTGGCCAATGCACAAACCGTATTCCTAGTGCCGATCACAGTTGTGTGAAATTGGCCCTAAACTTCACTACATCTATATAAGCTTTTAAGATTCTTCTCACTGGAAAGGAGTAGGAGAGCTAATGTTAACTCCCCACTACTGACAAATGCTTCACAGACAAGTTCAATGAATACCTCTTTAGCATTAAGATTAATCTTTTGGAGCTGACACTGATCATCTACTAATCCATTAAGATTGATAACGGTGCTGTAGTTCCCAGAACACATAATAGATAAAGTTTTGAGATAATCTATGGGGTAATAGCAGTACAAGTAATTGCATCTTACAAATGCACCGATGCCTGTAGCTCTGGTGTAGCTAGTGACTTGGTAATGCCTGGCCTTTACAATTCGGGCTGCTGTTTACAAAATCTACTCTCAGGATGGCCATATACTTGAGCTATCTGACATCTGAATTCTCATTTGGCTAATTTTATTTGCCTGGCGGTTTTCTCTCCTGACCAAGGTCCCTCTTACACTCAGCTTGTTCTAAATGGGGACAGGGGAAAAACTGCTGCCAAACACCTCTGGTGGCAGCTTATCTACCGTAAGAACAAAAGGATTGGGCAAGTTAAAATCCAGCAGCCATATTCTTATCTCGCCAACATCTGCCATCAGGGAAGAGTTGGGAGACCCCCATACACATTAGACAATTGACAGGTCCTGACATGATCATCAGGTTTCACTAACATTAATCTAATGTATTTTCTACTTACCTGAGTGATACCATTTTGAGTTATTCTGTGCTCAACTCTTGTATATCAAGTCTAATGAAAGTAAATATACAAAAAATATGCATATAATTAATTATACAATATTGATCATTTATAATATCATCTTAAATAATTAATCATTTTATTTTGAAATCGAAGTCTGTAAGTTTTTTTCCGACTCCGACTCCACCCAAAGCCGGCCCCAACTCTGACTCCACGACTCCAAATCCACAGGGAAGAGAGCTGCTATTTAATGAAAAAATCCTACTAATACTGATGATAGGCTCTCTGGATTAATGCTATTCTAGGATGGGAATTGTGTTTAGTGTTGTCTTGCTGTGGTATATTATCCACAAGTATGTTTAATGCTTATTTCTGTACAGACAAAGGAATATGTAAGCACACTGACTTTGTGGACTGAAAAAATGATGTGTTTCGTAAGTTTGCTACGGCTAACTTATACAGTACTTCTAATTCCCTAAGCACATACTGTAGTAGTACCCTAAAAATAGTCTGGAAGAGAACACTAGTTAAGTTTATAAAACTAGCCTGCACCTTAGGTTTGAGCTCTAAGAAATATAAAGATGTGCTTTATATGTTCATATGTTATATATTTGTGATATAGTTTTTAATCTTATTTACTATAGCAGATGCTAGAAAATGGGAGGTTAGCTACTTACACTACTAGAGATGGAAGATGGGAAAATAAACTTTTTGTGGGAAAGGAAATGAAAGGTGAAAGTGTCACAGATACACGCTTGGGGTCCAAGTGTTGAGTTGCTCCCTTTCCCATCAACATTATATGAGCAATTTCAAGAGAATTCAAGTGGCAGTGAAACTGTTCTTATGTAAATGAATGAATAGGGACTATAGCACAGTATGACTGCACGGGAATGACCTTTCAGGCTGTAGCTGAGATTCATGGCGCATACTGTGAATTTAGAGGATGCTATTTTTTACGTTGATGTTAACAACTGTTATGTTGCAAAACAAGCAGCAATATTTAATATAGTATCTTCAAGGAAAGGTCATGTTATGGTATACATCCAGCAAACACTTTACCTACACATAGAAGGAAAAAGTTATAAGAATGCCATGAAAGATACAAGGCTACCCTGAATATAGATGGAGGTCAATTTTCTAGTAGGTCGTGTGGTTCTGAAATAAACAGAAAGGTAGGGAATGTCAGTGGGGGGTTTAACTTCTTAGACAGTGTATATTAGATATTAGGTTTTCTGGTTTAGGTTTCCTTCTAAAAAAGGGACAGATTGGGTTTAAAAATGAAAAGAATAGTCACCATAACACTCTCCCGCCGATGCCGTTTTCATTCCTGGTTCCCTGCTGCTCTCTACTTCATAGTTCCTAATTCGACACTCAGTAAATACCTTTTAGTCAATTTCCGACTGAGGTGGATCACTACTACGGATGTGATCATTTCCTGCAAGCGATGACAATGTGCATGTGAAGCTCTGGTTGGTGTCATATCTTATATAAAGTTCCTGGACCCAAACACAGTGCCATGGTCCGAGGTATGGCTCTGTTCTTTCCCTGTTGTAACATTCAAGCCAACGATCAGGAAATTTATGGCATGCCGTGTAGTTTTAAGTGTTAATAAATCCAGTGCTTTATATCTTTATAAGGGGCATATCACTATTTTCTTATACAGAGCTTAATGTTCCCTTTAAAGATAAGTATTTTAATGCCATAAGCTGAAATCACTAGAGAGAGTTTAGGACTTTCCTGTATAATATTTATAAGCGACTCAATAATAAAATATTATGGAGTAAAACTCGTACGTTTGGTTGCTTTCACACTGCCATGTTTTAGTCTGTTGTTCTGA
Source organism: Leptodactylus fallax (assembly GCA_947044405.1). NCBI lineage: Eukaryota > Metazoa > Chordata > Amphibia > Anura > Leptodactylidae > Leptodactylus > Leptodactylus fallax. The sequence continues at coordinate 7,718,450 of CAMRHE010000020.1, forward strand.
TCTATCATAGGATCAAAGCAATGGACTAAAAAGCTTGTAGAATGAAGGATGCAGATGGAGAACATTCTGTCTGCATCTGTCATCATTGACTCTAATATTATAGAAAGACAGAAGTTTTCTTCTATTCCGTTTGTTTATTTTTTCAGTGGAAGATAGTCCTGCGTCTTTTCTTAACATTACAGTCAGTGATGATGGATGCAGACAGAATGTGCTCTATCTGCATCCTTCCTTCTATTAGTTTTTCAGTCCACTGTTCTGATCCTATGACAGATCAGAATAAACCTCTAAACAACACAGCGTGAAATAAGCTTTTTCTGCTAGTGGTGGCTACAGGCTGCCAGAATGTGATCATTTACAGAGAAACTGTGAGCTCTCTTTTTTAGTAAATACTTGTATGTCCTATAATATAACATTTCTGTAATATTTTCTCTTAAAACTCTCGGTTGAACCATTCATTTGTTATTTCTCTTAGAAATCGGTGAATAAATTGCCAACTGGATGTTACCAGGTGAGGGTGTGCTGCTAGTGTCAGACTGTGAGCAGACATACCCCTTTGGAGAATAGTAACAGCCAGTTATCATTTTATTCATAAAATTCCAGGAGAATAAAGGAATCGCACAATGCAGAGGTATGAGAACTTTCTATATAATTGCTATTGGTAGAATACATCTGTCTGGAGAGCAGACAGGTCCTCTTTAATTCTTTGTCTGGGTATATTGAACTTTGTATCAGAAATATTGTGTTCGTAAATGAACATTCAATTTTGTTGCATTGTAATGCAGTGGATATTACGAGCCACATTGTAAGGGAACAGAAAATGCCCTTTACATCAAGAATGAAGTGAAACCTCAAGAGATGGCATTGTGAGCCACAGGAACGCTAGGCAGATTACTGAGCCCGAATGGCTAATTATTGTTGATTTAACCCCGTAATAATCATTTGACCTTCACGAGTAAATAAAAAAGGATAAACACATTAGCCATGTGTATTCTAACAATATCAGCTTAATGTTCAGTCCAATTCGCAAAATCAGAAAGCAAAAGAGAAGTGTCTAGCAAAATGCAGGCTTACAAAAACATAGTTATTTCAATGCCATGGCGTCAATTAGACGTCTTCTATTTAGCTTTCACATTAAGAGCAGTGTGGGGTCTGGGGACGTGATCTGCTTAATGTACACATTTATGTTGGCCAGCTTTTCCTTGGAAACAAAGCCATGTCATTTTCTATGTAGTTTGGTCCACTTGAAGCAATTATTTTTAAACTGGTTGCTTACACGTATTTTACCATTAAGAGTAAGTAAACATTATTATAAGTGTCTCTAAAGATTACCCAATGTCATCATATGTTAGAATTAAAGTCTGATGTCATGTGGAGCTCCTAGAGCGTTCCCTCTCACTGGAGATGGTGCTGTGTTAGCAGGAGTGGTGAGGCTCTACCATGGGGCCTTGTGTATCACATGATTAACCAATCTGAACTGCCAGCAATCACTCGATCAGCGGGGTTGCTGAATACATTTGGACAATCTGACATGCTCGTAATTTGCCCCATTATCAAACTTGCCACACACTCATGTTTATCCAAACCATAATCTGTTCCTACTGCGTCTCCAGTTCTCGCAAACATCAGTAAAAGATTATTCTGCCATATTCTGTGTCCACTCCCTGAAAACTCTGCACTTTGGCTTTTCATGTAATCTAACTTTGGTAATATTTTTGTTAGATGCCAGACTAGCGCATGTCTTGTCTGTAATTTCCTTAATAAAAGGACTTTTACAAGATGTAGGAGGGCGTTTATGCTTACATTCTGAATGCTCGCATCTTTGTGATCCTATGACCTATCAGGGAAGATTTAATAGAAAGCTACGTGTAGTCAAGAAGGATTTTTATAAAAGCAAAATATGAGATGACATTTAATTTGATGGTAAAGGAACTTCATTACAAGACTGCAGGTACAAGCGCTATGTTTATGTGTAGTGAATATAAAGTGAATAATTCTGGGTCTCTGCTTATAGTAGAATTTGAGCTTTGTTTAGGTTCCCTGTTTTGTGCCCTTCGTCATAATAGAATAACCCTGTATTTGTACTATATACACTCTATTTTACCTTGTATAGATGACATGTTCAGTAAAATTAGTCATGATGGCAATGAAAGAATTGCTTAAGGGAACGTGTCACCAAAATGGCCTATTTTTTAAATCAAGTTTTTACATGAAACATATTTTTTTGAAGAATTTGTGATGATTTTATTTTTAATTTTCATATATTTTTAAGTCATTTATTTTTTAAAGTACCGTATCCTGCAATTTTGACTGATCAATAAGCCAATTCTGTATCATAAACTAGACAGACAGGAGATAACACCTGTACCGATAATACCCATAATGACCCATTATTGCCTTCAATACTGAAAATAAATGATGCTTTTCTACTCCCCTCCCTGCATAGAGCATGCCCAGAAAACTTTCCCACAGACCTCAATGAGTTGGCTCCAGACTATTGTTGTCTTATGGTTATGACTATGCTGTAAAGCATGTCACTAAATGCTGTTAATGGAGGAGAGGAGAAGCTCAGGCAAGCTGGCAGCCCCCAAAATCATGTACTGAAAATAGATTTAAAAAAAAATCTACAATCAGAAAATACAGATTAGAAAAAAGTGATATTTTTCACTTTCTGGTTATAAAATAAAAGATTGACCAAAAATAGTTTATGGTTCAGGCAGTGGCAGGTTAGTCCATCTACTTTGGCAGCATTGCAGTATAGTCTGTTAATTTCAGCTTTAGTTCCAAGTATGGGAGTAACCCACATGTGTGAGAGCAAAACTTGTTGCTTAGCACACCCAGGCATGCTGGTATCCCTGGTGTCTTGGTAATATATTAATTTAAAGGGATTGTCTAGGATTAAAAACTACTATAAGTAGGGAATGTGGTCAAATAAAAAAAAAACTTATACTACTGTAGCTCTGTCGGGTAGTCTTCAGTTGTCTTGTTGACTTGTCCTGCAATGGTGATATGCTGTACATGTGCATGTGACTGCTGCAGCCAATCACTGGTCTCAGCAGTCTCAGGCCATTCATGGAAGCAACATGTGATTGGCTGCAGCAGTCACATGTGCATGTACGGTACATCATCACTACTGAGCAGTGGACCATTTAGGGATTTACTGGGTACGTTTTAGTAATTTTTTTTTCTGGACAACCCCTTTAAGTGAAATAGAGGCTCTCTATCTTGAATTGTTCTTTAGGTAATAGTCAAGAAAACATTTTTTTAAAAAAGGGCAAAGTATTATTCGAGCATAAATAATACTCGGATGCAAGCAGTTTATAGCATTGCCACACAGCACAGCCTAAATGAATTAGACAGTTGTGTTCAGTCGATTACTCGGCAGGGTAATAGTTGGTTGTTGCAGTAGTCATTTTCATAACTACATTATATATGGCTAATTTGATTTGAGTCAAAATGTGAAAGCCGAGTCTAGCTCTCCCCTTCAGTACAGATACAGCTCGCCTCTTGCTTTGAACTTGAATGCTGGAAATGCAACTTTGCTATCATAAAATTCAAGGGCAACTAATCCAAGCAAGAATTTCGAATCCCAGGCAAGGGCACAGCCATAAGAAGGACTCGTACAGCTATAATCATACATACAAACAAAGGCTGGGAATTAATTTTGCCACATGACAGGAATAAGAAACTTCCATATATAGGCAGGCAATCTCACCTTTTTGGAATGCTGCCTGCCTTGTATTCTCTAATCCCTAATACAAGCATAATAATGAAGATGTCAGATGCTGAAATCAAGTTGACCAATGTGTCATGTTTATTAGGTCCGGGCTGCAGATCAGTACTGGCTCCAGTACAAAGAGCCAGCAAGCAATGCGAGGGCGTTTCTTAGTTTTGTTGCAGTAATTTATCGTTCTATATTCTAACAAGACGGAGAAAGTGATTCATAGAACAATGCTTCTGTTTTATGAAATGTAAATGCTGGTAAGACACAGTTATCTTTAGTTACAAGCATGGGAAGGGCAGTTTACATTTCCATTTGTTATGCTGATATAACACACTCAATTAGAGAGGGGCTTAGACGCTCTTTATATTACACAGTACAGAAGGATAGATAATTCATTTGTTTTTCCTCTGGGATGGCCGGTGATACATGTTCTATCGCCTGACACATAAAGATCGAGAAAGGCATCACTAGGTAAGGAAAAGGAATAATTTTAAATATTAAAGACTGTTTATGTTAGCATTTTCATATTGTTCCAGAGGACCTGTCACCGCTCCTGACATGTCTGTTTTAGTAAGTACAGTAATTGTATTCTCCATAATGTAACAATTTTGGAGTATCTTTTCCTAGAACTTTGTGTTATGCTGTTCCCGTCTTATTTCTTCTAGACATTTATGAATAAATTGACAATAGGAGGTTACCTATACAAAGTGCATCCCTACATACTCATAGGTCAGAAGGGTTATTCTCCTGAAGTAGACTATTGCCTTTTCAGGCCATTTTGCAATGTGCAATCTGAGTCTTATAGACCATGTGTGCCCTGCTAAGGATTCTGGGAAAAGAATGTGCAAATATGTCCTCCATGGTGTAAAAAAGAGAACTTGCTTTAGCACCATTTTTTGGAAACCCCAACCGTTCCTAAACAATCAGTGCTGTTAGATTCAGCACCTAGTATGCTAATTAGATTTTCTACTGTCAAGTGGGAGGTCCCGGACTGTCTGCTCCAACCAGGATGCCCATCTGACAGAGGATATTCTAATTAGCATATTATGTGTTGTGCCAGAATCAGTGTGGCAGCACTTATTAAAGGTCTTCTTTAATACGACGTGAGAGATTGTGTTTCTTTTTTACCTGGTAGAGTGTCTGCTAAAAACTCAACAGAAACTCATTTGATTGACAACTGTGCCTGCTGACCTCCTCATACACATGAACGCTTGGCTTGCTGAGCATGTATGTATTCTCAATGAGAAGAGAGGAATATACCATTGTTCTCCAATGAGAACTAAAATATCACACTTGTTGAAGTCCAAAATGTCCAACCCTCCTTGCCCTTGACCTCTACTCCCAGTGGACACCGCCAATACACAATAGAAGATTGGCTGGGCATGCTAAAATCATCAGGTTTGGCTACATTCACCTTTTGATAGCTGTCAGCTGAGCGTTCCTTTAGCCAACAGCTATTTTTCCTGACCACACTATCCACATTCATGGTGTTGGAAGGGGTTTATTTTGTGTGGGAATGAAGAATTTGGTATTTTAAAATCCAACGTGCTGGATATTTCTTTCTCTGAATGACTGCCATTAGGGGAGAGTTGGAACACCCCTGATTCTGCAAACATTTTATTCAGCTGACATTTCTCTGATATGTCAAGGACCTTTAGAGTATCTGCAATCCCATCAAAACTACCTAGATCTACTAATATTGTAGTGACTTTCCACTAACCCAAAGCCCAACCATATTTCTGTTTGTCGCTGTTGAATGTTGCCCATGCTCCTTATATGATGTTGGAGAGGCGGACTATAGTATTCTTCAGTGGGGTAATTGTGTGCCCAATGCTTATACCATACCGTATCTCTTAGATTAGACCACAGTACCATACATATGTGTAAATCTTGTAAGATGCTCTTTTACAGTATAAGCATTTTACTTTTAGGTGCTTGTTTGTGTTTTTCATACTATTCCAGAGTTATTTTAGGTGCCAGGAGAAATATAAATTATAATAATATATACTAATAATTTCACTAATCTCTCTGCTGTATTGTACACAAGCACAGACAAGCACAGCCTTTTTTGTTTCCTTTTCATGCTAGATATAGAAAAAAGAAATACAGTGTTTTCAAGGTCAAAATGATCCTTGGAAGCTTTCCAAAGTGGAAAATATATGGGAAAGTAATAGGACAGATAGCAAGATATTCCCATTTAGTGTTATTGAAAGTGCGGCTCCAGCTTTGGTATATAAAGTGAATTTATTACTAATAGAACACGGTTTAATCTTGCAAGGCATTTGTGTTATATTTTTGTTATGTATGCTGATATAGCATTCCTCTGTCTTAACAGTTCACTTGGTACACCAGGCACTGGACTTCAGAGCTTTTCGTAGAACCGCCATCCTTGCCCCGATTTAGTCACTGCATTTTCTGCAAAACCGTATTTATAATATGCAGTGAGCATGCAGCTGCATATGAAAAAGGGAATACCATTACCAATACCACATAATGTCATTTCTCTCTATTAAGTTTATTTTTTTGTTATGCCGGATGGATATATGAAAAGGTGGAGTTGCACTTTAAGGGGGGGGGGGATTTCTGGACCTAAATGCATTTTCCCTACTGATGACCTTTCCACAGGATAAGGATGGGTTCACATCTGTGCTTGAACACCGTTCGGGGACTCTTTCCCCCATTCTGCTTAAAATTATGGTGGGAAACAGGGCGGAAACCCAGCGGAACCCATTATAGTCTATAGTTTCCACTGGTAATCGCTTTCTAAGCAGATTGGGTTTCCGTTTTTCAGGTTCCCAAGCGAACCCGTAGAACGGAAACCCGAGCGCAGGTGTGAACCTAGCGTAAGTCATCAGTATGTGATCTGTGGAGGTCTGACACCTGGACCCCACACATATCAGCTGTTATGGCAGCCAGTGTCCTATAGCTGCTGCAGTAGACAGGGAATGGATGTAGTGTGCACCAAAATAGTATGGTGGGCAGGACTGCAGTCCTTCTCATGTTACTTGAATAGGAGCAGAGTGATTCTGCTTCCTATCCACTGCAGTAGTTTCTGGAGCCTTGAGGCTGTCAGAACGGCTGATTTGTTCAGGGTCCAGGTCAGATACAGATCAGTATGACAAATGCATTTGGGGACAGAAAAAGATTTTTTTCTGCAAAGTGTGGATGGGGTTAGCTAGAATCCCATCCACTTTGCAGGTACTGTAATATGCAGCATTTTTTGCTGTGGCCAAAATGCTACAACAACGTGGGGCTCCGGCCTTAATGAGGACCTATTATGTGCCCAAAAATGTTAAATTGCCACTGTACTGTACCTGAAGTACTGTTTGGTCCCTAACTGGGCAGGCACCACTGCTCAGTCACAAGGGTGGCATGAACCGTAGTCCAATTCAGTGCAGTGGTTTCAGTAATGTGATCTCTTGAGGATTACACCATCACACAGGTTCACATTGTTCCATTTTCAGTTTATTGATTTTCATATTAGGCACATAAAAAAACATGTATTGCAGGGGAACAGGGTGCCCTGACAGCTAAAAGGGTCAAGCACTAATTCAGGTTGCTACATTTTGGGCACATATAGCTTGTGTAAAGGCTATACACTATAGCCTTTACAAAAACCAGGTTGTACGTGATAGGTCAGTTGTTGGCTATTACTTTGTACTGTATAGCATATGGATAAAGCCAAATGTTTGATGGAAAACCACCGGATTGGAACTTGAAGCATCACATAATAATAGTACTGCCGATGTAAAGGCCAGTAAGTTCAATTTGTCTATGGTGACAAAGAATCATGTGTCAAACAACTAATTTTCAATACCAAAGATCACACATTACCCGAATTTGGCTGTTTAAAGTTACATAAAAAGCAGTTTTATCTCATTCGCCCAATGCGGTAACTAGATTTGTCATGTCACTCTGACACCGGGGACTTGTGTTTTACCATTAATTAGGGCATTGAAGGGAGCATGGGAAAGAAGTCTTAGGACCAGAGAAGTCAAGTAGTAGATTTTATTAATGTTATTGACTTACACGGAAGCTCTTCAGTATGCAGAACAGTTGCATCTTTTATTAAAGTGACTTCAATGGCTCTTACTCACAGCCACCACTCATGTCCTTCACACACTTATCTATCTAGTAACTACACAGTTGTGTAGAATGTAACAATGGGGAAGATTTATTAAAATGGTCTAAACAAAACTTTCTTATAGCAGCCCATACCAACAAATCACAATGCAGCTTTCATTTTGGTTTCTGCTCCTGGAAAATGAAAGCTGCACTGGGATTGGTTGTTAGAGGCAACTAAGACAGTTTTGCTGTTAGACCATTTTAATAAATCTGCCCCAATGTGTTTTGTAAGGCCTGTATTAATAGCATATAATAGTGCTTTAGGTGGGTAGGTTTGCTATGAAATAAGGAGAGGTTTTTTTTTTAAACAGGTTATAACGTCTTAAAAAGTGATGATATGCCATTGGTTTATGATTAGTGGGGGTCTAACCTTCGGAAACCCCACTAAGTTCCCTTCAGGTGCCAATGACTTGAATGAAGGTGTGTTGCAATTCCTTGTTGGTGTGCAGGGAAAACCAGTGAAGGGGCTGATTCTGCCTCTAGACTCCAACCAATCATGCAATAATGGCTTATCTTGGTAATATGCTATCATGTTTTAAGATAGGAATAACCCTTTAGGACCACTTTAGAGCTGAGGATCAGCACTAAGGACTTGCCTGTACTTTTTGAGAGCTTTGTATTTTTAGCAAATCTTCCGAACTATATTTCTGTATGATTGTATCTTCTATGGAAAGTCCATCTTCAAACAGCTGACTGCCACTTTGACCCTTACTCATTGCTAGGATGAAAAGCTGCTGTACTCTCCTAACCACTGTGCCCGTCATCTTCTGACTCCTCAGCCTACCATTGCCCCTTCCTTCTAGTGGTCTGTGGGGATCATAATGCTTAGCCCCCATGATAACATCTGACATGCTGCAGTGATATGTCAGAAGATGTTTAAAGCTGTCCCCTTTCTTTACAGAAATCCTCCATAATGGAGACATCATCTCTCTGATCCTTATCCCACTAGCTCCAGAAACCTCACAAAGTTAAAAATAAGAACTAAACTAATATTCCCAGCCTTAGTGCTTTTGACTGGCTGTCATTAGCAGTACCAGCACTTCAAGAAGATGACCACATTTTCTCTACAAGAGCTTGGTAACACGGGCCTGTTGCTAGGCAGCCCCCTTAATTTAGAGCTTGTGAAGATTAATGTTTAGGAAGTCCAGTTTTCATTAGGTCTGCTGCTCTTCACCTCCTTGCACCTCACAAGTCACCCCCGCTGTATCTCTATAATCAGTGCGAGCACACCTTTTGACACGCATCCTATTCTGGGTGCCATAAAGTGATTACAGCCCCCACAGGTTATAAAAACAGAGGAAGCAATATGGTAGACTTCATCTGGAACTGCAGCCTTACTGCTCTTAGTAATCCCTGTCATATTTAGATCAGACTCCAACTTCTAAATATTATATATTAATATTGTATAACTGGTTTATTCAATTCATAGTTTGTTACTTATTTACGTTAATAACAATTTTAAAAAAATCATATAAATATATATGATACTTTATCAATCCAAGGATCCTATATCCTATCAAAGAGGGATAAATAGGATGTGCTAATTATAAATATGATATTGTACATTATGAAGGCGTTGAAATTGAGAGTTGACAAACAGAATCAGAAGTTTGAGTTACTAATACTACAGACATGGTAGACCATTTTCTTTTCTTTGCCCCTCTCCAAGCTAAAAGCCAGTAGCCCTCCCTTAAAGGGGCTGTCCAGGATTTTTTTTATTATTATTATTTATGTCCTGTGTTTAGGATAGACCATAAATGTGTGATCAATGGGGGGCTGACAGGTGGCCCCTGCATGGATACTATACAGTGCACCAATATGGAGCAGATAGCTCCATATTGGTGTCTACCCATTATTCGGTATATGGAGCTATCTGCTTCTGCTTCCATTGCACTGTATAGTACAGGGATTGGATATACCCCCTGAACAGTTGGTTCATGTGGGGGACTCCCTGTACTGATCAGATATTTATCACCAATCCTAAAGATAAAAAAAAAGGTAAATAAAATTTTTTATCTTTAATACAATATGTGTGTGTTGTGACAATTGGGGGTAGTTTAGCATCAAAGGTAGCAGCTTTCTGGACTTAACAGAGGTGTTGGTGGCGCTGGGTGCCAAATAAACAGCATATCAGGTAATGGCACTCCAAAAGAAATGGCTTTATTCAGCTTGTAAATGGTAACAGGAACAAAAATAACAAAACAGCCTAGCCCGCACACAGGGCAACACCTCACTTCTTGAACCCTGACTAATCTTCTGAGGGCAAGATGCTTTACTGAGGTTTTATTCTCAGCAGTTTGGCTCACACTAGAGCTTAACTAAGTCCGTTATGGAATCCAGTTCTCTTGGGACAGACCCCCTTGTCTGTCTCTAACTGGTCCACCATTTACCTGCTCCCTGCAGGTTCTCAGCAGCACTCCTCTGCTGTATGCACTCCCTCTGGAGTGAAGCCACACCTATGGGTGTGGTTGAGGACCTTTTTAACCCTGGTTTTGGGTCGCTCACCAGCGCCCTCTAGGTTCACACTCTCACATTGTATTAACATTGTGTTGTTCTGCAGGATCTTGGATTGATAGGTATTGCTTTTATTATAATTTGTATGTTTCCCTTCCCTCTGAGGTAAGCCTTAATTCTTGATTCTCTTGATTCGCCAGTACATATATACCAAAGGAAATGTATAGAAAAGGGTTATTATGATTAAACAGAATACTTTGTGAAAGGATGTAATTTAATACCGGTGTGCCACGTTTAATGGCAAAAGAAGTCTGCTATATAAAGAGATTGTATCCTGCTGAAAATGAAGGTCTGCCCACTTACAAGACCTCTCGCACAAAGCAGTATGAGGCAACCTTTCATACAATGAGAAGCACATTCTCGCCAACCTGCTAATTTGAATAATATGTAGTTTCACCTTTCCGACTACTGACTTATAAGTGCCACGTACCAGAATGGGGAGAAAACGTCCCCATCGCCATTTAGTCCAACGTGATTAACTTCACAAAATGTTTTTATCAGCACATTGCAAATCTTGGGCTTTTGTTGTTTGCTGATTTAGATTTTTTTTTGCTTGGGGATTCAGGAAATGCTTGAAATTTGGATGTGCGTTTCATCCTTTTCAGAAAAAGGTTCCTTTCTGCCCGCTGGTGCAACTAAGCTCAAATTATGCAAGCTGGCTAGCACTGATCGATTTGACACAGTTTAAGGGCTTGATGATTAAAGTACGGGGGATGGGCACAGCTTTGTTGAAACTCACGGGACGCCATGCTGCAGTATCTCACCTTAAGTGTACTTTATTGGACGAGATTGTCTTACAGCAATTTCTTTCCTAGAGAATGTTAAAGAAAACACGTCCTGTAATAAGATCTTATTTTTAGTGTTGGTGTTTGCAGAATGTAAAGGAGGTTTCTGTTGATTTAGGCACGGCGAGCATTGTTTTATTTTTATGCTAGTGTTAACACAGTGGCAGTAGGCTTTTACTGTCAGCTATTAATGATTTGTAAATGAATGTCTTTGTTTATGTGGGAAATTTATTATACAGTCATTTAATTTGTAGAATGGAGACCTGCCTTGGCAGCCATCACAACACACAAATGCAAAATGCCAACGCGTCTTGTAAGAGTTTATTTTCCTGTTAGCACATATTACCATATTGATGGGTTATGAATATTTAGTGGGAAGTAGCTTGCCCTCAAATTCTTAAAGTCATTCTCACAATTGGAGGTCAGGAGGGCTGATAAAAGAGGGCAGGAAGACAATTACATTATGGGTCACAATGTTTTATAGATACAGTAGCATAAGGGTGGAGCTTCGTGTAGAGAATATCTACTACACAGAGAGCAGGATATGGTAAAAGTATGGAAAATCACATACGAGAGACACAGTTATACTAGGGATCTGTGCACATTAAAGTTTTCCTTCGTCTGTCCTCTGTGCCTAAATAAAAAATGAGCAGGAACGACAGAGAAAAGGATATGTAAGAAGAAAGGTCCCAGCTATGTCTTCTTTCGCTTCTATTTACAGTTATAGGACAGTAGGGTAGTAACATTGATTTGACTGATTTCAGCTTTCTACTAATGTGTGTTAATGTATATTAGTTCCATGCTGGGGGGCTAGCCTTTCTGATTTTAGTGAACTTATCCTTTATAAATAATAAAACCATTCATATACAGGAAGGGTCTGTTCACACTAGCTTCATGGCGTCCATTCATGACGGAGCCACCACAGCTATGGCACATTTGTTTTCAAAGGGATGCCAATGACTGTAATGAGGTCTGTCAGGGTTCCAGTATATTCATGGCAAGCCTATCTCTGCAGACAGGATTGTTCTTTTCAGAAATGGTGCAGTCTTGTTGCTGAGAAAATTCACTTTTAACCTGTATGCAAATGGTTCTTCGATGCACCTGGTATGTGGTGCTAAGTGGTACCCACAGTCAAAAACGAAGTGTGCGGTGGCATCTCGGGTACAGCGAACAGCTTATTTGCTATGCAGTCAGTCACTGGCCTCCACGATCTTGTGCCGTATATGTGCTCATGTGCTTGTATGGCGCAGTATTGCTGCAGAACAGTAAGCAGAGGCTGCTAGGAGCTGCTGGAGTTATAGGGGACTTTTTTTTTATTTTTTAGCTCTTTTCTGTGCATTTTTACTAATTCCCAGGCAGCCCCTTTACTTTCAGCATATCAGTAAATAAAATAAATATTCAGATCAAATAATTTCATGCTCATATTTTCAGTATTTTGAGTCATTTAAAGCCATTGATGTTTACTGTGTAATTCCATTGCTGTAATGATATCTGACTTAGTACTGTCACCCTTCGTGTTTTTGTAGCAGTAACCAATTTCCTTAATTATATGTCAGGTTCACTTTGCATTTTGACAGATCCCTTACATCTACTTCTTAGCCCTTATTGTGTGCAATCTAGCCAATCAGGCATGCAGATATTCCTAGCTGTATGTGTTTCTTTGTCTCACACCTTCACAGCTGTCACTCTGTCCTTTGCTGACTCTACACAGACAGCTCTGTAAGCTTAATTCAAGTGTCTCAAGTTAACAACTGAGTGTGCCAATAACTGTGGTCTGCATTAAACACATGGGTTTACCTTTTGTAAATACTTTAAGGAAAAGGAAATTAAGAAGGACCTTTCACTACTCCTCTGACCTTACTAGAATCTTTCTTCATTATATGTTCCCATTGTGACAACCTACTTACAGTAGTACACCTTCTTTACTTGAAACTCCTTTAACTTTTATGTTATTACTATGCTTTATTACACCAGTTTTTTTAGTATGAAACAATATAAAAAATATCTAAATTTAGGTAATAATTGATTTCAACCTTAACCATACAAACGGATGGTTACATCCATACATCTTTATTACCATTCATTAGTGTTATTGCATTATATTATTATTGGATTATTCCTATTTGCCGTGCTGCACCTGGACTTTCTGTTGTTTCACGTTGCCGTACAGTAAGTAGCGGTAAACCATGTGTGATTACTACACCTTGGCCGCAAGTTTGTAATACCATACTTAGGCCTCATGCACATGGCAGAGTGTGCAGGCCGAGGGGGGTCTGACTTTTAATGGAATGAGTGTCATCCGAGTGCCTTCTGTCCTCCATTGATTTCAGTGGGGGACTCTGTTCCATTCCAGTTGCATGGTGCAGGATAGGACCTGCTCTATAACAAATGAAATAGATCATTGGACTTCCCCTTGGAAGAGCCACAGGCTGCAAACTCGGTAGTGTGCATGAGGCTTTAGAGTTTTATTGAGCTTGTGTAAACCCAGTGAAACTTATTCATGGTAAAGAATAGGGAAAATGTTATTAAAGGGATTTTGCCACTATAAAAATCTCTTCTAGAGATATATGTGCTGTAGGGGAAGATAGTGGTGCAGAGAACATACCATTATTCTGTCAAGGTGCACTCTTTGTGCCGAGTAAATCAAAGTTTTAATCTGTATACAGTACAAATGAGCTGTTTGTGTACCCAGGATGTGACCGCATCTGCCTATGTTTACTGCACGTCGGGACCTGTCAGTCTTGATCTTAAGTAGCAATGTTGGGTGGTGCCCACAATCATAAACAGGTGCTCTAGCATGTGTGGTCACATCCTGGGTGCCTTGAAAAGTTGATTTACATACTGATTAAGGCTAAGGCCCCAGCGTGCCGCAGTGAAAAGTGCTTTGGGAAAAACCGCAACGGAAACATATTGCAGTTTTTCCCGCAGCGCTTTTCACAGAAATCCGCATAGTTTTCCTCTGTGGACTTTCTGCTTCAATTATATCTGTAGGGAAACCGCCGGTGTTTCCGTAGGTATAATTGACATTCTGGAATTTCCAAAACGCAACGATTACGCTGTGCGTATTTTTCTGCAATGTATGAATGGGATTTGCTAGTCCACTTTGCAGGGAATGTAAAACGCTACATTTACACCACATGGGGCCCCGGCCTAAAAGTTTATTTTATTGGCTGAAGGATTGCACTTTGACATATGAAAGGTTTGTTCACTAACAGCCTCTACAATAACATATATAAGTGGCTTAGAATTGATTTTCATGGTGGTATGATCCTTTTAAGCTATTATGAGCTTAGGTAAAAAAAACAAAAACAACAACACCGAGCGGCACATAGGGTAATATTGTTTTTACAAAAGTTGAATGACACAATGTAAATTGTGTTCAGAAAACGTGGGAAGAATAAAGTGACTAGGACGTGTCCACTAATAAAGGTTGAGAGGAGGTGGATAAAGTGGTAGAGTGGGTCCACAATGCATGGGCATACACCTGAATGGATATAGTGTATATCAATATCCCCTCAGTTGATTAGCCCACTAGTAGTGGATTGGCCACAGTGTAGCTAAGCTCTCACCTTGAATGGTTAGGTATGGTATAATTTCGTATATTTTAGTGGAATGGTCCAAACTATGTCACAGGATGAGGGAGCAGCGGGACCTCTAGGCGTCAGGATCTCCTGGATCCAAACGGTATTCCAGCTAACCCCTTCAGGCTGAGGACCATTGATCCTTGAAACGCTTTGTGTTTTAGAGTTTATTAAAGCAACCTTGGTGAAGCGCGGTCCCCTACCTCTCTTTTTTTGGAATCACTCCTACCATTTCTACATTTAAGCTATTATGTCACTGTGTAATAATTAAAGGGAATCTATCATTAAAAAAACACTTTTAAGCAAATGGCACGTTGGAATAGCCTTTAAAAAGGCCATTCTTCTCCTACCTTTCATTGTTGTCTTCTCCCAGCCGTTTCTGTAACAATCTGTTTCTTCAATTATGGAAATGATCCTCACAGAGAACCCGGGTTGTTCCTCCATGGCCACGAGCACCCATCGTGTCATCGCTTGTCACCACCTATTAGTCTGTTGTGGTGACTCCCATCTTGGTCTTCTCTGTATCTTCTACTTCCTCTGACACAGCACAGGACCGCCGCCATTTTCTGGTGGTCTTTCACAAGAGGCGCAGTACGGACCACCGGAAAATGACGGTCCATCATGTGCAGTCGCTGCCGTACAGTGCTGAGTCAGAGGAATTAGAAGAGAAGACCAAGATGGGAGTCACCACAACAGACTAATGGGCGGTGACAAGCGATGACACGATGGGTGCTCGCTGCCACGGAGGAACGCCCCGGGTGCTCCGTGAGGATCATTTCCATAACTGAAGAAACAGATTTTTACAGAAACGGCTGGGAGAAGACAACAATGAAAGGTAGAAGAAGAATGGCCTTTTTAAAGGCCATTCCAATGTGCCATTAGCTTAAAAGTGTTTTTTTAATGATAGATTCCCTTTAAATAAAGTATTATTGCATCGTATGAATTAAATCGCTTTTCTGATATTAGCATTGTCTCACAGTGAAAAAATGGCCTTGTCGCTCAGTAAAAAAAAATTGTTAGAACTGAACTTTTAGTTGTTATATCAACAAAAGTAATTTTTCTATAATACAGTTTTGATGAGGCTCAGAGGACTATGGAAGTCTTATTATGTTTTGATAGGACACATTTATAAAGGTTGTACAGTTTCGAGACAAAAATGTTTGGCGCTTGCTATATATGTATATAATAGTGGATATTTACTAATCAAAATGTGCCAGAAATCAGGCGTAATTTGTGCCAAAAAAGGCCCATACGTGCCTCGCCTTTCAGTAACCAATCTACTCCATTGTATGGTCGTCATTTCTGACCACAGCTTTTTACTGGTACTTTAAGGATATGTTCAGTCAGTTTTTCAGAGGAAGTCAGTAAGAGATTTTTTCCATTAGCTGATTTTTCAGATTTTTCAATCTTTGAATGGATTCTGCTTTGGAAAGCCAATTAAAATGAGTTGGAGCCAGAAAAAAATGCAGCAGTTTTTTGTTCCGTTATTTTGATAAAAAAATAAAAGATAGATCACGACGCTTATTTTATTAAAAAAAATAAAAGATAGATCATGACGCTTATTTCCCTCCAGCTGAAAAAAATCATCTAAAGATACAAATCTGCCTGACTCCCATGGAAATGCATGGCAGAGTTGGGAAGAGTTTTCACCTCAAACATCCGCCTGCACAAAAACATATCCTCATCACTCATGTACAAGTAGCCAAATGCATAACTCCTATGCCCAAATGTAGAGTATATGAATTCAGCAGTCAACCAAAGCAGCACAGTTTTGTTGTCCTTAGTAATACTGGATAGTGGTATACCCTTTCTGCCCATCGGAAAGTGTCCAAGTCATGAATCTCAGTTGCATGTAACAAACCATTCAGTTACTGGAGTGATTTACGGAGAGATAAAACCACCAGGCAGCCGCTGCCTCACACATGTAATCATTTAGTTTGACATTTTCCTGTAATGGTGAAATTAACTGATATCCATCATGAAATGAGTTGTTTGCTAGATATTAAAGATAAGGCCAGGCTTGATATATTGTTTGTTTGACCACATCTGAGTTCTGTGCTGCTTATTAAAAACTCTTTGATCTAAGAGCTTTGCCGTGTGTGCCGCATTGAAGAACCTTCTGTAAAATTGAAATATAAATGTTGTACATTGGTATGGTGCACAGTGTGAACCTGCATCTCTTGGCTTTACATCAAGTCTGTGGTTTTGGGAAATATGTTGAAATCACTTGCAATTTTCTGCCTTTAGCTTTCGGTATGAAGGTCTCTAGCTGACTTCTTTTCAACAAAAAATTCATGTTGGGATCTCTGAATCTATACAAGATGAATTAGTCACTTAAAACATTTTACCCCCCTTCATGAGTATCTATTGCAATACATTACAGCCACATGCACATACACTCTTTGATAATGTCTAACCATGGCTATTAAGTGAAAATGCTACAGAATATTCAGACTACATTATACTAGTATAATTTCTTACTTTTTATTGCTATTAAAGCCGCCTGCAAACGCAACATTATGAATGTAAATAGTCTTCATACTCATCTCCACATTGTTGGGTCCCAGTTGCAATCCTAAATATCGAGTCATAAGCCAACAAATATTTTTTACAACTACTCTTAATGGTCATTTTGAAGGATGACAGCGCATTCCCAGAATCTTTACTTTTGGGCACAGTTTTAGTCTCTTTAGTGGTTAGCCATGAGTGTACAGTATTTTCCTCTTGATCTCTTAAATCCATGTTTCTATCAGTCTGCGGTCTCTGTTCTAGAAACTTATTCGAGAAGCTTTAAGATACCTTCTGCATTTTTCATGATACAAGAAAACTTTCCCAGAGGGAGCAATTTCAAGAATGTCAAAGTTGCACTGACTTTTATTGGTCCACATGGACAAGACATATTTAAAGTGTCTAAGAACTTTTGGCAACAGTGTCAGCATGTGACAATTCAGGGTTGCCATATCAGAATTACATGACTGTTTTCCTAAAGCATAGCACAAATAAGTCACAGTGTTTTACTATTCAATTGTCCATAGACATTGACAAGTGGTTGCAGAGGTTTCTGGCAGTTAGTAACCTTGTTCTTCCATACGTTATTGGAGAAATGACTGATATCGATTTGCTGGGAAAAAGAAAGATATTTCGCACCTGAAAGGGGTTGTCCGAGCAATAATTATCTAGAAAAAACCTCTAAGTATTTTAGTAAATCATGCTCAACTTCACTGGCCCCCACAGCTCCTGTCACTTTCAGGTTCCTGCTGATCCCTTTTGACGCACAGGCAAAGCGGGGTGCCACAGGGCTCTGTCTTGGGCCCTGTACTTTTTAATATCTTTATAAATGATCTGGATGATGGGATTATTGGGAACTCATAAAATTTGCAGATGATACGAAGATAGGAGGAATAGCCAACACTAGTGAGGAGAGAGAGTGTATTCAAAAGGATTTAGACACACTGGAAGAATGGGCTGAGGCGAATAGAATGGTATTTAACAGGGACAAATGTGAAGTCCTACATCTGGGTAATAGAAATGTAAAAAGCATATATAGTATGGGAGGAATAGAACTAAGTGATAGCACAGGGGAAAAGGACTTGGGCATAATAGTAGATCACAAATTCAACATGAGTCAACAGTGTGGTGCTGTTGCAAAAAAGGCTAACCAAATTCTGGGATGTATTAAGACGAGCATTGAATCTAGATCAAGAGAGGTAATTATTCCGCTGTACTCTGCCCTGGTCAGACCACACCTGGAATACTGTGTACAGTTCTGGGCGCCTCAATTCAAGAAATACATCGATATATTGGAGCAGGTCCAGAGAAGAGCAACCAAAATGGTGGAAGGACTGCAAACCATGTCCTATGAGGATCGGCTAAAAGAACTGGGATTGTTTAGTTTGCAGAAGAGAAGGCTAAGGGGAGACTTGATAGCGGTCTTCAAATATCTGAAAGGTAGTCACAGTGCAGAGGGATCTAACCTTTTCTCATTAGCGGAAGTACAAGAAGCAATGGGATGAAACTAAAGGGAAGGAGATACAGATTAGACATTAGGAAAAACTTTCTGACAGTGAGGGTAGTGAGGGAGTGGAATAGGCTGCCACGGGAGGTGGTGAGCTCTTCATCAATTGAAATCTTCAAGTGGCAGTGACGTTCAGCCAGTCACTGGCTAAGATGGGTCATCACTTGGAATGGATTGGTTAATGACATTTTCTGTGGGTCGCGAAGGACCAGGAAGTAGCAGGGATCAGGCAGAGTCTTAGGGTATGTTCACACGGCGGAAAATAAAGAGGAATTCACGATGCAGTGCATCAGCATGTGAACACACCCTTAGAATGAAAGTGGCATGGGATCGGTTGGTATGATTGTTTTATTTTTGTACAGCTTTCTTAATGATTTTTGGCACCCAGACAACTCTAATTTTTTTTTTCAGTACAGGAATAAAGTATACATTCACCAAGTTTGTCTTTCTCTGTTTCTTTCTTGTTCCTACCTATCTAGTTTGCACATTTTTGTATATCTGAAGCATGCAAACTTAAAATAGACCTTCACACTGCTCTAAAGGATCTCATGCTTATCATGCATGGCTTTCACATATTTGTATCCTCATTTCCTTTCTTATTGAAATGGAGTAAGACATTCGGAGACACAAAATGATTTTTCTCTTTCGTCTAAATGTCTGAGTCCTTTCTACTTATCTGATCCTTGTGCGTTTTATCATTACATGCTCATTCTCCACATCACATCAGCAGCAGATCTGCTTTATCATGCTTTTCCTTACGTGGCTGCACAGCCTTTGTATGCGCTGCTTTGCCTCGCCTTTCATCCTGGTCTTTGTCTCTGCTGCATGGAAATTGATCCCTCATAAAGCATGATATCAAATTCAGCAACTGGCAAAAGGATAACATTTCAAAGGTACGGTGTGGACTGGAGAGAAGGCTGCAGGATGAGAAAGTTGTCTTACTGACTTAAACATGGATGTTTAGCTAAAATATGAAAGCTGACGACACGCTGTTAAATCCTATTGTTCATCCCATCTGAAGAATTTCACATTGTGGATAACCTCCAGACCTCTGACTGTATGCAAAGCAGGAGGCTTCAATAACGGCATTGTGCTACCAAAGTCTGGGATGAACAAGAGCAAAAGCCCAATCTTACTGGTTGTTTCAGACATTTAAATGGAGTCTGGGAGAGAAAAGCTCTTTGTGACTCAGTTCCGTTAATTAGACCTAAATTACCATCCTTAGTGGATAAATACAAAAGATAGTAACTGGACCTCTGCAAGGCCACTGAAATTAAGAATTCTGATGTGATGAGAACATGTGCTGAGGAACTGAAACTAAATACTGCTAACACTGCCAAAATGCCAGCACTGGAGTTTTTTGCTAAGTGGTATACTATTTCTTTTTGTCTTCAAAAAAAAAAAAAAAAAGCCAAAGAGTTTGCTTCTTTTTTTAGAGCAGTGGTGTACGGCAGAATCGAGCGCGTTCATTTTTCATTTAGTGTTACACTTACTGCATTTTTTACTTTAATTGCAATCACGAGGGTATAAGCTGTCTCCGAGTGTGTGACAAATGTGCAACTTTGCTTTTTAGAAGAACACGCATGCTGTCGGCGTCGTGCACCCAGGTAGTCAGCTCTTTATTCTGCCGTATGCAGAGCACATAAAACACAGACGCCTACAGTATATTTTGATGTAAACTAAGAAAAGTATCACAATTTTAACTCGGCACACACATCATGATAACTAGTTTCAAACACTAGTGCATCAAAGCTGAGTTTACATCTGTATCCGGAGCCTTCACTCCAGCACAGCATGTAGTACTTTTCTTTCCATCAAAATGACAGACAACACAGCAGAACCCTGACGGACCCCATTATAAGACAACATGGGCTGTCATCTTAATTTTTTTTGTTACTATAACGAAACAGAAAACCGGAAGTATGAACGTACTTATGAGCTCAGCTTCAGGCGATCCACTTATCTACTTCAGTGATCATGCATAAGTGTTTCTAAACTATATTACTAATGGCAGGGAGAACCCAATACACATTAGATGGCCAACAGGTCCTGATGAAGTTGGTGAGTTTGGCTGACATCAGTCTAGTGTGGTATGGCCAGCTTAGAGGGGTTGTCCAATTATGGACACTTATTCCCTATCCACAGGACAGGGAATAAGTGTCCAATCTCCGGATCCGCCAGTGATCAAAAGGATGGGGGACCAAAAGTCCCTCTAATGCCTCCTTGTGAATGGAGGGCCAGTGTGCTTGCATGACCAGCACTCCATTCACTTCTATGGTGCTGTGGACACTGCTGGAGATTACAATGCTGAAAGCCCCATAGAAGTGAATGGAGTGCTGGTCATACAAGTGCACTGCCGCTCCATTCACAAGGAGGCTTTATGGGGATTTTCAGTTCTCCATCTTCCTGATCACTGGGGGCCCCAGCGTTCAGGACTTTTGCAATCGGACACTTATTCCATGTCCTGTGGATAGGGAATAAGTGTCCACAATGGAACAACCCCTTCAAAGACAACCTTTCATCACCTAAATAAGTATAGTTCTTTACATCATTTAATAGGTGCTGCTCCACTGATTCTGGCACAGTTGAATTTTTTTCCTCTTGCCCCCACCGTTCCTTAAGCTATCAGTGCGGTTAGTTTTGGTGCTTGATATGCTAAATAGGCTCTGTACTGTCAGGTGGGCGGTGTCAGGCAGGAGCAGATAAGGGGTGTGAATTTGAATTCTGTTACTGGCTGCTTCTGATTGGGGCTCTGAATCACGCCCCCTTCCTGACACCGCCCTTCTGACATTACAGAGCTTATATAGCATATCAGTCACCAACACTAACAGCATTTGTTGCTCAGGAACAGTGGAGGCTATAGTGAAAATTCCAACTGTTCTGGAATTAGTGGAACAGCACCTAACAGATGCTAAGAACTTGAATGGGTGGATGTGATGAAAGGTCCACTTTAAGAAACTGCTTAAGGCCGAAGGCACACAATGCCAATTTTCTGGCGCAGAGGGATGATGTTGTGGTGCACATTTGGTACAAGGTCGCCACTCACCACAGATTCATTCATGGTTTTCTGGTATGGGTTCCTCACTGGCGTAGATGTCCATTCTGGCGCAGTGTCTTCTGATTGATTTATGACGAGGCTGCAGCCCCTTTAAAAATCTCTTGGTCCCTGCGCCAGTCGGGCCCTTTATTAAGACTGGCATATGATATGTCAAGTAGTCCACTGTCAAGTACAGTATAGTGGATGGTATTTAAATAAATCCCATACACACACTGCACACTTTCTTTATATTTCTCATTTCTTTTGTAGACACTCTTGGCTTCAGCTAAAAAAAAAAAGAAGCAAAATCTGCAACAAAAAACACACGTGCTTCTGAAACGTGTGGCCTTAGCTGAAACCTGCACTATGGCTTCCATATATAATGAAATATATCACTTTGTACTGGGGTATAATGGAATACAACATGTCAGGCTTGTGCCAAGGTGTACCACTGCATGCCGGAGGCCCCATTTAAAGTCCCAATACAGATGTGAGCAGAGCTATGCACTCTCCTTTTGTCGCATCAGTATCTTGGACTTGCTCTTTTCCTCTTCATGCTATAGCTTGCAGCTCAGTACATTCAGATTGGTTGCTCTGTACAAAGACAAGCACAACACAAGCTCACAAGGGAGTCAGTGCATGATGGCGGGGGATATATTTATTATAAACTAGAAGAAACAAGACCATCAGAAAGAAAAAGATTATCATGTAATTGCCACATATGCCAAGCCAAATGAGCTTCAGTAAGCAGGGAGCCCTTGGTTTGCTTATTGTATATCAGATTAATGGTCCTTGCAATATAAAATGTTTTATTTTCACTGTAAATTAACTGTAAATGTAATTTTCATTTTTCATTTAAAGGGGTTGGCCGCTTCTGCAAAAATGTTCTAAGCGTGCTGTAAACAGAACAACTTATTAATGTACTCTTAGCTGCTCTATACCATTGTCGTCAGCAGATCCTTGTATATGTATAGCCTTCGGCTGTGACAGTATGGCGATTTCTATTATGATGGATGCTTATGGAAGGCCACATTGTCCAACAATGGCCTCCACTGAATTACATTGCACATTGTACTGCACATGCAGAACACAATGTAATTCAATGGAAGCTGCTGATGGACTGGCTGGTTACATGACCCTTCATCAGCAGCCACTATGGAAATGAATTCCTGTATTGTCAGAACAGAAGACTATGGTAATAACAGAATATGGGCATGGCACTGGCACAAAAGAGGCTAATAAAAGTATATTAGTAAGTAATCCACTTACAGCACACAGCAACTTTAACTTATGGAATGTACCTATTTTATATATATATATTCTTACATCATATGTGAGCAACGGCTGGGACTTTATTTTATATTTTAGTCAGGCTGTATGTCATGAGCTGAATGTTAGGACATTATGCGGACAAGGGTGGCGTCTTAATGGTATTGAGATGCTCTCACTATCCACGCTCATCTTTCTCTGTCTTCCCTATCATCTGGCAGGGAACACCCTCCTTTTATATTTCTTATAAGCTTGTCATTGACAGAAAGCAGTGATTAGTATTTAATGCCAGACAAGTATGCTCCCCTTATAAGAATTTTTTTAGCGTGAGACCTAATATAAGCCACGTTAATATTGATGAATGAGCCCTTTTGATGTAACGTTTTCATATATCTCTTAATAACCTCACTTAACAGACCTTTTGATTAAGCATTAGTAGAGTCACGCTGTTACATTAGGCCTTGATATTCACTGAAGCCATTTCGTCTTCCTTATCTCCAACATCTTCAGTGTGCACATTGTGATAGAAGGAAGCCGTGCATTTCAGTTGGCCAGCGTAGCAAGTAGAACCTCAATTGTTGCAGGATTCTCTTTGGAGGCTGGCTGTCACTTACCACTCGGCTTCCAGCAGGCAATCCAAATTATGGGGTGTGAGTTAATGAAGTAGAACAGCGATTTGTAGCTTTGCTTCCCAAGAGGCTCTGCTGGAGAAACATTCCTTTTACTGCACGACCTCCCATGGTGGTCCAGCTTATTACAATCTCTCTAGGTCATTCTGGCCTGGCTGTTAAACTGCTTAAATAGAAGAAGATAGGAAAGCTGTTGTCTGTCACACAGTAAAAACTGCCATGTACAATTTACTGATAAACACAAAGTTTACGATATATAAAAGGATGCTTTTTAATATGTTCTTAAGATTTCAATTAAGTTTCATAACAATTTGCAGACCTGTTTTCTTCCAAATCAAATTAAGGCTATACCAAATAAACCAATTAATCCAAATAAACTTAATACTATAGGTTTAAGCAAACATTGTCTATCAATCTATAGAGAGATTGAATCCATCTGTATTAGGAAATATTTAGGAATTCTGCAGATTCTATAAATGCCATAATATGACTCTATTTTACTGTCCATGTTACAGTCACAACACCCCGAGGCCTGCAATTCTATTTCCATCAAAAACACAGAATTAGGGCTGCCTAAAAATAAAATCTCAATTTTATTCAAGTTTATGGGCTAGTCTTGATTTTATTCTCAATTTTTATGTTTTTGCTTAAAGAGAATAAAAAAAGTTCTGTGAGCTGGCATAGAGGCAGGACAGATATATCAGATGAAGGCTTCCTTGTCCTACCCCCAACTGCTGACTACAGAGAAGAAGCTGTTGATCATAGTTTGCAGTGGAAGTAGAAGGCCTGTATGGGATATATCAGACTCCGGCGAATTACTCAAATTCATTTGACTATTTGCACAACCCTACATAGAACCCAGTACTAAACAAGTGGTTTCCTAACTGGGGTATTGCTATAGACATGACGCATGTGACTCACAAAAAAATGACCAAGAGCAGAAAAATGGGATGAAATAAAAAAATATATATATTTCCCTCTTCAACCCTCTATAACATCAGTGTTCTCTATTTGTCTATGCTTCTTTCCTACAGCAGAGATGTGCCATACATGCGTATGTGACTTCTTCAGCCACTCACTGGACTGAATGCCATGCAAGCTGCCATCACCGCTTAGGCTAGTCATTGGATACAGTGGCTACAGTATGCATGTATGGCAAGTCTTCACTGCAAAAAGTATGCAGGGGACTGCCAGAGCAGTGTCACTGGAGCAGCAGAGGATTGAAGAGTATAGTTTTTTTATTTTTATTTTATCCCATTTCCTGCTCTTTGGCCAAATTTTCATGAATCGTGGACAACCCTTTTATGTGTTCGCTAATACAGCTGTAGGCCTCTAAATCGTCAGCAGTATGCAAGATTAATGTGATGTTAGTACCTTGGTGTTGACTTGTGAGCCACATTTATGTAAAACTAGAGAGCCCCTTTATTGTATACCAAGAACATACCTGTTTTTTAAGCGATTTTTACATTCACAAAGTTTTACTAAAGTACTAGTTCCTATGTTTAAAGCTGTAAACCTGATATATTTCTAGCTATTTAGTCTTGTAGCCTGTGTAATTATGATATTTACTTAGTAAATGATTCTGGCTGTGCTGAAGCCTAGACGTACTGTATAATCTCCCCCACATGCTGGGTAGTCACACCTTAATTATGGGGTAAAAGGCAGCAGTTGTTTTGTCTCCGTGTTTCTTCTTTTCTTAGCCCCACATGTCCTTAGCAGTGAAGTGTTTCTGCTTGGAATCCGTTATATTGTACTTTGTATAGACACATGAACCATTCGTCTTTTCTAATGAATAATTAAATTTCCATATGGCAAGTCCAGCATTGCAGCAGATGCAGCAGTTGCTGAGTGCATTGTTCATTAGACTGGAACAGTATTTCTTTCCCTTAGACCTAACCATTAAAGGAAATCTAACACCAAGCAATTGTAACAAGGGATGAGCGATTATTTTTCCTCTGAGACCCTTCTGCCACCACTTTTTAGTATACTAAGAGCAGCAAGCAACCTACCTGCTCTCTAAAGCTTTCCTGACATTTATCAAGGAAATGAGGAAGGAATAAACAGACATACAAATCATTAAACCAACAACAAGCATCCCTTCTCTGTGTTAAGTATATATTCACATATCAGTCACAATAAAAGCCCATATAAACTACCCATCATCGCCCACTATAAGGGCACAGACCAGAAAGTACAGTTATTTCTTTTTTTTTCTTAAGGTGGTTTTTTCAAAAGCAACACTTATCATTTAGGGCTTGTCTGGGATTAGAAAACCTGGCTGCATTCCTTGACAAACAGTGCCACACCTGTCCAGAGGTCTTCCCTGGTATTGCATTTAGCTCAATTGAAGTGAATAGGTCTCAGATGTAGTATCACGACCTATGGACAGTTGTGACTTTGTTTTTGCAAAAAGCAGCAATGCTTTTCTAATCCCAGTCTGAAAGCTGGGCATAGGTAATAACAGATGTTTGTTAGAAAATCCCTTTAAGATAGGTGAAAACCCTCTTACTAAATGATACCCCTCTTTAGCTTCTTGATCCAGAGGCGATGATGGCCATGCTACATCAGACATACTGCATCAGGCAAGTCCACATCAGTGATCAAGACTGGTCTAACTAATAGAGCACATGGACAGGGGTTGTCTTCATGAGATACCAAATCTAAGAGGCAGATATTAAACAGCTGTGCTTTATGCATTGATATCTATAAGAGGGACTTAGCGGCTTTTTTGTGCTGTTGTCTCTCTGTTGATGAATCATTCAGTTGTTTGAGTCCTTGGTGTCAGAATCCATACACAACCTGTGGACAGGTATGGCATTGTTTTTGGGGAAAACATGCGTATTAGAATTTATTAAAGAGGACCTTTTACCACGTCTGCCAATTCAAGTCCTTAGTATCCGTAAATAGGCATTGCTCCACTGATTTCAGCATAGTTGGCATTTTTTCTGTAACCCCACGATTCCCGAGCACAGTTTTGGTGTCTGAGATGCTGTTTAAGCTCTGTAATGTCAGATGGGCAGTGTCAGGCAGGAGGACATGATTCAGAGCTTCAGTCAGAGGCAGCCAGTGTCAGAGCTCAGAATCACACACCTTTTATGCTTTTGCCTGACACCGCCGAGTCTAAATTACATTTCAGGCACCACAACTAACAGCACTGATTGCTTGGGAACGGTGTGGGCTAGAGAAAAATTTCTAGCTCTGCCAGAATCAGTGGAAAGCCGTACTGGTGCAATATGTGACTGAATTATTAGGAACTTCCATCCTTTTAATAATTGTGGGGCAGGAGGTCCTGTGGGCCAGAAATAAAATCTACTGTATATCAGTCAGGAACTGGAAAAAAATTGTCCTATAACTCACAGCACTTTTCTAGTGTGAGTTATAAAAATTTGTTAGGCTGAGGCATCTTTGCCCAAACCCGCCTTGGTCCCCACCCCACTCCGCCCACTTTTGTAAAAAGTGTCAAGCAGGGTGCAAAAAAGTGGTGCATCTGTGGGCAAATCACAGTCATGCGCCAAAGATGTGCCACATCTATGCCAATCTATACCAGTTTTCTGGGATAGTAAATTTCCCTCATTGTTTTAGTCCTGTGCAGGCTTTTTAAACAATATACCCCCTTTAAGTGTCCCGCTAAGGCAATGGATTAAGGAAATTTATAGGTAGAACTACTTTAGAAAATCCATTCCACCCTCAATTTCAACCTGATACTTGGAAAAATACGATGATATAATCATATTCCTGTTGTCTCTATAGGCCAGAGTTGCCAACAGCTGTGAGAAGGCTCCCACAGTTTAACAGAGCTGTTGTTTCTGGATCCCTTCCAGATCGGCAGTATGTTGACAGATTCTACTAGCAACCGACAGAATTGTTAATGCAGGGCTGGGTTATATAGTGCAAGCCATAATTTGAGGTTATTGCAAGATAAATAATGCAATATATAATGTTCGTGGTATTGATATATATGTAAGCTGTAAAACAGTGCTGAAGTTGAATGTAGGATTTAATAGATGAGTATTGGCTTAATGATATATAAGCACCAGACAAATTGTTGTAGCTTGTAATTGGAAATGTATAGAGGATTATAATGGGGTACTATGATGTGTGCAGTATTAGAAAAATCAGCTCACATATCGGCAATACTTTGTGGATTTGTTATCTGCTAAGAGTTTTCTGCACAGTTTACTACACCTCAGTTTCACGTTTATTTTTTTCAGGTTGGTGTTATTCACCAAATGCTCTCCAATCTGAGGATAGGGTCAGCTCATTTTCTACTAGTGTCAGGTAGATATTTGCATCAGTACTTCTAGAGTGATAAATTATTAAGTGTGGGTTACAAGCTTAAGGCAGCCCTAGGGTGTCTTACCATACACACGAACTTCTCTAAGTTATCTCTGCAAGTAAGAAAAGGTCTTGAACTTTGCAAGTTTTTGTTTTGTTTGCTTTTTAATGAATTCGGCAGCTGCGTATGATCTTCTAATATTTATCGAAAAATGTCATATCGGTATAAACATTCTCTCAGTTACAGATACAACATGTTAGTATATATTTTTTGACATCATTGAGCTGAAATGGAGAACCTCTGCTATAAGCTCACTAGTATGTAGACTTCATACAGATTTTACAGGAAGACACTTAGGATATGACCATTTCTTTATTGACAGTGTGGCAGTTCATTTTAGTGTTGCTAGCACTTGTCCTAGTCACATAGGTGTAAAATGTTGTATCTGTCTGTGTGGACCATATATAAGAGTAGTGCTTGGTTATGGGACACTATGGGATGTAACATCATATCACAAGGACTTTACACCTACAATTTAGTAGCCCTCCATCTTGAATATTATGTTATACACTGAGTTGGTTATGTTTGGGGCAATGATTGTGTCCAAAAATATGACTTATGATTCATATCTTGTATCATCATATGATGATGTAGGTTCAGTACACTAGGACCACAGGGGTATGGGTGTTGCTGCTGTAACGTAATTGCTGTATTGTGATATATTTTGGCCACGTGAAACCTACTTAGTACTACCGTCTATCTTTGTGATTCCATGTACATCAATTTCATGATCTCCAGTTTAGTTAACAATGTAATTTCCAATGATAATGGGGTCTGGCGGTTTTCTACCCGAAAAATCTGGAAACCGAGCGCTGGTGTGAATCCAGCCTAACTTAAAGGGGTTGTCCAGTTTCAGAAAATAAATATTATTATTTGTATAATGAAAAGTTATACAATTTTCCAATATATTTTTTGGATCAATTCCTCACATTTTTCTAGATCTCTTCTTGCTGTCGTTCATTGTTTACTTCCAGTGGATAAAAATCAGTCCATGGTCATGTGATGTTCAGTCCATGGTCATGTGATAAACACAGAGGTGTACGGCTCATTACAATCATAGTGCAGTAATCAGATGTCTGTCTTGTAACAAGCTGTGCACCTGTGTGTCCATCACATGACCGTGGACTGTCCCTTACATGACCATGGACTGATTTTCCAAAGTACATTGGAAAATTGTATGACATTTATTTGCTGAAACTGGGAACTCCGGGAACTCTGGTTTCCTCGTACACTCCAAAAAAATAAGATAATAGGTTAATTTAATGAGCGATGGCATTGACTATATAGTGCTGCAGAATATGCTTGCACT
Source organism: Leptodactylus fallax (assembly GCA_947044405.1). NCBI lineage: Eukaryota > Metazoa > Chordata > Amphibia > Anura > Leptodactylidae > Leptodactylus > Leptodactylus fallax. Next base: position 7,747,771 of record CAMRHE010000020.1, read on the forward strand.
ATATAAATGAATAAAATAAAGGGTCAGCTAATGGGAAGAGAAGGCTCAGAAACATCTCTACAGTCTTTCCACTGACAACAGCCAGGAGAGTAGCCACAGGGAATTTAATTTTTTTCTCGCCCTCTCTGCTCTAGCGGTCCTTTAATCCAACATTATCGGGACTTGATAGGTGACACATAATCAGATAGTTTAGATTATCGAGCTGACATAGAATAATAAAAATATAATGGTAGACAGTCATGAACATCATTTTAACAGAGAATATGCCACTATGAAAGAGATCTCAAAATTTGCTTTCTCTGCTCAATCTTCTCGCTCTGGCATTGTGAAATTCGAGATTATCTTGTAGTTCGGAAAATTCTATAAATTATCTTGCAGTTTGGAAATTCTATTGTTAAAGTTAAGTTTTGTTTTGTAAACAAATGCCAAATTAACAAAAAGTCTGGATTAATACCATGGTATTTCATGGTGAAAAAAGCAAAAATTCATCAAAAATAAACTTTTAAGGGGCACAGTGGAATATTTTGATGCTGTTCAATAAAAATAAAGAAGTAAACAACATCATTTCTTTGCATCTGAAACATCACACATTTTGCATTGCAATATCTGTATTTGCGATATGTGATTGACACTTTAATAAGGATTGGTTCACGCAGATATCATCATTATAATAAAATATTCTAATCATTCTTTATCTGGAACACCAACAGAATGAACAGCTCATGCAAAACATTCACAAAAACCTTAATGTAACATACATGGGTAACCTTGTGACACTTATCCCATGCTTTGTGTGTCTGAAGACACTGTAAGCTGCTTCGAGGTTTACTCCTCTGAATGTACCAATCATATTATATAGTAATAACTATGTGTAAAACATCAGAAAATGTTGCCATCCCAGAAACAAAAGATCCCTACACATGTACAGTTGTATGTAATATATGGTTTAATCTGACAACGCCTTAGGCCCAGTAGTGATTTATTATAATGAATGTCTTGGATCATAAAGTCCTTAATCCTTGAGGATTTGTGCAGATACAGTAAATGTTGCCCTCAGTCAAATGGTCAGGTTCTGTGACATTGATTTTGTTAATGAATATTGCAATGGTGATAGAATATTGATAGTGAAAACCTCTGGAATATTCCATGGAGGATAATACAGACTGCTGAGGGAAGATTGCTTGAATAGAAGTCTTTGCAGTAGGAAGATTGTATAAAGATAGTGTAGAGACATACTGAAGGTAAATGTTTTTACACATCCATTTAGGTACCACTTTTACAATTCTATATGTAAAAACTGAAAAATACATCACAGGTAATTGTGCCGCAGGTAGCTGTACTCTGAGACAGTGACTATCTGCATGGGTATTCAGGCTCTGGATGTAAACATGGATGCTCCCATTTATAGACAGCAAAACGAGGTCTTCAAAATGTTGGTGATAAAAATACATAGATGCTTAATACATTAAGGATAGGGGGTAACTTGCTGATCTTTGGGGGTTTGAGAACTGATACACCTACCTATCACAAGAACTGGGGTGTTTTGTACCCTAGCTTTAAATATAGCTGCTGGTTGGAAATCTGACATTTTATTCATTTCAGTGGAAACCACCAGAATAGTCGAAGTAGAAATTCTTGACTATGGCCAGTGGTTCCCATTGAAGTGAAGCAACAGCATGTATTTTTACCGGCTATTCCTTTTAAAATGGGGTGCAAAACACCTCAGTTCTAGTGATCATGGGGAGTCCCAACAGTTGGACCTCTCCGATCAGTGAGTTACCCCTTATCCTCGGAACTTCTTGTGACTGGACAGCCCCTTGAACATGTTCTGGTAGCCTGCATGTGTTTTTAATGGAAAGAGGAGAATAAGCCACTGTCTGACCCCCTTAAAGACCTAGATCTACCAGGGAAAGAAGAGTATTTAAAATGATAAAATTCCACTTGTCCACTCCTTCTTTTCCCTGGAATCTTATGTCGGAAGACTCCTATACATACTGTAAGATAGTCCATTTGTCTAATGTTTCTCTTATGTGCATTGGGGCCTTAAGCTACACAGTGCTGGATCCATTGCACAGTCCATGCTCATGTTGTCAAATCTGAAGAAACTACTGTATGTACTGAGGCTGCAGAGCCTCTGAAAGTAGAGCGAACATAGCCATACTTTACTCTGTTTGTTGTCAGTAAATGGAGCATTTTTGCTTACATCTTGTGCCATGTACCTGTGTAGACAAGATCTGCACACTTTTTCAACTCTTCAGTTTTAGATTTAGTTTATAGTACTCATTTTCGGGGTTGTTAGGAATAATTCCTTTTACTCCTTATGAGTTGGCAAATGTTTATTCTCTATAATGATGATATATTATGTTTAATAATGCCTGAAGCACAATGTACCCCATGTTGGGCTTACACTAGTGAAATGGGAAGCAATGTATAGGATGTGAAACCCTTCCCATTGTTAATTCACAAGAGGTATCGCTCCATCCTTAGCTTTGGGAACTGTACATTTTACTTTTCTAGCCGTACTTGCCAGTGAAAGGTCTACATGGAACGTTGCAGTTTTTCTTTAATTACAGAATATCGACTTCAGTCAAGCGCTTTGTGTTTCTGACAGCATTTTAATTGCGCTAGCATTTAGGTGGCCTCAACTGGTAGCAATACACAAAGATAAAAAGGTGACGTGTGTGTCAGGATCGGCGCTATTGTTTCAGATCCACCATGGTGCACACTCAGCATGACAGCACTACATTGATTTTACAGCTGGATAGTTTCCTCCAAAGCTGCTTTAAAAAGGATGGCAATTTTTCATTATTACTAATGCTGAAATCATTGGAAAACCAATTCTGCATGTGAATGTGTGACTGTGCTGTGCTAATGTTAGACATAGGAAATTGCTAGTTACCTCAGGTTGTTAGGTACAGATGTGTCCGCCCCTACCCGTCCTCTTGGTTGGACATATCTGGAATTGTGTATCATAAGTTAAAGGGAATATGTGACCAAAAATTGAGCTATATTTTTTTAAACCAAGTTTTTATGTTAAAAATATTTTTTTTAAATGTTTTGGTATTTTTAATGTCACTATCTACAGTTTAAAAAAAAAGTTATATAGCCTTCAATTTTCACTCTGGCCACTAAACCTAATAATACACTGACACTTGCCAATTCTGTAGGGATTTCCATTGCAGCGGGATCCTCATTTACATCACAAATAAGACAAACAGGATTACAATAGAAGATAACACCTCAGAGATAGCACCACATAACAACCATCATTGCATGTACTACTGGCAATAGATGACGTAATGGATTATCTCTTCCCCTCCTTGCACAGAGCCTGCCTAGAGAACTCCCCACAGACCTGGGTTGGTGCCAGACTTTGCTGACTATCGGCATGTCTACACTGTATAAGCATATCATTAAATGCCGTTAAGAGCTCCCATAATCATGTACAGAGAATAATTTACAAAATATACAATCAGAAAAGAAAAAATAGATTAGAAAAAAGTGTTCTTCAAAACCTTTTTATAAATATGCAAGTTAGACTCAAGTGCACTATGGGCGTGTCAGAGCCTGTAAGGGCTTTGTATTCAGGTTTGAAAACCTGAGACTCTGACACCTCCCCTCCCCATTGCACTTGAGCCTCATTTGTTGATTTCTAAAAACTGTTTTTTGCAGGTGGGGTGCATCTATGGACTATGTGAATGTGTGATGGTGCTCTGCATAATGTCACCTACACTGTACTGTGATATTAAGTTTCCTGGTGACAGACTGTCTTTAACTGATCAGTATGTCACAATACAGTAAATGATAGCATGCCAGGGTCCCATACGGTGACCGTAATTTTCCAGCTGGTCACATTTGGGTAAAATCCAGATTGGGCATGCTATCTGGCACCATTAAGGCAGTGAGATGACGGTCAGATGCTAGTCAGTACTTTGTTTTGACCTTGAGTAGTGTTTTGCTGAATGGGTCTTTTCTGGTCTTGGCTGTCATGAGTTACGTTGCTCAGTATCCCGGCTGAATCAGTGAAGGTTAGCTCCCAGCGATGTCAAAAACTGAAAAAAAATGTACTTTTGAGCCTTACTTTACCTTACTTAGGGAAGGGAATGTCTCTCCTTGAGGAGAGCACCAGTGAAGGTGTGTAGAGTTCTGAATTGCCTTTTGCCCTCTATTTACCTTACTTAGTCATGCAGTGACAAACACCCATAAACCTGTCTCTGTCGCCATGCCAAAGGAAGTGGGGTTGAGTTCAGCACATAAAAGAGTTGCCATAGCAACGGCCGGAGTTTCTAATCCTTTTTAAAATACTTTATGTGATTAAGAGATTTTTGGGAATATAGAAAAGGCGAGCCTGTTTGTTTTTTGTCGTTTCACCCCCTTTCTGATACCAGTCATTACAGTTCGCTAATAATTTTCATGTCTGAAGTGGCTCAGTCTATTTTTCGGAAATTTATTAATACATTTTATTGTTCCACCAAATTCTGGGCACTTTTGCTAGTATTGAGAATATCCATAGCAACGCGTTGCTGTAAAGGTTCTCTTGCTGTACAAGCAGCCTTTAATGTTTTTTTGGCTAGCACGTTCAGCAGAGATTTGGTGCGTCAAATATATTTTTGATGCATGATTGATGACTTCATAGACTCAATTTCAGGCTCTGCTAAATGAACAGATGTAACGAATATAAAAATGGTCGAGCATTTGGAACCCAGCATGTTTATGTATATTTCTTGATAAATGATATCGCTGCCTTAATAGGAGGCTAGCTTCTCTCTGTGCAATGGGATGGCTGGATTGATGCTTTGGTTAACAAATAGGTATCAAGGTATGTGCAGTAATAGATTTATGATAAATCCCGTGTATAAAGTAGGATGAATGTAGTCGCACAGTATAGCGAAGTGAGGATTTCATCAGGCTGGCACACAAAGACTGAGGTATGAAATCAGGTCTCCGCTCTGCCAGTACAAGATATTAATGAAACGCTTTCGTGGTTGACGGATCAATAAATGTACGACTCTGTCCTTATGTTTGCATCAACACGTTTAAAGGGATATTCCCATCTTCAAAAGTGAATGCTAGCATAGGCTACAATATTAGAGGGGGTTTTGGCCCCAAAAGGAGTTTTCATACTGACGACCTAGGCACAGGATTTGGCACTGCAGCCCCGCCCACTGCATGGTGGTGGTTTAGGGGGATTGCAGCACTACTACTATTACTTGAATAGGAGCAGCCTGCACGTGCTCCCCATCTACTGTGCCTGGAGGCTGTTGGGATGCCGGAACAGCTCATTTGTGCAGGGTGCAGATGTAAGACCTCCACAGATCAGATACTGATGAACTCCATTTGGGGCTGGAAAACTCCATTAAGATGAGCAGGGGACTGACCTTAAGAAACTTTGAAAGAAGGTTCAGAAATCCTTTAGGCAGTTTCTTTGAACTGTGTAGGTCTTGTCCGCCTGCTGTGCAGGAACATATATGATAGCTCCATTTAAAGGAGTTGTCCAGCTTTTTGATATTTATGATCTGTCCTTAGGAATGGATGCTGATGTGCAATAACTCCACACTACCACTAAGCGAACTCCGTCCACTGTAGTTGAGGCGCTGGCGACTGCTGTAAACATTTGATCAGTGGGGGTGTCAGGTGTTGGACAGTATCAGGTGCCAGGATAGGTCAGTATCTAAATGGTGGATGACCCCTTTCAGTGAATAAGGCTCTTCTACGTTTCACTATTACACTATAGCAGTTTTCTTTTCTCTTTTTCTAGTAAATTGTGCTTATTATGCCATGTGTGATTATTCTTAGGACTCCTTTACAACTACCACCAGCATATTTTCATCAGCACAAGTGTTCCAGTCTACAACCCAACATTTGTTTAATTCTTAAATACCCGTAATAGTGGACTGAGCTCAACAAATGTTGACTGTCTATTTTATATCTTGGCTATTCTGTGTCAGGGCAGATCAGGCCTGTATGCTCCAGCTATAAAATAGGCTCCAAGCTAAACACTAGATCACCAAACCATTGCTTCAAGTACAAAAATATATACTTCATCAAGTCTTGGTCAGGGTTTGGTTATGTCATGTAGCCTGGCTGGTAAGCTAGCAGTATAGTAAATACATGTGACAGTATCAGTGGCGTAATTTGAAGCTTCTGGGCCCCGTTGCAAAATTTGTAATAGGGCCCAGTTCCTACATTGTAACATTTAGAATAGTGGTATATTGTATGTGGCAGAGGGACCTTTACCCCCCCCCCCCCCCCCCCCCCCCCCCCCCACCGCTCCATACCCTATTGCTACACCCCTGGAAATCATAAAAAGAGATCAAAGAAGTTTCATCAACCTTAGTGTGGTTTAGGGTAACTTGTGGGTCCCATTAGCTTATGGCCCAGGTGACAGCTGCATCCTCAATAGTGATGCCAGTGCTCATGGCCCCCTAAGGCTCCTGGACCCATACAATGCACCCCCTCAAGCTATCCCTATGGGCAGTATCAGAACATAAGCCTGCTATACACATTCCATTCTTGTCAGCCGAGCTTAATAACTTCAGTGATCAACCATCTAATGTACATCGGCGACTCATGACCCTTCCTGATGTACAGGACACATGATAATAAGGTTTGGGTTGTTGGCCTGATCCTTTTGTTCTTAGGTAGATAAGCTATCCAAAAAGTGTCTGACAGCCCCATTTTCCTCTCTCCCCATTTAGAGCGCATGTATACTCGGCTAATCCCAACAGCTATCTAATGTGTATGGCCATTATAGGATAGAAGTTTTTTCAGAAGAAAGGCCGTTTGTGATGGTCATACACTAGTCAGCCCTATATGGTTAAAAAGTGGTGAAAAAAAAAACGTTTTTCTTTCTTTTACATATTTTTTTTCCTGCCCACAGCAGTGTGAACATACTCTTTCTGTTACAGATGTTTGTGATGCTGCTCTTCTTGACTTCATTTGCATTAGGCTTATTGTAAAAGCCTAACTTTGCTTATGTAGATAAACCTTTTTATACCACTTATTGTCAGGAGCTATTTCTAGCATTAGTCTTCTGCTGCGGTTCATAGTTATAATAGTCACATTTTAATGGCCTACACAATACAATCTATTGGGTTGTGAATAATAATGACAATAAATTGTATGTATCGTAGCTTGTGTTTTTGGAAAACTCATTATAATTGCTGGATCTCACACCTAGATTTTTGGGGGCTAGTTGCCCACTCCGGGCTTTAGCGTACCTGCCCATAGCTTTCATGTTATTCCAAGAGACTGCTTATTGTTCTGTACAAATTCTGTAATGAGCAGAACAGGATCCAAAATCACTATTTATGAAGAAGACGAGGCATGTTGTTTTTGTTAGTCACCTCTTCATCATTTCAAGAAATCTAAATCATTTTTATTTACCGAGGAGCCACAGTCATCCAAAATCATAACTATAATAAAGGCAATAAAAATGAAACATAATAGAATGACACACAAACTTCTGCATGGTACTTTCTCTCTATAAAACTAAAGATAAATAAGATGTAATAAATGGAATTTAGATGCAAAATTTGTATTTTATAGCATAATAATCTAGGATTTTGTCTCTAAACTCTTTATTTTTGTTTATTTTTCCTCATTCTTGTCATTTTTCAATGACTCTCCAGCTGTTGTAATACTGCAACTTTTAACATACACTGACTGCCTGAAGTTAGGTCAGAAGGCTCCTTACTAGAGCAGGAGTAAACCAGCAGTAAGGTTTGGGCTACATGGCCAGTTCACACCTCTCTCTAAGGCTATGTTCTGTTGGAGACTTCTTCATAGATTCAACCGAAAATCAGTGGAGAAAAACATTTTTCAGTCTGAGGCCCCACGTTGCTGAAACGCAGCTTCTTGTGTTGCAGATTTTGCTGCGGTTTTTTGAGCCAAACCTAGGAGTGGCTCAAAAGGATTGGGAAATGTATAGGAAGTTCTTATACTTCTACCATCTGCTCAGTCCACTTCCTGACTTTGGCTCAAAAAACCACAACAAAATCTGCAACAAAAAAAAGCTGCGTTTCCGCAACGTAAGGCCTTAGCCTCACGGAGGAATTTTTTCTCTGCCCATTTCAGTTTAAAAATGACTGACACTGGATGAATCCCATTATAGTCAGCGCCACTGCTGTTTTAGCTGTCCGCATCTCCATTGTTCTGGTCCCCCGATGCACCCAAACAAAAGAATTGCAACGCTAGTGTGAACCTAGCGTCACTTACTGACAGTGGAAAACAACTGTTGCACATCTGCTACTGTACAAGGCCGTGACAAAGTCTCACTGCCAATGTAAGTCACACATATCTTGGAATAGTCATTTACCTCTGAAAATATTAGAGCAACTTAAATAAAGGTGAGCATACGTCTTGAAAACAGGCGTTGGGACCAATTTTGGATAGAGTCAGGGTTCGGAAGAAATTGCTGACTCTGGCTTCAAAATCAAATGATTAATTATTTTAAATTTTTGTATACAATGATTAATATTGTATAATTGGATGCAGTTTGTTACATATTTACTTTCATAGAAATTTAATCACTGGCTATTTAATGAAGTGGAGGAGCTTTACTGCTTTTGACTGACCATGGCTGTCAGTCATTTATGAGTCGATCTGTGGAAAAATAGAAGAGTCTCTACAGCCCCGAATACAATAGCTGTTGGTCATTGCTCCTGATCGCTCTATACACATGCACATGCACTCTCGGCTCAGCTTAGCATGCCTGTGTTCTAAATAAGGGAAGATGAGTAACCTGCTGCCTGACACCTCTCCGATAAAAACAGAAAGATTGGGCATCTAAAACATATGTGATCCTTCTTTCCCCAAACATCAGCTTTCAGGGAAGAGTTGGGATACCCCCATATACATCAGATAATCATCCAATTCCACCAAAATCAACAGGTTCAGCCGCACCGGTGTGTATAGGCACCTTAACATATCAGATGTTCATCAGTGCCCTCGTTTTTGATAGAAATTCTTACCCAAGCTCCTTTCTTCTACTCCCTCCCATCTTTAAAACTTTTTCCTTTAAATGTCAGTTGTTTGTATTAACATTCATATTGTATTGATTTCTGACAGTCCGCTAATTCCATTATTTAATGCAGGCTGGGCTGTAATAGCTTCTGTTGGCTGCCTATCGTGAAGCATAAACCCTGTGTGATATGAATATGCATAGCTTAACATTAATAATGTCATGTCACACATTACCAGTTCAGATCTGCAATAAATCATTTGCTCAATGTGCATGTACTGCTTCACTTAATAAGCCACAGTTGTGGACATACATTCCTTAATTATAAAGACCTTAAGACAGTCATTGCTCTCCTATCGCTGTCACAGGACACCAGTCGGGTCACTAGAAAGGTCACACTTAGTACTTTAAATGGTTTAAAGTTTTGGGAGATTTATAGTACAGTGAAAAGTAAAGAATTTGTGTCACTTTGATGTGATTGGATCTAGGACTTTGCTCCATTTTTCTAGCATAAAAAGTCACAAGTTTTGGTGGACTCCATTTATGTGCAAAATCCGCAGCTTGTTACCCTTTTATGCTTCTCTCGTCACCATACAATACATTTGGCACAATTTACTCTAACGCACGTCAGATTAAGATCGCATATAACACGATAATCTTAATAAATTGCCTCTCAAGTGTTGTGGAATCCCACATCAAAGACTCAGGTTCATCCAGGGGCATTACCCAAGTTAAAAGGCTTTATTGATGGCTGGGAGTAAAGCAGGTAAACATGAGCACAAACAGCGGCGTTGCTCAGAGATCTAGATGGACGCTGTTCTCTTATAGCCAAAAACAAACATACAAGTGTAGTGAAAGTGCTGCGATTGTTGATTTTTACCTTAAAAGTAATCTGTCACCAGAACCCGGCATATGAACCTAGCCCTTCGGATAGATAGGTTATGGTCACCTAAATCAGACTGTGTTTTCCCATTGTGAATCAGTGCCTCTATTACTGACATATAGCTATTGCCAATATGCTAATTATTTCTTAGGAGCAATGCGAGTGTTGCCAATTACCTTTTTGGAGCAATGACCAATCCCTCATTGCTTCAAAGATTGCATTTACATACTGTATTGTCAAAAATATTGATATCTCAGCAATGGAGACACAAAGGGAAAACAGCGCAGCCTGGTCACTACACAGTATACAGAGTTATATTCTTCTGGCTCCATACACCATGCAGAGATCAGATGGTCATTGGGGGTGCTGGTTATTGGCTCCTGACTGACATGATTTTGATGGCATCAATATCTATACTTGGACAACCCCTTTAAAAGCCATGCAGTAATGGAGCTAAATGACAATATACAATGTGGCCACTAACAAGGAAACTTTTAGCTACAGGCAAGTTAAAACTGTGATGATGTACATGTTAGCACAATTTCGGCAGTATCATGGGCTGACCGTGGCAGATCAGCAGCGTGTGTATCCAGCCTAAATGATCCCTTCATCTAATGAAGTAATCCGCAGTCATATCTGTCAGCTACAGTATGTTATCAATCACCCTCCGTACGTGTACACTTGCTCCAAGGCTGACAGAGAGAAGATTGGGACTATTTTCCCACTTGCAGGTGTGTGGTGGGGATACAGAAGAACGGAGCAAACATATAAGGAACTGTTATGAAACAAGGTCAGTGTAGACTCAGCATTAAACAATGTACTTTGGTCCTATTAATAACCTATTTATATCTTGCCTGGATACAGACCCAACAAACCTACAAGCTATATATCCTCCAACCATTTGTAGTAGGTGAAGGTGTAGCACTGTGACAGTAGGTAGAGGGCAGCACATGGTAGACTTCCTAAAGGGGGGTTTACTGTCCCAAAATAGATTTTTGATACTGATGACCTATCAATTCAAGCATACTAGTTATTTTGATCCTGTTAGCTATTCAATGTATTTAGCACATGCTTACTATTATTATTCTGTTTAGAACATTATGAGTCCATTATAATGTGCCTTTGTATAGTGGGCACATGGCCTTCCTACTGCTTACCCTGGTTCTGACTGAATGTACTATAGACCCCTCTATAAGAGACTAAATTCACCTGATGCATGAGGACAGCCACTTGGTATATGTAGTGGCATAAAATGGTTGTTTCCTATGGTATAGTGGAGATAATTGCTATATAGTCCATTAAACAAGCCATAATAATTTATTGTCATTCACTTTCATAGGTGCTCACTGGATAGATATGTAGGTGTTACCTTCATTTAGTAGGATCTTTCTCAATGCTTTGAGTGCATCATGAAGATGGATTTTTCCACCTCTTTGGGGATTATATAAACATGGATTTTCGGTGGGAGGTTGTGTGTACAATACTCCTTAGATAGGACGAAGCAGATATGCACACTGGAAAGCAAAATAAATAGACTATTAGAACTGGCAAACACCATATGGATTAGATACAACCCTTCTGAACCGGTATTTCGTTCAGTTGTTTAATCCCAAAATGAGGGTTAAATCATCCACAGTACAGACAATAAGGCCTGCAGGACCATTAAAATGCAGAGCAAAGTACATTTCTATGAGGTCTGTTTGCGAAAATAGCCATGAAATTTCCTCATTTCTGATCCGCACAGCTTTTTTTTTTCCTCCAGAATGTTTTTGCTCGAATATCTCTCATCCTTTATCACAATATTGTGCTGTAAGGAAAGACGTTGTTTATCTCATTGGTAGTAGAAACTGCATGCTTTTAAAAATAATATAATGTATACCGATAGCAAAAGTATCACCTTCTTATAAGTCGTTGGGTTGAGCTGTTAAAAAAGACATTAATATTTATATTGAGTAGGAAAGGTTCCAAAAATTCTACATGATAGATGACAGTGGAGGAGTTTGTTTTCAGAAGTTAACATTACAAGATTATACATAATGTTTTTGGCATTTCCTGAAGTGAGCGCGAAAGTGTCTGTAATTGTTCCGCGCAATGTCCTGAATTATGATAGGCCTATTAAGGCTTAGTTACTGGGGTTGTGTCAGTCTGTTCCTGCACTTCTAATTTATAAAGCATCTGCACTGAATATATTACTCCAATTTAGACTCGATTAATCCTGAAACAAATTTGGCAGGTCGGGGGGGGGGTGTGGGCGCAAACCCAAAATGGGGGCCCTCTCCCCCTTGTTGGTTGTGTGTTAAAGAAAAACCAAAATTCCCCTTTAAAGAGAAATTGGGCCTTGGGGGTTTTTAGAGATTTTTTGATAAATATAAACCAAAAAAAAAAATTTTTTTTTTTTTTTATATATATATTTTTTTTTTTTTTTTTTTCCACTAATATATTTCTTTTTTTTTTTTTTCTTCTTTTTTTGTTTTCTTTTTTTGTTTTTTTAGTTTTTAAAATTTTTTATTTTTTTTTTCTCCTTTTTCCCTTTTATCTCTTTTATTATTAAAAAAGACACATGTGAAAACAGAACATTGTATTTTGTTGCGCTGGCAGTGTCATACAATGCAGTTTTAATAGACACAGCTTTAGGAACACTTCCTGTGTGGACCTGCTGTACACTGGTCATAGACTTGAGAGTCAATCTGCCAACAGTCTCATGTCTATAGTGAATGCCCCTTGGCAAAAGAAGGGCAGAATAGCCCTTATATCACACCAGTGTGGTGTCTTGTTAACCATGGTGTGATTATAAGAAGCACCTGATGTGCCGCCTGGGGCCTATAGGTGGCCATATCCATTAGACAAAAGTAGGTGGATGATTGAACAACTGTAGAACAAATGATCATCTGGTGAACAATGGTGCGCCATTGACTTTACGGTGATACAAGGACCCTAGTACAGATGTGCCCGTTGCATTAACCAGACCCGAGGAGCCAGTGGGCCAAACCACCAACTGCTGCTCCGACTCTGACTCCTGACTCTTCCATAAATGGCTGACAGCCATGATCAAAAGCTGCAAAGTTCTTCTAATTCATGAAAAAGGCTAGTGATTGAATTCCCATGAAAGCACATATGCAAAAATTCATGCATTTAATTCTCAAATACCAATAATTGTATAATATAATTAAAATAATGAACCATTTTAATTTGAAGCCAGAGTTAGTAACTTTTTTCAGACTCCAACTAAAACTGGTCCTAACTCCTCAGCCCTGACATTAACATCAAAGTTATGCCACTACAATAAAAACCCTGTCTACCCTAAGCGAGCTCTGCATTAGCTGTTTTCTTGCATGCAGTTACCCTATTACATGACACATATATATAGGAGTGCGCACAGTACTTGCAGCAAGTCATGTTGGTATAAAATACAGATCATTTCTGTATCAGCTGCAAACTAATTCAGTACATTTTCATGGACTACAGTACTCTCTCTGTGGGATAAATGAAAGTGTATTGAAACATGGTAAAAGCTGAAACAAAAAGACTGTGGGTGATTTATGAGCGGCTGAATATGAACCTGTGCTGGTTTCACTGCAGACACGAAGGACTTTTAAGGAAAGCAAATCATAGGAAAATCTATGAACTCAAGAAGTGAACTGTTGATCTTGTTACAGAACATTAAATAATAAATAAAAATGTAGGTAGTTGCGCTTTGTTATATTGCCTTTTCCTTATTACTGTAGTGCTCCTAAGTGTCCATACCTTATGTCAGGCATCCATGTTATCTGGTATTTAGTGAATGACACCCATTAGACGGGTAAAGCTTTCTGATGGAATGTCGACACTGCCATTCACGTATTGGTCTATATGGACTGTTAAAGTCATTCATATTGGCCATACACGCTCAGTGACACTGGACAAAGGATGAATAGACATTCGTTCACTGAAAGATTGTTTGTACACTAGCAAATATCAGATGAAAATATGGAACATGGCCGACTTCTGTCCAAACAATATGTGTAAATTTGACACGTTGAATGATTGTTCTGCTTGAAGTCGTCCATTTTGATCAACTTTATAGTAATGTGTATGGTCACATTTAGTCTAGTGACTTCCTGAGCAAGCAGCCTTTCCTGATACATGGTGATTTTACCTTGCCTTAAAAATAGGACAATGCAAACAGAGTGAACAAGACATACTGCTTTTCCCACACGTTCAGAGGTATTGAAGAAAACCAGCATTTTAGACAGCAGTCTTGATATACTCTGCGCACATGTCTCATCATAAATTCGGAATATCCTCCTGGGTTCATGTGACTAGTCTGAGATCTGCACTACAAGACTGCCGTAGAATGTCCCTGCCACACCCTGTTTTCCGCTACAATACCACTTACATTAAATTTTGTGGCAAGTAAAAAGTCTCTAATCCCCAGTTAAGACGGTATTAAATCCCCTTCCTGTTTTCAAAGAAGCTACTAGAGGGCAGCCTTTCCTGGGTCCCCCCAGCAAAAAATAAATACTGTGCTAATGTCCTATAGGAAGCAGTAATCTTGTCCTAGACATCTTCTCTCTATAGCAGCTAACAGCTAACTAGAGGGAAACATATCTTAGTGTACTAACTAGTAAATGAAAAGTAAAGATGGGGCACCAGGATAACCAACGTGATTTTGTTCACATTGGTTATTTCGGTTCAATTACTTTTTCAAGGTTCTACCTGCTGCTTCGATCAGACCAATCACGTCTGAGTCGGACCTGCTCTATCATACTCTGGGTCTGAAGAGACTCTGGTCTATAATAGAAGTTTCGGTTCGGCCGTGTTCAGTCCAAATGAAACGGCCAGGTGAACCTTGCGAGACTAATCTTGCGAGGTTTGCCCAACACATATGCATATTGTATCAGGGGCGTGGTTTAAAAGGGGACATGACCTAAATAATCACATTAATCGCAATTGAGTTAAAATTCCCAATTAATCGCTTAATTTTGGTTTAGATCATATCACCCAGCCCTAAGCACCAGCTCCTCTCCTCTACACAAGTGCTCACATAGCCTTATTGTGCATTGTTACAGTAATGATTAATGTATGAGGGGTTTGGCTTCCCTTGTCTATAAGACTGCCTATTAAATCTGTCCTTGTACAGTAGTTTTGAAGTTGTTTGCAAACTGCTTCATAATATATAGAAGGAACATTAGCCTCAATCCTTGTTTTTTAATACTCATATTAAACCAGAAAATGCCATATTGAATTATCGGTTACAAGTGAATGTTCTGTTTTTGTTCTGTTTAGATAATAAGGTTTTATAACAACCTTCATCCAGTGCAGTTTTTATTTGATTCCCGCTATATAATCCTGACATTCTTGTGGGTTGTAATTACCAATTAACACACTGCCTCTTGCCAATCTTTATCCTGAGTTATTGCTATAAACATACAAAGAAAAGCAGTTTCACGTTGCATCGGTATACAGCATGTCCAATTAACGTCTCACGTTATGTGCCTTCTGCAGAAATGACTATACATGAGATGAGGTCAATGTTTCAGAGACTTTCAAGGCTTGCCTGATAATGGCTGTGGTGTTTTCATATTCTGTCTCTCGTCTCTTTCATCTTTAATAATTATGTGTCTACCAAAGATTTTGATATGTAAGGATACTATCAACTATATAGGTAATTTTCTCGCCCAATGTGGCTGTGATCTCTCAAAGTGGTGGCTAATGGTTGCCTTATGATTAAAACCCACACAACTGTTCTGCACTGTTTTATCTTCTTATAACACTAGAACAACATGGATCTTATGCATAAAAACCAGCACAGACAAAAAGTAGATGAGATACTTCTAGCAGTCATTTAGATCACAGCTCTCATTTTCCAAGTTGCAGATTATGATTGTCAGGTGGAATCTGGTAGGCTGTGGATATATATATATATATATATTTATTATAATTTTTTTTCTTTGCAGATCCACCCAAATATGGATGGGTCAACTTAACATCTAATGGGGGGTGGGTACAAATTAGATAGTCGTCAGGATCTATAATATTAAACTATGATCGCCTTTATTTTAACTGTTGTGAAAACTTTCTGGAAGGTTCATAGTAAAGCAGTATATAATATACAGCTGTTCTGCATAGGTGTAGAGTGTGTTTTTTTATTAATCTACATTTGGGGGAAATTTATTATCTGGCGCACATTTGGCATAAGGCCTTTTCTTGTGCTAAATGTGCTCCACATTCCCAATTCTGGGAATTCGCCACTTTCCTCGAAGGTGACACTAAGACACCAAGTTAAATATCTGTCCTTTCATTCTGGTTTCATAAAAAACAGCAGAGGAGAGGTATCATCTAAGCAATGGCCATTTTGTGCATTAGTGCACTCCATCTGGCTTCTTCCTTTCAGTTTACATCCTGTATCACCTGTATGGAGGAGGAGCTGCATGGAAAGATAGTTGTGTATGGCGGCTGCTGATCCATTCAACAATAGTGGAGATATGGAAAGAGTCACTGTCCCTCTGCTGTCTCATTGTAGATGGCCAACCTAAAATTTGCTGGAATTTGGTTAAGGATTTTTTCATGAAACCGATTCAATGCAATAACACAACATGCTAGCAAAACCCTTGTTGTAGTTCACAAAACAAACGGGGGCTAGCCAGACATAAACAGATTTAGGATATCACTTTAAGAAACCGTTTACTATCTCATGGCACAGATCTGCCCTAGAGATGTACGGAGCAGTTGTGCACAAGCCTTACCACTTCCTGCAACTTCCTTTCCCTTTTTCAATTTTTTTTTTATAACATCTAAAACTTTTATTGCATTTTCAACCCATCACATATTCTGTGCGCAAAATATATTTTTTCATTTTTTTATAAAAATAATGTGAAGTGTTTTGCATGTTATTAAACAAGCTCCAGGTTTGACGTTGTGTTCACCAATCTAATAAAAAAGTCAACACCAAATGAAGCTCAACATGTCTCGACAGATGTGTGGTAAATGAAAGCATTTAATATGTGAAGTGTCATAGGAGATCAGCCACCCAGTCTATCTTCATTCATTATTCTAAGCTTCATACGCTTGATAGAAACTGTGGTCTGACACTGGATAGACTTTCACTCAATCTGATTTCCGACAAAACTTTTATAGCTTGTTAGTAACACACACCGCTCAATGAACAGTCTATTACATTTTTCTTAGAATTTCATTATACTTGTTCTAATTGGTGCTGAGATGTAAAGGATATGGTTAAATATAGGAAGGACGGGATTTGCAAATCCTGGTGGCTGGGAATTTCTTCCACTTTGTGTGACAAATACACATTTTTGTGTGACTATGTGATACTTAACAGTTTTGGCTTTGTGCTAGACTTACAACATCCAATCCAACATAGACAGCTGGCAGTCAGCCATTTCTAAAGAGCTTAAGCTATGTCTTACACTAGCCTTCTATTGTACAGCTATTGTAACACAACAGGAAGTGTCTGCGAGGTCTCGAGAAGCTTGGCGTGCAAGAAACTCATACAGTATCTCCTTGTAAAATTCTTATAAAAAAATAATAAAATGGCCAACGTGTAATTATATGCTGTATGGAAGAATTTGCTTTTCTTACGGATACATTGTTCCTTAAATTTCACTTCCCATGTGCTTGTTCTTTTTCAGTTGGGACAGTTGTTGCAGGGGTAATTTTAGCGACTGGTGTGATTTTCTTTGGATCTATATGGATGCTTATCTGGGGTGCTGGTGTTATGTAGACCTGCTGCAGCTAAAAGGAGATTTCCTTTCCTGACAGCAAGAAACTCGTGTTAACAGCTTCTTATGGCTTAAAAAATGTGCCCTACATTTAGTGCAAATGTCCCAACGGAGTGACTCGTCTTGTGTGATCTGTGCCGCACACTTACCGATTATGTCCTATCATCTTTGTCACTTTCATGCCCTGGGTATGTGTCCTAATGTCTAGAAGAAGGCATCCTTGTTGGCAGCTTGCTAACGCAAAGTTATTAATGAAGACTCCTTCATTCTTGGTTGAAGAATTATGTGTTGGCCCTCAGCAATTTGCTTTATTGTTCTTATAGAAATTTCTTAAAAAGAAAAATTATTTGTTGCCGTTTAGACAGAAGTTTCCTTGCAGGCAGTTATTCTGCTGTGGCGCGCAAAGCTTGTTCTCTGACATGCACTTGGGCGAGCAGGTGAGGGCTCTAAATTATATCTATTTCTGTGCCATTAAATAAAAACAAATCTGTTCATTGGATGCACAGAGGACTGCTTTATTGGTTTATGTTGTTGACTATACCGTCTCAAAGCAATTTCTTTAGAAAGAAGTGTATGAGTATGTGTGTTTTATTTTCTTTGTAAAGTGCAGCGCTAGCCTTTTTAGGAGTAAATTGGCTGGAAGTGCTGAACCAATATTATTAGCAGGTAATTTGGAAAAAATATATATAAAGATATACAGAGAAGGAGACATTATTGGACATGGTACATATTATAGGGGGAGGTTTTTATGGTTTCGTGTTGGTATTTTTTTAGCAATAACATTAATCCTATAGATTTTTATTATTGTTTTAATGGGTTTCTTTTTGACTCAAAAATTAGTTTATCTACTCTAAATATAGCACAAATAGGGAGGAATTTATTACTATATCAGAACACTGGTGTGGAAGTGGTACATCTTTAGTAGAAGCTGGTAAAAGGGTCAATAGCTGTGAAATGCGCACATTTTTATTTATTTGGTTTTGCTGATTTTTTCTTTTCTTTGTCTGCAATGGGCAATATCTGCAAATATTTTTGCACAATTTGTACAGGATTAGCATACTCTGGATTTTACAGTCCACGCTACAGATCAGATCATGTGCAGAAAAATGATCACAGTGTGTAGATGCGATTTTGTAAAAAATCTCAGCCACATGCTTGGTCCCGTAATCTAAAGTGGAATTGGATTTACCCTAAAGAACTCATCCAAAAACTTTATTTTAAAAAAATATATAATATTTTAGACACTTTATTTGTCACCTGTCACCAATCCTGGCTTGTCTGTTTTAACAAATATTTCTATTTAAAAACCGGGAATATTTGTATTCCCCATAAATACTAAAACAATGAACAAAGCAGAAACCTGTTTAGCATCTTGTACAACCAAACGTGTCTTGTTCTTTACTATTTGCTCTACATACAAGCAGAGATTATTATTGGATTGCTATGAATTATTATCTTGCGATCTCACAGGATCAGGCTTCATTGCTTAGGTACTCTGATATTGTAGAATTCGTGTAACATTCAGCCTTTGTCTCAACTTACTGACAAATACCGTAGAAGCCGCATGCACCACATTGTCATCATCTCCTATTCCTTATCTTGGACTTGCATCCTATATTTACCTGTTGTAAATCTGTACACAGCTACCAATTCAAGAGAAGCCTATGCAATCCTTCTAGAGAGGGCCATACATTAAAGTGCCACAGTGATAAAGAGAAAAGATAAGGACGGTGACTCAAAACACTGTGACAGTTGACATATTAAAAATGAGAAGTAATAAAGGACACAGAAAAAGATGACGATCTAGAGTAAAGGGCATAAATCTTTCAACCCTGATATATATATATATATATATATATATATATATATATATATATAATATATATATATAAAAATAACCACACCATGTTTTTCACTTCTGTCAAATGAATGAAAACTAATCATTCCCCCTCCCATCAGTATCTCATTTTCACTTTTCTCAGTTTTTACTGTAACTCATAGCTGTGGGGGTCAGCGTCAGGAAATGCATACACCTTCCTGGGTGTGATATCAGAATATATGACAGTGATATGACAGAGGTGATGTAGCAGCTGAGAACGATACAGACATAATTAATGAGCAGTTTGCCTAGAAATTATTTTCAACATTTCACCAGGAATGTCGAATTTCGACACTTCCAATCCTTTGTTCTTACATCAGAATCGCTGCCACTAGACGTATATAACAGCAAATCATTCCACATCCAATTGAAAACACATACATGCTCAGCTAAACCAAGTCTGTATGTGTGTGTGGGGAGTCAGGCAAAATAGCTGTCGGCTAAAGGAGTGCACAGACAGCTGCTGTTGAGGTTGTATGGTCATTTTACTTATGGTGGCCTTTGGAATGGCAGCGTGTTTTGCTGTTACTGCTGATCCAACAGTGCTAGAGCAGATGGTATTTCGTCAGACAGTTTCTCATATGATGGTCTCTAAAAACATGACAATCAGCTTCAGTAATAATCTAGAACAGGGGTCGGCAACCCCTGGCACGCGTGCCAAGAGTGGCACGCGAGGCTTATTCCCCTGGCACGGCAGCCCGAGTCCTCACCCAGCAGCTTCGATCGGACCAAACACGGCCGAAACGAAGCTGCTATTATTATACTGTGGGGTCTCTTCAGACCCCACAGTATTATAAGCGGAGACTTGGGAGAAGTGATGAAACATAAAAAACAATGATACTTACCTTGTTCCCTGCGCTACTCGGCGGCTGTGAGATCTGCCGGCACTTCTGACAGCTGACAGGGGTCACGTCTGGCGTCATTACGCATACGTCATTATGCGACGTGACCCCAGAGACCCAATCAGCGGCAGAAGCGCCGAAGAGAACAGAGCGGCTGCGGAGCGTGGAATGGTGAGTTCATTGTTTTTTTATGTTTGTCCCCTCTCTTGGTGCTGCACTTACTGTACTCGGAAGTCTGAGAGCTATGGGACCTAATACCGTGTGCGGGGACCGCTATAGGACATGATACCGTATGTGGGGACCGCTATGGGACATAATACCGTGTGCGGGGACCGCTATAGGACATGATACCATGTGTGGGGACCGCTATGGGACCTAATACCGTGTGCAGGGACCACTATAGGACCTAATACCGTGTGCGGGGACCGCTATAGGACATGATACCGTGTGCAGGGACCTCTATGGGACCTAATACCGTGTGCAGGGACCGCTATAGGACATGATACCATGTGTGGGGACCGCTATGGGACCTGATACCGTGTGCGGGGACCGCTATGGGACCTAATACCGTGTGTGGGGACCGCTATGGGACCCAATACCGTGTGCGGGGACCGCTATAGGACATGATACCGTGTGCGGGGACCGCTATGGGACCTGATACCGTGTGCGGGGACCGCTATGGGACCTGATACCGTGTGCGTAGACCGCTACGGGACCTAATACCGTGTGCGGGGACCGCTATGGGACCTAATACCGGTGCGGGGACCGCTATGGGACCTAATACCGTGTGCGGGGACCGCTATGGGACCTAATACCGTGTGCGGGGACCGCTATAGGACATGATACCGTGTGCGGGGACCGCTATGGGACCTGATACCGTGTGCGGGGACCGCTATGGGACCTGATACCGTGTGCGTAGACCGCTATGGGACCTAATACCGTGTGCGGGGACCGCTATGGGACCTAATACCGTGTGCGGGGACCGCTATGGGACCTAATACCGTGTGCGGGGACCGCTATGGGACCTAATACCGTGTGCGGGGACCGCTATGGGACCTAATACCGTGTGCGGGGACCGCTATGGGACCTAATACCGTGTGCAGGGACCGCTATGGGACCTAATACCGTGTGCGGGGACCGCTATAGGACCTAATACCGTGTGCGGGGACCGCTATGGGACCTAATACCGTGTGCGGGGACCGCTATGGGACCTAATACCGTGTGCGGGGACCGCTATGGGACCTAATACCGTGTGCGGGGACCGCTATGGGACCTAATACCGTGTGCGGGGACCGCTATGGGACCTAATACCGTGTGCGGGGACCGCTATGGGACCTAATACTGTGTGCGGAGACCGCATGGGACCTAATACCGTGTGCAGGGACCGCTATGGGGCATAATACTGTGTGCAGGGACCACTATGGGACCTAATACCGTGTGCAGGGACTGCTATGGGACCTAATACCGTGTGCAGAGGCTGCTATGGGACCTAATATCGTGTGCTGGGGCCACTATATGACATAATACGGTATGCAGAGGCTGTTATGGGATATAATACCTTGTGCAGGGGCCGCTATGGGACATTATTCTGTATAACGGTGTGTTTTATGCATTAAGGATGTGTTTTTGCACAGAAAACACAGGCATTTTTTTTTTTGTGCAAAAATGCACCATGTGAACGCAGTTTTACATTGAAGTAAAAGTTCCAGTGGCCTAAGACTATATCTGCATCCAGATACATAGTGTGTTTTCACCATAAGGATGCCGCCATACGGTGCTCCTGGACACATTTACCACTAATTGGGGGATGCACATGGACTTTCATTGCTTCTAATCGGAAAGTACAGGAGAGTCCCAGGAAATAGCAGTAAACGCATGCGTCCTAAAGCATCTGGTGGCAGTACTTCTGTGTTATAGTTTGTGGTATATGACTTTAGTTTAGGGGTCGTCAGACTTACAATTATTGACCGGCACTCCGAGTACCTCAGCTTCGATTTTTTAATTAAAATCGGCACGCCGAACAAAAAAGGTTGCCTACCCCTGCTCTAGAAAGAGAGCAGGTTAGATTTGGGGAAGTTTGAAAACTGTCTATCTGGTCTCCCCTTTCTTGAACTGCTGGCTATCGGTGAGTGGGATAAGTAAGATTATATGAGAAGATGATTGATATGAGGGCACTTGCATTATCGGTGTAAAAAGTCCAGTCTTGGGAAGTGAAATGTTCCATTGATTTTGGCCCACTGCCTAGTGGCTGAAAAATGAACCGCTACACTTTCACATCCAATTTCAGTAGTAGAGAAGATAGCAATGACTGAAGAGGCAAAACTGAGTAGTCTTGTTTGATCAATTGAGTAGTTAATATTCCGTGATGAATATGTATGTACACATAACAGAAGGGGAAGAAAGGATGAATATAGATAAATGGAGAAGGGAATTGGCCCGATGGACGGCCATGATTGCAGAGTTTATGTAGTCATCATCAATGATGATAATAAGTAGATGTATTATTAGTGGTCTTCACTGGGCACACATTGGCTTCAGTATTGTCACCTGTATATAAAGCGCATTAAGTTTGGTTATTGGCACCAGCTAATACTTCTAAAGGAATAACACGTGTACAGTTACACTTTAAATTTGGCAATCAGATATTTCTAAGTGTGTTTGTTCCTACATTATTATAGGGATCCCTGAGGTTGGAGATACACACTGTATACCCGCTGCATTCTCTACAAGCTGCCACATCAAAAACCATCTCAAATCAGGTAGTTTTTGCTAGGGTAAACCCACTAGAGTGAGTAGGTCAAACCACTGACTCAACTCCTGTATTTTTCCCAACCCCGACCCCAACTAAGTAGTAAAGATCTCCCAAATTTAGTAAAAAAGCTAGTGATTGACTTCCTATGAAAGTAAATACGCAATAACCGATGCATCTAATTAATTATACAATATTTGTATAATATAATTAAAAATAATTATTTTATTTTGAAGCTGGAGTTGGACTCGGTAACTTTTTTCCAACTCTGATGGAACCCAAAAAAGTCCTTGATTGTAACTTCTTGACTTCTACAGCCCTGGTTGTGCTGCAGCTCACCTGCAGGAATCGATGCAGTCTGAAGCAATAATTCACATGTCACACGTTTAAAACCCACAATGCAAGGCATAAATTTTGCTGCTGCTATAGATCATAGTGGATTATCTGGCTGCAGTCCCTCCCGATGTGTCCCCATTGGTAGGGTGTAGTATTGAAGGTAAAAGGAGTTCAGCACCAAGTAGAAACCAGAGCCATATTTATGGGAGTACTGACATAGAATAACCCCAGGTATCAATACCAAGCATCCTCTCTATCTTTTCTATTGTGGTCTATCAAACATGTTTTCACAAGACCACAGAAAAGTCATATTTTCTCTGTAACTGATGTAAATGGTTCCCAACATCTCTAGTATTATGGTCCAGCCCTGGTGTAGAATTCACTGCCAGTAAGCAGGCTTTTACATTGGTCTGTCTGTCAAACCCATAAATCAGAGCATGCAGTATCTATGCAAGAGCAGGTTTCACTTATATTGAATTATGTTTTGTGAATGACCCCCCAAAGATTCCAAAAGCCTTTTTAAATGGAGACGGAGGTGACCAAGCTGAACTATTAAATGAATGTTTGCTGAGTGGCACGAAAATAACAATAAAGAAAGTACAACAGTTGTGTTGCCAAGAACCTGTCAAATCTTGTTTTGCGAGCCGACAAATTTTATAACATCAAAAACCGTGTGGAGTACAGAGGACAGACAAGATGACTAACATACTGACTACAGTGGGGAAAACAATGAGGAAGCAGCGACGACAGAATAATGTGTTTAATAAGTGTGTATGCGTCCCATCCTGTGTCTTATCTGCTACTTCTCTCTGACGCCTCAGTCACTCATTTAATAATTATATCCTTCTCCATATGGAAAACACGGCCACTTCTATTGTCAGCTATTTGTCACATGTCCTTATCAAACATACACTGCACTGAGATCATCTGTTCTATACATCACTTTACATACTATCATTTGTAATGGTCATTAGTGTATATATATATATACTACCTCTTGAGGCTCATCAAGTGAATGCCAAGAGTGTGCAAAGCAGTAATCAAAGCAAAAGGTGGCTACTTTGAAGAACCTAGAATATAAGACATATTTTCAGTTGTTTCACACTTTTTTGTTAAGTATATAATTCCACATGTGTTAATTCATAGTTTTGATGCCTTCAGTGTGAATCTACAATTTTTATAGTCATGAAAATACAGAAAACTCTTGGAATGAGAAGGTGTGTCCAAACTTTTGGTCTGTACTGTATATAGATATATATATATATATATATATATATATATATATATATAGATAAGCCAATTGAGTTAACGACCGTTGTGGTCAGTCACCATTATAACATTCTCATAGTGGTTTTCACACAGTTTTCAGTAATCCTAATTGATAAATCATTAGGTGTTAGGGATTTATCAATGCAAAGAGTGGGAGCTCTATACTCAACCATATTGGTTGTCACTCAGCTTTCTCAAAAACAGATGTAGCTGAGTTTAACATGACTTTTAACAGTTGCTGCCAACTTCACTTTTTTAATGGGTTTTTATGGCTATTCATAATACAGGAACTACAGAAACAGTTTATCTGTGAAGTTATGGGAACAATGTAGATCTCTGAGCTACCCAGTTTTCCTAACTCCTATTTTTTTTAAGAGAGTTATAGAAACAGCATAGAGCAGCCATCTTTGTTTCCAAACAGCCTCCTTTTCCCATCTCAGCCATATTTGACCAAGATGGAAATACCCCTTTAAATGAAATCAATGACTCTAATATGAGCAGAGCCTACAGCAATTCTGTGAAAGCAAATACAAAGTTGTCAGATGGCGCTCATTACAGTATATTTCAAAGCTCTTCTTCAGAGTCATATGTTGTAACATAAATCAGAGTATGAACGCGGGATATATGGTGAATAACACGAAGGTGCGTTGACTAGCCCCTATTTAAATAACAGCCATAAATACAACAGAATGTGGTTTCTTCCTTTGTGGGCTCAGATGCCAGGTAGTCGCTAAGTACACCCTTCTGATTGATGGTAACATGGCACACATAATTACATTTCCAAGGTTTTTCTGGTGCAGGTATATGTGAAGCGCAGACAGCTGTCTGCCTGAAGCCTTGCAGAGCATTGTTATCTCCGCTACATAAATTAATGTGCTAGAACCCTATAATGAGATTACTATGAATTCTAGATTCTTAAAATAATAGTAATTTGGCACTGACCTATATTGTGAAATCTTATAGGACTATATGTTAACTCTTGACAGGTCAAACGGTGTATAGTCACTTTTCTACTTAATGAATTTTTTTAATGCTACCGGGACTCTGTAAGTAAGAATAGGATCACTTGCTTTCCATCATCTGCTAAATAAATGTGAATTTTCCCCTGCATTTTATACAAATATAAAGATGGAATGTCAGTGTTCAAGGAGATTGTGTGGTGGTGAGTGGCAGGGCCCAGATTTCAAAGGGATCAGTGAATCAAATGTAATGTAGGCTTTGTTTGAGTCACCAAATCTATGTTTTGCTGACGGCCAGTATTTCTATATAAAAAGCTGCATAGGCATTTCCATTAAACTGAAGCAACAAAAAGCAGCATCTCCATTTTCATCCTGGCTCGCCTTTGTGACTTTGCTCAAAAGGGAAAGGGTTATTGTAGGAAGAATACAAAAAAAGACAACAGATTCTCGAAGAATAACTGTTCTAACCTCATAATAACATTTATTTTAAGTTTGCCCCACATTTTTTCCCTTTAGGGCACATTTGTATTCTATTCTATTCCAATGAATGCTTCACATTTTAAGACTATTAATGGAGTTTGGCAATGTGGGTTTGTAAGGGAATAGTAAAAAAGTAATAATAAAATTCTGATAGATGTTATTTGTTTAAAGTGTAACTTTTCTGTAATTTCTTGATTCATTTTTAAGTAGTATAAGCGGGATAAATCCTGATAGGACTCCTAGTAGAGACAGTGAGAGTCGTACTTACTCACACACAGTGATAGGTAGCCTTCATTGATACCAGCAGAGCTGTCAATCAGTGTGTGTGGGTGGGGTGTCAGGACTCTCACTCTTTTCCTAGGAGTCCTGTTAGGATTTACTTTGCTTCTTGCTCCATATCATATAAACCTATATATTACAGAGCTCAGCTTCCCTCCCTCTATCACACACAGGCAGCCTCCAGCTGATATCATGTATATACAAGTAATTTAGTACTAGCTTTCTTATAGAAGCTCTTCTTAGAAACGAGCTAAGATATTACCAGTGTTTCTGTTGTCTGTGACCTCCATGCTTGTTCCCTCTCTGTTTTCACCAAGACAAGAGCTCCCTACTTCCATTGCTATTACTGAAGAGGTGGCAATGTCACAACACAGAAGCACATAAGCAGTGTCAGTGGTCACCTCATTATTGCACAGTGTTGTTGCCAAGCAAAGAGTCCAATGCTGCGAGCGTAATTTATCATTAAGAGAAAAAATGCTTTTAAACATGGCATCAAGGGCAAAGATAGATTAGAAAATGAAGAGAAATTGGCTGGAATTGTCCTTTAAAGGCTGATAAAGTGAAAATGCTCTGTTTTCTGAAGTATTTTATCCGCATTGTGTTCTGCAGAGTTTATTAATCAATGTAGCAGTAGTTTTATCTATCCGTAGCATGCCATGTCTGCATTATGGGATTGTAGCACGTAATGATAATGTGCCATCTGCTGGCAGAAATATTTAACCTGTGCTATATGCAGCATCTTGACATACATTTATATCTTGTGGATTTCTGAAGGGACACATAGCAAGCATCAGAGAAACTCTTTATTTCTGATATTTTCTGGCCTAACACATTGCAGTCATTATTGACAAGAGTGTTTAATAAAGTGTCATGTCCATTTGTTGTTACTGTGGGAATATGCTCACCAGGCAGTCCTGGGTACAGATAAGATGCTTGATATCAGCAATGGCTCTAAGGGTCCTGATACCCATAAAACACTTGTTGTGAACTAGCCCTGCAAAGTTGTCAGAACCCACTGATTTTATGTTATGTGTATGGCGGCTTACCGACTCTCCCCTGACAGACAATGTCATAGGAAAAAAAGAATTGGTCATGTTGACGTTTATATGGCCAATCCTTTTGTTGTCACTGCCAGAGGTGTCTGTCCAGTGATATGCTCAGCCAAGTGTATATATATATATATATATATATATACAGTCATATGAAAAAGTTTGGGCACCCCTATTAATCTTAATCATTTTTAGTTCTAAATATTTGGGTGTTTGCAACAGCCATTTCAATTTAATATATCTAATAACTGATGGACACAGTAATATTTCAGGATTGAAATGAGGTTTATTGTACTGACAGAAAATGTGCAATATGCATTAAACCAAAATTTGACCGGTGCAAAAATTTGGGTACCCTTATCATTTTATTGATTTGAATACTCCTAACTACTTTTTACTGACTTACTGAAGCACAAAATTGGTTTTGTAACCTCACTGAGCTTTGAACTTCATAGCCAGGTGTATCCAATCATGAGAAAAGGTATTTAAGGTGGCCAATTGCAAGTTGTTCTCCTATTTGAATCTCCTCTGAAGAGTGGCATCATGGGCTCCTCAAAACAACTCTCAAATGATCTGAAAACAAAGATTGTTCAACATAGTTGTTCAGGGGAAGGATACAAAAAGTTGTCTCAGAGATTTAACCTGTCAGTTTCCACTGTGAGGAACATAGTAAGGAAATGGAAGACCACAGGGACAGTTCTTGTTAAGCCCAGAAGTGGCAGGCCAAGAAAAATATCAGAAAGGCAGAGAAGAAGAATGGTGAGAACAGTCAAGGACAATCCACAGACCACCTCCAAAGAGCTGCAGCATCATCTTGCTGCAGATGGTGTCACTGTGCATCGGTCTACAATACAGCACACTTTGCACAAGGAGAAGCTGTATGGGAGAGTGATGCGAAAGAAGCCGTTTCTGAAAGCACGCCACAAACAGAGTCGCCTGAGGTATGCAAAAGCACATTTGGACAAGCCAGCTTCATTTTGGAAGAAGGTCCTGTGGACTGATGAAACAAAGATTGAGTTGTTTGGTCATACAAAAAGGCGTTATGCATGGCCTCAAAAAAACACAGCATTCCAAGAAAAACACTTGCTACCCACTGTAAAATTTGGTGGAGGTTCCATCATGCTTTGGGGCTGTGTGGCCAATGCCGGCACCGGGAATCTTGTTAAAGTTGAGGGTCGCATGGATTCAACTCAGTATCAGCAGATTCTTGAGAATAATGTACAAGAATCAGTGACGAATTTGAAGTTACGCCGGGGATGGATATTTCAGCAAGACAATGATCCAAAACACAGCTCCAAATCTACTCAGGCATTCATGCAGAGGAACAATTACAATGTTCTGGAATGGCCATCCCAGTCCCCAGACCTGAATATCATTGAACATCTGTGGGATAATTTGAAGCGGGCTGTCCATGCTCGGCGACCATCAAACTTAACTGAACTGGAATTGTTTTGTAAAGAGGAATGGTCAAAAATACCTTCATCCAGGATCCAGGAACTGATTAAAAGCTACAGGAAGTGACTAGAGGCTGTTATTTTTGCAAAAGGAGGATCTACTAAATATTAATGTCACTTTTTTGTTGAGGTGCCCATACTTTTGCACCGGTCAAATTTTGGTTTAATGCATATTGCACATTTTCTGTTAGTACAATAAACCTCATTTCAATCCTGAAATATTACTGTGTCCATCAGTTATTAGATATATCAAATTGAAATGGCTGTTGCAAACACCCAAATATTTAGAACTAAAAATGATTAAGATTAATAGGGGTGCCCAAACTTTTTCATATGACTGTATATACCAGTATATAGCTGCTGGCTTGTTTGGCTGCTGGCAACTGAAGGAATATAAGCACCTTATCAAATGTACTGTTGCTTTAGATGTCAGATGACCATCCACCCTCCATTCAGAATAATAGCAGGTTTATTTTGTACCCTTTGGGATGTCCATATATAATAATAGGGCATATGAAAAGCGGTTTCCCTAATGGGAAAATCTCTTAAATATTCTGTGGCTATATATAGCAGGTGTTAGATCTGTACTTGATACCCATTGTTATTTGTGTATTGTCCTCTTGGCAACATTTGGACAATGGACAGCGCTTTGGATAACGAATCAATAACACATTTTCCAAGAAAAGAAAGCCCTTTTGCACTGGGTTGGAGTTCAATTATTCCTCCATAACCCGATTTGCCACGATTCAGTCAATTAGCCTTTGGCACTAACCCTTGTTTAATGGTCTTCTTGCATTCAAAATGGAAGAAACTCCAATTTACAAAGCGAAAAAGAGAAAAACATTAACCATTTGGGAAAATGTGAAGAGACTTTATGATGTGTATTTTTATAATGTGCAGCCCTGCATCACCGCACTAAACATAAAATGTTGTAATTAAACATTGCACAGTCACAGCAGATTTTGGGATCATAGATTTTAGTATGGCATCCAATATATAATATGCATGCTGCGGTATCTCTAACAACATGCTCATTTTAAGTTATGTTACTATTATGGCTTGTTTTGGCCTCAGCTAATTATAGTTTCAAGCAACATTTTAATGACCTCCATTTCGACACAGAACATTGTGCTTAACATCTTGTGTTTTTTACCCACAGGCAAATTATGATATTTTTTTCCTTTAGAGTTAACAGTCAGTGGTTCCTAAATGAGATTGAAGAAAATAATGGTAATATTGTTTATTTGTTAATGAATTTAGCTGGTCCTGGATGCTTGGGTAATAAAGCCATATGGGTATGCCAGCTGCAGTATGTACGACTAGTACAAAATATCGCTCTGTATATTCTTCACGTGTTGTGGTTTAGCTAGTACAGATCTGTTATTGAGCACCTGTAAAGTATGCCCCTGAAACACATTTTTCTAGAGACTTTGAAGGTATAGGAGGTATTGATTTGTTTTGTTTTGCTCCTTTCTTATGTCCCTCATTAGATCAGGCGAAGGTAAGACCTTTAGAATTCATGTTTTGCATTCAGGTATTTCAGGGGAAAACTTAGATGTACCATTAATATAGCTTAGAGATGAAAGTCTACATTTGCTAAACTCTTAGAGAAATACTCCAGCTGGAAGACAATGCTTCCTGCTGGACCTCTCTGTGGAATCTGCCACATCTCACTTTGCACTGTATTTTTGGCTTTAGCGCTAAGGACCAGCACCATCTTCTCCAGAAAGTTACAAGAATAGGAGTGCAGGTGGTGCTATGCCTTGTCAACACTCAGTATAAATTCAGCATGCCCTTTCCCAAGTGGTAAGGTTACCGCTCAAAATACACAAAATTTTAGCTGTTAATATTACTTACAACTTCATTAGGAAGTATGATGCTCTCCTGGATGAATGCTTTTAGTAGAAAACTCATTGTAGTTTTTCATGAAGGAGTAACTACTGCAATTTTCCCCCCATAAATCAATAGTATAAGTGAAGATAAGAAACTTTGTAATATATTTTATTGCAGAAAAGTCTATCTTTCTTCGGTTATCTAACTATACTCCTCCCTCCTGCTTCCTGCATTGATCCCTCACTCTCAATTTACTGATAAAATCTATACACATGAATGTACACGCTGAGGTTCAGATTATAGTTACTAGCTATGGAAGTCCAAGGACAGGGGAGGAGGGAAAAGAGCAGGTGCAGTGAAAGGAATACACGGCAGAGAGACACAACTGCTGTTTCTATTGTATCTCCCTAGTGCTAACTTCACAGTTACACTGCACAGTACTTCTCTATAGTGTTCTCCATGCTGCTGCTTATCTTTATGTGTGGGGGAGATAGGGCAACAGGATCTCTTCTTCTCTCTGCATGTGTATGGGGGATATCATAGTAGCTGGTCTCCTCCACTGTCAGACAAAACTAACAGTGAGAATTGGAGTCTGCAAAAAGAAAAACTAGTGAAAAATGCAGGATACATGTCATATAATGGCCAGGTACACTGTAGTATTATTCGTCAGATACGCACACAACAGTTTTGGCTATAAATTCACCTGAAATGATAGCAGTGTTTTAAAGAGGACCTCTCACCACCTCTACCAAATCCAACTATTTGCATTCTTTAATAGATGCCACCTCACTGGTTTTGGGGCAGTTGTAATTTTTTTCTCTAGCCATTACCATTGCCAAACAATAATTGCTGCTACTTTCAGCACATTTATGCTGTCTGGCGTCCTGTCCTCGCCTGCCTTCTCTCACCTGCCAATAGAGAGCATAATTGTGCCGAAATTACCAGCACTTATTGCTCCGGAATGGTACGGGCTACAGAGACAGCCCCAACAGCTCTAGAATCAGTGGAGTAGCGCCTTTTGAAGGATACAAAGAATTGGAGTTGGTGGAGGCGGTGAAAGGTCCTCTTTGACCCCTTCGCAACATCCAGCGTAACAGTATGGCAGATGTCAGGTGTTTAAATATGCTTCAGAGCAGCCGCCATAGTCGCCGAGTCTCCGCTGCTTTACACAGCGGAGACGCGCCACTAATGTCTATGATCAGAGTTCATTGTAAAATGAAATATATGACATTTGCTAAGCTACAGTAGTAGTAAAGCAAATTATACTTTATTGCAGTACACGTCCATTTTGGAAAAGAAAAAAATATAATTTTTATTTAATAGGACATAAGAAATTGTTGTGATGTGCACCCAGTGAGTATCTAACCCACATAAATATGATGCAGTTATTTTCAAGGCTGGGTCATAGTAAGGTAAAATCATGGCATTACCCCAATTACCTATGTATTGCACAGAAGGAGAGCAGCATGGACCTCAGGTTACTCCACCCCTACCTTGTTTGGTAAAGTATTGTGCCAGTGGAGATAGTGAGGCATGTGTAGGTTATTTCCTCCCATATAACTTAAGTCAATTTCGGGTCATAAACAGTCTGTCTGCCAGATTGAGGCAGATGTTAATTGGCTTAATGAACTAAACCTATTCTTCAACAGATTTGATCACACACCAGCTCCTCCCACCCCAGCATGTCCTTCAGCTCCCCCCACCACAATGACTTCTCCCCATGCGGCCACTTCCCAACAGACCAGTAAATCCAGAAATCCGTCTTTATCTGGCCACAGTCTGACCTTCACACGGGCCCAGGTGAGGAAGGAGATGAAAAAGATCAAGGCGAGGAAAGCCGCAGGGCCAGATGACATCAGTGCAAGGCTAATTAAGACTTGCGGGGACCAGCTGTGTGGTATAATTACATATATGTATAATATGAGCCTGAGGCAGGAAATAGTCCCTGAATTATGGAAATCTTCTTGTGTGGTACCAGTTCCAAAGAAACCCCACCCTATGGACCTCAACGACTACAGACCTGTAGCACTGACATCCCACCTGATGAAGATCTTGGAGAGATTGGTTCTCACACATCTCCGCCCTCTAGTGAGCCCCGCTATGGACCCCCTCCAGTTTGCTTATCGGCCGGGCATTGGGGTAGATGATGCCATCATCCATCTTCTGCACAGGGCTCTGTCTCACCTGGAGAAACCAGGGAACACGGTGAGAATAATGTTCTTTGATTTCTCCAGTGCTTTTAACACCATACAGCCAAGGTTATTGAGGGACAAGCTGGACCTTGCTGGAGTGGACCACCACCTCTCCAACTGGATCCTAGACTACCTCACAAATCGACCTCAATACGTGAGAGCCCAAGACTGTGTGTCAGGTACCGTGATCTGTAATACGGGGGCACCTCAGGGTACGGTTCTCGCCCCTTTCCTCTTCACACTGTACACTGCAGATTTTAGGTGCAACTCATCCAGCTGCTACCTACAGAAGTATTCTGACGACTCTGCAATAGTGGGTCTCATCACAGATGATGATGACAGGGAATACAGAGAACTGAACCAGGATTTTGTGGACTGGTGCCACTGGAACCACCTGAAGATTAACGCAGGGAAGACTAAGGAGATGGTGGTGGACTTCCGCAAAGGCAGAAGCCCTCCTAAACTAGTGGACATCCTGGGGACGGGCATCGAGATTGTGAACACCTATAAGTACCTGGGTTTGCTCCTTAATAATAAGCTGGACTGGGCAGATCATATGGAGGCCCTGTACAGGAAGGGCCACAGCAGGGTCTACCTGCTTAGGAAACTGAGAGCCTTTGGAATCCGGGGGGCACTTCTTAGAACTTTCTTCAACTCGGTAGTGGCATCAGCCATCTTCTTTGGAGTGGCCTGCTGGGGGAGCAGTATATCAACCAGGGACAGAAATAAACTTGACAAGCTGATTAGAAGGGCCAGCTCTGTCCTGGGGAGCCCACTGGACCCAGTGCAGGTGGTGGGTGACAGAAGGATACTGTCCGTGGTGAGCTCCATGCAGAAGAAGAAGTCCCATCCCATGCATGAGACTGTGATCGCGCTGAGCAGTACTGTCAGTGACCGACTGCTCCACCCTAGGTGTGAGAAGGAGCGCTATCGGAAGTCTTTCCTCCCCACCGCGGTTAGGCTGTACAACCAACACCGACCTAAGCGGAGATCATTACACACAGAGAACTGAAATATCTCTCTGCCTGTTAAATCCCCCCCCCCCCCTCCTCTGCTACGTCCTATCTTTCTGTCTGCTATTAATGTAATGCCTCTCACCTTGGAACATTCCTGTACATGTTGTATTTGTATTTGTATCTGCTTATCTTTGCTGCTGTAACACACTGAATTTCCCCATTGTGGGACTATTAAAGGACTATTATTATTATTATAAAATGTATACCTTGATATTCCTAATTGCTGTATGGACAAAATTACCTTTTCATGTCTGTGATGTTTAGGTTTTTCCACGTTGTACATCTGGCTTCCACCTGTGTGCACAATTTTTAGGTAAACTTTTGGCTCTAGAACAGCCCTGCCTGTGCTAGCATGCTTATGGTAATAGTATCACCAGCACAACATGATACATGATACTTGCCATAGAATAAAGTGTCAAAGGTATTCATTTACAGTCAGCTTCTTCTTCCTAACACTATGGAAAGTATAGGAAATTACAGCCTGAATAGGATAATTACTAAGTATCTAGTCTGCTGTTTACATGATAAGTGAAGAAACCACCGGTCTCCATTGCTTTTTATTGCTGCTTTCTCCACAAGCAACCTCTACTCCAGACACTCAGCTATCTACGCCATGTGCCTAAAACTATTGAGATTGATCAAAGCAAATGAAAGTACATGTTTTATAATAAGCCGTAAAGAGAGCAGAGCAGGTGATTATAACTTATATTTATCTGAATTCTTCACTATTTTCAAGGAAAGGAAAAGGCCAAGGTCAGTTGCATGACTTCACTCAATAAAATATAGAAAAAGTCATAGTTAAAATACAAAGCCATTTATCAAAATTCAAGAACTGCAGCACTTTCCCTCACCAGACCACAAATAGGCACATTTATTATAGTACTTAATAAGTGACAGACTCCTCACTGCTCTCCTGTGCTGTCAGCTAGCTGCGCTCAGTATATGCATATATATACAGTATATATACACATGTGTATATATGTGTGTGTTTGTGTATATAACATACATATCTGTGTGTGTACAACTAAACAATACATTAGGCTGGCTTATCTTTCTTCCTGTTTTCATTTTCTGCGTAGCACATTTGTGTTTGCATATTATACCAAATCTCCAGGATTAGTTTTATAGTTGCTGCCTATTAATGTTAGTCTTATATATTTTTAGATACAGAATGATAATGTAAGACATAAGGTCATTAAAGGGAAATTACCCCATTGAACAAGCAGCATAATCTTCCAGTATCATGGTATAAAGCAGAAGTAGCTGAGCCGAGGCTTTTTGTGCTGGGAAAAAAATCAGCAGAACTAGTACTTTATTCATTTTAAGCTTTGCTCATTCTAGACTTATGGGTTTAGTCGGCGGTCCTACTCATTTACCGACTATGTAGACATGCTTATAGAGGAAAAGCAGTCAATCAACTCCGCCCACTGGACTCCTAAGCACAGAGAGAGCAGAGATTTCAATTAATAAGTTATCATTTATAATGAATCTTTTCCTTCAAAGCTATATATTAATGTTCTCAACTATTCCTACTCTTGGAATATTTTCTTGGTGGCGAAACAATTAGTATTTTCCTTCATGTTTGAGGACAGCAATATATTGGATGACTTGGTGATACAACTATGGCTACCTTCCAGAATTACTGAGCAGAAGAGCATCATCACAATATATAGATACCTAATGTAAAAGATGTATCCACCTAGTCTTACAAAGAATGTGCTGCAATGTATAATGCTCCAGTGAGCAATTTTACACTAAGACTTGTTCTATAGTGTTTGTGAATGCAACCTTCTAAATAGCCTGTCGTAGTAGGCCTGTGATGGAGTGCGTTGGCTCCAGAGGTGAGTCCCTGGCATGTAACGGGTTAAACCGTAATTCTCCAGGATGCTTTGGGAGAATAGGAGAGCAGTGGTTGCTGCACAACCTGTACTCTGTCAGAGTAATTTAATTATGGGTAGTTAGACTTCTGTGTAATTTGTTAATGGCCATTCCCTGCACAAAGAGCATAATTTTGCCAGGGCACCGGCAATTTGATGCATTTTTCGCAGGGTGCTGTCAAATGAAAGAGAGTTTTCATTGAATTTCATATTGTGCTTTAGCCTAGAGGGAGAATATCAATGAAGCAGTGAGCAGTCCTCGTTTTTTGGACTTATTAGAATGCATGCAAGAGCGAATGGCAGTAATCCCCTCTGTTTTGAGAAAAGCCTGGTATGAAATTGGACATCTCAGATCGCGACATGCATAGATTTTTTTTTAACTCTGATAAAAATGTTTTGACGGCTTATTACTTTTTACCACATCCACTTTTTTTCTATATATATGTATGTTTTTTCACTTCTTTGCTTTAAAGCTGAACAGTTTCATTGTCGCATTTCTCCACTTCATTAGCTGCTGGCATTTCTGGTCTAAGCTGCTGCTTCAGTTCTACATTATGCCTAACGGGCTTTATGTATTCCAAGCTTAATGAACTGTTGTCTAAGGATTCTGAAGGGAAACATTCCAGGAAGCAAATAAAAAGCAAACCCTTTGTAAAATCTTTTAGCTTCTTGATCTACAAACAGTGCATTTGCTTAGCCGTTTGCGTTTGGTATTTTATCTTTACTTTTCAGCTTTTGTAATTGTTTCGTGCTGTGTTGCCTGTTTGTTTTTTTTAATTTTGGTATATTCTATATGTGTTCTTTTTATGTATTGGTTAGGCAGTTCTATCTGCTTGTAGTCCTACCAAACTGACAATAAACAGGCTTCTTATAATATGCTTCCCGAATGGACTGGGAAAATGGAGTTCTATGAAACTTAATTAAACTTCTCCATAATGAAAGGGGCCTTAAGATTAGAATAATTGTGTTCATTTTGTGGAACTTTATCAAAAACATTAATTCGTAAATGACCAATAGCTTTGGTTAAATTCAGCAAATTTGTTAGTTTAGAAATTGCTTTGGTAAATCAGGTTATTCTAAATTTAAGGTGGTCATCCATCTTAGATTCGCAACCGATTATCCTTTTCTCCTCCTATCTTTCCCAATATTAATATCAATTAATCTGTTTGGAGGCTGCTGTCAGTCTCTCTCCTCATAACATCATGTTTGGCTCAGTTGAACATTGATGTTGTTTCTATTACATGATATTGTTGTGAGGCTGCCAAACACCTCTGGAACCAGGGTTGTGCAGTGGAAGTCCTGGACTCGGGACCAGAAACACTAGGCTCACACTGTGAACTCAGTACGAGACTCCGTCTCCCATATGTGGAGAGAAAAGTCCTGCATGGTGAAAACCTGGCTACCCCATTATAGTCTATAATGTCCGCATGTAACCGCTTTTTAAGCGGATAGGGTTTCCGTTTTTTTTGTCCTCAAGTGGACCTGAAGGACGGAAACCCGAACGCTACTGTGAACCTAGCGATAATGAATCCTGCTTGAAAATAATAATATTATTAATTGTTTTTAATGATATTATGCAATTATCGGGATTCTATCATTAAGTAGATGCACAGATGTGAAACAGTAGATATAGTAGCCTTAGACATTAGTCTGCTCTCTGTTGCATGTCTTTTATGGCTAGCTGATATCTTGCCCCAAGACAAAAGTCACCAGAGTTGTCTGGAAGCCACTCTTCTATGCAGTTACCATGCAGGTTTGGCTGAATTCTGTATAGGTCCACATCTTTAATAATATCTCTACAATACACAATAGTTCTTGACAAGGCAGTTACATAGAATTATGCTCCTTTGTGATTGTTTCCATGGAGCTATGTACATTATTTTTTTGATGGGTCAGTGTCAAGGTGTTGTACTCCTTTATTCTTTTCTTTTGTTATCATATATTATATAAACATGGGGTAATATTCCACCTAGACTAAAGATAGACAACCTTGGTATTTTTATTCATTATTGAAGGGCATTCTTTACAAAAGAGCATCTGATGTCTGTATATAATTTAAACTATATTTAATCACAGTGTATAACTTTTATTAAAGGGAGTCTATCAATTCCAGCCATACCTTTCTTTATCTGATCCACCATGGATCAGAAATTGCCTTTTTAGCCTTATGTAAATGAGGTCCAGGGAGCACAGGGGGGTGTTAGCGTTGGTCAGGGAGCACAGCCGCGTCATCGTGGAATAATGCTTCTTTTAACTTCTGTGCCAATTTTAAAATGCACTTTTTTAATTATAGACTTCCTTTAATCACAGAACAAGCTTTCACACAACGGGATATTTGTCATACATTTTACATTAAAGACCCTGGCTATGTTCTTATCAATGGCTCTCAGCTGTTGTAGAATAAAAAGTTTCACCAGTTACAAAACCTGCAAATGACACTGCATAATGTGGTTTGCGTGTAAGCGCTTGTGATAGTAACAGAGACAGCAGTAACGGTGGCAGCAGTATCGGAGGCAGCAGTAACGGAGGCACCAGTAACAGTGGCAGCAGTATCGGAGACAGCAGTAACCGTGGCAGCAGTATTGGAGGCACCAGTAACGGTGGCAGCAATATCGGAGGCAGCAGTAATGGAGGCACCAGTAACAGTGGCAGCAGTATCGGAGGCAGCAGTAACGGTGGCAGCAGTATCGGAGACAGCAGTATCAGAGGCAGCAGTAATGGTGGCAGCAGTATCGGAGGCAGCAGTAGCGGTGGCACCAGTAACGGTGGCATCAGTATCGGAGGCAGCAGTATCAGAGGCAGAAGTTACGGTGGCAGCAGTAACGGTGGCACCAGTATTAGAGGCAGCAGTAACGGTGGCACCAGTAACGGTGGCAGCAGGATTAGAGGCAGCAGTATCAGAGGCAGCAGTATCGGAGGCAGCAGTAACGGTGGCACCAGTAACGGTGGCAGCAGTATCGGAGACAGCAGTATCAGAGGCAGCAGTAACGGTGGTAGCAGTATCGGAAGCAGCAGTATCAGAGGCAGAAGTAACGGTGGCAGCAGTATCAGAGGCAGCAGTAACAGATGCACGAGTAACGGAGGCAGCAGTAATGGTGGTAGCAGTTGATAGCTTTGTTGTTTCTGTAGCTTTTCCTGCTTTTGCATTCATATTCTGAAAAAACACTTGTTAGAGAATACATACGATTACAAAGAGACAATAATAATAATAGAAAAAGCTCATCACAATGTTTTCTGTCTCCCATTGCCATGTTTTTTGAAGTAGGTCAGAACACAGTCAGACTCTAAAGTTATGTAGCTGATAGATGTAGTTATTAGATTTGTCCGTGAGTTGTTTGTATGTGCCCATTGTTATACAGCCCTGAAATGTTTCCTGATATCCTGCCACTATGTCTCATTGCTGATTTGTGACATAGCACACAAAGAAAGATGTTTCCAGCCACTAACAAAACCCCACATATGGCACTCTGCCACCTGCCTCTAACTTTGGACAATGCCCGCTCTTGTTAAATGTTTTTCTTAGCCTTGGGCGTTTTGCGATGAGTCTTTAAACTGTATGTTCTTTGTTCGTGTAGTAATATGCAAATAACAAACCTACAGCAGGCCAAAAGTTTGAGAATGATACAAAATATGAATTTACAAAGTCTACTGCTTCAGTTTTTCTAATGGCAATTTGCATATACTCCAGAATGTTAGAAAGAGTGATCAGCAACAGCAATACTTGCAAAGTCAAATTGCCTAGAAAATGAACTTATCCCCCAAAACACATCAACACATGCAGCCCTGCCTTAAAAGGACCACCAACACGCAGTGATTGCTCCAAACACGGGGTGGGTGTTGATGAGGACAGGGCTGGAGATCAACTGTCATGATTAAGTAAGAATGACACCACTGGACACTAAAAGGAGGCTGGGCTTGCCATCATGTTTCTCTTCTGTTAACCATGGTATCTCTAAAGAAACACGGCAGCATCATTGCACTGCACAAAAATGGCCTAACTGGGAAGAGTATGCAGCTAGAAAGATTGCACCCAGCAACAACACGCATCACAAGAACCAAGGAGAGAGGCCATGGTGCCAAAAAGGCCCAGGGCGCCCAAGAAAGACCAGCAAGCGGCAGGACCGCCTTAAAAGTGCAGCGCGGGATCGGGCTACCAGCAGGCAGAGCTGCTGAGGAATGGCAGCAGGCAGGTGTGAGTGCATCTGCACGCACGGAGCGGAGACCTGGAGCAAGGCCTGGTCCAAGGAGGGCAGCAAAGAAGCCACTCTCTCTAGAAAAACACAGGGACAGACTGATATTCTGCAAAAGGTACAGGGAGTGGACTGCGAAGACTGGGGGAAAGTCATTCTCTGATGAATCCCCTCGATTGTTTGGAACATCTGGAAAACAGCATCGGAGAAGAAGAGGTGAGCGCACCACCAGTCTTGTCCATGCCAACTGTAAAGCATCCTGAAACCACATGTGTGGGGTTGCCTCAGCCAAGGGACCACGGCTCTCTCACAGTCTTGCCAAAAACACAGCCATGAACAAAGAATGGTACCAGAATGTCCCCAAGAGCAACCCCCAACCGCCAAGAGCAGGGCGCCAACAAGCCTCCAGCAGATGGAGGACCGCCAAAAGCAAAGGGATAACAAATGGCCAGGGAACAAAACAAGAGATTTTGGGCCAGGCGGGAAACTCCCCAGATCTAATCCCAGAGAACGTGGCAACACAAGAGATGGGTGGACAAACAAAACCAACAAACAGACAAAATAAAGCAGATCTGCAAGAATGGACTGCTACAGCAGGATTTGGCCAGAAGTGATGAGAGCAGCCAGGGAGAATGCAGAGGCCTGAAGAAGAAGGGTAACACGCAAATATGACTGCTGCATTAACTCATCTAACTGTCAATATAAGCTTCTGTTACTCAAATATGAATGCAATTATATTCTGTATGGTAAATCATCTGACAACACACATAAAACCAGGGGCAGCAGATCATGTGAAAATATAATATTTGTGTCATTCTCAAACTTGGCCTGACTGTATTTAGCTAGAAAATACTTGAAAATTAGTGAGTCCTTACATACTGTACATTGTTTTACTCAGTTTGATCTATTATGAAGACATTTTTTCTATTGTGACACATTGAACACTTGAAACAAATGTTCACTCTAATTTAGATGAGAATTAGAAAAATGAAACATTAATTTCTACTACATTTAGTGCACACATTACAGGTCCATCGACGTACAGGCGACATAGTACCTTAAATGCTTGTTAGCACTTAGGCTATTTATTTTATTCATGGCTTTTATTTATATGGATATGGAATATTGAAACAAGTATTTCTTGATGGAAAAAGGAAAACTCACTCTAGTACCACCTTTTGGAAGGTAGCTCCCTACCCAAGGAAAAGAGACATGTCTGTAGACAGCTGTTTTGGGGTTATTACCCCTCAGCAGGTTACTGGTATGGCTGGGTGAGAGATCATAGATGTGGGTCAGAAGGGGTACTATGTCTCCTTAGAGAGACTGCCTATGCACGCCATCTTACAATGTGTAGAGTCTAACAGACTTATATGGATGTCATAGAGGAGTTGTTCCACTTTGGTAACTTCTCTACCAGAGTATAGAGGCTCTACAAATGGCAGCACCCTCAGTGGAGGACTCAACAATGCCATATATAACATGCTCGCCCAATTATTAAATGTGCAGCTTTTAATTTATTTATTTATTACGCTTACTTATATAGCGCCATCATATTCCGCAGCGCTTTACAGACATTGACAGTCACTGTCCCATATAGGGCTCACAATCTACATTCCCTATCAGTATGTCTTTGGAGTGTGAGAGGAAACCAGAGTACCCAGAGGAACATACAAACTCCTTGCAGATGTTGTCCTTGGCAGGATTCAAACCCAGGACTCCAGCGCTGCAAGGTTGCAGTGCTAACCACTGAGCCACCGTGCTGTACAGTATATTTTCCTTGCAGCAGACACTGTTATACACCAAAATATGTACTCTTGTAACAAAACACCAGCAGAAGTCTAAGTTTAGCTTTGCCCTAGTAAGGTGGTAGCTTCACCGGTTGGCACTGTTCCTTTGTTGGTTTCAAACCCAGGATCCAGGTAATATGAAGGACAACATTTGCATGGAGTTCGAGTGTTCTACAGTCCTGGGGAATGTGTTGTACCTGTTAGAGGCCATCCCTCCAAATCTCAGTCTTTCTTGATTATTACATTAAATGTGTACCTGTCCTTTGAGGCTTTTTTTAGAATAAGTTGTGTACAATCTTTCTGATGATTATATGACTTTGTTCAGCATTTATCACCAGTATTCATCTTTTCAGACTCCTTCTTCAATTGTCATTTTTCCCTAAACTAAGCTCTAGTAGGAGCAGAGACTAGCTAAGATGATGTCTCATATACACCGCTCACATAGAGAAGAGGAGAACCTGCTCCCTCCTTCCCTTTCCACCCTGTTCTCCATAGACTTTTATGCACAGCACCTGTAATCTGATCCCTCAGTGAAGCTGTTAATCTGTCTCATCTTTGCCTCTGCCAGGGGCTATTCACACAGGGGAAAATGAAGAGGAATTCTAACGGTTACCTGTGGCAAAATTCTGGTACAAAACATCGCCAGTCCGTTGCAACTTTCCGCCGCTGATTAGGCCCAGATGAATGGGCCCAATCACCAGGGAGTCTCGAGCCGCGGACTCTGCGACTAAATCAGCAGCAATCGGAACAAGATCGAGTAGAATGCTTATTTTTTCAGCATTGTGCTGTAATGAAAATAATGGGAGGCAGAATCTGGATGGAATCTGACGCTGATATGCGGATGGAACCTGGCCCCAAGTCAGCGGCAAATTCCTATGTTTGAACGCCCCCTTAAGGCTAATGTTAGCAGTGAATTAAAAGGGAATTGACAGTACAGGAAGTGGGGGAAGGGTGGCTGTAAATGGAGAAGAAGCATTTTTCTATATTAGAATTTTTTACTGAGTTTCTTAACTTTGCTCATATCATTGATTTATGTAAAGTTCATTGAAAGGACAGAGACAATGTAAGAATATCATAAAATTAATGTCTAGTTTAACATTTCATTGTACAGTCAGTATGTACCCGCATTTGGTTGCAAAATACTTTCCCGTACAGCACTGATACAATGTTTTCGGTTACAATATTAGTGTAAATATGGATAAACTTCTGGACTCAGTAAACATACACTCTTAAAAGCTTCTTTCTGAAGCCAAATATTACAGGACGTGTTTCACAGTGGCATTGGGTAGTTAGTTTATCTGTCTCTACATTTCTTCTTCTGTATCATTTGAAAGAGACTTGCATATCCCTTCTGGCTTTAGACATTAAAGGTTAATTCGTGGTATTCCATATGTTTCCTTACCCAGCTGCTGAATTTCAAAACATGCCCTTGACAAATGGGGTCACCATGTAAGGTCACATTGTTAAGGGAATGGAAGTCACTAACTGCAGTATGACACTTTCAACCGTCTATTCCATTTTAATGTTTCCTTATGAGAATGCATTGTACATTAAGTACTGGATACAACAATCTTTTTTTCCAGCTGGGAACAGATAAAGAAAGTCACTTAGGCTCCATGTATGATAGGAACTCTAGTTCCTATTAGAAATTTTTCTTTCTGAGCCGTTCTCTATAAGAGGTTGTCTGAGCCGCACAATAGTTTCAGCTTCCCGTATTCAATGATAAGTAGTGGTAATATGTTGAAGTAGGCCATTTGGGTAAGTATCCC
The DNA here is from genome assembly GCA_947044405.1 of Leptodactylus fallax. Lineage (NCBI taxonomy): Eukaryota > Metazoa > Chordata > Amphibia > Anura > Leptodactylidae > Leptodactylus > Leptodactylus fallax. Next base: position 7,791,294 of record CAMRHE010000020.1, read on the forward strand.
TTCACTCATAAAAATCTCTGAATTGTTTATATCGGAGTCATTTTGTGGGAAGTTTCTACTTTTGCTGTTCTCACAACGTTTCCTAATTCGATTAAAATGTCTATTTCCAGTGATAGATCAGCTGCAGTTCTGTAATACTGCATACTTCAGCATTTCTATACAATACTCTTGTATATTAAAGTTTCAAAAACGCGCCCGCGCTCATCGGAATGGTTTACATTTTAACCATCAGACATTAAATGTTTTGAATATTTTATATGGTAGATTTAAGTGTAAGTACATTTCCAAAGTAAACATCGGATACCTAATTCTTATCGACACTGCCGAGTAGACTTTAACCCTGTATCGCACTGTAATCACACTAAAACGGACCACAAGCTGATAGCCATCATGATTATGGATATTGTCAGACTGCTTCAGATTTACTTGGCTCATTAGTCTTTTTCCCAGAGATGTTCTGTATTCCATATACTAGGAGCCTGAATGGTTCAAGGAGTTATCCAGCTTTTAAAGTCAATGGGAGCTGAGCTGCAGTATCGGCGCCCTTCCACTATACAGGGACAGGAGTCAACCACTTCTAGTCCCATGGTGTGTATAGTGCCGACGTTGGAACCTTTGCAGATTAGCTATGTCCTGGAACAGGCAGCTTCTGCCTTTCTTACTTGCTGTACTTTTAGAAGGAACAGTTATAAATACTGCAACCATGTTCCATAGACTTCAGTGGGACACCACTGCAGTACTCATAACCACTGCTGCTAAAATCTAGTGACTCGAACAGCACCTGGCTTTGGAAATAGCTGATTTCAGTTTTTTGGCAAATTGTAGAAAGTTGCAATTCTTGTGCAAATTGTGGTTTTTCAATTCTGTTCAAAAGGGGTGTGGCGGGGCCATCCACCAGATTTATCACCATTCACGCTGGAAATCTGAAGTAGACGATGTTATAAATCTACACCAGCTATGAGCTGGCATAGATTTACCCTGCAGATGCACGGCCCAGTGGAGGGTGCACCGCCTCAAGGGGTTACTTATTTCTGAAGACAGGTATTTAAAACAATGGGCAATGAACCATTCTTTTCAATTTGATTTATAGGGAATAATTATAATAAAATTGTACTACAAATACTTCTTCAGTAGTGTAGATTTAATGCTTTACCTAACTACAGATGAGTTCACATAATATTGAGTAGTGATGTAAGAACAGAATAGCTGGCAGTAAGTAAGTAGGGATATTCATTGAGGAATAGTTAAGAAACCATCAGTTAACGATCCTCAAACCCACTTGTGGTTCTAAATGCTCCATCTCAGGCAATGATTCTGTCGATAAACATGTCATCTTCCAGACAGTATTATCTCATTTTTTTGGTTTCACCTGAACAGATTGTATTTTCTGCATTCCAGTGGAGTATTCTCCCTCTGCTTTTGCCATTGATTAAGCGATTGTTTTACAGCTATGTATAAATGCCTCTGGTTCTGACTCCTATTGTGTGCTCTGTTTTCTTTCTAGTGATGTTTACAGATTGTGGTGCACAAAGACGGATAAAGTATGCAACTAGTAACCCAACAGATTTTCGAATCGATGATGATGGAGTGATATTTGCTGCAAGAACCTTTGACATTTCGCCTAAAGAGACAGCATTTTTGGTGTATGCCCAAGATGAAGAAACCCAAGAGTTATGGCATGTTACAGTGAAAATCACTCTACGACCGCAGCATGCTCAAGATCCAGTACCGGTAGGCATATCTTATACCAATCACTAAAACACAGTAAATGCTGACAGTTATGCCTTCCTGTTTCTTAGCACATAGAAGAAATGTCATATCCCCATTTAACAGGCACATCCTAATATAATTTGCTTATAAAAAGGGTTTTATCATTAGCACACAAAGCAGTATGTGTTGCATGTCTACATAATAAAAATTAGTTCAAAAAACTTTTTACAAATGAGAATATCTATTCCTCTCTCCTTTCTACAGTATGTATACTTGTAGGTGCAGTTGATTTGCTTAAAATATTTTAGATTTTTTTTTGTTTGTTTGTTTAAGTTGGAAGGGACCTCAAGGGCCATCGAGCCAACCCCCGCAAAAGCAGGAATTCCTAAAACATCCCAGCATATACCTATCCAGTTCCGCTTGAAGATTTCAATTGATGAAGAACTCACCACCTCCCGTGGCAGCCTATTCCACTCTCTCACTACCCTTACTGTTGAAAGTTTTTCCTAATGTCTAATCTGAATCTCCTTCCCCTTAGTTTCATCCCATTCTTCTCGTGCTTCCTTCTGCTAATGAGAATAGGGTAGATCCCTCTGCACTGTGACAACCTTTGTTTGATGCTATTTGCATGGTAGCAAATACTAAGGCAGCTATACTAATGCTTTATAACATTTACACAATATAGAAGTTGATGAGGCAGTCAGAAGATGTCCCAGATCTATTACAGTGGCACAAGTTGTTTGATAGACTTGGAGTATCTTAAAGGGTACCTGAGTTTTTATCAAAAGTTGAAATATCCACAGGGTCTTTCTGAGCAGTCTGTCCTCTTGCTGTTTAAGGCTTCATACTTGGTTTTCTATCAGTTTTTTTTGCTGCTAACAGCAGCACATTTTGCAGTTCTGTCTTAAGATGGGTATGTGTACAATACAGAGCATTTTGCCCCCCCCATTTAATTCTGCCAAGAGTAACTCTATATATCGAACACATATCTGAGAAAAGTCCAAGTGAACATAACATATGTTATCCAAAAGGACACTGAAAAACATAAATCTGAGCATAATAATGAAAGCTGCTTGTTGTCTATGATTAACATGCCATCACTAATAACACAAGCAACTAGTCAAAATAGATAGACTCTCCTTAGTAGTGTACAGGCAGAAAAATCTGCGTGGAAACATGAAGAGGTTGTGAAGAGGGACCTGACCCTCCCCTTCCATTTCCTCTCCATGTTCCCCTCTTGAGCCTATTGGTTTCTAAAGACGGATTGTCCTAGTAATAGGGAGTGAACAGCAAATTAGGAAGGGGGGATACACCTAGTGGCAGCAACTTTAGAGAGGCAGAAATTTTTTTTTAAATAAAGTGAATTATATTTTGGTCCAGAATCATGTACTTTCTATCTTTATACCTCCAATTGGGTGGCATCATTTAGATCAGAATTTTGCCCCTAAAGACTTATGCCGGTAATAACTCTGGCACATTTTACCCATATAGTCTCACCCCTGTAAAACAGTAAGTTTCATTTGCTGTGCACCAAAATGATGGCACAACTAATGCTGGAATTCTGGAACAACAACAGAGTTTTGTGTGTAGTTACATGCAATTCTGTCCCAAGATGCAGGAATTGGGATTGGGTACAACTTTTAAATATGCTAGTGTATAGTCTAGTATATCATAAAACCATTGATTAATGGCAGATTACGGGTTAATAGTAGTTTGGACCATTGGTGCCGACTTCCAAGGCATCCATGGGGTGAGGTATTGTAGGTGTAACCATAGTGGGACCACACCAACAGACAAGGTATTCATTCAGCTTAGTTAGCTCTTTACAAGCCTGATGTTACTAGTGGCCTGGCAGAAGAAATTAGGTTAGGCAAGATTCACACTTGCGCCGTGCTCTCCGTCGTTCATATCCGCCATGGGAACCGAGCGACGGGAGAGTCCGCCCACTAAAACAGCGGTTACCCCCGGTCCCCATAGACTATAATGGGGTCCGCTGGGTGTCCGGCCTGTTTCGGCTGGTTTTATACTGAAAGTGAATATACTGAGTTTATACTGAAGTCCTTCATGCTGGTCTTTTCTCTCCGCTGATTTTCGGCCGAATCTGCGACGGAGTCTTTTGTGGAGACTCCGACGCAGATGTGAATGAAGCCTTTGGATGGTTAAAAATTAAGTGAATAGTAGTAATTCAATATATTCTATTTGTCAATTTATACAAAGGTGAAAAAATAAGTGTGTATTATCTTATTTATGTTATAGCCAAAATGGCAACTATTCAGGTGGGCATTAGAGTTAATGCACCTTTTGGCCCAATATAGAGGTTTTGGGTCAGGTCTGCCAGCAGTCTGCACCCTGGACAGTATAGTAGTAGATGTTTGTTTTCTGCACGTCACAGGAGCTGTTACTTTTATTTTTTAGTATGATTTATACTGTCATATTTTAAAACCTAAAGGGCGAATTGGAATTTTATGGATTGATGCCATTTTTACTTGCATAAATAAACTGTAAATCCTGTTTATGTTCAGTTATGTGACAGCATCTCACAGGATCTCTGGGTCAGTCCTTTCGGGAAATTAGAGGCTTATGCTTTGTACTTTGGTCCATAGTTGTAAAGTGAAAAACTATTGAAATATATAAAATCATAGCTAAAAAAAAGCTTCAGGTTCCATTTATAGTACTTTATGAACCACATTGTTTAGCAAGTCATGAAAAGGACAAAAATATCCCAGTAATGACGATTGGGTCAGTTTATAAGATAACCTGAACGCACATCTAATACCAACTAAATCCTTTTCTTTCACACCAGAAAATCTGAATTTGATGAAAATGCTCCCTATTCAATGTCTCTGTCATCTTCTAATCAAATTTTACTACTCCGCCATAGTCCTTTGTATGTGAATAGAGGCCTTAATTGCAAATAGATGTGTCCGTGGATCAATACAGCTCTTGTTTATTGATTTGATTTTTAATTGGCTTGTGATTGAAGATGCACAGAGTCGCAGGTAAGTAAAAATAGCAAGATTTGTAGCACTTCTTGCAACTTCTTAGTTATATAAGCAATAGGGAAGTACATATATAGTAGTTCCTGCATAGAAAGATTTGTGTTTTTATCTGAATAATGAAAGTTAGATTGTAATGGGATCAGTGTTCATAATAGACTATGAATATATAAGTTTCTCCTTAAAGGGGTTTGCTAGGAGTTTTTTTTTCTTTAGGATAGGCAATAAATATCTGTGGTGGGGGACCGACAGGTGGACCCACATTAGTCTGCTGTTTGGGGCCACTTATGGCGTCTGTACTATACAGTGCACAGAGCCAGAAGCAGATGGCTGCAGTTTCTGTATAGTGGTTGAGTGCCAATACTGCAGTTTAGCTTACATTGATTCAGTTATGGCGCCCAGTCACTATATAGGGCAGGCGCTATAAGTATGGGGGTCATGTCTCTGCTAGTTATTGGCTGAGCAGACATCTCCAGGCATTTCCTGAGGGATTAGGCAGCATTGGAACCGAAGCAGCAAAGGAGCGGTGATAGGTGAGTATTGTATTTTCATTACCTTATGACTCCTATAAACTGCAGGAATTAAGATTTTGTTATTTAGGACTAGTAAATAGCTTTCTTGCTTGTTAACCGGAGTTTGTCAAGTCCAAAATGTCTCCCAAGCCAATAACAATGCCGTGTAGGAGCCTTTAATAGGACCATAAATATACCTATATGGCCACAAACCAATGTAGCGGTGCAGAGATAATCATCTTTTTATGGATATGCAGATCAGCTTGCACTTGTATTAGTGGTGGGCCAGATTTGTCCGATTATCTCTTCATTGTTTCATCGTTTTCTGGCCACAAAGGTATTTTTTGCTTCTACTTATATTATTGGTTTGGGAACAGGGGAATAACTTAAAGTTTTCAAGCCCGAGTGCAAAATCCGTAATGGGGCCCCCACTTTCCATTTGCCATGTATAACACAGGTGTCTTTTTACATTGTAGAGAGTGCCATGTATAACACAGGTGTCTTCTTAGGTTGTAGAAAGTGCCATGTATTACACAGATGTCTTCTTACATTTTAGAGACTGCCATGTATAACACAGGTGTCTTCTTATGTTGTAGAGAGTGCCATGTATAACACAGGTGTCTTATGTTGAGACGCCTGAAACGTCTTTCACTCTAAGTAGAGACTGCCATGTATAATACAGGTGTCTTCTTATGTTGTAGAGACTGCCATGTATAATACAGGTGTCTTCTTATGTTGTAGAGACTGCCATGTATAATACAGGTGTCTTCTTATGTTGTAGAGAGTGCCATGTATAACACAGGTGTCTTCTTATGTTGTAGAGAGTGCCATGTATAACACAGGTGTCTTCTTATGTTGTAGAGAGTGCCATGTATAACACAGGTGTCTTATGTTGTAGAGAGTGCCATGTATAACACAGGTGTCTTATGTTGTAGAGAGTGCCATGTATAACAGAGGTGTATTGTTATGTTGTAGAGAGTGCCATGTATAACACAGGTGTCTTCTTACGTTGTAGAGAGTGCCATGTATAACACAGGTGTCTTCTTATGTTGTAGAGAGTGCCATGTATAACACAGGTGTCTTCTTATGTTGTAGAGAGTGCCATGTATAACACAGGTGTCTTCTTATGTTGTAGAGAGTGCCATGTATAACACAGGTGTCTTCTTACATTTTAGAGACGCCTGTATAACACGGTGCCTATGTGGTGCCATGTATAACACAGGTGTCTTCTTATGTTGTAGAGAGGCTTTTGGACCCCCTCAGGCTCCAGGGCCCGGTAGTGATGCTACCTCTGCATACATATAATAAGGTATAGGGGAGCATTTAGTCAAAGGGTTTCCAATAGTGGCGACATTACACATTTTACATGTGTAACATGTAAAATTGCAAGGTAGTGGAATTGGCCATAATGTGATATGGGTTTACTGGAAGGCTATATTTCATGCATCTCTCAGCACAGCTCTACACATTTTCCATCTTCCTTCACAAGCTTATTAAGATTTATGAAGTCTTTTTTGCAAGGAGATATTGGAAATCCCTCTTGTTACTTACCTAAGAGAACAACGCTTACTGTTACAGATTCCAGTGTTGAAGGGATTTTATGTGGTAGACACCCACCCTTATAAATGAAAATTGTGTGACGCATAATCCATGAGTGGAAACAGAGAGGACTGTTGACACCCACATAAGATTAATGATCAATGTGCAAAGTGGGTCATCCAGAGCATCCATCCTGCCTGACATAGGTTTAAAATAATTACAGAATTAATTTTGTGGGATTTAATAGGGTCATAAATATTTGAGACATTTCTTTACCAGTACATATTTAATGTGGCTTTGGAACTTGCATGACAGTTTTGCATACCAAAGTCTGATTTAAGCTTTCTGCCTGGATCGTGGCAGATTTCTTGATAGACTATAATATAAATCCTGCAAATCTCTTCACTTATTCAGTAATCAGGGTGAGGGGCTTTACGGACTCATGCTGTGCCTTCATAGGTATACGCTTAGCTTTGTATTACAGGCTAAAACAAATAAGACTTTGCTTAAGAAGTCACAAAAGGTATTTAATACATGTATAACTATACACATAGTAAACTACAGAGGTGTATGATAAAAGCCTTTACTGTACTATTATAAGCCCCTTTCTTTAGGCTGTGTGCACAGATAGATCATTAGTTAGAGGGAGGCACTGGGAGTAATTGTATTTTACGTCAAGCCTATATTCAGTTTTGCGCAGCGTTTTTTATTCTTTACTTCTTTGTGATAATTATTTTTAAAGTACAAACATTCATCTATACAAATTCCACATATAAAAAGATCAGCATCTATTGTTTACCCCTTAAACACCCACCAGTCCAGCCCCCTTTCCCCCAGTGCAACACAGGCTTCCAAAAATACTGTTTATTATAATCGCACCAAATTTCCATTTCTTCTTATGCCACCTGTGTTTGCACAAAGAAATTGTAATAGAACACTATTACCGTGGAAGAATACTGTATCCATTCATCTAAAGAATGACCTTTATCAGACATCCAGGGTTTTCCAGTCAATTTTAGCCAATAGTAATAACTTCACAGTTGGCCTTAAAGGAAGTCTACCACCTCCCCCAAACATATTCTACAGTCTCCACCATGTTACAGAGCACATTACAGTGATAAACAACATACCACTGTTATATAAGTCACTCTTGTAGACTTGGAGAAAAAACTATTTTGAACTATTTTGAAATCTTATGCAAATTAGACTGATGGTGCACTGGGGGTGGGCCTACAGCTCTAGGAGCACTGCTGTTTCCACCTCCGGGAGTGGGAGTTGGTCCTCTCATTTCTATAACATCACTGATCCTAACTGAACAGCAAGAGCTCCTAGGACTGAAGGCCCGCCCCCAGTGCTGAAGGCCCGCCCCCAGTGCACCAACTGCATCATTTGCATAAGGCTTTAAAGTTGTTTTCTACAAAAGTGGCATATATAACAGATGTATGATGTTTATGACTGTAATGTGCTCCGTAACACAGTGGTAGCAGTTGAATATGCTTGGGGGAGGTGATAGACTCCCTTTAAAGAGAGCATGTCAGCTCTCCTGAGAAGTCTGTTTTAGTAAATATGTATGTTTCCTATGATATAACAATTCTGGGGCATCTGTTCTCATAAATTTCAGTTGTACCCATCCCTTGTATTTCCTTTTAGATGTTTATGAATAAATTGGCAACTGGGTGTCACCATTCTCCTTGTGTCTGTAATCACAATGAAACTGTCAGCACTGATTGGACAATGCCCCTAAATGTTAACACCTGGTTGTCATATACTCATACATTTTTAATAGGAATAACAGAACAGTAGAACGCAGAGTTATAAGAAATGTTGCTCCAGAGCTGTCATATGATGGTGACAGGTCCCCTATAAAGAATTTCCCCAGTGCAACCTCAGCAAGTATAAATCTCCTGATACACACTTAGATATGGTGGTATGTGAATATTCCCATTTTTGATCTTTGACCATTGACCAATGGTAATGTATAGAATAAAACTACGTAAAATCGAGTAGCTTTGTAAAGACATTTCTTACATTATTTATCTTGCCCTAGTTTTCAGTTACAGTCCGTATTCCACAGCTGCATTCACAGATCTGCTGAGAAATCTCACAGCACTCCCTGCTGGCTCATTGTCTACCCACAGCTTGCTTTTGGGTACAGGTGTAATATTTAGAAAAATGTAGGTCTGATATAGAGAAAAAGTCACCCAGAATACAATGCAGCAGATAGACCTCCTGCTGACCTTTACCTATTGTAGTAACCTTATATATATATATATCCCTCCCTCCAGTATTGGTTAACTGACTTGGAGAAATTCTGGATGCTATACAGCCTAAAACTAGAAAGCATTGTGCATGGCAACTACGGAATAATATTTAGGAATTATTGCAATGCGAAACGCCACATTCTAAGTTCCCCTTAAATTTATGTATCAGGAAACAGTATCCTTATTGACAATGAAAAATAACATTTTTCATGTTGGAATACTTTCCCTGTCACCTGCTGATATATATTTAGCACAGGCCTTCCAGTCTAAACATGATGAGTATATGATGAGGTCAGCTCCTCTTTTGCCTAGATTCCTCGTGGCTGCTGCAGTTATCCATCCTTTGTTGTGATAAGGGAAGGTGGTGCGCAGTGTGACTGTGGTTAGCATTGCTGCCCTCTAGTGGTGGGACCACAGCAGCATTTATGTCTGTGACCTTTGGAGAAGTACCTCCAGTAATGTACAGAAGTGAAATGAAGATTACGCAGCAATTGTATAGTATGGCTGTGACGGAGAATGATATTTTACCCTTACCTGGATTAATATAATAATAATTGTTAATATTTATATCATAATTCTGTTCATATTAGGAGGTCTTCTAATGAGGTGCAAGACATACAAGCCACCTTGATACTTTCCTAATTTTTTAGGCTATGTATGACAGTTTAGTACAGTCCACCATCTCATAGAGTCATCATCATAATATTAACATTTGTGGATGACGGGATCATTTCTTATGGAAATGAGAAAACAATACAATATTTAGTCTTTACGTCCTATTTAGAGGTGTGATGCATTTCTTTCTTTATATTCATTTTGCTCGTTTTAAGAATTCACATTATACAGTATACTGTAGTAAGTGGAAAATATCACAGATTTCCATACCTGTGGCAGTTCTGTACATGACAGCATTAGCCTTATCACATTCGTAATACATAATAAGCTGTGAATGCACCGTACGCTGCTCTGCTTACACAGCGTCATGGAAATCATGTCAACAGATGGAAATTTCTTTTGTGAATGAAATTCCATAACATTTTTGCAGCAAAGAAGTTAGTGTCACATGGAATTGGCTGTATAAAAGGGATTCATTCACAAAAATACTATATTTAAGGCTAAGGCCCCACATTGCGGAAAAGCTGCTTTTTTTTGTTGTAGATTTTGCTGCGTTTTTTGAGCCAAAGCCAAGAGTGGATTAGGCATAAAGGAGAAGTATAAGAACTTCCTATATATTTCCCATTCCTTTTGAAGCCATTACTGACTTTGTCTCAAAAACTGAGGGAGGATAATGGCTGGCCCGCCGATGCAACTAGATGTCACCTCATCACCCAATGTGCCTATGTAATCGATACCTGGATGGTTAAAGTTATCTGCCCACTTTACTGAATGGACCAGATAAGCTGGTTGAGCTGCTGTATGCTGTCTATCGGTATGTAGTGCTCAGGCAGGAGTTGGGGGCATACCATGGCTCAGGGACCAGTGGGGGGATCATCTGTTCCCCCATGGACCAGTCCTAGCCTGAATGCGAGATTCAGGACATTTCAGAAAAATTAGCTGGTGCTACCACTAAGATGGATGAAACTTGCAGTTTTTAATGTATGCTTTCCATCCATTTTTCACAAGTTTTCTGAACATGGGTCAGTTTTTAACATCCATTTTGCATCTGTTTGTTATCCATTTCTAACTGTCAGGTAAAAAAACAGATGAACTTCATTGTTCTTCATGGGTTAAAAACAATTGTCCATTACACGTCCATTTTTTACGTGCATGGGGCATCACACAAGCCTCTGCACTCTGTCTCAGTTCCAGCTCAGGTCACTAGTAGATAGTAGATTACTAGTTACTAGTAGATGTCATATCATATCTAAAGGGACTGTCCAATCCCTTTTTTTTTTTTTTTTGTTATAAAAAATAATTTTAATCATAAAATTATTTAAAGCTATGCATACCATATGTGTCAGAGTTCTGCATTGCATTCTGGTGTGAATCCACAGTATTGGAAATCATTACTGGATATGAAAGGCGAGCGGTAGCTTGCATTGATGAAACTGCTTGAAAAGGTTTGAGATGCAAATGTATGCATAGCATTGCCTATAGGAAGAGGAGAGGCTGCTGTATGATCACTGCACTATAAGGATTACCAACAGCTTTCGTGTTAGCCAGCAGTAGGGTAAAAGAACAGAGGTATGTAAAATGAATGACTGATTCTCAGTTTTTGCATTAGGGTTGCTTGCACTTCTATTTGTTCTAGCCATTGCAATGGACAGCGCTGTCTTCTGTACCACAAAGCTAAGATTGACTTTGAAGTATATTAACAGACTACAGCAGGGAATTTACATTTCTCTGGACTCCATAGACGTGATCTTATTAACGTGTATAAATACATACAAGGCCAATACAAATAACTGACACATGAATTTTTGATTCCGAGAACTTTACATAGGGACAGGGGAAAGACAATTTAAACAGCAAGGTAGGAAAGGGTTCTTTACAGTTAGAGTACTCAAAAGGATGTCATGGCAGATATTTGATATGTCAGAGGTATCATTAATAAAATCATGAATGACATTCTACTTTGTACACTGTGTATATCCATCATCCACAACAACTCATTGGTTGAAGTGCCAGTTGTCAGACTTCCTCCATTTTGATACTGAAGACCCAGTCCTAAGTCGCAGACAATGCTTTTAACTACTGCAATTGTATATACAGTAATTTTTTTTCTCTGGTTTTCAACTGCCTGAAGAAATGTATGGCCATTTAATAAATATAGAATATAAAATGTCTAGAGTTTTGTCTGCAGTTATTACATCGCAAAGACTCAGGAAAAACAGCCATGGTTGTGTATTTGAGCTTGCACTCTGAACTCTGGTCTTGTCTGGTTCTCATTTGCGCTCCCCCATTCTTACACATTTACTTACCTAGCTATTCCCTGGATAGCCACAATATTGATCCCTTTACTGTGGCCTCCACACATCAATCTAACCTCCTCTCCCTCACCTCTGTCTCTTAGCATGACACTCTCATCAAGATCTATGTTTTCTTCTGCTCCTGAGAGCTTCCCTCAAGCACTTTTTTCATGAGCTGCTCAAAACACCATTGAAGGCAAGCTTGCACCTATGGGGATCATGGACAAAGCATATGGCTAGGTTCATAGCTATTGCATGCTGTATCGCATCAATCTATCTTGGCTTACCTTATTTTATCGGGTTATTTTAATTTAACTTCCGCGGATGCAGCCTCAGGAACTGTACAAAATAATGCAGTTTCACAGATGAGATAACACAGTGACTCAGGCTATTATTTTATAGCACAAATCTCAGTGACGGAGGTGTTGACCCACTGCTATCCTGTGAAGTTCCAAGGTTGTTTTTTTTTTTTTTTTTAAGAAAATATTGGATCTACATGAATGGGGTGCATATACCCATGGACCACTATGCAGTTATTGATCTTGAAGGTTATCAGTATAACTTAGTATACAGGTATGTAGGTACCTTAGCTGTAAATGCTTTTAATAATTTATCTTTCCATTTGCTTTATATGTATCCAAAAAGGAAAGGGAAATCGATCATACACAATTCAGAATGCTACTCATATTTAAAGACTACCAATGAACCTTTGAGATATTGTTCGTGATACTACAGTGTACAGTATAGCGCATTTATGGCTAAGCTCTCTTGACACACCTTTTTGGTATTGAACCATTTCTCTATTATTCCACCTGGAAATTCCTTCAATATTAGATCAGTTAAAGTGCTGACTCCCCTCACTCTCGCCAGTCATCTGACTGAAGTAGCTGCGGTGACTCCAGCTAATGCCCTGCCCCGTTCATTATATGTCAAGCACATTTTGTAGTGGTTGTGTCTAGTACTGCAGCTATTGGCAGCTCAGCTCCTTTCCAGTGAAGAGTACCAAGCTGCCAAACCAGGCACAGCCACTTCAAAATGGAGCTGTGCCTGGGTAACAATAAAAGGGGAACAGTGCCCATTGGAGTGCCATGTCCCCTTCAATCAGCTGATCAGAGGAGGTGTCCGCAGTCAGACACCCCACCTATTCATTACTGGTGGCTTATCCTAAAACCTGGAAAACCTTTTTAAATATCACATTTGTGTGCCAATCTACAATGGGTTACCTTATAAGTGTCTTGTGTCTCCAGCTCTGTCCGCACAAATCTCTTGCCCTATCTTGCACAAATCACACATCTCTTGCCCTGTGCCCTGGCAATTTAGCATTGCCATAAAAGACTGGGATTCATAGTAAGCAACTGGTTTTTCTGGACTTGTATATAAAATGTAATAAGTAATCTGTGACAACTTATTGTCCCTATGATAACATTAAAAAGCAACAGAACAGAAGCAGGAATGCTTACCTTGAGGACAGGGACACACAGCAGGCAATTTTTATTAAAAGAGGGATCTTTCCTTGGTCTTAGCCACAATTCAGGGTATTTTCCAATATTTGCACATTGTGTGCCAGTTCTAGTGCTTTGTAGAGTAACTCTTTAAATCTTTCGTCCGCATACCCCATTAGGATTTAGGTTATGAACACCCAGCTGTGACCTTTATAACATACAATATTTACTGCTCAATAAAACACTTTGAAAGTTCTTACTAAAACTTATGAGAACTGTATGAGATGACAGCTTGTCAGGTATTCTGTGCTAGAAACTAATGCCAGGCAAAGCTGCTGGATAAAAGAAATTTCAGTGTGTGTAGATTGGCAGTGCCACAAGGTATTGTTCACCTTCTAGAGAAGGCTATTCTAGTGTTCTCGAGAGAAAATACAGGGGGCATTATTCTTATACTAAAGTGCATACATGTATTCACTGACTATACACGATAAATCGTCTTCTCATTCATAGACAAATTCACAGAAACTGATAGAAGACATAAATGTCTAAAACTTCACTTTTATCATTCTCTCTTTATAAAACAAAATGACTTCTTTACTTCTTTAATGAACAAATTTGAGTAACTCAAATAACTCCTAAAGGGCTAAATGAAAACCGATAATAAAACCCACCAACTCCAACTTATCTGAGCGACATTAAAGGAGAAACTATGCAGTTGTCTGATGCAGGTCCATACTTCTGGACTATAAATTCCAATAGATCCTGCACCAATAATGCTGCCAAACTACCACCTATTATATTAGAAAGCTGACTCAACTGCCTCATATCAAAAACCAAACACACATAAGGAAGCACTTTCCCAATAGATGTATGAAATATCAAATTCATAGAAACCTCATCCCCTCCTTGAACCAGAGGCTACTGTCCTAGTGCCACGCCAACAGGACTCAGAGGTGATAAGGCTCCTACCAAAGGGAGACAGGGCTTCAAAAGTTGTGTATTGGCACAAATAACTTACTTCCCTTTCATACAATAACTACAAAAGGGCTCCCTTTGGTGGGAGCGTTATCACCTCTGAGTCCTGTTGGCAATGCACTAGGCCAGTAGTCTCAGGTTGAAGGAAGGGATGAGGTTTCTAAGTGCATACATGCTTTATTCTGTCTTTCACATCATAATACTAATACTATATGGACACAACAAGCTGGAGATCGAATATATATATAATGTAGCAGAGTTAAACCAAACTGCTGCAGTGTAATATCTTATCACAGAAGACAGATAAACCAATGGAGATTCAATGAAAAATGTTTTTCCAATGGCTTTTCATGGTTTTTTGCTGTCTTCTGTGATGACATATCATGGCTGCAGCAGTTTAACCAATTCCAGACGTTCGGGTTAACTCTACTTCATCTGTCTCTAAAGGAGCAAACTCTGCTACAGCGAGTTCCCCTCTGCCCTATCTATCCTTACCGCAGGCATCTGACTACCTGGGTCTTTTCTGAATCAGCTATCAGGGAGGTAGATGAGCAGCATGGCACAGTTATCTGCACTGCGCGACCTAATGTACCAGAGGTAGAATCACAATGATGCATGTCCCTTATAAGCAGATGTTTTATTGTGCAATGAACATCTTTTATGAACCCAAGTCCTATTGCATGCATGTATCAAACAGTGAGGAGAGCACTGAACAGAGACTAAACTAGAGATCATTTATTTGGAAAATGGAATCACTATGCACACAGACGTTATCAGAAAATCAATAATGGCCCTTATAAGGAACAAGCTCCAGCTTTCTCTTCTTTCTCTGATCCATCTGTTTTCTAAAAATTCAGCCTACATATAAATTGGATTAAGCTTTTTAACCGGTGATTTTCAGGTACATTTATGCTCCATACTGAAAATTCAGATTCTCGCCCTTATGTTTTCGTCGTGACCTTTCCAATCAGGCTAAATATGAACTTATATTTCTCCTATTTTGCAGGGTTCTTTTGAAGTCAGAGAAATTACTTTTCCTCCACCACGTAAGCACAATGGCTTTCTACAACGACAGAAAAGAGACTGGGTTATTCCACCAATTAACGTACCGGAGAACTCAAGGGGATCATTTCCTCAGGAATTAGTACGAGTGAGTATTAAAATGAAGAACTTTATTTTCTACATTTCCCCAGTAGCCACCAACATTGTGCATTAATAGCGTATAGCAAATTCCCATAGCACTTAAATATCCGCATAGATCTTACCGATTCCTTAGCTGTTCCAATAATAGCTAATGACACTCCATGGATATTTTGTGGGACAAGCGTGTCATGAATGTAATAATAGGGAAAAGAGAATATAAAAAATGATAATTTCCTCTTAAGTATTGTCAAGGTATGTGCCTCTGAGATGTTCTGCAGTGAATGTAGTTGTGTTACAATCATTAACCCCCACTATCCGGTACTCCATTTAATTAATTCTGTCAGAATGCCTTCAGATACAGTAAATAAAGCAGAGCTCTCTCTGCTGCCTCTAGTCTTTTATTTTCTAGGCAATTGAAATGCAAAGTAAATCTAAAAGTATTAGATGTGCTTAGTACTGTAGAGCAGCTGCATAGTAACAGCAGTTTATATATAGTGATCCAGTAACTTCAGGCAGTATTCAGCTTTATATACAGTAGGTTCTCTAGTCTTTCAGACCCTACTAAAGCATTGACAATGACACCATCAGCCTGGTTTGTGTTATACAGTACAGTTAAATCTGTATATCACCAAATAATTAAAAAATAATTTAAAAAATCCCACATATATCCTGAAGTTTGCGGGAACTGTAGTTAGACATCACTGGTGCCCATATACCTTCATTAGCTTACTTGTCTGACAGCTGTTCCTCCCGACTAACCCATACTCAGCCAAGCATGCATGTGTTTTCAGTGGGGAGAAGAGAATGAGCCGTTGCCAGACATTTTTATTTATTTCTCTTGCTTATATAGCGCCAACGTATTCCACAGTGTTTTACAGATGTCATCACTCACTGTCCCTAGCAGAGCTCACAGTCTAAAACAGTGTTAGGGCTGTCTGTCCGACATAGTTGACAAGTTGTTATAAACAAAAAAAAGCTACTTTATAAAAAAGTATCCATCAGATATATAGACTAAAAAAAAAACTGTTTTTTTTTCCTCCATTTGCACAGCTGCTCACGACTGGTTTTTTTTTTCATGGACAAAAAAAGTGCATCCTTCCTCTATTTTATGTCCTCCAAAAAAAGGGAACAGTAACAGATCTGTTTTAGAATTACATGTGCAAAGTGATGCACATTCCTTAAATAAAAAAATGGAAATAGCGGACAAAGCAACATTGACGTAATTTTTTTTTTTCTATCATGCGCTGTTTTCTGATAAACTACTGTAAATGCTTAATTCTGGTTGCTAGGGTTACATCCAGGGTCATGTATGAATGCATACATATCGTTTCTATTCTGTACTAAATAAACTAATATACAAGTAAAAATAACAGAAACACAATAACAGTTGATATTTTTAAATGTAGTCATGGTAACATGAACAAAAATATCCTTTGGTTACTATGCTGGCTGCATTCTGGGGACTGAAAATGGCGCATACTAGAATAGAAAATATTTATGTTACAAGGTTACTTTAACAGTTCAGTTATATAAGTACAGACAACGGGCATAAAGCCATATTGACATACAGTCTTACAGTCATTATTGTTATGTTTCCATATATATTCTAGTGAATTCAGTTGGCATCCATACATAGCACATAGAAAAATCATAGGTTAAAATATTGTATTGACACTGGGGTTCTGAATCCCCAAAAATGGCGACACAAAATAAAATGAACCCCTTCCTGCCGCTGCCATTTTTCGATTTTTGTTTTTTACTTCCCTCCTTTCAAAAGCCATAACTTTTTTTTTTATTTTTCCATTCACAGAGCCATATGAGGGCTTAATAGTTATGGGACAAATTGTACTTCGTAATGGTACCATTTAATATATCGTATGATGTTCTAGAAAGCTGGAAAAAAATTCAAAATAGGGTGGAATTAAAGTAAAACTGCATTTGTGTGACATTCGGGCTTCCTTTTTATAGAGTTCACTTTGCAGCCAAAATTACAAGTTACCTGTATTCTGTGAGTTGGTATGATTGCGGCAGTACCAAATTTATGTTTGTTTTTTGTTTTTTTCCATTTTAACCCCTTAAAAGCACCCGACATAATAGTACGGCGGAAAGGGCTAAAGGGAGTCTGTCAGCAGTTTATTCAAGGTACCTTGTAAGATTGATTCTACAGTTTCCAAATATACCTCAGTTATTCAGCTTTGGAGCACCATTTTCATGTAAATTACTGGTTTATTCATATGCAAGTGATGGGAAAGGTGCTTTGCCTGGAAATCTAGACCTGAGATTGAAGCCCAGACAAGCTAAGACACACCCCAGCTCACTTCCCCCTCATTTAAATATGAATAAAGCATAATATTACATGAAAATGGGGCTCCAAAGCTGAATAAAAGAGTTATATTTGGAAACTGTAAAATGACCTCTACAAGGTGCTGGAATTAGTTTTATAACAAATTTACTGTTAACAGCCTCCCTTTAAAGAGAAATAAAAGTAGCATAGATAAAGCAAATCTTTAGTCATTTTGATGTCTAGTGATTAATCATTTTTTTCTATAATATTGGCACATGGTCTCAGATATAACTCAGTGTAGGAGATTCTAAAGCTAAATGAATTCATTATCTGCTTTAGACTGAGGCCACACATTGTGGAAAAGCGGCATTTTTAGTGACAGATTTTTCTGCCTTTTTTATTTTTTTGAGCCAGGAGTGATCTCAAAAGGAATGGGGAATATAAAATGAAGCACTTGTACTTATCCCTTCTGCTAAATCCACTCCTGGCTCTGCAACAAAGAATGCAGCCTTTCCACAACACGGGACAGGACTTTGGCCTTCGGAAAGGAGGTGGACTTAAGATTTAAAAATGTGCACCACTATTGTGCCAAATAGTTAAAAAAATCACATATATCTGGACAGATGCAGGAGCTGCAGGTAGCCATCACTAGTGCTCAGCGGGGTTGTCATTTTTTATAACTGCTAACTTACCTCCTCCAGCTGAAGTGAAGAAACATTGGAAACCATGTTCTACATGCTGTAGTCTCAGATATTGCTCTTATCTTTTGGTTTATCTGTTCTTCTGTCTGAACATTCACTCTAATATATCTCTTGTGATTTACAGATCAGGTCAGATCGTGATAAAAGCCTTTCCTTGCGATACAGTGTGACAGGTCCAGGAGCTGACCAACCACCCATTGGCGTGTTCATTATCAGTCCTATTTCTGGACAACTCTCTGTAACAAAGCCTTTGGATCGGGAACAGATTGCAGTTTTTCATGTAAGAATCCCTCTGAATATGTCAAATGTAGCGATATTGATGCTTGATATTAGATGAAGTACCTAGGCTTGGATTTACACATATAATAGAATATATCTGCATCCTTTCTTCACCCTTCATTAGCTACAGGTCAGTCTTCCTAGTTTCCATTGCCTAGTTTAGATTTTTGAGGTTGGACATACAGATGTATCAGAGCAGAATAAAGACATAATGAGACATTGATAAACATGGGTCATCCAAACCTAAATGTAAAAAAACTAACACAAGCATTTCACTGAAGAGGCTATTTTTGCTATTGCACCCTAGTTAGTCCATCTCCCCCATTACTTATTTAAAGGGGAAATCCAATCCTAAATCATTTGTTTGACATGTCTTATAAACATGACAGACTTTTATGGTAGGATCGGTCAGTGGAAATCTTGGATTCAACGTTTGGAGCTAAGTGCCATTGATTTTCTGGAGCCAGGAAATCCTTTAAATCTATATGACATGTTAGAAAAATGATTTAGGTTGAATTTTCCATTTAAGAACATGTGAGTACAGCATAGAATTCTTAAAATAGAAAATCTGTACATGTCATCGTTGCCAAGGCAAGTTCCACTGGTGTATGAGAAATTTTAGGCTAGTGGGGGAAGCCATGAATGTTATTTCTTTTAGTATCTATGGATGTCTGATTGCACAGAACTGCAGATACCACTTACCTCATCTTGTGTATGGCAGTTTCAGACTTGATGAGGGGCAGAAGGGGTTAAAAAAATAAATAAAAGAAGCATTACTCACTGGTCCCCTGCTGCTGTTGTTCTGAAGCCTCTTCCCAGTACTTCCTGATCACTCTTGACAGGTAGGAAATGACTGTTTAGCCAATCACTTTCTACAATGGGTACCCGCCTCGGACTATGATTGTCTGAGCTATATTTCCTGTGTGCCAAGAGAGACCAGGAAGTAGAGAGCAGCAGGGTGCCTAGGAATGCAGTGGTGGAGGGGATCAGTGAGGTGAACAATCCTATTTTATTTTTTTTTTCGCCCATTCTGTCTTTTCTTTTTAAATGTTATACTGCTGGACAGCCCCTTAATGGTGCCCATAGACACAAGAGCAAATTGGTTGAAACTAGCGATTTCACCAGGACTGGCGAACTATCAGCTATCCTTTATGAACAGAAGTGTGTCAACTTTTCCCCAGTAGATGATATAGGGCAAAAAGTGAACTGGGCACTTGGAAGTGGAAGTCCAGAGCAACAGCTGTTGAAGGTGTCTGGCCACATTTAGTCTTAATCATGGGACCTTGGTTGTGTGAAGTAGGACTTGGGAGTTAAACTAGGCACAAGGCATTCACAAGTCTCTTGTGTCAGCCATTGTCCCTTGTGCCATTTTATCATAACACGTCACAAAAATTGTGCCAGTATAAAAAATAGTAAAAAGCAGCAGCTGCCAATTTTGCTTTCCCAGAACTCTGTCCGCTAGAAAACAATTGTTATTTAACCAAGCCAAGGCATTTTCTAGTGTCAGCAAGGCTGCACTAATACAGAGTTCACATTACCCACTTTCTTCCATTGCTTCCAATCGTATGTCATTTACTTTAAATTGACACTGGATCTACTATTGATTATATTCTTGAGCAGCAAGTGTGAAAAATGAAGCTGTGACATCAACCATCACACCTATGAGAGCAGTCAGTCCTCAGTCACCGTGAATTATATATTGCATACATGTTCCTCCTTTCTCTTCCAATTTCTCATCACCCTCCTGTTTCTTAGCATTGTTTTCTTTATCATAAAATCCGCTCGTGTAGTGATCATACCGAGCACAAAATGACAATGCAATAGAATACAGGATAAAGGGAAAGATTTGTTCTGAGCATCTGTTATTCAGTCCTGTAGTTACTGTGCTTGAATTGACAGCAGATTCACTGATATTTCTAAATAACTCATCTGGGACAGGATATAGCAGCGTAGCACCGGGACAGCCATACACACGGTGTAATCTTCTGCATCATATTTCTACCGAGAACTACCATATAAAATTGTTTTTTGCAGCTGAGGGCACACGCAGTAGATGTAAATGGAAACCAGGTGGAAAATCCCATAGACATAGTGATCAATGTAATAGATATGAATGACAACAGACCGGAATTCCTGCACCAAATTTGGAACGGGAGCATTTCTGAAGGATCAAAGCCAGGTAAAAAAGAAAAAAAAAATTTCCTTTTTCATATTTCAATCTATTTTTCATTTTTCTGGTTCAGAACCAAAGTCAGCATAATGATTAAGTACTGAATAAAATAAAAATTGTGTGTATTTTAATTTGCCTTAAAGACTAAGTACAGATTTGTGGTAATTTTTTTTACTATTCCATTATATGTATAATTTGCTACAAAACATTTTTGAAATAGGGTTTTATTATGAAATCTGCTTGCATTTTCTGCAGTAACCTTCATCTTTACTCATATAGTACAAACCCCTCTTTTTCCTTCTCACAGAGGTCTGTCAAAAAGTCTGTCTGATAGTTCTGTAAGTACTAACTCTGATGTCCTAAGTGTTCATAAAAACTCATTTTAGAATGAATTTTTATCACTTTGATATAATTTCAGCTTACGTGAGTGTTTATGAAAACAGAGATAGCACTCACAGAATAAATTTTAAGACGGCTTCTTAGATAGTCTATGTCAGAAAGGGAAAGAGCAGCTTACACTATATGAGAGAAAATGAAAGCTGCATAAGAGAAAGCAGGAAGATTTCTTAATAATAACCCACTTTGAAAAATGTTTTCTACCCAATGATATATGTAATGCAATATTAAAAAATTACCACAAAGTTGTACATAACCTTTAAGTATAATAAAGTTAAAGGGGTTTCCCGAGATCCACACCTAGATTTCCACACCCATCACGAGCATGATGTCATCAATGATGAAAGCAGCATTTGTTTAAACTTTATTGACTGCCAGAACAGCCAGGAGGAGGTGGGAGTGGTCCTGATCACCAGACTAGCAGGCACCTGGTTCACAGCAGTGATTAGAGGCATCAGCAGCAAGGTAGACAAACACGTTTTTTTATTTTTATTTAGTTTTAACTATTCTAGCCTCTCTCCTACCCTGTCTCCATCAGACAGGCATTCTTCTGAGTGGTCACAGGATTTTATGGACACTGACAGGATGATAGCATGTTAGATGCATAGGGAGAGTGAAGGAGACGAGCAACATGTGCAAAAGATGTTAATGCTTTCTCATTAGCATCATGGAGGGGAAACTGCATGCTTTAAAAAGCATGAGTGGGTTTCAAAATTCGCTTGTATTTTTATAAAACCTATTTGGTTTTCTGATAAAAACACATGCATTTTTTGAGCAAAACCACACCATGTGAACACAGCATTACTGGGAGGTGATATAATCATGCTTTACAAACATTTCCAGTCTATATATATACAGATACACGTGCATATTCTTATATACTATATATACACATACATTCACACACATACAGTGCCTTGCGAAAGTATTCGGCCCCCTTGAACTTTTCAACCTTTTTCCACATTTCAGGCTTCAAACATAAGGATATAAAATTTTTATTTTTTGGGGAAGAATCAAGAACAAGTGGGACACAATCATGAAGTGGAACGAAATTTATTGGATATTTTAAACTTTTGTAAGAAATAAAAAACTGAAAAGTGGGGTGTGCCAAATTATTCGGCCCCCTTAAGTTAATACTTTGTAGCGCCACCTTTTGCTGAGATTACAGCTGCAAGTCACTTGGGGTATGTCTCTATCAGCTTTGCACATAGAGAGACTGAAATTCTTGCCCATTCTTCCTTGGAAAACAGCTCGAGCTCAGTGAGGTTGGATGGAGAGCGTTCGTGAACAGCAGTTTTCAGCTCTTTCCACAGATTCTCGATTGGATTCAAGTCTGGACTTTGACTTGGCCATTCTAACACCTGGATACGTTTATTTGTGAACCATTCCATTGTAGATTTTGCTTTATGTTTGGGATCATTGTCTTGTTGGAAGATAAATCTCCGTCCCAGTCTCAGGTCTTTTGCAGACTCCAACAGGTTTTATTCCAGAATGGTCCTGTATTTGGCTCCATCCATCTTCCCATCAATTTTAACCATCTTCCCTGTCCCTGCTGAAGAAAAGCAGGCCCAAACCATGATACTGCCACCACCATGTTTGACAGTGGGGATGGTGTGTTCAGGGTGATGAGCTGTGTTGCTTTTACGCCAAACATATTGTTTTGCATTGTGGCCAAAAAGTTCGATTTTGGTTTCATCTGACCAGAGCACCTTCTCCCACATGTTTGGTGTGTCTCCCAGGTGGCTTGTGGCAAACTTTAAACGAGACTTTTTATGGATATCTTTGAGAAATGGCTTTCTTCTTGCCACTCTTCCATAAAGGCCAGATTTGTGCAGTGTACGACTGATTGTTGTCCTATGGACAGACTCTCCCACCTCAGCTGTAGATCTCTGCAGTTCATCCAGAGTGATCATGGGCCTCTTGGCTGCATCTCTGATCAGTCTTCTCCTTGTTTGAGATGAAAGTTTAGAGGGATGGCCGGGTCTTGGTAGATTTGCAGTGGTCTGATATTCCTTCCATTTCAATATGATCACTTGCACAGTGCTCCTTGGGATGTTTAAAGTTTGGGAAATCTTTTTGTATCCAAATCCAGCTTTAAACTTCTCCACAACAGTATCACGGACATGCTTGGTGTGTTCCTTGGTCTTCATGATGCTCTCTGCGCTTTAAACAGAACCCTGAGACTATCACAGAGCAGGTGCATTTATATGGAGACTTGATTGCACACAGGTGAATTAAATTTATCCTCATCAGTCATTTAGGACAACATTGGATCATTCAGAGATCCTCACTGAACTTCTGGAGTGAGTTTGCTGCACTGAAAGTAAAGGGGCCGAATAATATTGCACGCCCCACTTTTCAGTTTTTTATTTTTTACAAAAGTTTAAAATAGCCAATAAATTTCGTTCCACTTCACAATTGTGTTCCACTTGTTGTTGATTCTTCACCAAAAAAATAAAATTTTATATCCTTATGTTTGAAGCCTGAAATGTGGCAAAAGGTTGAAAAGATCAAGGGGGCCGAATACTTTCGCAAGGCACTGTATATATATTGTGGGTGGATAGGCTCAGTGGTAGCAGCAGTGGACCCAGACAGTCAAAGAAAGACACAAAAATTCTGGTGTAAACAGGTTTTACCCTGTGCGTTTATTTTACAAAAAACAGCAAAACACAATTAGCCTTAACAGTCAGGCAAAACGGTAACAAAAAAACCTGCTCGTCTGAGCGACTAACTATACAAAGAACACCTTAACTGTACGTGTCACTTGCTCCAGCCACATGGTCAACAAACAGGGCAAAAACAATAGCAGTAGTTCACACCAGTGTCTCACCAACTTTCACAGTGTTAAGACAGAAGCCGGCTCCTCCTTTCTCCCCCAGGAACTGCTCAGTAGTGAGAACTGGCCAACCTTTTCTAGGCCTTTAATGAGGCCCAGCTTCCACCTGTGAAGGCTCCTCCCTAGTAGGAGAGGAGGAGGTTAACAAAAGACAGCTTTCTCCCAGCTTAAGGTTTTACCTGATCTACCACACATAAGTAAGGAATCTGGGAGAGATATAGCGACCTTCCAGAATCTTACCTGTCACCTTCTCACAATATATATATATATATAGGTAAATATGTATACAGAGATACACATGTGCATGTGTGTGTATATATATATATATATATATATATATATACAATATATAAGCTGTATATAGATATATGCATATATATGTAACTATTTATATGCGTAAATATATACACATACTTACATGAGTAAGTATACTGGGCGTGAATAAAAGACTGCTATGAGGTGCAGTGGACGGATGCTGGGAGGGGCTGCCTGAAAAAGCACTGACACTCCCACAACCAGGAAGTATTGCATGAGCCTGAAAGTATGAAGAATTGTACAAATTGTCCCAACATGCATAAAGGCTCCAGTTGTTTATTCATTCATTTAACAAGCATTT
Organism: Leptodactylus fallax; assembly: GCA_947044405.1. Classification (NCBI taxonomy): domain Eukaryota; kingdom Metazoa; phylum Chordata; class Amphibia; order Anura; family Leptodactylidae; genus Leptodactylus; species Leptodactylus fallax. The sequence goes on from CAMRHE010000020.1 coordinate 7,816,063, forward strand.
TCTGCCTTTAGTCACATTTTCTTAGTCCTGGAAAACCCCTTTAAAAAACCTGAGAACTGAATTACCATAAATCCTATTCTGTGGCTGACTGTATGGACTTTAAAGCTGAAAAATATAAACTTGTGCAAAATAGACATTTAGTATTTGCCATTTTACCAGGTTTTACTGTTCTCTGGTACCTGATGCATACTGTATTTTTTATTGTTATCAAGTTATTTGGTGCACAAAAGAAAGACAGACAATTAGGTAGATAGATAGATAGATAGATAGATAGATAGATAGATAGACTGAAAGCAAGTGGACTACATTAGCTTATGTGCAATATTTCTTCCCTGGTAGCTAGGACCTTTCTCAAGAAAACTTCCGAGCTACCAGGACCAGATTATTTCACATTAGCTAATAAAGTCCATTTGTTTTCATGGATATTTTGAAGTGCTTCCTGTTTTATTGGCTAGATAGATAGGTAGACAGACAGATAGATAAAGTGAGTTAACCCTCCTCATCCAGAGCTTCACTGAGAAGTATTTCCTGTGTGTCAAAAGGAGGAATAGATCATCTGGGAGGGTGAATATATATTGCTTCTCTTTTTTCCCATTATAAATCCCTAAAAAAAAACGTACTTGCAGAAAAAAAAACTTCTAGGCTATTCCCCACTTGTGGAAATGCAGCAGTACCACAGTACCAGCAAAGTGAATGACATTTTGGTTAATCTTAGCCACACATTGCGTGGAAAAAGCAGCAGAAAATCAACTATTTTACAAACTGAAACTTAGCCTTAAAGGACATTTCCAGGATTTTGATATTGATGACATATCCTTAGCTATCCTGTTCTCAGCAGCTGTCAGGGACAGAGTTAACATAGGAAACAAGTCACAATCACAGCTCTGTTCTCTGTATAGTGGTTGGTAGCTGAGCTGCAGTAACACTGCTCTGCCGCTGCACAATGGATGGAGCTGTGTACTTCAGCTCCATACACTGGGGGAATTTATCAAACCATCTTCACTGTTTTTTCGGTGTAGATGGTTGTTAGGGTGGCACATTTTTGAGCACAGCCATTTGATGCACCACATCCCCCGTTATGTGACTCGCTCTCCTTTTTTTTTACACGTGTTGGGTGTGCCAGGGTGACATGGATTATATTGGAAATCTATGTCAGTTCCTGACTGGAGTCTCTAGATAATTCAGACACAACTTGCTCCAGTCAAGGACTTTATTGCAATTGAAGTGGGAAACTTTATTACAGCTGGAGTGGGAAACTGTGAACAGCTGATCATTAGGGGTGCGGGGTGTTGGACCCCCACCAATCTGATATTGATGACCTATGCTAAGGAAGGATCATCAGTATCAAATGCTTGAACATCCCCTTTAATTTTGGGCCTAAATTTCTGAAACTATTCTAGGTTGTCTAGTCATAAATGATTTCTATGACAGTTTTATGATCCATCATATTATCCAGTCACATTGATTGACTTGCTAGGCCCATTTTGCAGCATATCTTGACAGAAAGAGCTAAAATGTGTTTGTATTTTTTTTCTTTGATTTCGATTTGACTTTTCTCAGGCCTGTAATTTTCGTTTAGAGTCATTTGATGAACCAGAATTATCAATCATGACAACATGACAATTCCTACTCTCACATACTTCAGTGTGTTGGCAGGTGATAACATAAGAGCCACTTGCTAATTATATTCTTCAGGGATAATGTCGCCTTCCACTAGTTAAAAAAATAACAGGGTTACACTTAGAATGTAAAAACTATGCTAGTGTGAAAAAAAAATCACCATTTGATATTTGGGCTGTCCTTTTCATGTTGAAGAAACTTCTGTTTAGCATTTTCTAGATTTCTGAATGGTAAATCTGCCTAGTTGGGCGGCTACAACATCCTGATTTCATATCCATGTAACAAGTTATGTTACTTCTTTAATGGTGGCCATATTGGTTGTCACGTATCCCTCTCATAAACTTAATTGTATAGAATTTTTAATTTTCTGGATATAGGTCATAAAGGAACTTGTATTTTATGACTACACTGATTTTTTTTTTCTTTTGTACTTCAAATATCCTTTAGGATCCTACGTTATGACACTTACAGCTATTGATGGAGATGATGCTAAACAACCCAACGGCATGCTAAGATATAAAATCCTGTCCCAGACTCCAGATACCCCTTCCTCAAACATGTTTACAATCAACAATGAGACAGGAGATATCATCACTCTGGCAGCAGGACTTGATCGGGAGGTAAAAATAATCAGTTTTTCTGAAATATGCGTTTTCATAATTTGTAAATGTATCAAACTTTGCAGAATGTTTGATACATTTCTCACATCTTTACGTCCCAGCAGTCCGATCCTGAGATGGCTCTCCACTCCAACCCCTAGTGGAATGTGACAATTTTTGTGACTTTTTAAAAAGTCATAGTTCACAAATCGATTAACCATGTCCACTTTCCCACTCACTTTTCGAAAATGGATTGAGTTGCATAAAATGCAAAAAGTTGCAAACGTTTTCCTCTAAGCCCAAATAGTTGTTTTGCTATTTTTTCATGTTAAAATTCTGCCATGCAGGATTTGAGGAATTTCCCCCAGTGTATGCTAGCATATCATATTGTGTGATTAGCCAAGACCCTCTATAAATTCTTGGGGATGTTCAACATAAAGCGAATATCCCAAACATTTTTAGGTGATAAATTTATTAATGATATACTAAATTTTTATTTCATCACTTGTTGATACCTGAAAAAATTTTGTATAATAAGTATTAAGTTAATAAATTTAGCATATAAAAATGTTGTGAATATTCACTTCATGTTGAACATCCCCATCCTTTCTTTTCTCTTATAGAAATTGATACATTAACTCAGCTGTCTCGCTCCAGTCTCGTTCATGCCCAACTCTGGTTAAGGCCATGCTCACACTTTTGGTATTCCATTGACATTCGATCAGCAGTATTTAATACTACATTTGTATGCTGTGGAAAATGTGCCTAGAATAATGAATTCCTTGTAGATTTTAAAAGCCATTACATTTTTTCCACTACTCTTCTGGGTTGGTTCCAATACAAAAGGGGAGTAATCCCCTCCCCTATGTTGGTACGTCAATCTTGTAACATACTTGTGGTGAGGCTGGCTGATGACTCTAGTAACATACTGTGTGGTTCAGTGCAATGGCTATGCCAGACACCTTTTACCATCCATTACGAATAAAGCAGTGATAGAGATTTTTTTTATTTTTGTTTTCTATCACCCAAGTGCCGAAAAAGTGAGTAGTGCCACACTAAAAAAGTGCACGAGGCTGTGATCTATTGCAAGCCCTCTTTTAAAAGAGAAAAGTCCCCAAACTTCTGAGCCAGAAGGCCCTAAAAGGATTGGGGACTATAGTCTCCCCATACTGAAGCAAGGGGGTTCTAACGTGCTCCTGGCCTCCACATGGGCTCTCACTCCAGTGGACTATCGGGAACCCACAACTAGGTGAACCCACCGAATCAAAGGTGAGCAGGGGAGGAGGGAATCTAATGGCCACACAGCTCCTCCCCCTAGACCTGCATCCTTCAATCCAAGCATCCTTCAGTGCAGTGATAGAGCTTTTATGATAAACCACAGTGCCAGCACCCTTCATGGAAGTCGCTAGTCATGTGTCAGCACAGGGAAATGAGCTCCTTCTCTGTGCTGGATTTACAGTGAGACTGTCTCTTGCAGGGGGACGTAGGGACACCGATGCTACATAAGTAGTGTTCTCAATTTTAATTTCCAGTGCACTGAAACAACTTTTTATCTGTCTGGACAACCCCTTTTTGTGTTAATTGTTTCATTATATAGTAATTTAGTGTTCTTTCCATCCCGCATACTTTACTGTTGAATTAGTGCATACTAAAGTATGATTGTATGTATATTGTTTTCTCCTTATTCTACATATTGACTTTTGTGTTCTTTATTCCTTTTGATTTTGCTTTTTCTCCCCTTTTTTCTTCTTTTGTAATGTTTTGTTCATCTAAGCTTTACTCCTCCTTTAGTAAGCACACATTGCACTTCTCTTTAGAGAAAAATAACACATGTGACTTAAAGGTGATATCAACAGTAATAATTGTGTAATTGAATAGAAAAATAACAAGCCTTCAGGGCCCGAAGGTCCTCTCTCAGAAACACGATTACTGCTTTATATTTGGTTGAAAGCCGAATTGTCTCAACTGAATTTATTCCGGCAGATCTTTTCACAAGGTTATAGCTGTGTTGTATACATGCTCCATAAAAGCAGAAAGCCTAGCAGGTATCATCATGGCACAGTGATTAAACATGTTAAGGCAGCTGGTATTCCTGGCATTAAACGTCATAACTCAGCATGGTAATGATACACAATTTAAGCAGTATCGCACTGTTCTTTTAAGATGCCGACAGAATCTTAACACAATTACTGATGCTATTTTATGTCTTGTAGAAAGTGCAACGATATACATTAATAATTCAAGCCACAGACATGGAAGGAAACCCAACATATGGTCTCTCAAACACAGCAACTGCTGTCATTTCTGTGACAGATGTCAATGACAACCCTCCTGAGTTCACGTCAGTGACTGTAAGTATAGATTAGAAGTACTCGAGAAATACCAATATGAGGCCAAGACAAAATTATTACCTCTTTATCAGCCTGGAAAGTATGCAAAAAAGTTTCAGTTTTGTGTTATTTTGTAAGGAGTCAAAGTTTAATATGTAACACAGAAAGTAAATAAGTCTTTATTAAGAAATAACTTTCTAAGGCTCCATTCAGATCATGTTTTTATATCCGTTTAGCAGATCCCTTTAACGCATGCAAAATACAGATACAAATGGTTGGCTATCCATTTACATACAGCTCAATGTTAAAAAAAAAAAAAAAAAGATCTGTTTCTGTTTTTTTTTTTTTTTTTGGACAGACACAAGAACTTTGTATACCAAACTTTTGCGTCCGTCCAATAAACGGTGAGAAACTGATCGTTGTTTTGTTTTTTAACATTGGTCTCTATGTAAATGGATCTACTAAACAAATGTAAAAAAAATCTGATCTGAATGAAGCCTTAGAGATATGTGCTAAAATGTTCTCATGCTTGTTGCAGATTGGGATGGTGTTTACTTGTAGATTGTTCTGAAATAATACTTGCATTATCTAAAAAGTAAAATTGAACATACATGTCATGTTTTATGATTCAGAAGCCTAAGCTGCATTCACACTAGACTCTCCATTCACACAACGCAAAAAGTGTATACCTTTTTAGCATACTATTAGCCAGTAGTGGAGTATCTTTTTCAGCTATAATGAAAAGCCTATTTGACAGCAGAGAGAGAAGCATAGTGGCATACAGACATGCTGCAGCTATTACAATGGTATTATATTACTACATCCAGCAGTCTTTTCTGGACCATTGTAGCTTGAAAACAGACTCAACATTCAATGCTTTGCTGGAGGCGCCAACAAAAGCCCTGTATTAGTGAAGTGCGTGCACTGATTGGCTGACTAGTAGCGCCTCTCTATACTACAGCGCAGTACTACACTTTCCGTACTTTTCTTTACCTGTGCCAGAGTGAGCTGCTTCTTTGGACACCATGTGAACTTTGTGTATTCTTTAGGGACATGCTAAAGCTCCAATCACCATCAAAGAAAGCGAATTTCTGAATTTTAAGCATAAGGATTTGCTATATCTTTGTTATTGATCTGATGATTTTAGTTTAATGTAAATTTTTTCATATTTTGGTGACATTCTGGGGTCTTGATGACCAGTTAATAGTTACCCATAGAGTTATGGTCTCAGCTTATAATGGTATCAACTTACAATGATTGTTCCAAAAACAATTGATATTGTAATTTGAAGAATACTGTAGTAAGTTTTGCTTCTCGCCCCAAGTACTTTATTCACATTAATGCTGTTTTGTTCTTCTCTACAATGTCCTCTATGCTGCTCCTGAGTGAGTGAGTGAGAACTTGCTAGGGAGCATAATCTCCTGTTTTTTGCATGTGCGGTCTATAGGGGACTTCATAGCAGCTTTTATCCACCCACTTGTCCAGAAACATCTGAGAATAAGAAATAGAGGCTGCAGAAATGAAAACTGCTAATAAACGTATAAGTCATATAACAGCCAGAAATAGTGTTACTCCTCATTTACAGACATGGCAGCTTATTATGAAAAGTCATCCAAAAACTTTAGTCTTTACGACACAGTAATACAGTTTTACAAAATGAAATTTATCCCTGCTATAAACTTTAAACTTGATACATTTGTTGGGCCGTTGTTCTTCATTCCCCCTCTTGCTAAACTCCACCCACTTGTCTGGCAAGAGAAGTGAAACGTCCTATAATGGCTAATTATTATTTTCAATATTTGTATGGTTACAGACAAATAATATGTCTGATGTGGCCATCTCCTACTCAGTTGTCACCCATATTTCTGTCTCGCTATTAGTGATTCAGGGGCAAAGTATCCATGTATAAATAGTAGACTTGCCATTCAGGAGTCTTAAAAAGTTGTGTGGTGATAGCAGTGGTGATCTCTGAGAAAGGGTGGAAGCCTGGAATCACACATGCTGTTTTGATCCAAATCCGGCAGCGGATACCAAGGAGAGAAGTATTAGTTGTACCTTTATGCTTTTTTGTCTTGTTGGATCCATTCCTGGCTTTTGCTTGGAAAAAGGCACAAAAAATTCATGTGTGATTTAAAACATTTTTCTGTGATTTAAGAGCGCTGCAGCCTCTCCCTTGTGTTGATAGCGTCACCTTCATTGGTCACATGATACAGCTGCCGCTCAGTCTCAATCAAGTGAATGGGGCTGAACTGCTATACCAAGCACAGTAACTACGCTATGTATGGTGCTGTACTTGAGATTTAGTGAAAAGGCTGTAGCGCTCACTCAAATACTCAAATAGTACAGGATGTTGGATTCCCACTGATCTGATATTGATGACCTATACTAAAGAGGTTGCCCAGGACTTTCATTTGATGGCCTCAGCATTCGCTGTTCATTAAATCCTCAGCAATTTATAGTTTGTTGCTAAGGAGCAACTGATGGCATTTTAAAAAGCATTTAGGAAGACTCAACTGCACCTTAGTGGTTGGAAATATTATAAAGTGGCTTGGTTAGCATTGTACTACAATTTTCTGGTCGCTCTCGATTTTAGTCAGTACATTTTTAAACAATTATATAGTTTTTTGAAGATGTTTCTTTCACTTGCTTTTGGAAATACTTTTTTTTAGCTATTGACTTGACATTGCTCTGCTGTACAAATTGTACAGAACTAATGCTCATGAAGGAAATCCCCCTGAAGGTGCTGATATTTTTTATTGTAGTCATAGGGATATGGGCATGAAGAGGAGGTAGTGACATTACGTGGGCTTTTCACACTTTGTGAAGCCAGATTTATTTGGCTGCGATAACTAGTATACTGTAAACTTGATATTACCCATAACAGCACATCTGTGCTTCCATACTGCAGACATGCTAGACTACACTACTAATTTGACGAACACATGAGAACAAAATCACTGTCCTAAATAGCTCATCGCATTGAAAGCTATACTTGGAGTGCTACAGAGACTGAGAGATAAAGTGGTTTACAGTTCTTGCCCTAGAGAATAAGTGCATTTAGGGTATGGAGGGCAGGCATGATATGGTGCAATTGACATCTTACATGCACCTAATGCTTGCTTGTCATTACACACAGCTCATGCAGATACAGAGAGGAGATGACTGTACGATTTTCTAATGCTAATGTGCCCTCTTTCTTACACAGTGATGCCTTTATTTAGCCCTATAGCACAACTTCAATCGGCCTTCATCCACTTATTAAGGTTATCGCACCATTAAGAATTCTGAATTTTTCATCAAATTGAAATCCAGTCTCTAAAGTAGTATTAAGTGAATTTTCACATTGACAGATCTTCTGGAATTCCCTCATTTGTTAATTATAGAGGAATGAAAACCTGTGAAATAGTTTTCCCCCTATATTCCGTATGGAGAGGCAGATCTGAATGTGTTGGAGTTGTATTACATCCAGCAGTAACACAAAAGGAAAGTGGAGTAGATGTGGTAAAACCTATACATACGTGCTACATGAATGTGGAAGGAAGGAATGTAACGGGTGACCCACAATGTCCTACTTTCTTTTATAGTGAAATATTGGATGCTTGTGATGACTTAAATAGCTAAAGGCTAGAAAGGAACCAGCTGTCCATTAGGTCTTGAAATTTTCCACATTTGACTTCTTGAATTATTTTCTGTTGGAGTCTTTGGTTCTTGTTACAGGCCCACTAAAGAAAAATTAGCCTGGCACCCGGAGCCTTCTGATTTCAATAGCTCACAATTATTTGTCCATTGGTGTCTTTGCTGTGGTGTTCCCAGTCATTGTTATAGCTCAGGTGACCAGCGAACTGATATATTGTTTATATGATTACATATTATCAATTGTCAAAAAATATTAGAGGGATAAAAACAGAATAGAGGCAAGCCACTCAGGGTCTATGGAATCCATATTTGACTAAATACTGTAAATAGTCTGTTGTGTACTGTGTATTTAGTATCTGCACTCTGAAACCGTAGGCCAACAGATATTCTTCTTGACTTCCCCATGCACATGCATACTTGGTTTGACTGAGAAGTCAGGATTGTTTCATTGGGAAGACGGAAGAAGCCTTTGCATGAAAGCAGGCGGCAACTTATCTTCTGCATGAACAAAAATTTGGACATGTTCAATTACAATATGCCTAGTCCCTCCAATATGACATCTACCACTAAGAGAGAGCCGGTTAGCTCTTATACACATGAGGTAGTTGTCTGGTTCTGGCAAAAATGGCAAGTTTGGGCTTTAGTTAGAAGTTAACAAACCCTCTACCATTTGGAGAAAGCCGGTAAGCTCTTCTACACATCAGGGGGTTGTCTGATCCTGACAGAAAAAGCAAGTTCAGACTATTTTCATCAAATTTCTGGGCATCTTAATACTTGCTCCACTGAGTGTTGCTTGTGTCATTTATTCAGAGTCCAAGGAAATATCTCCTTGGTTCTCTGAAGATTATTGTAACATATATGTTATACTGTATAAATCAGCTTTAGCCCAAAACCGAAGATTCTCTTGCCAAGGGTTAAGAAGAAAGGACATTAAAGTAAAGATGTAACAATTGTAACCTTCCTTTTAGAAAATGTGAAGTTCTGCTTGTTTAAAAGTTTCCAGTCCTGCCGTATAGACAGCAAGACGTAATGGAGGCAGCTCTGTCCCTGAAGATCAGTTCAGAGGGAAAACTTTGGCAAGAAAGTGCAATTGAAAGATCTTAAAGACATTGTTTCTGAAATTTTGTGGTCCGTAGGTGTCATAGGCTTCAATACAGACATTGCCTTCTTTACTTTTTCCCATGATCAGCAACCATTAGGAAGTTGCAGCATGCTGTGTTTCCTGGCAACAGTGACAGTAATGGCCATTCCTAAAAGACGGCACCATAGGGCTTTATTCAATCTTTAGTGCAGTTTGTCCTCGTCATTGTGAAGTATGAGTGATATATAAAACTTTCTCTAATGTCACCTACATCTGCCTGACCTCTGCCTCACTGGTGCTGCACACAAGAGCTTTATTATATGATGGAATTGCATAAATGCGGTGGTTTCTCACCAAATAAGTTAAGCTTAGAACTTTTTACAGAAACTGAGACGCTTTAAAGGTGTTCTATATTATTTCCATAGATAGTGCATCAATCCAAGTAGAACGGCCAATATTTCTTTACTATATTGTCCTAAAGTGAGTTTATTAAATTGTCATTCTTTTATAGCTTGTTGGAATGAAATGTGTTAAAATGCCATACAGGTGAATCGTACAGGTATTTTATTTTTCACTTATAATGAAATCTTCCAGCTACCTTCCTTATTGGCTTCTGGCTATAAACAGGATTTGTAAAAATGAGAAGAGAAAACAACTTCAAGATTTGGCTGTAAAACCTTAGGATTGTGAAATGAACCTACAAAATCATTCTCTCTGAAGTTGTGGTCCTGACTTCCTTGCAATGCTAATACAATTAACTAGAATATAAAGATTTGAGAGATTTAGATTTCTACCTTCAGAGGACCTGTCACCGCTCCTGTATGTTTTAGTAAATAACTCTATTGTATATAACAATATGCAGCAGGATTTCTTCTAATTCTGTCTTTCTTCTGTTATTCCTCTTGCATATTTGTGTATGCTGACAACTGGGAGTTCCTGAATCATTCCCCTTGTCAAAGGGGTGTGGGCATATGCTATCTAGCATTTTTAGCACTGATTGGACAGCGACAGTCTGTAATGCGATGTCCGCCCCCAGGTGGAAACACCCAGTTTTCAATTTATTCGTGAATATCTAGGAGATATAACAGAGAAACGGCACACTGCAGAATTCTAAGGAAAGATGATCCAAGATTATTTCATGAAGAATACAGTTATTTACTAATAAATTAAGGCTTCATTTAGCGCTTCTGTTAACAGTTATGTAATGGGCCCCTCATTCCCCCCGCATGTAGTGTAATGGCCCTCATACTCAATAGAATGGCCCCTTTAGTGCTGCACATGTAGTATAATGGATCCCACAGTGTACCCACATGCAATATAATGGCCTTCACATTTACAGTAATGACCTCTTCATATAATTAAATGGACCTCATGCTCAGTGACGTTTAAGGAGCAAGTGGTAAGCTGCATTCATTACTTACCACCGGGGCAGATTAAGGGTATCATGGGACTGTTTAGAAAGTGCTGCCTCCTCCCCATTCATGACAAAGATCCCTGTGACAAAATAATGTCCCTCCACACAGTATAATATACCATAGCATCCCCTCCACACAGTATAATATACCATAGCATCCCCTCGACGCAGTATAATGTCCCATAGTGGCTCTTCCATGCAGTATTATGCCCTATAGCAGCCCCACATACATAGAGACTCTGACAACTTGCATCCATCACTATTGTGACTATGCCCATTTCATGCACCAAGCACCAAGGGCAGGTGAAAGCATTTTTCAGTTTTTGCTGAGCAAAAGGTAAGTCTGTCTGGTTTTAATGGTGAACATTAAACACAGCGAGAATCATAGGAGAGAGAAAATAGAAAGCACAAAGGCTTAGTCCCCATGGACCAATTGGTACAGTATATGAACCGGAAAGGCAGGACAATCCCATTGATTTTAATGCCACTGACAGGCAGTATAGCCCCATTGATTATAATGGCACTGACAGGCAATACAGCCCCATTGATTTTAATGCCACTGACAGGCAATACAGCCCCATTGATTTTAATGCACCTGACAGGCAGTACAGTCCCTTTGATTACCATAAAACTAACTGACCAGTTCCCTAATGTTTTTGAAATCAGTGTTACTCAACTTCCTGCACGATAAATGTATATGGATGTGTCTAATATTTGTAAAGAAATTGATGGGACTGTCCCTGCCAGTGGCATTGAAATCAATCCATATCCAAAGCAGAGACTCCACCAAATAGAAGATTGACCCATCTGTAGACAGCTGTTTTGGGGTTCTTGCCCCTTGTCAGTAAGGTTGGGATATTGGTTGGATGTTAAATGCAAGTGGGGGGTTTTCTCATTGAGGAGACCCAACTGCTCCCCGTGTTCTTCTGCCCTCTAGAGATGACATCAGCCACGTACCATAATAACACATAGGTCTAATCAGAAGCCTCAGCGGTCCCTGACGTCATCTCTGGAGTCTGGAGGAGCACGGTTAGCAACATCAAGCCCAGGATAGTTGAGTAACTTTGTTTCTTGTGTTTGATCATCTCCCCGATCAGACCCCAGAGTATAATTGTAGCTTGTGGGTGATGAACCCCATGAACTATCATTAGGGGCGGGGTCAGGGGGACTCTCACCAACTGCGTACCACAGGAGATAGTTGGACGTACACCCAGGATGTACCTGCTTTGAGAACCAAAAATAAAAGTTGAAAATATTAGGCAACCCATATGGTGAACACCGTAGCAGGGGAAAAAAAAAAATCAAAATGGTGTGTCAGAATATGCTGACACTAATTTTTGTAATTTTCAAAATTTTCATTTTTTAATAGGCACTAAACATGAAAAAAAGCTAAATAAATTTAGTATCACAGTTATTGCACTGAACTGTTGAACATGTCAGTTTTATCTCGTGTTGAATGCTGTAAAAACACAACCCTTAAATGGCACAATTCTGTATTTTTTTTCCTAATTCCACCCCATTCTGAATTTTTTTCCAGCTCTCAGTATATTGTACAGAATATTGTGAAGTACAATTTGTCTCATAAAAAAATAATCCCTTATACATTTTTGTGAACAGAAAAAAACGAGGTATGCCTCTGTAAAGGCAGGCAGTGGAAAATGAAATTGCAAAAGTGTAAAATAGGCAAGAGTTAATATAGACTGTAGAGAAGCAAAAGTAATGCATACAAAGTTATTTATATAGATTATATGTACGGTACATGTAAAAGGGGAAATGAACTTTATAGACAATTTTTAACATCAAGAAACATGAAACCAAGTGGGTCAGAATAGCAAGCCGGGTAAAAAGTATATGTGTAGATTAGCAAAATTTAAAGGGAAGCTTTCACCAGGTTTAGTCCCCTAAACCACTAGCATGTTCTTGTGGTGCTGAGGTTTAGGGTCCCAAACCGGGTGCTCTCACTACATTTAGAAGTTTAGTGCATGCTCAATGCTCATTGCACCACTGAAGCCAAGCGCTGCGGAATATGATGGCGCTATACAAGTAAGCACAAATAAATAAAAAGGGCAGTACACCGTGCTTCATTGCACATGTAGTAAATCGATACTTAGTGTGCCTCCACATTCTACAGCTCGCATATATAGCCAAACACTAGCCTCCTGTGATGGCCAACATTTTGCAGTTAAATCTTAGGTATTACCTTTAAAATTATGCCATCACTGGAGATTATGGTAGGTGGGTTTGTGGGACCCTGACGGGACATTATAGGCTGTCAGTGCTTCCTTACAGACCTATAGCAAATCCCTGTGATAATGTAGGTGCTGAGGATTTGCAGGTTGTTACTGACTATTTTTACCATTTACTATATTCACCGTTACTTTATAGGGCTTGCGATTTGGGCTTTTATCTATATTTTATGATGATTATTAGTGTGGTTTTATCCTTGATGTGATTTAGAGCTGAAGGCAGATTTGCCTGAAGTTCTTTAATATGTATTGATTACAGAATGAAACCCACTTTTATCCAAGACAGCCCTTTTCACTTGTGAATCTCATTTGTAACAGAAACCTATTGAATCATCTTTAGATGGTGGCTCCTCCAGATGACATTACAGTGAATCGAATTAGCAGCTAGCTTCAGAATGTCTCCCCATTTGTTAGCACTCGCCTCTTCCATCCATATTAAGTGCACCCATAACTAATGTTTTACAGACTAGAACAGACATTGAGGGCCGGTGTGAGGCCTTGCTTTTCGTCTTTAATAAAATAAGAAGCCCTCAATCAATAAACCACATCTAATCTGTCTGATCTCTGAGACAGCCAAACAGAAGGAGATGGACTTGATTCTTCCTCCTCTGTCCTTCATTTTTTCTACTTCTTTGCTGCACTCGCAGTCAAATCCATTCCACAGCTGGTCTTTTTAAGGGTCACCCAGTTTAAACCACTAAGCTGCTGATTTCAGGGTTTGTAACAAAATCTGCTTTCAAGTTTCAACCCCTTGAGTGCCATGGGGATTATTATTATCCTTCAAAGCTGTAATATCTTAGGCATAGACTTACCACATTGCATTAATGTAAGATGATGTAGAAAGATCTAGATGTTCTTCTTAGCGATAACATATATACAGATTTTTATGTTATTGTACTGTTTTGTTATGTTTCTTTTGTGCACCAGGATAATTCACTAAGTAAAATAACACAGTAGGTTTCCCTGCAGTCCTATGAAAGACAGGTGTCGTTGTGATCTGACAGTGAGCTGTGTCCGATAGCAGATGCAGCTCTGCTACATAATAGCTGGAAGAGAGAGCTGCTTCACATGTTGTAGATGCAGATTGTGTTGCAACTGAAAATCACTTCTGTTTATCAGTCCTGAGTGAGGCATGCGGAAATCCATGTCCTTTCAGATGAATGGAACTCATTTTCAGTTGCATATACTTCTATAATACAATCTGCTGTGAGTGAAGGGACCCTAAGGCTAAGACCCCACATTGCAGAAACGCAGCGTTTATCTACAGCAGGAAAAAAAACGCGGCGTTTAACAGTACCAGCAAAGTGAATGAGTTTTGGCTAATACCATCCACACATTTTGGGAAATATAAAAGCTGCAGTAAAGCTGTGTTGTCTGTTTTTGAATAACACAGCATGTTAATTTTACCTGCAGAAACGCATACGTTTTCCACATAGATTTAAAAAGGAAAGAAAAACCACAGAGCAATACATGGGAAAAACGCTGCATAAAAAAAATGTGTTGCATTTCTGCTGTGTTTTTTTTCCGCAGAGTTCTGGCTTTCTACCGTGGCTTTTACTCTCGGATTACCCCCAGGTGTACGGGGTTAAACTGCAGAGTGTCTCATGTCACAGGTGCCAGGAGCTTTCCCCGAGTATGCATTAAAGATACAGTACATTACAAACACAGCCTGAAAAGGGCCTAAAGATGTGGCATATATGTTAAGTCTCTGGTATACAGTATGCTATTCCTTTTAGTAGCAATTCACAGGTAATGATACTCATGACTGCACAGATTTAGCATTATGTTGGGACTGTAAAACTAGCTTAGGCCAAGACCCCACGTTGCGGAAACGCAGTGTTTTCGACTACTTCAGAAACGCAGAGAAAAAAAATGCTACATTTTACAATACTAGCAAAATCTCTTTTTTGTGGGGAAAAAAGAGCTGTGGAAAAGCAGGTTTTTTGAGAAACACAGCATGTTAATTTTAGCTGCAGATGTGCAAACATTTTCCCTATAGATATATATATATATATATATATATATATATATATATATATAATAGAGGTATTAGCATAATAGCATTTTCTGCTTTTCGCTATGTGGGGCTTTAGCCTTAGGAAAGTTTTACAACAGTGTCTTGAAGGAGTAGTCTGACCAGTGTAAGTTGAGGGGGCCCAAGAGCCTCAAGGGGTACATAAGGTATCGCTTCTCAGTATGAGGAGACCAGACTATAAGCAATGCATTTTAGTTAGGGGCCTACTACAGGTTTGCATTGGAGCCCAGGAGCTTCATGTTAGACTCTGGACTGACCATTTAGCAAGGCCTTATTCACATGACGGTGAAAATGTCTGTCAGAGCGCCGTTTTGAGAATACATTTATTTCACTGTGTCTATTCACATTGCTCTGTCTTTGTCTGTTGTCAAGGAAACACAGAAATCAATGAATCTGTTTTTAAGGGATGTAAAATGGATTGACGTCCATTTTACATCCTTTAAAAACGGAACAGTGGGTTGGGTCAAAAAAGAAAGACCAATGAAAGTCAAAAACTGATGCAAAACAGATGACACTCCGCCATCAAAAATAGAATAGAATGGTCTCCGTGGTCGTCCATTTTTTGGGCCGTTAGAGCCATCAAAAACGTCCCTGTCATGTACCTAAGGACTTAGGGATGCCCTGTATGTACGACAGACCTAGCACAAAGTCATATGTGGCACTACAGGCATTTATGATTTGTTAAGGGTCAGTTTAGTGTAATTAGCTTGCCAACGATCCTCCTAATTTATTAAAGGGCAATGACACCTTTATTTTTAAGCCAATTTTATGGTTGGTTACAAAAAATAAAAATATAGCTATATTAAATAAATCATAGGCCTTGCCGCCTCACTTATTCTTATTCAAGCCTTATTATACCTTTGTTTCAGATTGGAACGTTTGTAATGATTTATTCATTACATGACAAACGTACTTCTTTCCCCTTGGAACCTGTTTCTTACGCTGCACCACTGCTATACACAATAATCAGCTTCTTCTCTATTTACCTTCCCTTGCATGTGTTTAGAATTTTAAAACTGTAGATCTGTCTAGTTTTTGACACACGTCGGCATCACCATTTCAGCTTTAAAGTTTCATCCATTTTCAGAGTTTCAATGGAGAATATAAAAGAAATTCTCCTTTGTATAACAAAGCACAACATCGAGACAGTGAATCACTCCTTTTCATGTCAATGGGATTTATTAGGAAAATTATTAGTAGCGTTATTTGTTATCTCCAGCAATTATTCTGTATTCCATATAGAGAACAGTTGAGTCACGTGTAGTCTATATCTGTGCATGGATGCATCTTTTTAGAGTACATCTACATTTTACACCATTTTTCAGCTTGCATATTTCAATCCTTCTACATTAACAGTTGAGTAACAGTGCATTATTTTTTCTGTATAGATCATTAGCCAAAGCCTGTGTTATTGCCCAGTGCTGTATTTCTGTAATTCTTCAGGCCTGAGAGCTGAAATTTAGCAGAATTTTGTGTTACTTGTTGTCTGGTGATCTGGATTTTGATAAGTGTACTCTTTACAGCTGGCCTTATATGGCAACCTGTTGTAGAAAAAAAAAACTACTTTATTAGCTCAGCTTATCTGTCTTCTTCCTGAGTATAGCATCTTCCTTGTTGACAATTTCTTATGATGGGCAGTGGAACTACAGTATAACACATGATAATACTCAGGACCACAATACATCCATAAAGTCAACATTTTATGTAGATCATATCTATTTATAAACTGAAAATGGAGAATATGATAAAAATCTTGTACACTTTCTGCATGGACATCATAGAAGGGAACCTCTACTCTTTACCTCTCTTTCATAGCCAGGTTTTAGAAGTGCCACTGGACAAACCCGCTCTGTCTTTCTCAAAAACTTTGTGCTACCTTGTGTTATTTGTAGTGTAGATGAAATATCGATATGCTAAAAGTCTGTAATCTAATATCTAATTGCTTAGAATTTTATTGGCAGGAAAAGGTTACAATTTTTAATTAATATGGTTTGATATTGACATATATGTCAAATTACAACATGTACATAACACTTATAACATGAAGGTAATTGTTAACTTATTAAAGGGGTTGTCCAGTTCCAGCAAATAATTGTTATTGTTTGTATATTGAAAAGTTTTACAATTCTTCCTATATACTTTCTGCCTCAATTTATTATGGTTTTCTAGATTGTTTTTAGATCTTTTTTTGCTGTAATTTTTTTGTTTACTTACAGAGATCTAGAAAACTGAAGAATCGACAAAGACAGTATATTGGAAAATTGTATAGCGTTTTATTATGCAAGCAATAACATTTATTTGCTGAAAATGGACAACCCATGTAACTAAAAGCTATGAATACTCCATTGCTAAAGGTTGAATTACACAATGTCAATTTGACCCTCCCACTCGCAGGTTGCGATATCACAAACAGTGGATAATAACAGTATCATTTTCTGCAGTGAGAAATTTCGGGCAGGGTGTGGGGAGGAAACAGTAGCAGATCCTGACAGTCGCCTCTTCCAGCCCCATCAATATCTGCTCAACAATAGTGTCTGATCCTCGGCACATAAGCTGCTCATCACACACAGCCCTTTGTATCTTCCCTCTAATAAGTCACGGACATGAAGGACTTGTATTCTCATCAGCAGTCCTTTGTGTAAAGAAAGTCATCCGTCAGAATGAAATAACACTTAAATGTTAAAGATGCCATTATTACAAGGTTCAGTGTTTTCCTAATCCATGTATTTATTTAACGCTATTGAGTCCAGCCAGTCTCTGGGAAGGAAATCAATGTAGGACACATTTCCATCTTAGTTATTGTGATTTGGCTTTCCATCAAGTATTAGTGGTTTATTATTAGTTAGTTTTTAATATAAATGACAATTTCAGAGGGATTTACCTGTCATTGTTTACTTTTGGCTGTTAGTAGTAAAGCAGGGTTTATTATTTCATTCAGCTAATGCAGCTTTCACATTTCCTCTTGGTTTTCCGTTTAAGGTATATGCCGGGAAAGATCCCGAGACATTTGTTAAATGGACCCACAGACTCCAATTCAGAGGCTAAAAAGTAAACCAGGCTATTCCATGTAGTGGCATCCAGTAAAAATTAACACCTATGAGTAGCATCCATTGTAGTGGGTGTCTAGATAGGGAAACCCCTAGAAGACTTTTCAGCACCTCCATCAACGTCATTAGGTGGCGCTCCACTGATTGCAGCACATTTGGAATTTGTTCTCTAATCCCCAACGTTCCTGAGCAATGGGTGCTAGTATATTGCTAAATAGACCCTTTGCTGAAGCATTGAGGCTGAGACCCTCCCAACAGTAGAGAGCTTTATTAGCATATTGGGTGTGGAAACTAACAAATGATTGCTCTGGAACAGTAGGTGCTACAGAATAAAATTCCAACTGTGCTGGAATCAGTAGAGCAGCGCCTATTGAACTGATGCAAAAAGTTGGAGATGATGGAAGTGCTGAAGGGTCTTAGAATTTAAAGATCTGGAAGAAAGACGTAATGTTGAAATAAGCATTGTTCTATTCCTTGAAATACCAATGATTTTTCCCTTTCTCTTCATTTTTGTGTTCCTGAAAAGAATGTAAATAATGTTGGACTTTGGACTCTTGTAGATTGAAAATCTGAACTGCGTAGGATGATATTGCCTCGCTTGTAATTACATTAGTTTATAAAGGAATGAGCCGTAATGGCCTTCATTTTGTTTTCAGTGCATTGCAATGCTCTGCCGTCCCTTTGATCTCGCACTGCCTCAGATATTTGTGTTCTTTGAAAAGCATTAAATGCTAAGGAATGACGGTTCATTTCATGACTTATTTAAACATTTGTGATGCTTAGCCTGTCTGTTAACTTCATATTATTACACATAATAATCTTTTCACAACTCAGCTTTACCTGCAAGTCAGTGCCATGCTGAATGAGATAAGTAAAGCATTAGTTCTGAGACAATGCACTGTTCAGAGGAGATAAGAGTCCATGACAATACCATGCAATGACAGTCAATTAATACTTTCTCCTAAAGCGATAATCGCTAGGAATTTTCTTAGTTTATTTTCTGATTATGTGGCTATCTAAATATTATTGTAGCCCTTCAAAATCTTTTAATCTTATATGACATTTTTTCTTTCTTTTTCTTTTTTTTTTTAATTGACATGTAGTTCTATGGAGAAGTGCCTGAAAATCGAGTTGATGTTGTTGTAGCCAATCTTACAGTTACAGACAAGGACCAGCCACACACCAGTGCTTGGAACACAGTGTACAGAATCGTCAGCGGTGACGCAACTGGACGCTTCGCCATTAGGACAGATCCAAACAGTAATGATGGTTTGGTCACTGTAGTCAAGGTAAGTTGCTACTACTATTAATATAATCCAGTCTGGGCACCTGCCCTAGCTTTGGTTGATTATGCATTGTGTGGCAATTTGGGGGTTAATTATCTCATAGGATCGCCATCTCCAGCATAAGATTGTTGGCACATCAAGAACTTCAGTCCCACACAGGCATTTTAGGTTTAAAGTGACCAGTGGCCAAATTTATTTCTCCATCCATGACCAGCAGGTATACAATACAGGTGGCACAAAATGACTTCAACATAAAAACATATCCTGGTCATCTGAACATTAACTATACACCTTATAGTCGCCCTCGCTATCAGGGTGTAGGCCTACTGCCTGTCACCTCAAAGCAAAAACACTGTTCATACCAGAACTCTTGGGTTAGGCTCCCCAGACTCGTGTCTCATCCTGTCTTCCCCAGAGTAGAAGCATTGCGGAATGACTCTTCATGTGACTTATTGAGCCCTCCAAGCTGACTGATAATTCATTAAACAGACTGCCTTAGAACGATAGAGAACTCCCAGTTTTCTCCGATTTTTGCTTCCATTTTAAAACACAACTACATAATTGGCACAAATGATATTACATTGGTTACATTTATTAGTATGATTTCATCTTAATCAAAATATTTTCAAAGAACATTTTTCTAACCTGCATTTTTTTTTATTTCGCTTTCAGCCAGTCGATTTTGAGACCAATAGGTTGTTTGTTCTAACAGTAGCTGCAGAAAACCAAGTGCCTTTAATTAAAGGCATCCATCATCCTCCACAGTCAACAGCCACTGTCTCCATTACTATCATTGATGTCAATGAGAGTCCATACTTCAACCCAAATCCTAAGATTGAACGTAAGGAAGAAGGTTTGATGCCTGGAAGTGTACTTGTAACATTCAATGCACAGGATCCTGATCGCTATATGCAGCAAACAGTTAGGTAAACTGCAAAGCTTATCGTTTTTTCTTTATTTTTTTCAATTGTATGAAGATTTTTTTTATTCATGTGTATACAACTTTATTTACATTTGAGCTAATTGAAATAAAGAGGATGAGGGTTCATTTTGGTGTGTAAAAGGGGTTTTCTAGTTCTTGACAAAACTCTGCAATGATACTGTATGAAAATGTGTTTTTTGTCAAGTCCTGAAATTAGCCAGATTTATTAAAAATAGGAGAGGGTCTAACTTCTAGCAATTTGGTGTCCCACTGAGATGAATTTTGTAACCTCAGTTTAGGTTTATGCTGTCTTAAGAGATATCTTTAGTAAATGTGGGACATTGTACAGTATCTATCCAAGATATCAGTCTATCTCTGTAAAGTTATCTATCAATCTATCATCTGTCTCCTTTGGTTTCTGTATTTTGTGTCCACATGAGAGATTTAGAAGTACTAAGTGATTTATATGACATAATATTCTATGATTGTTGCCACTTAAAGTATTTCCAACAAGTGGTTTTTTTTTAATCTAATTTTACGTTTTTTATTAGGTACTCAAAACTTTCCGATCCTGCAAACTGGCTTAAAATTGACCCTGTAAATGGACAGATTACTACTATAGCAGTTCTGGACAGGGAATCCATGTATGTGAAGAACAACATGTACAATGCAACTTTTCTAGCCACAGACAGCGGTATGTACTAATATTCAATATTGATTGATTCTATATGTTTTATTACAGTGTCAGGAGATACATTTCTTTTATAGCTAAAAAGGATGTAATACTGAATACCTTGTTTTGTGTTTTGGAGAAAATACATTGGTAGGAATATACTGTGGTGGCTGTATCTGAATTCTGACCTAAAATAGGCACATTTTCCCAACCAGTTCAACAAGGGAGCATAGGGGAGAAAAGGGAAGACTGCTTAATATGCACCCTAATTGCACCAAAGGGTTAAAGGGCTTTTCCTGGTTAAAAATATTGATGACCTATTGTCAAAGCAGTCTCCAAATATATATAAAAAAAACTTTTAAGAAACTCTCTAATAATTTTTTTTTTTTTTTTAAACATGTTTCCTTCACGTATTAAATTGTTTTCCTCTAGAACTCTATGGAGAGGGAAGGGGAGGTTGCTGTCAGCTAGTAAATTGATTTATTGCCTCATTCTGTGCAGTTATCTAATCTTGAAGATTCAGCAGAGTTAAATAAGTTCCCTGGCTCACAGTGTCAGAGAGTAACAGTAGCAATAAATTATTTGTGTTTTCCAATAGCCTTCTTCTCCTTCACTCTTAATAGACTACTATGTTAAAAGTAACTCAGCCCGAAAACTGAAGAGGAAACTATATTTCTTTAACAAGATATATTACAAAATTTCTGCTATTAAATAGTTGTTTTATAAGTGAAGGTACGCATTAAGATAAGTTATCAATAACAGATTAGTCCATCATCCAGCACCCCCACTGATGCAACTGCCAGTGATAGAACTGACACAAAGTCAAGAAGCACAGCTTCGTTCTATGTGTAGTGGCCGATTAGAGCTGCAGTACCAAGCTCAGCCACTATACAGAGAATGGAACGTCCGTTATCTGTATTAATTCTGGCACTGGTCGCTGCTGTGAACACTTGATTGAGGGGAGGGGGCTCCAGGTGTCAGACCCCCACCCCAATCTGTGGGGATAGGTCATTGATGCCTTTAAATTAAAAAAATCACTTTAATGAAAGCCAACTAATAGGTAGTAACTAACTAACTATTAACAAATGTGAGCCACTATATTTAGTCATTTTCCAAAAGAACTAATTAAACTCATATTAATTAATATTAGTTGACTGCTGCTTTTTTGGACTTAAAAATAGAAACAATAACATTTTTCAGTCATATTTAAAGGGTTTCCATAGAAACAAGAGGTTTTGATACATTGTTATCTCTCTAGAAGGATCTTTCGTTTTAAAATGTTTTGTTAATTTCTATTGCCCATTCTTTGTAATGCATTTATGACAAATCAGTTGTGAATGAATGTGTTATACTGCAGCTCTGTTGAAGTGGATACAGATAGTTTATGAGTATGCTTGAGAATATATTGCCTCGTCATGATTGTAATTAAAATAAAACCAACTACAGTCATATTGTTCAAGAGATATGGGTCGATGTGTGCCAAAAAGGAGAAAGGTCGATCGTTGCTTGTTCACATTACCCCCAGCCTTTTTTTCCCCTCCATATTGCATATGCACATCCTCATAATCTCATTCAATTGCTTTTTACATTGACACCATCTTATTAGAAATGCACAGATCAAGGGATAAACATTATGAGGGCTCCTGAAATTGTAATGTTTTCCAAATATTACATTTAGACTAATGCATATCATAGGCTGCTCATAAGGCTGAGGCTCAATGAACAATAAAAATTCAATCATAATAAATGAATAAAAGTCAGCTGCTATACAATGAAGCCTGAGCACCACTGGGTGCCTCACATGGACCTCTAAAATTAAATTGTTGTATTTATGCTTTCAGTCTCTTATTGTTGTCTTGCAGTAACTGCTTTTATGCATTCTCTATGTTAGAAGTGATGATGACGCAATGAACAAGGCTTTAAAGGGGTTTTTTTAGCTAAAATTATTAATAACCTATCCTAATGATAGGTCGTCAGTGTCAGATTGGTGGGGTCTGACACCCAGCATCCCCATGAGTCAGCTGTTCTCAGCATCTAATATACAGAGAATAGAACAGGAAGCCAGCAGCTCTGTTCTCTGTGTGGTGGCCCGATCAGGATACTGCAGATCAGTTCCTATTCACCTTAATAGATGCTAAGTTGTAGCACCTTATTTTTCCCGCTATACAAAGCTGTCCGCTTCCTGCTCCATTCTCCGTGTATAAACTGCAGAACAGCAGATTGGAGGGGTTGCTGGGTGACAGACCCCCAGTGATCAGTTATTGATAACCTATATTTAGGATAGGGCTGGACGATTATGACCCAAATCAAAATCACTATTAATTGAACAATTTATCTCAATTATAATTGAACAATTATTTTAGGACATCCCCTTTTTATTTGCCATACTTATTTTTTATATGCCATTCCATGCCACTGAATCTTAGTTTTGGTTATTCACATATCAGCAATCCTTTAGCCAATGGTAGTGTTAGAGAGGATGGAATAATTGAATAATAATTGAATAATTGAAATAATCAATGTCATCAAGTTCACATCGATTGAGTTGACTTTCGATTTTTTTTTTTATTAATTGCCCAGCCTTAATAGGTGACAAATAATTTTAGTGCAGAAAAATCCTTTGAATATACAGTTGTATGACAGGTATAGCATGGCGCAGGATTAGCCAAGCTGAATTTATTCAAGTGGAATTTCCTCCATGACACAATCAGAGGTCATATATTGATTTTTTAATCTTGCCCAATGACCCGTGGCTATTATAATCACATAAGTATTTGTAAAAACGGTCAAGCAGAACATATGGCCAAAAACATATGGCCAGTCAGATGTAGAATTACCCAGCTTTATTGTATTATTACTAATGGTAATTACTAAGCACCTATCACTAGTATTGCAAGTTTCCGTAGATGATTTAGAGTTCATGCCTGCAATGAAGCTCATAGAAAGACGTTTTATTGCTTTTTTTGATAACTGATCTAATGTCATTTTTCTAGGTATTCCTCCAATGAGTGGCACAGGCACATTACAGATCTTTTTGCTAGATATAAATGATAATGCTCCTCAAGTCTCTCCAAGAGAAGTGGAAATTTGTGAACGACCAGATCCAAATGCAATCAATATTACAGCAATAGATGCTGATATTAACCCTAATGCAGGACCATTCATCTTTGAACTTCCATTCAGCCCATTGGATATTAAGAAAAATTGGACCATTACAAGGATCAATGGTATGTATATGCGAGACACCAGGCGGCAGAGATTTAGAGGATATTGACACAGCATGTAACAAAAACAACACAGATCACACCTATCTTTATTCCAGAAATATGATATCGGCAAACTACTCATCTGGGCAGTAGCTAAGGACAGCCTACTCAAAAAACTCTTAAGACTCAGTTTTACTCACACTGATTGAAAATATACAGTAGGATCAGACGGACATTTGATATACTAGTGTTAGATGGAAGATTGTCAAAGTCATATGTTCCATATTTATAAGGAGGAGCACGCCTAAACATGCCCACTACACAGGCCTCCAACAGTCAGCAACTAGAGCATGGAAGCCTTTGGAATATAACATTTTCTACTTCATCCCATAAGTCAGATGCAGATCGTATACTGTATGGACTCTCAATAGTCTGTGCCCCATAAGCAAACTAAAGACCAACATAAGCAACTCCCATTAAATAATAAAGATATTGATATGACCAATATTGAACTGGGGTTCCTAAGGCCTATCAGTAAAATTCATTCTAGGGACCCACTGTACCTGATCTTATTGATCCTCTTTTACCTAGGGTATGTGGGCAACGGGCCCTTCCTGGCTTGGGGGCCCACCGGGGGAATTCACTTGCTCCCCTGGGAGCAAGTCTGAGCCTGGATATGACATTTATTAAGTTACCGCAGATATTTTAGCTCCATATACTAGGCAATGCACATTCAAACTGAATACACTGCAAAATTTTCGAATCTTTTGTACACACCGTAGAATATTATTATGAAAGTAACACTATTATACCCAGCAACATGGAAGAAAAGAGGTAAAATATAAGTTCTTCAAACAACTATGAATGTTGTATATGTGAATCAGTAAATAGTTTTTTTTTATCTTAGGCATTGTCTATTAGACTTTTTGTATTCAGACAAATTGAACCTGCTGCTAGAGTTGTATATCCTCCCACAACTATTAATGTTATGAACTGTGATATTGATGATTGCTTTGTTACCATGTCTTTTTAATACAACATTGTATACATAGCTGTGAAAAATGATCTGCTATTGTTACTTTTATAGAAAAAGCCTTTAAGTGCAACCCAGCGCCTTTACTTTGTTTTGTTATCTGCAAAATATATTGCTGAGGTTTATAGAGGAATGTGCTTTCCATTTTGCAAGGGGATATTATAGCTGGTAAATAGTTGTTCTTTTTCAAAAGAACTTTGTAAAATCTTTTATGTGCTGAAACTTCCTCATTTAAGATCTTTGCAGTATAACTTGCAGCTACTAAACTAAGAGAATGGATGCTGTGTTCCCATATAAAGACTCTCTACCAGAAACCCAATTTATTCTAAGTTCTGAAACAAGAAACATTAAAGGATTGCTTCAGCACAGTCGTATTTGTGATACATAAGAATCAAACTGCCTTGTAGGGAGCCTTTTAATAGCGTGGTTCTAATTGTCAAGGCACATTATGGAACCTTTTATGACCTAGAACCATCTGACCCAGACCCTCTATACATTGGTTCTTAAAGGCTTCCCCTATGGTAACTGATAGTCTTTCAATTCTGAAACTACAGCAATTATTTTTTTGTTTAAGGGTATGTTCACATTATCGTTATCACAGTCCGTTGCTGTCATCTGTCATAGGATGAGAGCAATGGACTTTTTCTTTCACCAGAAAAGTAAAAAAAATATGACTGAAGAAAGTTTCCTTCATGTTTTTACATAGGGGTGGCAGAGGGGGCGCCGTATGCATCTGTTGTTTAATGTCCGTTGCTCTCATCTTGTGATGGATGAGAGCAGTGAACATTATATAACGGTAATGTGAACCCACCCTTAGTCATTTATGTAATCCCAACATATTCTGCAGCACTGTACATAGATTATCATCACTCAAGTTATTCCTTGTCCCATTAGTGTTCACCATCTCAGTTTCAAATTAACCTATCAGTATATTTTGGAGTATCTGAGAACACCTGGAGAAAACCCTCTCTAACATGGGGAGAACATACACACTCCATGTAAATATTGCTCTTGGACGGATTTGGACCTAGGACCCCAGTGCTGCAGTGCAACAGTGCGAAACACTGAGACACGATGCTGCAGATGGTGGTCTTCCCCTCCCAACAAAAAAATAGGATGGCAGCATTGCAAATTGTCTGGCAACATTTTCATTGTTATGTCATGTTTTGCCATCTCTTGGGCCCTAATATTGATGTATGGAATTCAACGTATAGATTGTTAATATATTTGCTGTACCGTTATAGTAAATAACCCCTTTTCCATTGAAAATGAATGAATATACTTTTCTGATGATGCATTACATATAATCTTCTCATTCATAGCCCCTTTATGTGCTGCGCATAGTGAAGCGTATACTGAACATTCCTGTGTTTATTTTACTTAAAATATAATTTAATGTTAGTCGAAGGCCAGATTCACACAAAACTCGATCTATGTGTGCGCTGGATTTAACGGCTTGAACATCATGTCGGGAGAGGACTCCTAAAATAATAGTTAACTATGCTGCTATAAGTCCCTGCCTCCCAGAAATATACTGCCTTGTACTATATTCACTATGGTACAGTATGTTGCTGGGAGGCAGGAACTCATAGCAGCATAGATAACTATAATGCTAGAAGTCGTTCTCCCTGTATGATGTTCAAGCTGGTAAATCTGCTGCACACGCAGGTGAAACTCGGTTGTGTGAATCTAGGGTAAGTCTGATTGAATCTATGTATCAAATAAATTAAATCTGATTATTTATATAAAATTAACCACATTTATATACAGGTACCACATTTATACTGTAATTTTACAATGCAGTGATACAATTTATACAATTGTTTCTTAGGTGACAATGCCCAACTGAGCCTGAAAATTAACTCCCTCGATGATGGAATCTATAACATTCCAATCCAGATTACAGATTCAGGAAACCCTTCTTTGTCGAACACTTCATATCTCCGTGTTAAAGTATGCTCCTGTGACATGAATGGATACTGTAGTGGAGTGGCTCCCATCATTGGCACTGGTCTAGGGACAGGAGCCATCATTGCAATTCTTCTGTGCATTATCATTTTGCTAAGTAAGTACAACTATTATTGAACGGCAGCATTAATGTGTGTATGTTTGTGGCAGGGGTGTAGCTAAGGGAGAACAACCGGGGCCTGCGTCCTAATTGCTGGTTGTCATGGGACACCAACAAGCGACTTTTACGTATTTAGATACAAAGTAAGCACAGTGAAATAAACTTTTGCCCTAGGTGACTAAAAAGCTAGCTTAGTAGATAGCATTTATTTTAGGGTCTACATAAATGAGTACTGTAGGTCCTTAAAGGGGTTCCCCATAACCACAATAAGAAAAAGTGTTTTTCTGACAAGTCCCAGATCATAGAAAGTTCCTGCATTAATGGTTACATCCAATGGCAAACTATCGAGACACTAAGATTGTTAGAGAAAATCATTGCAAACTTTTTAGTCATTTATATTTGCTAAAACATTTAACTTTTCATTTTCTACAAATTTAAATATTTTATGTTTGTGGTAAAAACCCATTTAAATTGCTTTAGTTAGATGCTTTTAAATAGAAACAAAGTTGAGGCAGGATTTTCACCGAACATGAATTTCTAGACACCTGCTTTAATGCTGGTTTGTCAAGAGTAGTAACCATATGGAAATTGCTGCCATATGGGATGTTGTGTTGTTTGATTCATTGAATAAGTTAAAGTAGAGCCTGGATGACTTTCTTGAAAAATATAACATTACTAGTTATAGGTAATAGATTAATGCAGATAAAACGCTGGTCCAGGGATTTATTCTGTCTACTCTGTTTGGAGTTATTTTATATATTTGAAGGTATTTTTTTCCCCTAATATGGAGTAATTGCTTCCTCATAGGGATTCCTGCCTTCCTCTAGATCAACGTTGTAGGATTTTATCTTGGACTACACTAACTTTGTACCTAAGTCTTCTATTCTACCCTATGTGAGGGCAGCCTGGGGGAGTGACATTGATATTGGAAATATATTGTTTTATTTGATATCCATAATTTCAGTATATACATGTAAAATATGTTAATATACTTTTAAATAGTGTAGAATAGTGCATGGCTATGCCATATTCCACTGCCTAGGTATGCAGTCAGATACATATACACATATCGAAAAACATATGCACAGTATACATGTTAAAGTGGGCGGTAACCTTTCATTTTTTTCTGAGAAAATTAAAGGTAACCACCCCCTTAGAGAACAAGAGTTAATTTACATATTTCCTTGAAGGGGCCATATCCTTTTGTACAGGTAGATTGATTTAAAAAAAAACTCTCAGGGACATTGCAAAAATCAAATAATATATATCATTTGTGTGACTACCCCCCCCCCTTGCCAAAGTTAAACCATACCTTCTTTGTCCTGTTCCTATGGAACCAGGCCTGCCATAGGAATAGTACTATTGAGATTATGACCAGCCTCAATAGTAACATAGCGAAAGTTCCCTAGACAGTTGTTTTGCAGTTTATGGAACCTGTAATCAAAAGATTGAAACTTCAAGCCCCCTAGGGGGGTGCTAATAAAATAGTAAAAATAAAATGAAAAAAAGCTTTTAAAAATATTTGTAAAAAATCTATAAAAACCTAAAAAATTAAATCACCCCCCTTTACCTAGATTTGAAATTTAGATAAATAAACATAAACAAATTATGCATCCCCATGTCCGAAAACGCTCAGTCTACAAACATATAAAAACATTTTTCCCATGGGGGGAAAAAAATCAAAAGAGCCAAATACCGTTTTTCACGCCATTGCGACTCCCACAAAAATTTGAATAAAAAGTGATCAAGACATTCCCCAAAATGGTATAACTAAAGAGTACACCTGGCCCTGCCAAAAAACGCCTTATGCATATTGTCAAAATATGGCAACTCCAAGAATTTTTTTTTTTAAAGGGGTTAAAAAATTAAAAAAAATATATATAAATTTGGTATCCCCAGAACTGTACAGGCCCATAGAATACATGTCATGTGACATGTCATTTTGGCTGCATAGTAAACACCGTAAAAACAAAGCCTGCTTGAAAGTCTCACACAGTTTTTCTCCAATCCCCCCATTCTGAATTTTTTTTCCAACTTCCCAGTACGTCGTACAGAATATTAAATGGTGACATTACGAAGTGCAATTTGTCCCACAAACATTAAGCCCTCATATGGCTCTGTGAACAGAAAAGTAACAAAGTTATGGGGCATTGAAGGTGTGGAGTCTAAAAAGAAAATTGAAAAATGCCTGCAGTGGCTAGGCGTTAATATCTGATGTTTTCTCAAGACGAATAGACGTCAGATTTGAACTTATGTCCATATGAAAATTAATTTAAAAAAAAAAAGTATATCAACGTACAGTATACAGCTCAGTGGAGGTCAAAAGGACACTCTTTTGACCTCTGGCACGTGAATGGAACCCCATTGGTACATCTGGCATATACTCTGGTTTTTTATGGGCTAAACAACAAACTCCAAATGTGAACAGGGCCTTACCCAGACAAAGTCATTAGAAGTTACACTGATGAATAAGTTATTATTGTTTAAAAACTAGACACACTTTATATACAAGTTCTGGTTTCACTGCATTAGGCAAGTTACTTAGTGAATACTCTTGCCTTGTGATGTGCAGATATTCCAAGAATAAGAATGAGGCTCGCCTCAATGATCAAATAGGAAGAGAACAGCATTGCTGCCAGCACACTGAGGAAGACACATGTAGCCCAGCTAAAAAGAGCAATCCACAAACCACATAAATAATTCTAGCAGTACTGTATTTTCCTCTGGTACGCCTAAGATTGCTGCAGTGGAGATGGATCTTATCATCATCTGAATTCATGTCATGTGTATTGGGAGAAGCAGGCTGAGATTCTGAATCCACCTGCTTATTGTTTACATGTATTGTCGGGTTAAGAAATAATACTAATGATACAAATGTCAAGTATAAAATGTTTAATAAACGATCTTTTGCAAATCATAATGACAGATTATGCTGAGCATGTCACCGGGCACTTTACAGCAAGTGGCAGCAGACAATATCAGTATAAGTGCAGTACATCATTTCCAGTAGGAGGCTATGACAGCATTGTATGTGACGGGTGTACACAATTCTATTCAGCCATTCAAATATGGCTTCTAATGCAACTACTGTGTGGATTATCTTTGACACAAGCCCCTGTCCTGCACCAGAGATGCGACACATCCACCTTGTTAGCAACTTTTGCGCAAATATGGGCAGAGTGTGGCAGAGAGTTGGCAGGGGCAGGGACTCCTTGACCCTACATATTTATTATAATTCACAACAATTTTCTGGCAAGACTTATACAGGAAATCTCCACCAGTTCCTGACTGGTGAAGATTTCTATTGTGGCGCACGGGCGTGCGTCTGATGTATGAGGGGGCTGGAGGCTCTCCATAAGTCAGGGATGCTTTGCATCTGTCGGGCCCTTCATTAATTAATATTAATTTGTAACCATGCTGTTGTAGTGTCATGTAACTAACTGCAAGCTGACTGAAAGTGGATGCATGTTTTTTTTATTGAACAAAAGCTTTTATTTCAACCAGTCCTACACAACAATTACAAAGGTACTGCGACTCAGCGCAACTGAGTTACAATACCACAACAGAGTCTAAATCTTTCATCCTTAAGGGATGCGGCGCAACATACAGCGTAAGGAAATGCATCCTAACACTACATGCTGCACTACAGCCTTATCTAACATACTTTTTGATCAAAACAATAAAGTGGATGCATGTTGTCCTATGTAAGGGTAATATAGTATGAAGACTGGCCTGCTTTAGTGTTAGAATGGCTCAACATATACTGTGCTGCTTGGTCAATAGGGGTGATCAAAGAATACAGCGGACACAAGTCTAGTGTACTCATGAGGCGAATGAACTCCCTGCCTTCCCCCACCCTCCTCACAGTTATTCATGGACTGCTATGTATCTTATCAATCATCAATGAGAGGGGAATAAGTATTCCCCTCATGAATACACTGTACTTATGCACCTACTATATACTTTGATGCCTTCTCTTACCTGGGGCTAATAGGTAAGCAGACCTGTCTCTGTGCTGTGCTGTGCTGTGCTGTGCTGCTCTTACGTAGATCAGCATACTCTGATGACAGGTCCACTTGAACAGAGATTGTATCAAAGTAACATGAGAATAACTTAGCCATTTATATTTAATGGTGATTTTGGGGGAGACACTCTGCAAGTAGAACATCTTCAAAAATGCTGCATATTTTAAATATTACCATAGCAATAGAATCCAAGGGAACAGACAAGAGCTGTAATCTCAGAAAATCAAATAAGGAGATCAGAATGTGTATTGTGTGAAACATCTGCAGCACAGATGATTTACAGGCTTTCAGCTTGTTTTTGTGCTACACAGATTTGTTTTACAGTTGTTAGAACCGATGTCGAAGGCAAATTGATTTACTTGTTCGAGTTAAAGTGTATTAATATTTAAAAGCCTTAGTTAAACTAATTGCCTTACTTAATTTGTCTACAAGAGAAATCAGATATGTTTAAAGCAAGATTTGGAAATAATTGGGTGAAAATTCCATTATGGGCTCAAGCCAAATATCACATTACTATTAGTCTTCCTTTGTACCGTGCAAATTAATGAATCTGCTGGTGCCTTAGTCACAAATTGCAATCATTAAATGTACGCCTTTAACTACAGTTCTTTCTATATTTAACTCATTATTATTATTATTATTATTATTATTTGTATGTGACAGCTCTGGTATTAATGTTTGTGGTATGGATGAAACGTCGTGATAAAGAAAGACAAGCCAAACAGCTTCTTATTGACCCCGAGGATGATGTCAGAGACAACATCTTGAAATATGATGAAGAAGGTGGAGGAGAAGAAGATCAGGTAATAATACTAATATGCAAGAATTTCATTCTTTGAGAATAGTCTAAAAATATATAGTGTATATCTAATATATTTACTAGAAATTTGAAATAGACCCACCTTATAAAATTGTATGATGACCCAGCAAGTTGAACAACATAGAATGTGGAGCTCCACAAGTGTCAAGAATAATGTAGAGAGTGCAGTCTGTTTTAGATACATATGTGTGCTTCCTTCCCTATCTTCCCTGTTGGCTACGCATATGCATGTTACTAGATGAGTAGCTTTTCAAGATAATATAAAAATGTTAAATAGATTTTTAGCTAACAACACTTGCAACCCTTCCTCCCTCTCTCTGTACATGGCAGCATGAGAAGTGTAGAAAATTACCATAGATTTCAGAATCCAGCACATTAGTACTCCAAGAGGATCATAGAGCCACACAGCTAAATTGCTGACATGTTTCAGACCAAAGTTCTTCTTCAAAGAATGTGGAACCCCACTAGTATAAAGACAGATATGGCGAGTGCAGTCAGTTTTAGTTACAGATGTGTTCTTCTTTCTTTACCTTTCTTCTTGGCTGGACATGTTAAGATATGTGTGTCATGAGATGATCAGCTTTTCAATATAATATTGGTTTTCTTTATTTTGTCACAAAGTGATATCCTATATGTGTCTATGTGTTGCTACCCAGAGCTCATTTTGCTCATATGTTGCAATATTGTAGACCTTTACCAAATTGCGCTCTTATATTTTGCTCTTAATGAGACAAGCAGACTGACTTCCAGGCTACTGTGCATGCCTAAAGCCATCATTTATTTATGTCTATGAGCTGAGGTTGGTTTCTACTTATAT
The DNA here is from genome assembly GCA_947044405.1 of Leptodactylus fallax. Classification (NCBI taxonomy): domain Eukaryota; kingdom Metazoa; phylum Chordata; class Amphibia; order Anura; family Leptodactylidae; genus Leptodactylus; species Leptodactylus fallax. The sequence continues at coordinate 7,848,921 of CAMRHE010000020.1, forward strand.
TTCTACTTATATGCTAATATGTGCACTCCTGAGATTTCTGGCCTTGCTAAGAGAATATGAACATGCCCAGCTAACACTCAATATAATACTGTTGGTCTTGTATAGGAGCAATGAAACATAACAAAGGGATTTCAATTCAATAGAGGTAATAAGATAACCAGGGATAGCTGCATTTGTAAAAAAAAAAAATGTATTGTGTATGTTATATTGAAATATATTCTTTGTATTGAAAATATTATACATATAAATCTTAGTGAGGATTTAAAGAAACGCATTAACTGTAGCTTGTAAGTAGAGCTGCAAATATCATTCACATATTAAACATAAGAATTGGAAATATGGAAAATAAAATACTTATAGAGTCTGTACAGTGTACCAGGGACAGACATTTTTCTGGGCATCCATAATATCAGTACTGCGTCCCTCTCTTTCCAGAGTATAATAGAATGTGTTTATTTATGCAGTCAATAGAGATTACAATTTAGGTTTCGTGTCTGGTTTATGATGGAAACACCTCAAAATTGTGTAAAATGCACAAGCTACAATGGAGTAACATGTTCAGACGAAAATCATTGTTATATTCTTTTGCCACCTCATTCTGTTCACGCATTCAAGCTGTAAAATACAGTGTATAACTGTAAATCCATTAGAAATGTTGTAAGGAATAGAGTCCTTGATACCTGAAGTCATAGTAGAAGTATGTTTTGTAAATCCAGCAGGTAGTTATGTTGGTGTTCGTCTTAGCATGGAAGTATGCATAGAATGGTGGGCCAGTATATCATATACAGTAGTAAAAAGGGCCTGGCTGGGATGATGTCACTTGCACTCTTATGTATTTCAGTACAGCCTTGTTACTTCTTGTAAAATGAGAAGCACAACTTCCTATTTCACACATAATAATTTAATGGTTTTTTTTTTTTATGTGAGGTGTTGATTGCATGAGAAAGTTCTGAGGTGTTTTGTCACCTAAATCAAACACCTCCCGTGAACATTGCATATTATAATTGTCATTATTGCTGATAAGTAAAGCGTGGGAGATCAGTCGGCACATGGTCATATTATAAGATTTTTATGTGGATGTAACGCAAAAATAGCCCCATTATTGTTCTGTGTGTTTGTTTAGTAGTAATGTTTTCAGAACAATATTTATTTCTTTTTTAGGACTATGATTTAAGCCAATTGCAGCAGCCTGACACAGTAGAGCCAGATACAATTAAGCCTGTGGGGATACGGCGTATGGATGAAAGACCAATTCACGCAGAGCCTCAGTATCCTGTGCGATCAGCTGCTCCACATCCTGGTGATATTGGAGACTTCATCAATGAGGTGAATTATAATGCATTCCCACTGATACAGAATTATTGAAAAATCCTTTATTTATTTAAAAAAATCCTTTTTTATTTTAATACAGTAATGGGCTCATAAACTAAATCTATGAGTGCAATTTCTAATTCTTGAGTGACACGTTTTTTCTTGATATGAATGTTTAATCATATAGCACTTATTTTTCTGTTTAATCTATCTATCTATCTATCATCTATCTATCCATTTGTCTGTCTGTCTAGTTATTTGTTTATCTATCTACTATTTATCTATCTATCATCTATATCTCTCTGTCTGTCTATCTGTCTAATGTTATACCGTGTTAGCCATTGAAAGTAGTGGAAGAGTGAAGAAATCAGGCGATACCTTTTAGAGGCTAACTGAGTATATTTGATAGGTAAGCTTTCGGAAGTACTAGCTCCCTTCATCACCATGTATAACACCATGTCTGATGAAGGGAGCTAGTACTTCCGAAAGCTTACTTATCAAATATACTCAGTTAGCCTCTAAAAGGTATCGCCTGATTTCTTCACTCTTCCATATCTGTCTGTCAGTCATCTACTGTATCTATCTGCTATTTGTCTATCATCTATCTATCTATCTATCTATCTATCCATCCATCCATCCATCCATTAACAATCTTCCACTCTTATATCCAAAAGCATACTGTAGTTTTATATCCATATACATAACTAACACTTAACTTACATATATAGCTTGGAAAATGATGGTATAAAGTAGATCTAAAAAACAAAGCTTGCCTGCAAAGATTTTGCACTTAGAGTTTACAACGGTTTTCCAGACCTGTAAAAAATAAAGTAAAGTAAATATGCTTTTAGATAACTTAAAAAACGGAGCTTACTTTTCAGTCAGATATACCTGTAGTCTGTGCAAGAGCTTTTCAATACAATTTAAGTTACCCTGCAATATAATAGGCATTAACATCAGTTGACTCTGTGTGTAATGCACAGGCTGGCTGGGTCCTCCAAAGACAGAAACTGTTTTTGGAATCAATCGCAACTCCTGGGCCCCAAGGCAAAATCTGTAATAGCCCCCTCCACCCTCCCAACTACTTAGTCTGTGCTATTTATAGTACGATGATATTCCTATGTGACAAAGGGGCCTTTTGCAACCCCTATAGCTATATCCCTCAAAAAAAAAAAAGTATATGTGGTAAAGACTAGTTATTTATCTCATAGTATCTCATGTTTCTGTCCCAGTAGTAATTTTTTAAAAATGTTACGAAATTTTTCTGCTCTGCTTTATTTTCATGAACAGTTTAGGTACCAAGCTTGTGTTTTCTGAGAGTGAAGCAGGTTATAAACTTAAGCCGACAGTTGTATCACAATCCACCACCTGCTTACCATACGTACAGATGTAATCTTCTTTAACTCAAATTTGATAACTTGCTGCTCCTTGGTAACAACAAAAAACATTGAAAGCAATGGAAAGAATTGAGTTAAAGTGATTAGCAACTGTTAACTTAAAATATTAAAAGTCATGTTAAACTTGGCTACATCTGTATGCATGTTTGGCTTGTGTTCTCAATGAGGAGAGGGATGTGTGCTGCTGTTACACACCTCTGTTGAAATCCAACTGCTCCATCCTTCTGTCCCCTGACTTTGGAGGATAGTCAAGACCTTTCCCATAAACATTGGATGGTGAGTCAACCCTGCAGAAATTGACAGATTTGGCCAGATCTAAAATGTATGACCACTGTAAGGCTGAGGACCCACATTGCGGAAACACAGCTTTTTATGTTGCAGATTTTTCTGCGTTTTTTTGAGCCAAAGCCAGGAGTGGGTTGAACGCAGTGGAGAATAAGTAGTAATTCCTATACATTTCCCATTCCTTTTCTAGCCATTCTTGGCTTTGGCTAAAAAAAGCTGTATAATCTGCTACTAAAAAAGCTGCATTTCCACACTGTGGGGCCTTAGCCTAGGTTATCTGAGTGTTGTTTTTAGGGGTGAGAATAACATTAAAAAAAAAATCATCTCACCGCTACTGTTGCAACACTCAGCCACTTACTAGCTGCAGCGTTGACCCACCACAGCCTTTGATTGAGTGAGCGGTCATTCCCTGTGTGTCTAGAGGGACTAGGAATTAGTGACCAGAGGGGATCCAGGAAGCTTTGGAATGGTAGCTGCTCGATATCAGTGTGATGAGTATCACTTCTTTTGTTTTGTTTTTTTAGGCCATTCTGACCCATTTCTAAAGATTTCTTATCAGCCAACAACCCTTGAACACTGCAGCTCATTGACATTCCACAGGTTAACGCTAGTTAACGCCCATTTTTTACCAATTTCCTGTGGGTTTCCACAAATACATTGCATGTCTAGGACATTTAATTAGCGATGAAGGCGTCAGCTCCATACCTCTATGCTACTAAAAGAACTGGCTACTGTATTCACAGGAGGAATTAATTTGGCTGGAAAATAATAGTCTACCAGTACTGCACTGTCTCTTAAATTCAATTATAAACCAAATTTAATAATAGTTAATTTTTATTTCCCTCACGTATCCCCCTTTCAGTTGGTGAGAATGGTTGAAATTCAATACCTTCATAATTACCAAGAGTTGTTTCAAATAGGATTAGTGTATAGAGCAGCCAAATTAAATCAATTATGTAAGTGCTTTATACACTTGTCTTGTGGAGCATTTTAGCAGCCCTGTGAGTTGGTTTTTAAGTTATTCAAGCAAAGCAGGCAGTGTACATTATAATAGTGAAGGACAAAATGTCTTCCTTGATTTACTCAGTTAATGTTTTGCTCTCAGAGTAACTAAAGGCATGAAATAAAGTGTGGTCAATGTCATATCTATATAACAGAGACAATTTCTGAACATTGCTTATTCATTCATTGCTAGTACTATTCTACTAATCCTTAGTTCCATTGCTATGAGCTTTTATGATCTTTCATGGAAACATTGGACAATACGTCCTCTTACAGCATTTATTAGAAAGAATCTCATACTGTACAGATGTGTCTTCTCTTACCTTTGCTCAACATATCCAAGATGACCAGTATGGGATACTATGTCGGGAAATGCTGTATATGTTGTATTTTACTATGTATGGCCATCGAGTGATTGCAATGTGAGCCTTTTCGAGGATTTTGCTATCATATTGCAACACTTTATTGAATTTGTATCGTGAGAACCTGAAATCCTTAATAAAATGAATGGAATATTAAGGGTAGACACATCTGTCAGGCTAGGTTCACACTACCATTGGAAGTCTGTTATGATAGGGTCTGTTAAAAAAAAAAAAAAAAAAAAAATGATTTGACAAAAACAGACACTAATGAATGACAGAACAAATCCGAACGAAATCCGTATGATTTTTGATGGATCGGCTATTGTCCGGTAGTGTGAACACCCCCTAACTTCTCTGAGTTTTACTATAATTCCTAAGTTGCAAATCAAGTTTGACATTGATTCTGGAACCAGTATTGTCTTTTCTATTGCCGCCCCCCTTCCCAATATTGTTATTGCAGCATGCAGTATGATCTCCAAGCAACAGTGCCATACATTGGTCAGATAACGCTAAATAATATCATGTAGTGCTGCTGCTACCTTTTACTGCAAATATACGTATATAGTGTACACTATACAGTGCCCAAGTATCAATGCCATTCAATGTTGCTGTGCAGTTATCAAATAATTCCAATTAATATTAGTTAATGTGCCCTGTGAAACTGCACAAATCACACATCTCTAAGGATTTTGGGGTTACTATGAAATCCTTAAATGAGAGTTTAAGTGAATGGTACTGGGTTTACACTACATTCCTGGCCACTACACAGTGTACAGAGCTGTTCTTGTTCCAGTGCACTGTAACTCCTCCAACAGTCGACTTGCTGGGGTGCTGAGAGTTGGACCATTATCTATCCAATAATATTAAAGTTCTGAAATATCCCTATAAAGAGGCATGGACTCTATTTAGCTCAATTAGAATCCACAATCTGAACCTGCATAGGAGTCCTCAGGGGTTTTACATATAGAAATAGTACTGCATAGGGCTCTACAAATGTGAATTTATATGTTTAAAATCTATCATGAAATACTGTATAACCGTAACCAATCAGATTTCTTTTTTTTGTTCCCAGAGCAGATGTAAATATAGTAGAAACAGTGATTGATTTCTTGCTATGCGTAGTCAGTGACCCTTTTTGTGTATCATTTGTATACACATGGCCCATACTGAAATCACAAAGCTCACCCCCTCTTAGTCCGAGTGTGCATCTTTTAAGTTTACTCTTATTATTTTCCCATTAGCTGCTGGACGTGTTCTTCTTAAATCGTGTTTGGTTCTGCCTGTTCTTTCAGTCATTAGTCTCAATGGCTTACTAAGTTGAGCCACATTCCTCAGTTAAATATCTCTAGAATCCATTCCTTCTCACTTAATTCTACCAACATTGTAATCCACTTATAAATTATATCTCGGTTTGACAGCTGTGCCCATTCCAGTCCATGCAAAACTCTTTATTTACAGATTCCACCATCTATAAAAAAAAAAATTCTCTTGAGCAGCCACTAATCTTCACGCTGGCCTCCTATCTCCATGAAATTAAGAATTATAACCCTTCCTTGGAAATGCTGTAATCATTTTGTCTTGCTATGTCATCGATCCTGTCAGTAATAAAATATTTCTATACTTCTCGTTTAACTAGTGGTGTTCAAAGATTTCTCACTTACTAAAATTTTCTGTTTTTTGTATTTTAATGTATGTATTTTTATTGTAATTTGTAAATGATTGACATTTATTATTGCAACTATTATTGTCTAGTAATCATTAATAGATGATAGATAGATAGATAGATAGATAGATAGATAGATAGATAGATAGATAGATAGATAGATGGAATGTTAAATGAAATATTTGATCTTTCTTGTTTCAAAACTGACCAAAAAAATAGTGGTGCATGCAGAACTTTTTTTTTTTTGTTCCCTAAAACAACAGAATCTGTGATGCTTACTTTTAGAGGGAATGTGCCATCAGAAAATAACTTAAATCAAGTGTTATGTTAAACATATTTTTAAAGAATTTTAGTTTTTTTGTTTTTTTCTATGCTATTCTCTATGTTTTTAAGCAAATCCTAAAAATCCTGCAGTTCTGACTCTGGCCATTACGTCAAAGAATATGTTGACACTTACTGTTTTCTGCAGGAGATTTCTTTGCAGGAGCCCCCTCACTTATCAGCACACTTATGATAACAGCTATCATATACAGTACAGACCAAAAGTTTGGACACACCTTCTCATTCCAAGAGTTTTCTGTATTTTCATGACTATAAAAATTGTAGATTCACACTGTAGGCATCAAAACTATGAATTAACACATGTGGAATTATAGACTTAACAAAAAAGTGTGAAACAACTGAAAATATGTCTTATATTCTAGGTTCTTCAAAGTAGCCACATTTTGCTTTGATTACTGCTTTGCACACTCTTGGCATTCTCTTGATGAGCTTCAAGAGTTAGTCACCTGAAATGGTCTTCCAACAGTCTTGAAGGAGTTCCCAGAGATGCTTAGCACTTGTTGGCCCTTTTGCCTTCACTCTGCGGTCCAGCTCACCCCAAACCATCTCGATTGGGTTCAGGTCTGGTGACTGTGGAGGCCAGGTCATCTGGCGTAGCACCCCATCACTCTCCTTCTTGGTCAGATAGCCCTTACACAGTCTGGAGGTGTGTTTGGGGTCATTGTCCTGTTGAAAAATAAATGATGGTCCAACCAAACGCAAACTGGATGGAATAGCATACCGCTGCAAGATGCTGTGGTAACCATGCTGGTTCAGTATTCCTTCAATTTTGAATAAATCCCCAACAGTGTCACCAGCAAAGCACCCCCACACCATCACACCTCCTCCTCCATGCTTCACGGTGGGAACCAGGCATGTAGAGTCCATTCGTTCACCTTTTCTGCGTCGCACCAAGACACGGTGGTTGAAACCAAAGATCTCAAATTTGGACTCATCAGACCAAAGCACAGATTTCCACAGGTCTAATGTCCATTCCTTGTGTTCTTTAGCCCAAACAAGTCTCTTCTGCTTGTTGCCTGTCCTTAGCAGTGGTTTCCTAGCAGCTATTTTACCATGAAGGCCTGCTGCACACAGTCTCCTCTTAACAGTTGTTGTAGAGATGTGTCTGCTGCTAGAACTCTGTGTGGCATTGACCTGGTCTCTAATCTGAGCTGCTGTTAACCTGCGATTTCTGAGGCTGGTGACTCGGATGAACTTATCCTCCACAGCAGAGGTGACTCTTGGTCTTCCTTTCCTGGGGCGGTCCTCATGTGAGCCAGTTTCTTTGTAGCGCTTGATGGTTTTGGCCACTGCACTTGGGGACACTTTCAAAGTTTTCCCAATTTTTCGGACTGACTGACCTTCATTTCTTAAAGAAATGATGGCCACTCATTTTTCTTTACTTAGCTGCTTTTTTCTTGCCATAATACAAATTCTAACACTCCATTCAGTAGGACTATCAGCTGTGTATCCACCTGACTTCTGAACAACACAACTGATGGTCCCAACCCCATTTATAGGGCAAGAAATCCCACTTATTAAACCTGACAGGGCACACCTGTGAAGTGAAAACCATTTCAGGTGACTATCTCTTGAAGCTCATCAAGAGAATGCCAAGAGTGTGCAAAGCAGTAATCAAAGCAAAAGGTGGCTACTTTGAAGAACCTAGAATATAAGACATATTTTCAGTTGTTTCACACTTTTTTGTTAAGTCTATAATTCCACATGTGTTAATTCATAGTTTTGATGCCTTCAGTGTAAATCTGCAATTTTTATAGTCATGAAAATACAGAAAACTCTTGGAATGAGAAGGTGTGTCCAAACTTTTGGTCTGTACTGTATATGTAGATAACACATAGAATCCACAGCCACAATATATGATTTTCCAGCTCATTACTTCCCTCACAGGTCACAGAGCATACCTAAAGAACTGCCATAAAAATCAAGAGGGTCTTCTCAAGACCATTGTGTCTATGGCCAATGGGCCATCAACAGGAAACATAAAGTATCAGAGTACTATGGACTTAGTGGCAAAACCAAAATTTTGAGGATTTTTTGTTTAATGTAGACAATAAAATTGAAAATTATAAACGTGACCAAAAATTCTTAAATATGTTTAACAGGCATTTTCTGATGACACTTTCCCTTCAAAGATTGCAATGCATGTTATGCCATGCCGAAACTGTAAAAACCTTAAAGTGAATCTCCTCCTTTTATCATCATATCCTTTTGAGATCCAACATTTGGTTACTTATTGATTTCTTAATATATCATTACAGTTGTTGGGGCTTTGTCTTCTGATATAGAATTCCTAGTCCATTGTATAAACATAGACTTGAAACCTAAATCTAGAGGGAGCATGGTATGGTAGCTTACTGCCTACTGTGTTATTATTGAGCTCATTCTGCTGCCTCTACTGATTTCCCATCATGTTTGAAGTCAACACTTTGGCTTAATGGATTTACTCTTCTACATCAGAAAATCAAGTTCTGACATCAACCTAAAGATATATAGTAAGACATTTATTACTGAATTTTAAAATGGTATTGAAGGTTTTTGCACATAGCACACCATCAAAGATGGAGTCTGTACAGTGGAGTGACTTCAGTTCCATATTTCAGAACAGTAGGCGCTATGTTGTCCCTTATTTATGGGAGAGTACCTCCATATTATGCCCTGCAATTTAATATCTTACCAATAGAAGCTTGTCAGAGCTCTCCTTTAATTTCTTAAACTGCTCTGGAAAAATTGCAATTCTAATATCATTGCTTGCTTAGGCAATAAGGCTCATTTTCATTACTTAAAAAGTAAATGTTCAGAAAACTTCAGTACTGATTTTTGAAAGCAACAACAGTGAACGTCAGTAAAATGGATGAAGAGGAGTTAAAGGTATCTTATTCTGATGATGTTTGTGATAGTATGCATTTTAATTAGATTTACTTAAAGGGGTTGGATCAATTTAGCTAATAAATAATAAGAGTCCAACCACTGGAATTATCACTGATAATGAGAATCTGGCCCTGTATTCCCAGTACTAATGGAGTGGCTGGTTATGCACATGCACTGCCATCTCTGTGGAACCACCAAATACAGCAGCGGGTGGTACCAAAGTAGATGAATGGAGCAGCAGCAGACCTGCCTGATCTGCCACTTTATTCATGGTTGTGGGGATCCTAGTGGGCAGACACTATACCTATACTGTGGGTAGGGGATAACTTGTAAACTTGATCAAACTACTTTAAGTGAAAAAAATGGATTTCGGAATGATAAACTATAGCAATGTGAAAAGCTGTATATATTGTTCGATTTGCTTGGAGTAACGCCATTACTATATCTGTAACCACCAGTGAGTCTGGCATCAATGTGGTTCTCATATAAATATATACTTTTTTCTCTTATAGGGGCTGAAAGCAGCAGACAATGACCCCACTGCTCCACCTTATGACTCTCTCTTAGTGTTTGACTATGAAGGTAGCGGTTCTACTGCTGGCTCTCTAAGCTCCCTGAACTCATCAAGTAGTGGTGGTGAGCAAGATTATGATTACCTAAATGACTGGGGCCCCCGCTTCAAGAAACTTGCTGATATGTATGGAGGAGGAGATGATTGAACTTTGGAATGAACTTTCGTTTTTGTGGACAAGAACAAACATTTGAACTGATATTCCCAAAAAGCGTAAAGAAGCTTGGCTTTAACTTTGTAGTCTACTAGCACAAGTGCTTGTTTGAAGGCTTTGGCATAGGCTGCAAACCAATTTGGGCTCAGTGGGAATATCAGTCATCCAATACTGTTTGGAAAAAAAATGATTGAGCTCAGTTACACTTGAATTTTACAGTACAGAAGCACTGGGATTTTATGTGCCTTTTTGTACCTTTTTCAGATCGGATTTAGTTTTATGTTCAACGCTTTAATGGTACTGATTTCTGAAAGGGTGAAAAGACAAGGTATGTCGTGGGTGGGGTGGCGTAAGTAATTACAAGGATTTCTTCATCACGCCTTTTTTCCTTTTTTTTTTTTTACGTTGTGTTGCTTTTGTTATAATTTGGAATAAAGAACAAATTTCCTTAGAATAACTTTATTAGCTGCAAACAAAATCATGTGATTGACATGTACAGTGCATTATACTTAGTTGTAGGTATTAGGGTTATTTCATTGGAAGTCTACCGGATTTTGCAGTCGGTTGCAGTAAAAGGGAGTTGTCATATCACCAGTTTCTAGCATAATTGACTTTTTTGTAGCAGAATTGATTTTTTCTTTCACAAGATAGGCACATTTTGGTCTTAATCAATGTACACTCTTTTCATTTGGGTATTTTTTCACTTCACTGTAAAAATGGTATGTGTACATAATGTTTTATCAACATAGTCTATAAAGAAGTTTCCAAACTTCCGAACATGTGTATGTATTATTTGGACTATGGATTCAGGTTTTGCATGTTTATATCTTTTTTTCTTTATGAATAAAGTATTTACAAAACAGGTGACAAACATAATTATGTTAAAGCAGACAAACTGTAGAATCCGTACACCATTTTTTTCTATTATTATTGATTTGGGAGGGTGACAACTAAAAGTTCTTAGCACAAATGTTTTACATAATTTGTACCAAAAAAAAAAATAAAAAATAAAATAAACAAATCAGATAGGGGCAAACTGACGTCAGTGGCACTACTAATACATGTTTAAAGGGGTGGGAAGCTTTTAAACTGGAGAGACTTTGACAACGGCTTTGCCTCTGTATTGTGTACCAGAATATAAATGATGCACCTCTGACCCCACGTTCTGAATAAAATGCTAATTTTGGATCTGGTGACTGGTTTGAATTTTTTTTCGTTTCCACTTCAACAATTTTGAATGCTGAGAAAAATCCCAAGATGCCTTGAATTCAATGAGAAAAAAATGAAAAAGTGTATTACTGGAGCCTGCAGTGGCTGTTACCTACTTCGTATGTGTTCTGCTGAAAAGAAATCTGATTTCCCTTTTGAATATTGAAGTACAAAAGTATATGGTGAATTTGAGTGGCGGAGGTGTTGCTTGGGAATCCATGTCTTCTGTGTGTGGCAGTTGAAGGATACAGTGCTCATTCATTCATGTCTTGAAAAGAAGGAACATTTAATGAAACCACTAGTGGAACCTGCATTTTGCATTACACTGAACGGTGTTGTTTATTACTAGTAACAAATGAGAACAAACCTAACACAATAATTTACAATAATTAAAACTTGCCCTTTCATTGAGCTAGGCGGCATGAAAACATAATACATTAGCAGTGTTCATTCCCTTTGGTTCTTGCAGACAGAGCTTTTTTTTCCTAATGATTGGATTTCTGGTCATTAAGTGGTGCAGTGTATCTGGGGATTTCTGTAATGGAGCTTTACATTTGCCCTTTTGTGTCCTAAAGTTCAGGCAAGAACAATAAATCTGTGTGATAATAAACAAAAAAAAGAACCTCATTTGTCTAGGTTAATTGTAAAAACGCAGTTTCTGTACTTTTCTTTGTCATTCCTTCATTGTTCTTTTTTTGGTTATTTATTTATGTTTTGGGTTTGTTTAGAGAAACCGCTGAAATCGATGTCTATTTTAGCAGCTAAGACATCTTTATTAGCATAGTGTGATAAAAGAAATCCTGGTTATCCACAAACTGATCATATTTACACTGGTTTATGTGTGAGTCCGCCATATAAATGACATATTAGAGGGCATGTGATGGGACATAAACTTTACAGTTTCCATTTTCTATTTCTAAGTACTTGCCCCATATGTCTCTGCAGCGTGCGACCTTGTATTAACCTTGATGTGTGTAATTAGGAATGCTCGCCTTAAAAACGTTATCTTAAGCTAAAACCTCAACTAAAGCTTTATCCAATGGGTTTCTCTATTATAACATTATACCTGCTCATTGGGCAACACTAACTGAAGTGTTCCAGACAGTGGCTATATATAATACTGTCTATCCCATTGTTGTTAGCCATCTAATAACTGGCCATATAACAGAACACAGATATAAGTCTAGCCTCTACAGCAGGGTTTTCAGCAGTAACCCTGTATTTATATGGGATCCTGTTAATTATATTAGGGACTTATATAAGTACTCACTGTCTGAGCCGCTCTATTATAGCTCAGCTCCCATTCATTTGAGCACAATTGGGTTATTTACACAGGAGATAGTAAAGGTGACAATTCATATTCAGTAGGTGTTGACTAAAACTTTGTTTGGCTGACAGCAATTCCACCTAACTTTCCCATCCATGCACGCTCAGTTTGGTTTGCAGTGGGAAAAGTGGAGTAAGTTGCTGCCGGGCACCTCTTTCGAAAGCTTATGTTCTTTGAGAACATAGATTGATTTTTTTTTTTAACTGGTCTTATTGAACACATACAGGTGTTTAAAAAACACATTGTCATAGGTAGGTACAAAGCATGGATCAAGAGCATGACATACATCCATATTGTACACATTAGTAGCTAGATTTAGGCGGGTTCGTACACACAGACATGTCATCGTAGAGTCCTAAAACTTAGAGCCTGTAGGTCAGGTTATTGTCCAAGAACAGTGTAAGATGCATCAGGATGCCCACACCTTTTGGAATTTGTGAAGGCACTTGCTATTTTTATACACAACATTCACAAAAGGTAACATCTGGTTTACTAATGATCTCCATTGTGATAATAGGAGGTCGAATTTTCACCCAGTGCAGTGCTATTGCCTTTCTGGCATTAAGAGTGCATCCCCAAGTAGAATTTGTTCATGATATGACTACCCTTCTGCACCCAGGAGGATGAACAAGAAGACCATAAGGGTGAAAGGTATCATTATTTCAACAGAGAGATCACCTTCCCCCAAAATGATTTAATGCCAGACCAATCCCAAATAAGATACCAGTAATCAGCTGCTTCCTCTTTGCAACTATGATACCTGGAGTGGGAAAGCTACTGCATTTTAAAGTATTTTAAACAGACAGAAGGAGATAAGGAATACTGGTGAAGAATGTATGTGAGTCTTATCTGTGGAGAGGGAGACTTGGAACAGAGACTCCAATGCCTCACTCCACTGCCCATCTGTAAGAAAGGGAATTAAACTATGCCAATTCACTGTCACAAATAATTGTCTTAACATTCAGCAGATGGGGTTGTAATCTGAAGATTGAACTGTGGGGGCCCTGTGTAGCCAAAACACTTTTCAGAGGGGCAGGGAGAGTTTGGAAATTGGGCCTAGAGGGCAAGTCTCAATTGTAAAAACCTGCAGAAATTCCCCCTGGTGACCTCACATCTGCCCTGTGGGCATGTTGAATTTTAGCTAACAGGCCGTTCTTTCCTCAACATACACTGTACAAATGTTAGTGCAACATCTAATAAACATTAAAGTAGTTGACCAGTCCATTCAAAATTGGCATGTTCAACTGATCTTAGTTTATTATGTATGGCCACTTTAAGCATTGACATGTAACCCATTGTATACCATCAGGGATAGGAACTTAAACCAGGTCGTAACATATAAGGATCAAAAATTTATTTATTTTTTTGAATAAATGTATTTTTTAATATGAAACAATATGAGGGCTTGTTTTTTGCAGGATGAGTTGTAGTGTTTAATGGCACTATTTCGACCTAAATATTGATTAACTTTTATTGATTTCAACGCTGCCTTTTTACACTTTAAATTTTGCGCTGTTCACCATGTGGCTTGAATAACATGATAAGCTTATATTCTGAGTCGATATGATTACAGTAATACCAAATTCATATGTAATTTATTAAGTTTTATTACTTTTGTACAATAAAAAAACGTTTTTCATATAATTCATATAATAACTTTTTGCATCACCTCATTCCAAGACAATATCTTTTTTATTTTTTGTCATTGATACTGTTTGAGGCCTTTTTTTTACGAAAAGGCATAATGTTTTTATTGAATGTTCTTTTGGGTAAAATAATACTTTTTGATCAAGTTTTTTTGGAGGTGGACAGAACTTAGGCTTGTTTATTTTTTAAATTTTTACAGCCTTCACTATGTGGGATAAATAATGTGTCAGCTATATTGCAAGGGTCTTTACAGGTGAAGAAATATCTAATATGTTGGGGGGGGGATTTACAAAACACTTTGGTTGGGAAAATGTTTTTCACTTAAAATTGTGATCTTATCTACTTATGTAGTACAATGTATTATGCTATCGTAAATTAAACTGGCAGGCAATGTATCAGGTTGTGCCTCTAACATGGCCAAATGGCATACACTGTAGACAGACCAGGGGGAATTCATTGAGCCCCTGCCGGCCATGTAAATCTGCATAGTGTTTGTGGTGGGTTTCTATGTTTGACATAGCGAGCAACTTAAATGTCGCTATTATCCATGACATCTAATGGTTTGACCATCAGGCATGGGAGGTTTTTCAGTCCTGGGAGTTTCTCTGATACATGCACCATAAAAAGGCATATATATCAGAATAAGGCCACTTAGCGACCGCTCTGAAAAGGTCTATTGACAGTCAGTAGGGGGTTAAAAATCTGGCTTTTGTTTTGTCTAATATGGATGCTAGTGTTATAACTGTTCCTACCGTTGCACTGTTATAGACGTGATAATGTGCTTGATACCGGTATTCAACAAGGAGCAACAAGAACACATGACATTTACTCCTACTCCTTGTATGACATCCCATTCTAAATCCATAGGCATTAATATAAAGTTAGTGCCCCCTCTGCAGCTAAAGCAGCTTCCACTCTTCTGGGAAAGCTTTCTGCAATATTTTGGAGTGTATCTGTAGGAATTTTGCTCATTCTTACAGAAGAGTATTTGTGAGGTCAGACACTGATGTTGGATTAGAGAACCTGCAATTTCCATTCTCGTTCATCCAGTGGTGTTGAGGTCAGGACTTTTTGTGGATCAGTCAGTTTCTACTAGAGAAAGCTCATCAAGCCATGCCTTTATGGACTTTGCTTTCTGCACTGGTATTAATGATTTTGTGATATATTGAGTCAGCATAGTGGTTTTTATGCATTATGCGCCCCGGTACTCTGCAACCCTGTTCTATCTGCTATGTCATGGCCAAGTTGCCTAAACACTTCTACGTTTCAATAATACTACCAACAGTTGATCATGGAGTGTCTAGGAGGGAATAAATTCACAAAACTGACCTGTTGAACCTGTGGCATCCTATTACAGGACCACGGTGGAATTCAGTGAGCTTCTTAGAATGAATTCTTTCACAGACTGCATGGCTAGGTACTGGATTTTATACATCTGTGGCAATAGGACTGGATTAATCACCTGAATTTAATGTGTCCT
The DNA here is from genome assembly GCA_947044405.1 of Leptodactylus fallax. Lineage (NCBI taxonomy): Eukaryota > Metazoa > Chordata > Amphibia > Anura > Leptodactylidae > Leptodactylus > Leptodactylus fallax. Next base: position 7,864,539 of record CAMRHE010000020.1, read on the forward strand.
AATACTTTTGTCCATATAGTGGATATCCTTTTGTATTTTATGCCTTGAGAAAATCACTTGGAATAGATTTTTTAAGTAATCCCTATATGGTTGTGTTTTATATGGCTGTGGTTGACGTATTCGTAAGTTTAGCATATGTTGCCCTTCATGAATATACATTATTTCTCCTTTGGGCTACTTTGTGCATTGAACTTGCCATAATTGAATACTATTTACAAGGCAACCATTTCATGAATTTAATTTAATTACAGGAAGGCTATATAACATCCTTACAAGGGCCATCAAACAGAAGTCAATTCTTGGTTGGCTTTACAAGAGAAAAACATTTGTTTATGTAGATTATGAAGTAATCAGAAGCACTCGGTGCTTTTACGGTGAAAGTGTATAAAATTATATGGAGCGATGGTAAAAGCTTACAATAAATATTGATGTACTCTTTGAATTGATAGCTTTTTCTATTTTAAGTTAGAGAATATATAAATTCTGTGTGTTGCCAAATTATTACGTAAAGCCGTAATTGTCAGAACGGGCAGCTATCTCCTAGGCCAGAAAGTGCTGCGGTACAGTCAGGGAGCTGCAGTAAAAAGTGCATTAAACAAAATAAATAGCAATACATTACTCCTAGGCTCAGATTTATAAAGCAGCTAGGAAATTGCAATTAGCAAAATTTGCTTGAAATCCCTCAGGTTTCCGTGAAGACTCTTAAGGGGTTTTAAAAATGTCTCTCATTTATATTGTCATTCCTCATTAAACCAAGATATTCTCTTTCATCTCTAAAGTTCACCTGTCATCAGAAAAATTGTGCCAATCTATGGAGCTGATGATGCTCACATCATTTACCTGGAAGATATTACACATCTTAAATTATTATACACTCAGCATCACTATGCCGAACTGTCCAAATGCCAATACAGATTCTGTACCTGAAAATGTCTTAACCCCTTAAATGGGTTTTCAGGAAAGTATTTTTTTTTTTTTTAACAAAAGGCTCATAATAGGTTTTAAAAAAAAATTAAAATAGCAGTACTTATATGGTCTTCCAGATCTACTTCCTGGTCCCTCTTGACTCACAGGATATTCCACTAAGCCAGGTCAATGTTGCTAGGACAGGGATCATTTTATGTGTAGTGTTGGTACAGTAGTGGATCCGTAAGGTGAGTGTTGCTTTATTTTAACTCTTCTGACATACAACCCCTTTAACAAATTGAGAGATGGACTTTGGGTACATGGTAATGTAATTGCAAGCTTCCGTTTCTCTCTATTTTGTGGTATATAGGACTTTGTTTTCAAACCACTTGTATAGATTTTTTTTTTGTATTTTGGATAAATTTTGCCAAAAGTACTAAATTATTTTTTTAAATGCTTATTTCACAAAATTGCAATTGAAACAATATAAGAAGTATTAAAATGAATCATTTTGTTTCATACAGTATATATATTTTATACATTCAGATGCTCAGAGTTGACTATTGAATATGACTTGTAGTGGGGGCCAGTCAATATGACTTGCATCAGACTGGCCCACTAGCATATAAGTGCATTCACTAGGCCCAAGTTCTGTGACATATGGCCAATAGATTCAGCCAAGCAGTTTGAATAATTCTTTGAAAAAAAAGGAAGGGTTGCTTATGAGACCCACCCTATAATGTGGTTCACTTTATAAAACAGCTTCTTTAACTGTATTTTAGTATGGTTATGTGAATGAGGCCAAGTTATACCAATGTGTTTAAAATGGACAGGTAAGGTGTCCAACTTGCTGGAGGCCTGAAAAAATCAGGTTAAACTTAAAGGACAAATTAACACATATTTAATAAAAATAGGTCAGAATATACATTGGCTCAATGACAATCAGGAACTCCTCATGACATACAGCTGCATCTCATTAAATTAGAATATCTTTGAAACGTCTATTTATTTCAGTAATTATATTTTCTAGATTCTTTACCCACAGAGTTTTCTATTTCAAGTGTTTTATTTCTGTAAATGTTGATTATGGATTACAGGTAATGGAAACCAAAATCTAAGAAAATTAGAATATTGTAAAAAAGTTCAGTATTGTAAATTCAGTGTGTCACCTGCCAAGGTTTCCTAAGCCTTTAAATGGCCCCTCAGTCTGGTTCAGTGGGACACACAATCATGGAAGACGCTGATTATGAATTGTATTGCTGAATTACTGAAATGAATGAGCGTTTCAAAGATATTCTAATTTATTGAGATGCACCTGTATGCTGGAAATGTCCTCCATTTGCAGTTAAGTATTCACATGTGGACAAAATTGTTGGTACCCTTCCATTAAAGTAAGAAAAACCCACAATGGTCACTGAAATAACTTGAAATTGCCAAAAGTATTAATAAATTTACATTTACTGAAAATGAACTAATGAAAATCAGACATTGCTCTTAACTATTTCAGTACCGGGCCAATTTCTGGTCCAGGACCAGACACATTTTCGGTTTTTTTTGTATGTGCGGTTTTGAGGGCTGTAACATTTTTAGCCTATGCGTTATTCAACTAATTTCTTTGTCTTTTTTCGGTGACGCATAGGGCTTTATTTTTATGTTGTTTTTATTTTTGCATGTGTTTTCTTTTTTTTTTTTTATATCTGAGGAGGGAAAACGTGTCTGCTTTTCACTTTTTATCTTTTTTTTATTTAATAACACAAAGTGCTACAAAAAAACTTTATAAAATAGTTTTTCCTCTCCGTAACGGTCATTTTTTTTTTTTTATGATGTCGTCGGGGGTGGGGCTATAACTTGTAATAAGGGCATGTTTTTGACATATTATTTATTTACATTTTTTTCAACTTTTCTATTCTTTTTTTTTTTTTTTTTTTTTTTTTACATTGTGTCCCCATAAGGTCATAATAGACCTTTGGGGACATCTGATTACTTTTTTTGTGGGGAGGTTGATTTCCCCTGTAACTGGGGCTGGTACATTTAGCCTCAGTTACAGGAGGAATACAGCCTCCTGTCCATAACTACAGAGCTGATCTGGGTCCTGTAGGACCCAGCAGCTCTTACAGATGTTGATCCCGGCGGATCATGTGACTGCCGATTCAGAAGGGAACCGCAAGATGGCGGAGCCCATAGCGATGTATACAGCGCTCATTGAGTGCTGTATACACAGCGATCGGGAAGGCAGGGAAAGTAATGGACTTACATCCTTGCAGAAATAGACAACCACCTTCTGGACATATATAGTCTATGGGCAGTACGGAAGTGTTTAAATTGTGATTCAAAGAAATAATTTTAAAAATCAAAATTATGAACCTGGCCTGGACAAAAATGATGGAAAAGACTGATAGGAACATGTTAAACTAAGGTTTGTCATAAGATGGGTCTCTCTACTTCTGAAGGCTGTTATCAGTGACGGGTACCATTTTGCATTGTGTGTGGTCGTGCCATAGTGTTTCCCCCTTCTGGTCCGAGGTAGTGTCCTTCCTTCGTGACCACTTTGGTTTTGTAAGCATTATGTTGCCATGATATCATGCACCAGATGCCAATCTGCATAAAGACTTTCTTGGAGAAGCCAACTGCGTCTTTCGTATTGTGTACCATTTCTTGAGGCTTTTTTCGGCCTGCCTCCACCATGCACATCCAACAACACTCCTGTTGTTTCTAGTTTCCGTAACAATTTCTGAATACACAAATCGCTATTGGCGCACAATGGATACACGTTCTTGCACAGCATAGCAAGACATGGATAAGACAGACTCCCATCGATGCCCGACTAAAACAAACATGTCTGTCGGAGTGGTATTGTGTAAAACAGGTAATTGTGTTTTTGTGTAAAAGAGAAAGCTATGCTGTGACTGGTTGTTATGGACAACAAGCTACTAAATCACCATTATACTCAGTGGAGGAACTCTGGTATTCACTTTCAACATATGTTATGAGGGGTTAATGGTTTTCATTGAGTAATGTGCTTTGAACAAATTTCATCATTGTTGTTACTAACATATACCAGAGAATTAAAGGGATTAGCCACTTTTCAATATTGATGACCTATCAGGTCATCAATATTAGATCTGTGAGGGTCAGACACCTGGTCCCCCCACAGATCAGCCGCTCTGAAACAGTACAGCACCCTCATAGATCTGATATTGATGACTCAGTGTCAATGTCAGAAAGTAGATAATCCCTTCAAAGAGAACCTGTCAGGTGATTTTTCAACCATAAACTGTCCCCATTATGTGCAGGCTGAAATAATTCCCTTTCCAGGATGAAGTAATTCCCCTGTAATCTTTCTGATGCAGCAAAGTGAAGTTATAATTATTTGAAGCACAAAAAGTCATGAGTAAATTGACCTAAGTAGTCACAGAGGTGCGGAGCGGCTTCAGCCTTGTCACACTGTCCATTTGCGGATGACTCCTCCTGGCCTTAATTGACATCTCCCCCACAGTCCTCTCACTCCTTGACATGACCAGGGAGCTGTGAATCATGCCCAGGAGGTGTGACTGGCAGGCGGACATCTTGACTAGGCAGAAGCTGTTCCCCGCCCTTCTTAGGTTAATTTACTTTTGACTTTCAAACATTTAGGGCACCATTGGAAAGGGAATCACTTTATCCTGCACACAATGGGCCCAGTTTATGATGGAAAAACCACCTGACTGGTTCCCTTTAAGCACTATATAGATAACCATGTATCTAAAAAAAAAAAATGGATCAACAATGTCCTACTGCGTCTATTTTCTTCTTTCTTTTAACTGCTTAAGAATAGCAGCTTATTTATTCCACGTTACAAAATCGCCAATAAGCTTATGCAGCTGTACAGTATGTCATAGAGTGTGACATCTTTCATAGACTATAAAAGAGCTCTCTGTGTAGATCAGATTGCTGCTGACTGGGCTTATAAAAACTCATGTCTCTTGATGTGTATTATGAAAAACCTAACCTGCGAGAGATCTTCAGTGTATATTCTCTTTCTTGAGGTCCAAGCTCTGACAAAAGCTCAGTATTCAATAATGAACAGTGCTGGTTGGTCATTGAAGTGCGTACATATGTCTTTTATAGAGATCATAGGAGCTTACAGAATAATACAGTGATTTAATAAAAAATGAAATATTCTAGAAAAACCAGAATTGCTGATGGAAAACCGGTAAGCGGGGTGCAAGAAGGCGAACGCGGTATCTTTTACTTCTTCATTGTGTGTCCAATTATTACTTTCTATATGTTGTTCATTTGAATTGATATCACTTTTTGAAGACTAATAATCTGTCTTAGAAATACATATACAGGTGCATCTCAATAAATTAGAATATCTTTGAAACGTTTATTTAGTTCGGTAATTAAATTAAAAAAGTGACCTCCTATATTTTCTAGATTCTTTACACACAGAGTGTTCTATTTCAAGTGTTTTATTTCTGTAAATGTTGATTATGGATTACAGGTAATGAAAACCAAAATCTAAGAAAATTAGAATATTGTAAAAAAGTTCAGTATTGTAAATTCAGTGTGTCACCTGCCAAGGTTTCCTAAGTCTTTAAATGGCCCCTCAGTCTGGTTCAGTAGGACACACAGTCATGGAAGACGCTGATTATGAATTGTATTACTGAAATGAATGAACGTTTCAAATATATTCTAATTTATTGAGATGCACCTGTATGGTTTGTTTTATTCATTTAGTAAGATAATTTAAGCATACATTGCATTGTGTGAGAGATAGCTTCATTTTTTTTAATAATTTGTTATCCTTTAGAAATTCATCAGTTTTTTAATAGAACTCTTGAATATTCACTGAATAGTAATTAAAGGGAACCTGTCAGGTCTATTTGGGACACTAAACCACCCACAGATCTTTACAGACCAAGGATTTTGTGTCTCAAATTGCCCTGTTTTAAATCCATATATACTTCCCTAGAGATGAGTACACCTCGGCTTCACTGTGCAAGTGCCGGAAGTACAGGGCATGCTAACTGAAGCCAAAGTGTACTCCTCTAGTTTCAGTGAAGAACTTAGCCAGTGTGAGGAGTACACCGGCAGGGTGAGTATAGTAGTTTTTTAATGTGGGAACTGATGGCTTTGTAACAGGGCGATTTGGGACACTAAACCCCCGGTCCAAAAGGACAGATTTCCTTTAATGGGGTTGGTTACAGCTCACAACAAGCATGTCCACAAGCTTCAGCCTAAAGACTCGGATCAATGGCCATGTCTGTCCTTGCAAGTCATCGGTCAGCACTGATGGCAGTGAATAATGGCCATGCAACTGACGTTTTTGAAATGGCCATCACATGGCCATCATAGAACTCATGAATTCGGTGGGGCATATTTATTAAAACTGGCATATTATACGCCAGTCTTAATAAATGGCCCAAGTGGCACAGGGACCGAGAGATTTATGAAGAAGCCGGACTGGAAATCTACGCTAGTTAGTAACTGCCGTAGATTTCCATTGTAACTGGTATGATTTATAATAAATCTGTCGGACTGAGTCTCGGACACCTCAGCCCTCCCCAGTCCCTGCCCTGCACCGCCTGGTACTGGGGAGGGCCGAGGTGTCCAAGACTTGGTCCGAAAGATTTATAATAAATCACGCTAACGGGAGGGACAGATCGGGTTTGAGGTGCACATTTGGTGCAAGAAAGTGCCTTGCGCCAAACGTGCCCCTTAATGTCATCCCTCTACACCAGTTTTCTGGGGTGAAGGGATTGATGAATTTGCCCCAATGTCCAGTTTTTCACTGTTGTGTGTAGGCTACATTCACATCACTTTGCTATCATCCATTTAATGAACGCTCTTAAACCATATAAAAATGAATGCCAACAGAAGGGCACCTGTATTAAGTAGATGTCCATGTAAAAATGTATCAATCACTGTCCATTTTATTAGATACTAGTGCCACAGTATGACTATAACTTGGTGCTAGGGTCAAAACTATAAAGAGCATATATTTCAGTGTGCCTCAATGCCATCTGATAATGGCCACTATTCTGCAAAAGGTTAGGTGCCACTGTACTACATTATAGGTAAGAAGGAAAGACCAAAGGTACAAATGTCAAAAAAGGCACAGAAATAACAAAACCATGTCTTTTTACACATAACCTTTATTGAATAACAGATACATATTTACTAATCACAAAAAATCTGAATCATATGGTGAAGGTGAATGTCAACATAAAAGTAAAAAAGGCATGGTTTGTAGATTAATGTGAAGCAGAAATGCATCCTTAGCGGATTAATATGTTATATTTTTACAGCATAGATATACTTTAAAAAGAAACTTGAGAGAAAAAAACATTCCAAAGTACATTACTGTTTTCAGACTTCTCTACAGATAAATGATTGCTTGAAAATTGTATATAAAAGTGTTGGGAATGTTTTGTTGTACATGATATCATGTGAGTATTTTGTAGTGATTGATATTAAGGATTAGAATGGGACAGTAATTAATCAGTCTTACAGAGGCTGTTAAACTCCGCTAATTTCTGTAGACTTAGTTGTGTGATTTACGTATACTGAACATATAGTTATTGCTTATAAAAATATAAGATAGCTAATGAATAAGTTATTCTATTCATCTTTAAGTTTTGTGTGTCTCCTGTTTGATACATGTTATATGATGTCACCATATTTTTCAGTATATTGTGAAAAAGCTAATCCATAAAATCATGTGACCAGTAAGGTATAAAAAAATCGGTGTTTATTGGAAGTCTGTGGGCAGACACTCTATAGCTTGCATGCTAGGTGTGTGTTCTTATTTTTTAACAAATAAAACTAATCTTATTTTGTTTTAGATGATCGGTGATGTCATGATTTGATAAGGATTTAGAATTTTCCCCACAAAAAGTACCATAACTGAAGGCAGATTCAAATGGCACAGGGTTTGTGTGTTTGCATAGGAGCTATAGATACTAAACAGTTGAAAACCTCATAGAAACAAGGTTTGAAATTGTATTGAAAAGTGGTCTTTTAGTGGTCTTATGATGGAACTGAAAATCTGTTGCAGAGAATCTGGTCCGTATTAAGGAGTGGACTTCTCATAGATTTAGTCTTTTACAGAGGTTTCACCATAATGCTTTCTCACAATGGTCTAGATTTATATTGTGGTTACGAGTAGACTCTGGCATAAACATGGCACATCTTTAGCACAGTGTGGCACATCTTTGTTGCATCTACTTTGGGCTAAAACTTTTCAACTTTCTAGACATGTAGGTGTGGATTCTCAGAAAAAAAGGGGTGGTGTAGCTTAAGTGCGCCATGATGTACCAAAAATGTGTTAAAATTGTTTTGTAAAATTCTGGCTCAAAGTAAGCCAACTAAAAGGTGGTGGACAGTCTAAAGATACTCCAAATTTAACATCAAGCATCAGTCACTGTGATAAATCTGGTGATAAATTTTCAGACTGCATGTCTAAAAAACAGATGTGTGATGGCTGTTTTTGCAATATCTATTACAAGTCCGTTTTCAGAACACATTGAATTCAATTTGTCTATTCACGTCTTTATTTTGACGGGCCATTGTTCACAGGCATCAAAATAACTGACATGCACTATCTTTGTCTGTCAAAACGTGCCTTGTGAATATACCCATTGAAATTCAGGGGTTCTATAATGGCTATGTGACGGCTGTTTCAAAAACATCAGTCACATGTCCACTATTCACTGTCATGTGAATAAGTGCAGTCAGTTCACTTGCATGGACAGACATGGCCATTTTTTACAGATATTCGATCCATGAAAAACGGCATGGTCAAGTGCATAAGCCTAAGTTTACATTGTCTAGCCATTAGTAAATCTGGGCCCATACGTTTTTTCTCAGGCAAATTTTTTTTTTTTTTTTAGTTTTGCTAGATACAGCAAAATCTGATTTGTTGAGCTGTTTCCATCAGTTTTCATACATTTTTGTAAAAATAGCTGAATGCTGAAAATAGAGTGCAGAAAATGTGATTCTCTAATATTTGGTATTCACTGTTAACTGTGTTAATAGATTATCTGTAACGTTTCTGCCTGTTGGGTCTCTGCTCCACCCTCCGCTCGCACGCTGTGGCGAAGGAGGCGTGTTAAGTTTGATTCCTTGTGTAGGTTTCTTGTTGCTCAGTCTGAACATGGTTCTAGTCAATGTAATGGATTTTTGGCCACACCCGTGTTCTGAGCATTTCTCTCTGGACTGCATAGAGTTAATCTCTTCCTGGCCTGTGTGACTGACAGCCTGTGTACCTATCAGGTCTGGGACTGGGCCCAGACTTTCTTTATACAGGATGTCACTTTCTCAGCAAGTTGCTGGTTATTGCACTGTCTTTGCCTGCTCTCTTTATTATATCCCTTGCTACTTTGTTACCTGATTCTCTGACTCTTTGGCTTGCCTTTTGACTGTTCTCTTGGATTTTGATTTTGTACTGCATTGCTCGTTTGTTACCGACCCCTTGGCTTGCTCACTCTGCTTCTGTGTTGTTTTTGTCTTGTCCTGTTCTGTGTGTCACTTACTCAGTATAGGGCTTGTCTTCAAGTTGTCCTTTTACCGTTTAGGGTAACTGAGGCAATAGGAAGGGACAGTGGCTGGGGTGAGATTAGGGCTCACTTGTCTCTGTCCTTCCTCCCAGACCCCTGCAGTAGTGTCAGGGTATTGCTACGTTTGGCAAGACCCTAACATTATCTTTGTAATTTTGTGAATCATTGAAATTTCTTCACATTCATTCTTGAACCAAAGCCTGAAACAATTGACACAACATTTCCATAAATGTTTTCCTATGTGCTTTTTGACCAAGCTTTTGTATCTTACTTTTGTAAATTTACCAACTTTTCTCTCTGTCAGGTGCCATTCTATTATTAAAGCTGCCATCTGGATTATTCACTTCTCCTTTCACAAAAAACAACTGTGCTATTTTACCTGTTTCCAATATTCCCCTAGGGAACAATTTGTTATTGTGATGTGAACTTCCCCAGGTGATAATTGGGCTATTGTTGCATTGTGTTGCATTGTGGTGTGATGCATAGTTTTTAAATGAGCTGCCATATAGCACTTTGACAAGTGTTACTTCCAGTTGTGTAACAAAATTTTCCATGTCCTTAAACTTAGTGCAACCTAATGTTCACAACTAGATACCTTTACAAAGGTGTTATCTTCCTTACTATGAGTTAACCCCTTTCTGCCACAGACATTTTTAGTTTTTTTATTTTCATTTTTTACTCTCTGCCTTCCAAAGGCTATAATTTTTTTTATTTTTCTGCTTAAAAGGTTTATTTTTTGTGGGACAGATTGTACTTTGTACAGGTTTCCACTGTATAGAAAAAATATTTTTATATTTTTGTAGTTTGCCTATTTTTGGATGCAGGGATGCCTAATATAATATGTTTATATCTGTTTTAGGGAAACAGGGTGGGGGGGGGGGGTGATCTGAGATTTTATATATTTTTTTATATTTTATTTTCTATTTTTTTTTGTTTTTAGATTTTTTATTTATTTTTTTATATTACAGTGCTGTACATCCGTTATCTCTTGTGCTCCCTTTGAAGTAAATTGGAGCACTGACCACCACCAGTCCCATCCACATTTAGTCTGGGTGCGCTCAGATTGAATGTGGTGTGGTCTTCAGATTGAAAGGTCCAGCAGTCTTCTCTTCATTGGAAAACCCCTTTAGGCTAAGGCCCTACTTTGTGAGTCACAGCCAAAAAACGCTGCGGGAAAAACCACAGCAGAAACACATCGCGGTTTTTTCCACAGTGCTTTTCACAGAAAGTCGGCAGAGTTTTCCGCTGCAGACTTTCTGATTCAATTATACCTATATGGAAAACGCCAGCGTTTCCATAGATATAATTGACATGCTGTGATTTGCAGAAACGCAACAGTGCGGATATTTTTCTGCAATGTGTGGATGGTAACAGAATCCCATCCACTTTGCAGGTACTGTAAAACGCTGCATTTTTTGCTGTGGCCAAATCACTGCTTTTACGCTACGTGGGGCCCCGGCCTTAAACTTTGCTGCCAAGTGCTTTGTATAGGTGATTGTACAGTTTCCAAACACAGTTGTGCTAAAAAGTTTACATACTCTGGCAGTGTGTTGTGGTTGGTTGAAGCCATTTATTGTCAAACTTCTGTGTTTTCTCTTTTTAAATCATAATGACAACCAAAAACATCAAAATGACCCTGTTCAAAAGTTCACATACCCTGGTGATTTTGGCCTGATAACATGCCCAGAAGTTGACACAAAGGGGTTTCAATGGCTACTAAAGGTAGCATCCTCACTGTGACCTGTTTGCTTGTAATCAGTGTGTGTGCATAAAAGCTTGGTGAGTTTCTGGGATCCAGACAGACTTGCATCTTTCCTCCAGCAACTGACGTTTCTGGATTGTGAGTCATGGGGAAAGCAAAAGAATTGTCCACGGATCTACGGGAAAAGGTAGTTGAACTTTATAAAACAGGAAAGGGATACAAAAAGATATCCAAGGAATTGATAATACCAGTCAGCAGTGTTCAAACTGTGATTAACAAATGGAAACTCAGGGGCTCTGTAAAAACCAAACCACGGTCAGGTAGACCAACCAAAATTTCGGCCACAACTACCTGGAAAATTGTTCGGGATGCAAAGAAAACCCCACGCATAACATCAGCTGAAATACAGGACTCTCTGAAAACTATCGGTGTGGCTATTTCAAGATGAACAATAAGCAGGCACTTGAAGAAGTGCCTGCATGGTCGAGTTGCCAGAAGAAAGCCATTACTGCGTAAATGCCACAAAGAATCTCCACTTCAATACGCCAAACAGCACAGAGACAAGCCTCAAAACTTCTGGAACAAGGTCATTTGGAGTAATGAGACAAAAATCGAACTTTTTGGCCACAACCATAAACTTTACATTTGGAGAGGTGTCAACAAGGCCTATCATGAAAGGAACACCATTCCTACTGTAAAGCATGGAGGTGGATCACTGATGAAGTGGGGATGTGTGAGCTTCAAAGGCACAGGAAACTTGGTCAAAGTTGAAGGAAAGATGAATGCAGCACAATATCAGCAAATACTGGAGGCAAATTTGCACTCATCAGCCAGGAAGCTGCGCATGGGACGTACTTGGACGTTCCAACATGACAACGATCCAAAATACAAGGCCAAGTCGACCTGTCATTGGCTACTGCTGAAGAAAGTGAAGGTTCTGGAATGGCCATCTCAGTCTCCTGACCTCAATATTATTGAGCCACTCTGGGGAGATCTCAAGTGCACAGTACATGCAAGACAGCCCAGGAATTTACAGGAACTGGATACTTTTTGCCAAGAAGAATGGGCAGTTTTACCATCTGAGAAAATAAAGAGCCTCATCCGCATCTACCACAAAAGACTTCAAGCTGTCATTGATGTTAGAGGGGGCAATACACGGTATTAAGAACTGGGGTATGTGAACTTTTGAATAGGGTCATTTTGATGTTTTTGGTTGTCATTAGGATTTAAAAAGAGAAAACACAGAAGTTTGACAATAAATGGCTTCAACCAACCACTAACCATGAGTGGAGAAAAAGTTTTTGTGTTATCATTCATATTCTCTGAAAAAAGGCCAAAAACAAACAAAAAAATCTGTCGTGTTATGTAAACTTTTTAGCACAACTATATGCCTGTTATTCAACTTTAGAATCTTGTTTTCATGTAAATCCCAATTTTATTCATATGCAAATGAGGGGAATATTTTTGTCATATAGTAATGACATCCAACCAATATCTATCCCATTTCTTTCAAGGTTATAACAATTATAGTTGCAATAATGTTTGCCTGAATCTATTTACCACCTGCGTTATATGCGGTGGAACTTTAAGAACTTGTTACCTAGATGTTACTTGTAATACCTACAATGGTAAATAATGGTGGGCACAATAAAACTATTAACTACTGCTAATCTACCAACAACTACAGGAGTAAATATCATAGAGGCAAAACAGGCAACTGCTTTCTATCTTCTGCACAAAAGGAGGGCAACAGCTCAGGCCAGCCACCGAACGGATGGTGAGAGTTTAAGCACCATGGGATGTGCAATGTCAGCAAACAAAAAGATAGAAATTAGTCAGAAGCTTAGGCTATTTTCTCTGAGAAGGGATGGCAAATAATCACTTGGTGATTCATGCCTTAGATGGGGTCTGTGGTGGGAGTAATTTTGCAAATTGGTAAACTTTGTTTTATCTACATTTCCGCATCTGATGACTGTGGATACAACAGCAGGGTCTTGGCTAATTGTCGATGTATAAAAGGTGTTTCTAGTGAGATATTCTGATTTCATTAAAGTAGTGAGCAATGGATGTGCTGCTCACATTTATGAATTATTCTAATCCACAGTGCCAGTGGAATGATAATTCAGAGATATTCTGTAATTTTCTGAAATATTAGTTAATTATATGGAGATGATTAAAAACAACAAACATTGAATGCCAAATCTGTGGAGAGAAATATTATTTTCTAATAGAGATCAGAAGAAACTTCACTGTAATATGCTCAATTTTCCAGTTACAAATTGTATCAACATCTTGCTCCTTGGTGCATAGCATGAAATGTAGCCTAAAGCACAACGTTAAAGATGATCTGTCAGCATTTTTACCAGTATTGTGAGTATTGCCAAGAGCATATATATATTCAGGGTATAAAATGAGAAGGATCTTACTGTGCCCTCTCTGCTCTGGTGACTGCACAGGGAAACACAAAATGCTATATGTGCTCTTAAGACTGCTGTTTATTTACAAATCAAGGCAATGTCTCCACACCTTACCAACTAGATACTTCACTTTCATCCACTATTAGATTATAGTGGAATGCTGAATGGACGGACCCAGCAAGAGCTATAACACCAGAACTAGGAAAACATCATATATAGTAATAAACCACTATACCTCATTCTAGATTCATTCCACCATTTGGGGATCACAGTTTACAAAGACACAAATAATCACAAACAAATGCACTAATTTTTATTAAATTAATATTAATCCTAATATGATAACATATCTTTAGAGTGTGCCTGTATCTTTCCCTTGGGCAGATTGTATCTTTATCAGAAAGATGCATGCCATAGTGATAAATCTGTCTTTGAATCTGAATTTTCTTACTCCCAGAGAACCCATATACAGGTGCATCTCAATAAATTAGAATATCTTTGAAACATTCATTCATTTCAGTAATTCAGTAATACAATTCATAATCAGCGTCTTCCATGATTGTGTGTCCTACTGAACCAGACTGAGGGACCATTTAAAGGCTTAGGAAACCTTGGCAGGTGACACACTGAATTTACAATACTGAACTTTTTTACAATATTCTAATTTTCTTAGATTTGGGTTTTCATTACCTGTAATTCATAATCAATATTTACAGAAATAAAACACGTGAAATAGAACACTCTGTGTGTAAAGAATCTAGAAAAGATAGGAGGTCATTTTTTTAATTCAATTACTGAAATAAATAGACGTTTCAAAGATATTCTAATTTATTGAGATGCACCTGTACCCAATTCTAATCTCAAAGAAACCTAGTTTAGGCTAATGCCCCATGTTGCTGAACCGCAGCTTTTTTTGTTGCAGATTTTGTTGCGGTTTTTTGAGCCAAAGCCAGGCATGTCTACAAAAGGAATGGGAAATATTTAGGAAGTTCTTATACTTCTACCTTCTGTTCAATCCACTCCTGACTTTGGCTCAAAAAACCGCAGCAAAATCTGCAATAAAAAAAGCTGTTTTTCCGCAACGTGGGGCCTCAGCCTAAGGATGGTTAAAACATAATGGAGGATAAGGTGGAAATCAGTTTTCCTCCCTAGTGTATAAGTACTGGGTCTTGTTGCCGCTGTGTCTGGGTAGCCACTGATCAATCACTGTACAGCAGCACCTTGTAACGTGATTATGTCAGATATCAACTGAATGTACAGGAATCAGTGACCATCATGTAGACGATATTGATGAGTTTAAATTCTTTTCTTTTACCATTATTTAGTCTTTATTTCGTTCTTTTTCTTATACCTGCAGTTTCATTTTCAAAAATTCTGCTTTTCTCTGGAATTGTTCTAACTCCATATTTCAATAAAGACTGTATGTGTCATAGGTTTAAATGAGAGTGAAGAATGGTTGTACTATAGCTTGTCTAGCTGTCAGAGAAACCTCAGTTCTACTTTTGTCCTATCTGGAGACTTGAGGTTACAGGTACGGCTAGGACAAAGTCATTATCTCAGTGATGTATGTATAGTTTAGTAGATGAGTGATGTTCTGTTACCACGTTGTCTAGAGAGTCAAAACTCTCATATTTTGTGAAACTTGATGGGAAAGACCTTGAGTGAGAGGTAAGAGGTAGTTGTCATTGGTGTTATACAATTATTTATGTTATGACGGATTTTGATCTCTGTCCAGTGTTGATGACAGTAACCTTCATTTTCCATATCTAAAATTGAGTTATTTTTAGGAATAGTAGTGAGTAATGTTCATATTGGGAAGGTCCAGGATATGCTCCTGAAGTGCTCCTGTGTTACAGTATACTGTATGGTATCTGTAATACCAATGTCTAATACACCCACTCTGATAGTCTAAACAGTATCTATTGTATCTATGTATCCAACACAAAACACAGTGAACAAAACATTTCAAGGCTTATAAAGATACATTACTTTCAGAAAACATACTAACATTCTCTGTCCATCAATAGTATTCCCTGCTGGATGCAAAAAAGAAAACATTCTCAAAACTGCACTATATAAGCAGACAAAAGACAAAATGTTCACCACTTTCTACATTGCAATACACAGATAATTACTGTACAGGGATCACCTATGAAAAAATTAATGAGTAGATTATTTTGACCATGGTGCTGTTATTAACATCTAATAGCTCTGTTACTAGCGTTAACTACTGTCTGCAGTGTTCTTATAAAACACTTGCTGAATACATAAATATTTGAAGATGGAAGAAATGAATGTGCATCGTCAAAATGTAATAATGTGAAATAAAACTTCCAGAAAGAAAATAAAGAGAAAACACTACAGATGAGTATGTGAAGTAATATAGTCCCCCTAGCCATGTCCATAAATGTAAAAAATCATGTAGGCAATGCCTTGCATAGTACTCCCAAGATGGCTGCCTCAATTTCTCTATTTACTATAATGATCTTTGAGCCCTAGAGAAAAAGACTTTATATTAAATTACTTTTTTATTAATGTTCCTAAGTTTGATAGGGGTATTGGGAGTGTTTCTATATTTCCTTTAGCCACAAATGCCCGATCAGTTATTAACTGAATCACAAGTCTGTTTTCTCCAGCTACATAAAGAAAACATCCAGACTCCAGGATTCAGCACTTACTGAGATATCTCTATGTGAGGTTACTCTGGAATCTGGACGACAAATCTAGAGAGAAGCAAAATCTGACGGAAATGGTAAGTCTATTACTTGTATAATACTATCTGATTGAAAATACTCTTATGCTAGACGTATACTTGAAGGGAAAAAGAAAAAATCTCACTGCTCACCCATCACAGAATCTTCAATATTATCACATGATCGCGGTGCATGGAAACAACTACTCGGACTTCACTCATAGCATGCTATGAGTAAGGGGCATGATTGCCCTGAAACGCATAGTTGTTTGTCTCTTTTTAAATGTGGATTTTTTTATTTGGATTTTTAGCGATGAATTAAAAGTTATTTTTTAATAAGAAGATGGTCGGGAGTGCTGGAATGTTTTACTAATATTTCAGTTAAATCATACACTTGAAGGGAACTTCTCAGGGAGATTTGGGACACTGAACCACCCACAGGTCCTTATGGAGCAGGGGCTTAAAGTGCCAAAGATCTCTGTTGCAAAACAGTCCATGCCTGCATTGCAAATTAAAATCTATATACTTACCTAACATCTATTTCTGCCACCTTCGCAGTTGTTTGGTGAAGACAGCGAAAGTATACATCAGCTTCACTGTGTATATGCCAGACCTCAGGATGTATGACCCTGGCTTCAATGAACAACTGTGAGGGCGCTAAGAGCATCAGAAATCAGTCCAGTGCAACTCATCAGATTCATCTCTAGATAAAATATAAAGGTTTTTTTTTTTTCGTTTTTTTTAAATCCATAGACACCTTTAAAACAGGATTATTTGGGACACAAGGACCTGTGGGTGGTTTAGTGCCCCAAATCACCCTGACAGGTTCGCCTTAGGATGGATGTTGGATTTTATTTTGCCAACAGCTGTCTCCACTGTCATCCCCATACACATGCATGCTTGGCTTAGTCTGGTGTGCATGTTTATTTAATAAGGGAATCAAAATAAAGTTTTCATTATTTTGAAATCCTAGACACACCTCAGCCCTCTTTTAACTGATATGTGTCGCCAGGAAAAGTTTGAAGGCCCCATAAACATAAGATACTGAAATGATGGCAGGTCTTCCAACTGTCCTCAATTGGAAGACTTCATGGTAAATACGGATTGATTAGAGCAGGGGTAGGCAACCTTTTTTGTTCGGGCGTGCCGATTTCGATTAAAAAAATCAAAGTTGAGGTACTCGGAGTGCCGGTCAATAATTGTAAGTCTGACGACCCCTGCACATGGTATTATGTCACATAGCGGCCCCGGCAAACGGTATTATGGTGATAATACTAATGATAATTGCTATTACTATTATTTTAGCATGTAACAGATATCACTAGAGAGGCGGGTGGCATATTTTACTCTATAAAGTTCAGGTATGGACAGGACAGGGACAGTGAAAAAATTTAAACTTTATTGGTACCTTTGTGCATGTGTTGTGTAAGTGTTTGGTGCGACACTTTTGGCGCTGCGACCTGGACGATGGTAAATATCTGGGTCACAGCGCCAATAACTTCCTGGTTATGTGATTAGGCTCAGAGGGGTATTACATTATCCCTCTATGTGACTATCAGAGAGCAAAAGAACAGTATGCTCTCTGATTGGTAGGAGAGGGGATAACATGGACAGAAGTCTCTGCTTCCCCCTCCCCTGTCACATACAGCTTATGCACAGACAATGAGGAGTTAACATTGTCTCTGCAGCTCCTCCTCCCCCAACTTCCTTAGCTCTAAGATGCTGCCTGAGGCAGGAGGGGGGGACACATTTAGAGCCCCATTTCTAAGGATCTGTTAGGGCCACAAAGATGCAACTGGATTCATTTTAAAGATGAGAATCTCATCTTTAAAACGATAGCAAGATCTCTATGATTGACCTTACAGATTCAGAGCGATTCACTGTTAAAATGATGTCGGGAATTGAGATCTGCATTGGGATTTCAATGCCGAACATCGTTTTCACCAGCGAATCGCTCAGGATATTTAAGGACGATCATGGTGATCTTGGTATCATTTTAAAGAGGAGATTCTCATCTTTAAAATGAATCCAAGTGTTTCTTTATAGCTTTAACCAATCCTGAGCAATTCACTCAGGTACAGTAGTGAAGCTGGCAATTACCGGCTGGGTGAGGACTCTGCTGCCGTGCCAGGGAAATAAGCCTCGCGTGCCACTCTTGGCAGGCGTGCCGGGGGTTGCCGACCCCTGGACTAGAGCATGCATAGGAAAAGGAAACTAATCGGACTACCAAGACATGAACCCTAGGTGCTGGGTGCCAGTAGGGGGAACAAATAGATATTTTACCTTGGCTGCGATCATTAGATATAGGGATTCGATAGTGAACTACAGCTCTAACTTATAGAGCATGCATCTTCTATAACTACAGTTATTATTTCTGCAAACCTCTCATTGTAAACTTTCTAAGTTAATAGTAGTAAATAGATTACTACAAGCTGTCTCGGAGTGAGCATTATTTAGCACCATATCCTGTTGAATAAAGGTAAAATAGAGTCCAATAGAAGAATGCAGAAGTTTCAGCAATTCATAAATATTTATTAAAATGAAACAATCATAAAATTAATATAGATCATCCTGTGCAGTTGTTCTGCTGCCCAGATACCAGGAGGTTGCCAGGTTTTATCAGGCTGCATCCGCTGGGAATCACTTAAAATTAATGTTGATAGAAAACCACCATCTTCAGACTTGCAGTGTATACTGTGGATGCAGCAACTTGACTATTATAAAACAAGAGGAAATATTTGTGAAAAATGATGCAATATGTTACAGGAAAAGTAAAAACCCACTAACTGAAAAAAAAAAAAATAGCACGACAAGAAGAAGTTATTGGAATTCAATGAAACTTTGTATGTGTGAAGGTATGATGATATATGTGATTACTATATTAGAGCAAAAGGATAAGTTTATCGGGGAAAACTGTACAATTGAAAGTTTCTAGTAATCTGTTGGGACTTCTTTAGTCGGCATCTAATATTGGAAGTATACAGGTTCCTTATGTTATCTTGTGCCACATTTGCCCACAGATGTTGCAGCTGGGTCAGTAGATCCCACACACTTGTAGGTTGCTGTAGTTGCATACTTGCTAGTCCTGTGAATGCTCAATTGATGAGAATTAGTGAAGAGTTGTGTGTATTCACTATTTTGTTTGAAAAAGGAGTCTGTTGAACCCCAAATTTCATTCATTCAAAAAAAAAAAAATCTTGGGGTCATCATATTCTGATACCCATAACTTTTTTTCCGTGTATAGAAATGCATAAGGTGTCTTTTGTGCAGGGACAGATGTACGTTTTATTCATACCACTGTATGAGACGAAATGGCGATTAAATGGCGATTTGGCCATTTAGATTTTTTTTCCCACTACAGTGTTCACTGTTTGAGAAAAATATTTTTACGTTTGTAGCTTGGGGAAGTGGGGGATGCATAATTTTTTTATGTTCATTTTTGTTAATTCATCTTTCTTTCAGATCCTGGGTAAAGGGGGTGATTCACAATTTTATAAAAACTCGTTTCAGCCCCCTGAGGGGAGGGACTTGAACCTGTGAGCTGTAGATAACTTGTCCCATAGACGGCAATACTGTTGTATCGCTGTCTAAGAGTAAATCACTATATACAATACCGCAAGCCTCATTAAGCACATAGTTAAGACAGGCCTGGGACCCTTCACAAGGCTCTAGACTGTCATTATGATTGGATGGGTCCTGCGATCTCACCAAGTAGGAGCTGTACCGGAAGAAGACGTGACAGGGTCAGCAGGGACACCACAGGTGGGAGGTTTTTTTTTTAACTTTGCGGCCTGTATGAAAGGTTTAATATCTGCGATTGGAGCAGGCTCTGATGCAGCGGAGACCCAGCGACTATGGCAGGTGCCCAGTTCTTTAGCGGCTGCCACATTTAAACACCTGATATCCGCCATAACAGTCATAATAGTCAAAATGGCCAAATTGCTGTTTTTCACAGTTTCTCCTCCCCAAAAAAGGAGAATTAAAAGTGATAGAAATGTCCTCTGTAATTGACTCCCTAACCCCTAAACCAATGCGCCCCACAGAAACCTTAATCACCTTGACATCCGCACGCTCTCAGACGCTCTACTACCTCTCACTGACATATCCTCACTCCAGGATGCAGATACTGCTGCTGCCTTCTATAATACCACCATTACTTCAGCCC
Source organism: Leptodactylus fallax (assembly GCA_947044405.1). Classification (NCBI taxonomy): domain Eukaryota; kingdom Metazoa; phylum Chordata; class Amphibia; order Anura; family Leptodactylidae; genus Leptodactylus; species Leptodactylus fallax. The sequence goes on from CAMRHE010000020.1 coordinate 7,884,961, forward strand.
TTGACTCTGTGGCCCCCTTCACTAACACCAGAGCCCGACTGTTCAATAGGCAACCCTGGCACACTGACCTGACTAAAAAACTGAGATGTGCCTCACAGGTTCCAGAGTGCCTCTGGAAGAAAAGCCACTCCCAGGAGGATTTCCTTAGGTACAAAGAGGCAGTACTCACATTCAAGAATGCACTCACCTCTGCAAAGCAGGTCTACTTCTCCACACTAATATCTGACCTATCCCGCAACTCCAAACAGCTATTCACTACCTTCAACTCCCTCCTGCGCCCCCTCTGACATCACTTATCACAGCTGATAACTTTGCCTTTTATTTCAAAAGCAAAACTAACACCATCAGAGACAGTCTCACCCTACACCCCCAACATCCACCCCTAACCAATGGATCCTTCCCTTCCTCCTTCAAACATGCTACCATCACACCTATACTTAAGAAACCCTCCCTTGACCCGTCCTCTCCAGCCAACTATCGCCCCATCTCAATGCTCTTGTATGCCTCTAAACTGCTGGAGCAACACGTCCACTCCGAACTATCCTCCTATCTCTCGTCCAATGTGCTCTTTGACAGACTACAGTCAGGCTTGAGACCCCATCACTCCACAGAAACTACCCTAACCAAGGTCTCTAATGATCTTCTAACTGCCAAAGCCAAACGTCACTAATCTGTCCTTCTCCTCCTCCTCTGCCTTTGACAAAGTCAACCATTCCCTCCTGTTACATACTCTCTCATCCCTTGGCATCTCAGACCTGGCTCTTTCCTGGAGCTCCTCATACCTCACCAACCGCACATTCAGTGTCTCCCACTCGCACACCACCTCCTCGCCACGCCCTCTTTCTGTAGGTGTCCCCCAAGGCTCCGTCCTAGGACCCCGCCTGCTCTCCATCTACACCCTAGGCAATCCCATGGTTTCCATTACCATTGCTATGCTGACGACACCCAAAAATATCTCTCTGGACCAGACATTACCTCTCTGTTGTCCAGAGTCCCAGAATGTCTAGCAGCTGTAGCCTCCTTTCTCTCCTCCCGCTTTCTCAAACTCAACATGGAGAAAACATGGAGTTCATAATCTTCACCCCTCCACGCACAACCCCCCTACCTGACCCATCTATCAAAATTAATGGAACCACTCACACCCCAGTCCCACAGGCCCGCTGCCTTGGGATAATCTTAGACTCTGACCTATTCCTCAAGCCGCATATTCAAACCCTCAATAACTCCTGCCTCCTCCAACTCAAGAACATCCACCAAATCTGCTCCTTCCTCACCCCTGAAACTACAAAGATGCTAGTTCATGCCCTCATAATCTCCCGCCTAGACTACTGTAACACCGTTCTCCATGGTCTCCCAGCAAACACTCTCACCCCCTCCAGTCCACCTTAAACTGTGCTGCTCGCTTAATACACCTCTCCCCCCGTTCTTCATCGGCCGCTCTCCTCTGCCAATCCCTTCACTGGCTACCCATCGCCCAGCGAATAGAGTTCAAACTACTAACGCTGACATACAAAGCCATCCACAACTGTCCCCTCCATATATCTCCGACCTAATCTCCTACCTGCACACACGTAACCTCTGATCCTCCAAAGATCTCCTACTCTGCTCTGCTCTTATCCGCTCTTCACAAAAACGTCTCCAAGACTTCTCCTGTGCATCCCCCATACTCTGGAACTCACTACCTAGACACATCAGACTGTCCCCCACCCTCACAAGCTTCAAGAAGGCCCTGAAGACCCTCCTATTCAGGAAGGGCTACAACTCCCAATAACGCTACTGTCACCACACCACCACCTGTACAGCCTCTCCCCTTGCCTTCAGTCTCTATCCCTCTTCCCTCATAGATTGTAAGCCCTTGCAGGTAGGGCCCTCTATCTCACTGTGCCTGTTGGTCACTGTTAGTATTATCTGTTTTGTACATCTTGTGTACCGTATGTAAATCCTCAAATGTAAAGCACCATGGAATTAATGGTGCTATATACACACGTGGACAAAATTGTTGGTACCCCTCGTTTAATGAAAGAAAAACCCACAATGCACAATGGTCGCAGAAATAACTTGAATCTGACAAAAGTAATAATATCTAAAAATTCTATGAAAATTAACAAATGAAAGTCAGACATTGCTTTTCAACCATGCTTCAACAGAATTTTTAAAAAAAGAAAGCTCATGAAACAGGCCTGGACAGAAATGATGGTACCCTTAACTTAATATTTTGTTGCACAACCTTTTGAAGCGATCACTGCCCACTCCTCATGAGCAAACTGCTCCAGTTGTCTCGGGTTTGAAGGGTGCCTTCCAGACGGCATGTTTCAGCTCCTTCTTCTTCTTCTTCTTCTTCTTCTTTGTTTGAGTTGGAAGGGACCTCAAGGGCCATCGAGTCCAACCCCCTGCAAAAGCAGCAATTCCTAGATCATCCCAGCTATATACCTATCCAGATTCCGCTTGAAGATTTCAATTGATGAAGAACTCACCACCTGCCGTGGCAGCCTATTCCACTCCCTCACTACCCTTACTGTTAGAAAGTTTTTCCTAATGTCTAATCTGAATCTCCTTCCCCTTAGTTTCATCCCATTACTTCTCGTGCTTCCTTCTGCTAATGAGAATAGGGTTAATCCCTCTGCACTGTGACAACCTTTCAGATATTTAAATACCGCTATTAAGTCTCCCCTTAGCCTTCTCTTCTGCAAACTAAGCAGTCCTAATTCTTTTAGCCTTTCCTCGTAGGACATGGTTTGTAGACCTTCCACCATTTTGGTTGCTCTTCTCTGGCTCTTCCAAAGATGCTCAATACGATTTAGGTTAAGGCTCATAGAAGGCCATTTCAGAATAGTCCAATGTTTTCCTCTTAGCCATCCTTGGGTGTTTTTAGCTGTGTGTTTTGGGTTTTTACCCTGTTACAAGACCCATAACCTGCGACTGAGACCAAGCTTTCTGACACTGGGCAGCACATTTCTCTCTAGAATCCCTTGATAGTCTTGAAATTTCATTGTACCCTGCACAGATTCAAGACACCCTGTGCCAGATGCAGCAAAACAGCCCCAGAACATAACAGAGCCTCCTCCATGTTTCACAGTAGGGACAGTGTTCTTTTCAAGATAAGCTTCATTTTTCCGTCTGTGAACATAGAGCTGATGTGCCTTCACACTGACCGTCAGAATATAGGTAACATGTTATTTTTACCAAATGGTAAATGCCATAAAAACAGTTTGGGGTTTTTCCAATTCTACCACATTCTGATTATTTTTCCACATTCCCAGTACAATGTACAGAATATTAAATTCTGCCATTATGGAGTACAATATGTCCTGCAAAAAAATAAACCCTCATACAGCTACAGTATATGAACAGGAAAATAAAACAATTATGGCTTCTGGAAGGTAGAGAGTAAAAAGACGAGAAAGCAAAAATAAAAAATGCTTTTTGAATACGTCAGACTTTTCAAATGGGCATGTATCCCATTCTCCTTCTTTCTACTGGCTAGTGTAATAACCTTGAGTTAAAAAAAGGTCTTTATTAATTTTCAATCCCTTTTGGATCCCAGATATGCAGTTCACAACCTGATTTTAGTTTCACACATTTCTCATGTTGGTGTGTCTCTGGCTTGTCAATCTGTTTTTTTTCTATGATTTTGAGGTGTTTTTTTCAGCCAAAGCGTTTCTGCAACATGGGACCTCAGCACAAGGGTATGTTCACATGGTAGAAAATGAAGAGGAGTTTGAGGCAGACATACTTCCTTGGATTCCTCTTCATTTTCACTAATTAGGCTCAGATGAATGGGCCTAATTAGCAAGACTGAGCAGATTTTTTTCAGTGTCTTGCTCCAATCTCTGACACCAATTGAAATGATGGGAGACGGAATCAGGGCAGAATGTGCCTCTGGTTTTGGGGCAGATTCTGCCTTGTGAACAGAGTCTAAAAACTCAACTGAGCTCCTTATACTCTGTGTTCTGGAATCTGGGAGAGGGTTTTTTTTTCCAGATCAGCTGAGATGGGGGAAGGTTTCTATTCTCATGTTATGGCATTAAAAAGTTGCAAAAGTTGTGTGTGGGACATGGGCAGTACTTTATGAGAGAGGGCATGGCCTGGCAAATTTACTATAATTCACAACAAAACCTGGCGTATATTATAGCTCAACTTTAAGCCATCTTCTAGATTTGAGTTTCTGGTGCACATAGAGTCAGCACACACAAAAAAAAGACAATTTTTTTTTTTTTAATTTAGAGACAATGTGTAGGATTCTATGAAATGATATCAGTATCAGCTTAGAGGTCAAATTAAAATAAAAGACATGAAACAGAAGTAAAAAAGGGGAGATTAAAATGTCCAAAACATGGTATTTTTCATTTCCCATGTCATTATCTACATTTAAAAAATAGACCTGACACTGATCCTTGACCACTGAATAAACCTGACATTGACCACTGATATCTGTAATTCATAAGAGTTCTGAGATCTTTTTTAGCAGTTATCTTGTTATCATCACAGGCAAAATGTCAATGACATGTAAAACCTCTATTATAAAGCAGAGTTAGATAACACAGTATCAACCATTGACAATAAGTGATGGGACAGTTTACCTCATGTCTTTCCCTGCTCAATAACCTAAACTCTTTGAACACAATAATCATGCTAACCTCAACTTACTACCTGTTTCACCAAGAAATCCTCCTAACCTTATTAATATTCACTGTCTACCTTCTCTTGTACTAGTCTCTTTCTTTTGTCCACTTTGGAATGCACGTTCAGTGTGCGAAAAACACATTATTCGTGATCTCTTCATTTCAAAGTCTTTTAACCTGCTGGCTATCACAGAAACATGGGTCAAGCAGTCTGACACAGCTTCCCATGTTGCCCTCTTTTATGATATCCTACAATTTTGACACACCTAGACCTGATAATATGCAGGGTGGAGGGGTAGGTGTTGTATCACCACAATGCAGTTTTCAGGTCAATCCCCCAGGACCATCACTCTTTGAGGTCCACACTGTCAGAATTTTCCACCCTTTCTCCCTACAAGTAGCTGTCATTTACTGCCCCCTGGCTTACCCTATCAGTTCTTAGATCACTTTGCTTTGTGGTTTCTCAATTTTCTATCCTGTTAAATCATGGGTAATTGCAATATTCCTATTAACATTCTTGTTTTCCCATCTGCTTTTCGGTTTCTATTACTAACTACCTATCTTGGTCTGCTACAGCTTACTACTTCTCCCACACACAAAGATAGTAATATCCTTGATCTGGTCTTCTTACACTTCTGTTCTGTCACTGATTTTAGAAGCTCTCGTCTACCAATTTATGACCCAACCTTCTTTCCTTCACTATCAAAGGCTCTTGTCTTTATCAAAACACACTGACCTACCACACATACATGAATCTATGCGTTATTAACACTCAACACCTCTCAGGCACCTTACAGTCTTCACTGTCCCTCATCTCTTCTCTCTCTTGTCCTGATCTGGCCCCCAAGTGCTACAACAAGACTCTGAAAGCTTCCCTGAAGTAGCAGCTCTGAACCTCCCAACACAGACACCAACAGCATTGGCACCCTCCTCAAACGGATTTTCTTCAGCGGTGCTCAAGATATGCTGAACATCTGTGGAGAAAATCAATAACATCTGCAGATTTCCTTCACTTCACGTTTATGCTGAAAGACTATAACTCCGCCCTTCACCTTGCCAAACAAGCCTAGTTCACCGCTCTCATCTCTTCTCTTTCCAATAACCCTAAACGACTCTTTGATACCTTTCACTTCCTCTTTACACTGAAGGTACAGGCATCTGACACCTTCAGACACCTTCAACACATGGCCATGTACTTTAAATACAAAAATGAAAACATCCATCAGGAAATAACCCAATCTCCAAGCAGTATCAGTCTCCTTCCCTCTCTTGTTCATCCTTGTGAACTCTCATTATTTGACCCGGTAACAGAAGAAGTCCCCCAGCTCCTTTCTTCTTTTCGCCCCACTAATTGCACAAACGACCCTATCCGACACTTCCTCTGGTCTCTGTCCCCTGCTGTTACAACTCACCTTACTGAAATTTTTAACTGCTCTCTTTCTTCTGGAACCTTTATCTCCTATTTCAAACATGTTGTCATAACCCCAAAACTGAAAAAACCCTCCCTCAACTCAACCTGTAGAGTTAACTATCGACCCATCTGTAACCTACTCTTCATCTCTAAACTCCTGGAACGCTTGGTCTACTCCCGCCTAATCCGCTATCTCTCTGCTAACTCTCTTCTGGATCCCTTACAGTCTGGTTTCCATGCACTACACTCTACAGAAGCGGCCTGTACAAAAGTCTCCTATGATTTCGGCTAAATTCGAAAGGGAACTGTTCATTACTCATTCTTCTGGATCTCTCAGCAGAATTTGACACTGTAGACGACCAACTTCTCCTCACTATGCTCCACTCTATTGGCATCAAGAACACTGTTCTCTCTTGGTTTTCTTCCTATCTTTCTGACCTCTTATTCAGTTTATCATTGTGGCACTATTTCTTCTCCTCTCCCCTTGCAATTGCTCATGGCTGTTCTAGGTTCCCTCCTCTTTTCTCTCTACACAGCCCCTTTTAGACAAACCATTAGTAGATTTGGATTTCACCACCATCCTAATTCTGATGACACCCAACTATATACCTCATCCCATGACATCAACCCTGCACTACTACAGAACACCAGTGACTGTCTCTCTGCTGTCTCTAACATCATGTCTTCTCTATATCTGCATTTTTAAATTATTTTTCTTATTTCTATCCTTATTTTATAGTAAATAAAAGTAAATTATCGCTGGACTAAAGTCAGATTACAATATTTTCTTCTGTTCATATCACTGCTTTTTAAGAAGATAATTTGGCATTTTTCCAGTATAAAGTACTTTAATTTTTTTTTACCAAGGATAGTCCAAAATGGCCAGGATAACGGTAAGCAGAGATATGCTCAAACTGGAAGGGAAGTGTAATTATAATGGAAAAAAAAACTACGTTTTGTTTGTCATTCACCACAACAGCATTATCCCCTTACTGGCAGTAAAGAGCTCTTGCACTGACAGCTTCAAGCTTGTATTTCTATTGAGGGTAAACTGTACCAAAAGTAAAAAATATTTTTTTTTTCCAATTGATAGCCTTTTCAGACTTCATGAACTGAAAGGACCTTATGGCTGAGGTAAGGTGACATGAGAAAAAGATCCTTAAGAAGCTTGTGGCACTTGGCATTGGCTGACATTAAATGCTGTAAGCGCATACTAGCCTTTTCAGATACTCTGGACACACACGTAAAGGGGTTTCCAAGAATTGGAGCGACCCATGGGGTGGCATAGGAAGTATAAAATTAGAAAAAGCATACTCACTTGTTCCCAGTGCTCCATTTTCCACCACTGGTGTCTCTTCAGGCTAGTGCTGTTACCTCATTCCCAGAAGTCCTGCACCTCACGTGACTACTGAGACCAAGTAATAGTCTAAGTTGTGGCTGGAGATGAATCGATGATGTAATTAACAAACATCACTGGTTACTTACTAGTGACCTCAGTAGTCATGTCGGGAGCAAGACTTCTGTCAACGAGCACAAGCCTGAATGGACACCGGCAGCTGACAACACAGCACCGGTGACTGGTGAGTTTGCTTTTTTTTATTTATCCCTCCCCTGGCTTTACCATGGGTTGCTCCAATTCCTTCACAACCCCAGTAATCCTGCAATGTTTAATATGTAAATGGTAAATAATTTATCATCAAATTGCATAAATCAATAGTATAAGGAACTGTGCAAAAACAAAAAAATATATCAACACTTATCAGTATCTTATCCTCCTCTCTACTTCTTCCTAAAGTAATATTTATTGTACAGTCTTTCCTTAAAGGGAGTCTGCCAGAACCAAAGACATCATTAAAAAAGCCCCAGTACCTTATTGTGCTCTGAGCCATGAGCACAGTGCTATAATTTGTTTGCAGATTGGCTGCTTAATTTTCCTATGCATGAGTTAAGAGTACATTGGGGGAGTGTTCTTGGGCAGTTGAGCATCACAACAAGATCTTCTTCTTGCTTGTGAGGAGGTGGAGGAAGTTCCGATTACGTCAGTGTTGCTGAGCTGGGTGGGGTATTGAGTGAGAGGAAGATCTTGAGAACACCCCAAAACACAAATACAAATCACATAATAGCCAGAAATAGTGTTATTCCTCAGGTATACAAAACATTAACTTTACAAAAAGTTATCTGAAAGGTTCGCTAAGTTTTAATGAGTTTGCTTAATAAACGTTCAGGTGTGGTACAAGGTTGCTTACTTATCAATGTTTTCATTCCATTATGCACTTGAAGAGCTTTTAGTCACCTTTTACCCCAGTTCATCTGTGTAGCTGTACATACTGTGTTGAAAAGGAACAAGATAAAAATACATGAATACAAAGAAACCTAATGATTTCATGATGCATTTTGCTATATGGAAGCTTTGCCAGAAGAACAGAAATGTTCTGGACAACACTCTTAACACTTGACATACATTTAATTAGACCGCTTTTAGTTACCTAGGAACACAGAGAGAGTGTTTTTATTGCTTGCTGGATGTGACCTTTTGATTGCTTTTTGATTTAATGCTGTTTACATATAGAACATTTAAACTTGACACTTATTCTATGCAGCAGTAAATGATGATATCGACATACCTAACAGCTACTTCTTTGTATCCTACACTAAAATGATGTCTGTTTGTTTCTTTATGAGATAGCCTGATATACTCTAAGTGGCTTGTACAGGTGTGACCTCCCTTATGTTTTGCCTTGGCTGGACATGTCCAGATATGTGATCCATAAACAAAACAGTCCCACAAACAAGTAAAAATAATTCATATTTATTTCACATGACAAAAAGCATATTACATAAGTGGGGGTTAGAAAGGGAGAATCACACAATGGTGCTAAATGGGGTTAAGTATGGCAAAAGTAATAGTGCAAGTAGTATCTTCAAGGTTTAGTCATAGTCAACATCTAGTAAAGTATAAGACCCAAGTGCTCATAAGCATCATGAATAGTGGATAAATAGATCCAAATGAAGACTATTATACAAAAAAACACAGAAAAGCCATAGTGAGAACCTTACCAAACTAGCACGTGCCCCAACTCGCATTTCGCCGCTCTGGTTTTGTCTGGTGGTATTGGTAGGTCAAGCAAGTCCACATCTTTATACAGTACAGACCAAAAGTTTGGACACACCTTCTCATTCCAAAAGTTTTCTGTATTTTCATGACTATAAAAATTGTAGATTCACACTGAAGGCATCAAAACTATGAATTAACACATGTGGAATTATATACTTAACAAAAAAGTGTGAAACAACTGAAAATATGTCTTATATTCTAGGTTCTTCAAAGTAGCCACCTTTTGCTTTGATTACTGCTTTTTACACTCTTGGCATTCTCTTGATGAGCTTCAAGAGGTAGTCACCTGAAATGGTTTTCACTTCACAGGTGTGCCCTGTCAGGTTTAATAAGTGGGATTTCTTGCTTTATAAATGGGGTTGGGATCATCAGTTGTGTTGTTCAGAAGTCAGGTGGATACACAGCTGATAGTCCTACTGAATGGAGTGTTAGAATTTGTATTATGGCAAGAAAAAAACAGCTAAGTAAAGAAAAACGAGTGGCCATCATTACTTTAAGAAATGAAGGTCAGTCAGTCTGAAAAATTGGGAAGACTTTGAATGTGTCCCCAAATGCAGTGGCCAAAACCATCAAGCGCTACAAAGAAACTGGCTCACATGAGGACCGCCCCAGGAAAGGAAGACCAAGAGTCACCTCTGCTGTGGAGGATAAATTCATCCGAGTCACCAGCCTCAGAAATCGCAGGTTAACAGCAGCTCAGATTAGAGACCAGGTCAATGCCACACAGAGTTCTAGCAGCAGACACATCTCTACAAGAACTGTTAAGAGGAGACTGTGTGCAGCAGGCCTTCATGGTAAAATAGCTGCTAGGAAACCACTGCTAAGGACAGGCAACAAGCAGAAGAGACTTGTTTGGGCTAAAGAACACAAGGAATGGACATTAGACCTGTGGAATTATGTGCTTTGGTCTGATGAGTCCAAATTTGAGATCTTTGGTTCCAACCAACGTGTCTTTGTGCGACGCAGAAAAGGTGAACGAATGGACTCTACATGCCTGGTTCCCACCGTGAAGCATGGAGGGGGAGGTGTGATGTGTGGGGGTGCTTTGCTGGTGACACTGTTGGGGATTTATTCAAAATCGATGGAATACTGAACCAGCATGGTTACCACAGCATCTTGCAGCGGCATGCTATTCCATCCGGTTTGCGTTTAGTTGGACCATCATTTATTTTTCAACAGGACAATGACCCCAAACACACCTCCAGACTGTGTAAGGGCTATTTGACCAAGAAGGAGAATGATGGGGTGCTACGCCAAATGACCTTGGCCTCCACAGTCACCAGACCTGAACCCAATCGAGATGGTTTGGGGTGAGCTGGACCGCAGAGTAAAGGCAAAAGGGTCAACAAGTGCTAAGCATCTCTGGGAACTCCTTCAAGACTGTTGGAAGACCATTTCAGGTGACTACCTCTTGAAGCTCATCAAGAGAATGCCAAGAGTGTGCAAAGCAGTAACCAAAGCAAAAGGTGGCTACTTTGAAGAACCTAGAATATAAGAATATAACTTTTGGTCTGTACTGTAGCTCTCCCCCACCAATCAAAATACTAATAGTCACATGTATGAATGGAGAAATAAGGAACAAGGATTTTATATACTTTGTCAGCAGGATCGAGATTAAAATATGATAACATCTCAATGTCAGCCTAATGTGACATAGAAATGCATGGGGACGGAGGGGAGGTTAATTATTATTATTATTTTTTTAAATAATGTTGCCGACACAATTTTCAAACCCAGCCAGATATGATACAGCAGCAGCAGCATGACATTACCAGGGTGGGTGTTTTCTGGTCTCTCCCAGCCTGGAGCCCACCTAAAACCCAAGCATCACTAGATCTTCTTGGTATGCCTAGTGGCACTGAGCATCAGGGTAATCATGGAGGGTTAGAGTTATATAGAGTTACACAGTATATATAGTTAAATAGAGCCTATTTAGTTAAAAAAAAAAAAAACAAACATATACATGCCACTGCCAGTCATTAGCGTAGTCCACTGAATCCTCTATAGTCCAATTAGCAGATGTGAAAAAGCATAAATAGACAATACAGTTATTATACTTATCCATCCTGGCCCAGCTTTGCCTCCTCTCATGGTGTAAGCCAGCCCATGGAATCCTATTGGCAGGTTAACATCATGTGTTAGGGGTAAGACCATTATTAACCCCTTCTTGAACAATCAGTGATTCTATCACTTAGATGGAATCACTGATTGGAGGAGACCTGGGAAGCACTGGTGATGACTGCTCACTGCTAATGCTCATACTCAGTAGGTGGTGTTACACCACCCCCTGCACCAATAGTACACAGTATTCACTGAATACTGCTCACCAGCATTCCCCAGCCACAGTGGTGATGTATAATGGCCCTAGTGAATGTTCAGTAGGGCCGATAAACAGTGGGTACGGAAAGTATTCAGACCCTTTTAAATTTTCACTCTTTCATTGCAGCCATTTGCTAAAAGCAAAAAAGTTCATTTTATTTCTCATTAATGTACACAGCACCCCATTTTGACAGAGAAATGTAGATATTTTTGCAAATTTATTAAAAAAGAAAAACTGAAATATCACATGATCATAAGTATTTGCTGTGACACTCATATTTAACTAACATGCTGTCCATATCCTTCTTATCCTCCTTGAGATGGTTCTACTCCTTCATTGGAGTCCAGCTGTGTTTAAGTAAACTGATTGGACTTGATTAGGAAAGACACACACCTGTCTATATAAGACCACACAGCTCACAGTGCATGTCCGAGCAAATGAGAATCATGAGGTCAAAGGAACTGCCCAAGGAGCTCAGGCACAGATCTGGCCAAGGTTACAAAAGAATTTCTGCAGCACTCTAGGTTCCTAAGAGCACAGTGGCCTCCATAATTCTTAAATGGAAGACGTTTGGGACAACCAGAACTCTTCCTAGACCTGGCCGTCCAGCCAAACTGAGCAATCATGGGAGAAGAGCGTTGGTGAGAGAGGTAGAGAAGAACCCAAAAATCACGGTGGCTGAGCTCCAGAGATGCAGTAGGGGGATGGGAGAAAGTTTCACAAAGTCAACTATCACTGCAGGCGTCTACCAGTCAGGGCTTTATGGCAGAGTGGCCCGAAGGAAGCCTCTCCTCAGTGCAAGACATATGAAAGCCTGCATAGAGTTTGCCAAAAAACACATGAAGGACTCCCAGACTATGAGAAATAAGATTCTCTGGTCTAATGAGACGAAGATTGAACTTTCTGGCATTAATTCTAAGCGGTATATGTGGAGAAAACCAGGCACTGCTTATCAGCTGCCCAATACAATCCCAACAGTGAAACATGGTGGTGGCAGCATCATGCTATGGGGGTGTTTTTCAGCTGCAGGGACAGGACGACTGGTTGCAATTGAAGGAAAGATGAATGCGGCCAAGTACGGAGATATCCTGGAAGAAAACCTCTTCCAGAGTGCTCTGGACCTCAGACTGGGCCGAAGGTTCACCTTCCAACAAGACAATGACCCTAAGCACTCAGCTAAAATAACAAAGGAGTTGCTTCGGAACAACTCTGTGATCATTCTTGACTGGCCCAGCCAGAGCCCTGACCTCAACCCAATTGAGCATCTCTGGAGAGACCTGAAAATGGCTGTCCACCAACGTTCACCATCCAACCTGACGGAACTGGAGAGGATCTGCAAGGAAGAATGGCAGAGGATCCTCAAATCCAGATGTGAAAAACTTGTTACATCATTCCCAAGAAGACTCATGGCTGTACTAGCTCAAAAGGAAGGGGCTTCTACTCAATACTGAGCAAAGGGTCTGAATACTTATGACCATGTGATATTTCAATTTTTCTTTTTTAATAAATTTGCAAAAATATCTACATTTCTGTTTTTTTCTGTCAAGATGGGGTGCTGAGTGTAATGAGAAATAAAATGAACTTTTTTGCTTTTAGCAAATGGCTGTAATGAAACAAAGAGTGAAAAATTTAAAGGGGTCTGAATACTTTCCGTACCCACTGTACACCACTCCCTGCACTATAGAATAGCAGCCCTAATGAAGGTTCATTAGGGCTGCTATTCTGCTTATCTATGCAGCAGGCCTAATATTTGGGCTACTATGCAACCCTAAGGAACGTTCATTAGGCTGACTATACCGGCTGCCTTAAGGAATGTTCATTAGAGACTATAGGAGGCTGCCAGGCACTCCGGCACTTTGTGGAGCAGGTTTATCCAAAATGAATCCTTGGTTTGCGACCAATAGAATGAGTATAACTGCTGGATTGGACTACACCTGAGTTTAGCATTTAGCGTATGAGTAGCTAGTTTCAACCTCTTTTTAACCTCTCAGCCAATCTAAGCAGAGTGCTCAGAGTACAATTGCTAAAGGGACAATGTTCTAATAAGAAACCCACATCTAAGAGTAATTTGTGGGTTTAATGTTTTTCACTTATAAGATAAAGATTTGAGAGATGGAAAAATGTATTTTATTTATTTGTAGTTTACAGAATCTTATTAAAAATGGGATGATGAAGTGAGTGACAAAGAACAAAACTCAGATCATTACTGGATGTATTGGGTATAGAAATGGAGCACAGAAACACACTGAAAACCCTTATGTGACTGATTTTATGCTCATCTTCTGGTCTAGATAACAGGCTGTAATTGCAGTAGAGCAGAAATTGACTTGACTTTCTGGTTGCACAACCAGGTAATTGTGATTATGCTTGGCTTTAGCCAATGTAATAGGGAAAAAGTGTGTACAGGGACTTATGGTGAAACTAAAAACTAACTATACACTAACATTTACAGCAAAGAATTTCAATTGCAATGATCCGTCTGATGACGGGCGAGTAGCCTGCCAGATGTCATGCTCAGCTGTATACTTTCACTTTTGGCTATTTCTATCTATGTAGCTGTATATGGGCTATTTTTGTAGGGCAAGTTGTAGTTTTTCTTGATACTCTTTTGGGGAAAGTTAGAGTTTTTGATCACTTTTTATTAATTTTTTTGCAAAGTGATTTGACCAAAAAATAGTGATTTGGACCCTTTCATTTCTTTTTCTGTTACGGTGTTCACTATATGAAATACTGTTATATTTTAATAGTTAAGGCATTTTAAGATGCAGCAAAACAATGATGTTTACTTTAGTATTGCAGTATAGAGGAAAATGCTAGGATAATATTGGGCCCTCAATAGGATCCTAGAATTGGCAGTTCTGGGAGCTTTAACAAGGCCCTGGCTGGCCATTGCACCCAAACAGTTCCCACAATCTTACCGGACAGGAAAAAAGGAAGCAATCGGTTGCCCTGCCTCAAAATAACTTCTTGGATGCTCTGGCTTGCACAGATTTTTTTACACGACCTGTGGATAAGATTTAGCAAAATCTCATCCACTATGCTTCTACTATAATGCACTGTATATTTTCAATTCCACTATTGAATTGAATGTGCATGGGGCCTTAGGAGGAGGGCATGAAATTTAACATTGCTGAGATACAAACTCCAGAAGTGGTGTGCAAGCACTTCTTGTTATAGAATATCAGCATACATTGTATAATATTCATAAGTTACTGATTACATTGATCTCAGTCTCCTCTCTGGCATTCATGAGATCATGAAGATCTTGGCGTCAGTGTCTCATATATACAAAGACAGAAGATATTTATCCTTTCACATAGACCTTCTATTTGTAGTAAGACGCATGAAATAAATTACAGATATAGCCATCGCCAACTAGTCTGCTGGACCGATATTTCCCTTGAAATAGAATGACAGCACCGCCAGTCAATTTATATCACTTGTCCCTGGTTGCTTAACATGGGGACGCTGAAGTCCCCTCACTAGGAAGGGTTACTCGTGGTTGCTCGTGTTACAGCACAGGGATAGATCATAGTGAGGACACTGTTGCTATTATCAGCAGTTGTCCTGATCACAGAAGAGTCACTGGCGCTATTGAATTCAATGGTGACAGTTGCTTTTCTGTGATCGGCCTAAGTGAATTTAGTGCTAAATTCATACTGCTTTGGTGCTAAATTCAAGTGGCCAATGTGTCTACACATAGCGGAGCCACTGCTGGCAATAGCGGCAGCAGCTCCACTATGAATTTTTTTTTTGTTGCCGAATTTACCGCCCTGCACCTTGTGCCAGGAGTGGGACTTCTAACAGTACTAATAGTTATCTATGCTGCTACGAGTCCCTGCCTCCCAGCGACATATCGTCCCATACTGATTACAGTATAGGACAGTATGTAATGCACCCTAAGGCTGTAGCTACACAGGGTCATACCACAGAACATGCTTAGCTGAAAACCGCCTATGGTACAATGCTCAGCTATAACAAAGGTCCCACCTTGCCCAAATGCCTAAAGAGAGAAGTGGCAAAACAGCAGATAGGCAGCATGGCAGTCTTAAAGGAACACAGGTGATATAAAGCATATAACTGATATGTGAGTGTTCAGCTAGCACACTGATCCATGATACTCTACTAAATATGTTACCACAGAACCATCTATCTGGGCAATAAAGGGCCTATCCTTAGTAGTCTAGATAAGGTACAGAACGAACCAGTCAAAACAGGTGATTTCACAACTTATCAACTTTCAACTCACAACTCATCTGTGCAATGACCTCTACAGAGGTCACAGAGCATGCCTACTAAACTCTCATAGAAGTCAGTTGGGTCTGCTTTACACCATTGTGATTATAGTCCATGGTTCATCTCTAGGAGACAAGAAGTCATTTTAGGCTTAGTGACAAGAATTGGATTTCTTTTAAATATAGACAATAACATGGAAAATTAACATCAACAATAATTCTTTAAAAATATGTTTAACATAAAAACATGATTAAACAATAGGCCATTTCCTGGCGACACATTCCCTTTAAGGCAGAACATTGGGTTTGGTCTGAACAGCTTACATTTCCCTTCAATTAAACATGCCTTAGCTCTAACCATATTATTAGGAACAAAATACAGAACAGCTTACTTTCTAGGGCTTACTTACCCCAGTAGGGATCTTTTCTATTAACCAAATACAGCATTCTACCTGGATATCAAATGGAGCAAAACTATACTGTATCTGTAACACATTAAATAGGAGAAGGGGTATATACTTACAGGGTGTCTTCTGCAACTGGTGACTCTTGCATCTAAACACAACTATAGTCATCAGTTTCAGTCAACACCTAAAGTCACCACACACCTGGCTACTCCTATGTCTGGCACCTAGAAACCCTGCATTACTGGACCCTCCACTCACAAGACCAAGCTCAGTGCTGTGTAGGTTGGCTATCAAGTGCCAGGAGGCACCAGAAATACTGATACCCCAATTGCTTGGGCAGGACCATCAGTCAACATTTCTATCAACTCTTAAACTATATTCCCTTTTCCATATCAAGCAGCCATTCATTGTAATTGTCCAAGCCATGTTCCAATCAGTGCGCTCCTTTCTGTCCTTTGCTGTACAGAACAGACTATGGTCTCTATTTTCTGCTATTTTACTGTAACAACTTGTATGGCTGTTTTTCACTCCCATTTCACATCAACAATTGGTGTAGTAGTGCTTAAATGGAGTCTGGTGGAAAACTGCTTTATACTGACATACATTTCACTGGCACAATGTTAATAAAGCAACAAGTGGACCAGCAGGACCCAAACTCCTAAAGTGGCACACAAACACTCCTACTTATACAGTAGCTGCAACAGCATATAAGACCTAGTGTAAGGATACATAGCTACATGTAGCTCAGTAGTCACAAAGGTTCACCTCTCCCAAACCCAGTGGAGAGAAGTGGCAACACAGCACATAGGCAGCACAGCAGCACACAACTGACTTTTAACTATTTAAATACCACACTGAAAATGCTCTACTAAATATGTTACCATAGAAACATCTATCTGGGCAATAAAGCACCTATCCTGAGTAGTGTGCTAACATTTATCTAACATTTATCTCCTCTCTCTCTATTCAGGTATAGAATCAACTCCATCCTCCATTCTATCTGTCTGTCTGTTGAAACCATCTTGTCATCTGTGCAAAGTTTAATTCCTGGTATAGAATCAACTCCCATCATTCTAAATCATTTGATGTTGTATTTGTTTGTAGTTATAACCTGTGTTTTATGATGCTTGAAGGCCTGAAAGTCTGTCTTTCTGTGCATAACTTTCTTAGTTCATGTGTTGAGTTTAATTGAATAATTGTTTTACAAGCTAATTTAGTGCTACCTCTAAGCATATGTATCCTATATAAGTGGACATGGTATTAGGGGAGGCACGAGTGCTGGGGTTGGCTCGATGCAATTCAATCCTAAGTGTGATTCAATCACAATTGTGTAGAAGCTGCAGTTAAACATGGCACTTAGACAGGGCAGAAGACAGCTCAGCTGAATTATCACTCAAAAAACTTGTTATGCTTCGTTCACACCTGCGCTTGCTATCCGTCCGTTGCCAATCCAGTGAAAATCTCGGCGAACTGGATTGGCATCGGATACAGACCAGTCAGCGACGCATTGGTTAAAAACCCATTCATTTGAATGGGTTTTTAAAGCAATGCACAGGTGTCCGATTGCACCCTCTGCGCTGCAAATGCTTTTTTTTTCGTCAGAAACAAAGTCGGACACGCAGGACCGCTGACTGGTCTGTATCCGATGCCAATCCAGTTCGCCAAGATTTTCACTGGATTGGCAACGGTCGGATAGCAAGCGCAGGTGTGAACGAAGCATAAATTGTAACTTGTAAGTTTTAAAAACAATTGTATCACCATGTTCACTGCAATTTTTTTTTTCTCTATTTGCTGCTTTTTTGCCAGCTTACCGCCCATTCCCACCTCCTGTTACTTCTATCCACATCAGTCCTTCTCTCCTTCCCTTTCCTATGTTCAATTCCCACTCTTTCTTCACCTGAGGCCAATCAGCGACCTCTTTCTTTCTTTCTTCTTAACCCACCTTTTGCTTCTGTGCAACAAATTAGACGATCTCACAAGTCATTTAACCATCTGCTGTCTCTCGCCATTCTCGTGCTATTAGCTGCTGGGGACATCTCTCCAAACCCTGGTCCTCCTTCTGGTAACCTCAACTCTGTACCTGTCTCACCAAGAAACCCTTCTAAATTTATTAATAATCGTTGTCTGCCATCTCCTTCTCCTGCACCAGTCTCTCTCTTGTTCTCTATGGAACGCCCACTCACTCTGCAACAAACTTGACATTACTCAAAATTCTCACATGAGGACATGAGATTCTAGACATGAGGACAGGCAAGGTGGAGGGGTTGGTGTCCTTCTATCACCACAATGCATTTTTCAGGTCATTCCCACAGTACCATCGCTCTCTTTCTCCTCTTTTGAGGTCCACACTATCAGACTCTACCGCCCTTTCTCCCTGCGAGTAGCTGTTATCTATCGTCCCCCTGGCTCTCCATACCAGTTTTTAGATCACTTTTCTTCATAGCTTCCCTGTGAAATTCCTACCCTCATTATGGGTGACTTTAACATTCCCATTAACACCCCTGTCTCTCAATCTGCCTCTCGCCTTCTATCACTAACCGTCTCTCTTGGTCTCTCTCAGCTTACTTCTTCTCCCACACACAAAGATGATAATATCCTTGATATGGTCTTCTTATGGCTCTTTTCTTTCTCTGACTTTACGAACACTCACCTACCAATTTCCGACCACAACCTTCTTTCCTTTAACATTAAAGCTTCTTCTCCCTTATAAAACACAATGACCTACCGGACATGCAGAAATCTACGGGCTGTAAACACACAGCACCTCTCAGATATACTACAGTCATCACTGTCTCCCATCTCTTCTCTCTCCTGTCCTGAACTGGCCACCAAACACTACAATGAGACTCTCAAAGCCACCCTGGATAAAGTAGCACCCTTGACTGTCCAAAAATCCCAACACAGACACCGGCAACCTTGGCACACTCCTTAAGCACGTTTTCTTCAGCAATGCTCAAGATGTGCTGAACGTCTATGGCGAAAATCTCACACATCTGCAGATTTTCTTCACTTCAAGTTTATGCTCAAAGCCTATAACTCTGCTCTTCACCTTGCCAAACAAGCTTACTTCACCTCTCTCATCTCTTCTCTCTCCAATAACCCTAAACGACTCTTTGACACCTTTCTCTCCCTTCTCACGCCAAAGATGCGGGTACCTGTCACAGACCTCAGTGCTCAAGACATGGCCACGTACTTTTAAGACAAAATTGACAACATCCATCAGGAAATAACCCATTCTCCAAGCGGCATCAGTCCCCTTCCCTCCCTTGCTCCTCATTGTGCGCTCTCATTGTTTGACCCGGTAACAGAAGAAGAAGTCTCCCAGCTCCTTTCTTCTTCTCGCCCCACTACTTGCACAAATGACCCTATCCGACACTTCCTCTGGTCTCTGTCCCCTACTGTTACAACTCACCTTACTAAAGTTTTTAACCTCTCTCTTTCTTCTGGAATCTTCCCCTCCTCCTTCAAACATGCTGTCATAACCCCACTACTGAAAAAACCCTCCCTTGACCCATCCTTTGCTGCTAACTACTGACCTGTCTCTAACCTCCCCTTCATCACTAAACTCCTGGAACGCTTGGTCTACTCCCGCCTAATCCGCTATCTCTCTGCTAACTCTCTTCTGGACCCCTTACAATCAGGTTTTCTTGCACTACACTCTACAGAAACGGCCCTCACAAAGGACTCCAACGATCTCTTGACTGCTAAATCTAAAGGGAACTATTCACTACGTATTCTTATGGATCTCTCAGCAGCATTTGACACTGTAGACCACAAACTCCTCCTCACTATGCTTCATTCTATTGGCCTCAGGGATAACGCTCTCTCTTGGTTTTCTTCCTATCTCTCTGACTGCTCATTTAGTGTATCATTCGCTGGTGCTATTTCTTCTCCTCTGCCCCTTGCGGTTGGGGTTCCTCAAGGTTTGGTCCTAGGTCCCCTCCTCTTCTCTCTGTACACAGCCCCAGTTGGACAAACCAGTCGCAAATTTGGCTTTCAATACCATCTTTATGCAGATGATACCCAACTATATACCTCATCCCATGACATCACCCCTGCACTACTACAGAACACCAGTGACTGTCTCTCTGCTGTCTCTAACATCATGTCTTCTGAGCTGAGGATGCGGTTTTATAGCAGAAAACAACAAGCCGGTGAGTCCCTCAGAGAATTTGCCTTGTCCTTGCAAGAGGCTTTCCAAGCTGTAACCCAAGTGGATCCTCGGGCTGCAGAGAACCTTAAAGAGACAGTTAAGAATTCTCTCTGCCCAACATCAGTCCTTCCTGGACTTTAAAGAACTAGTCATACCAATACTGGGCCCTGAACACCAACCAGGGTCCCCAGCTCAGCCTGCCTCACCTGGGGCTGCTCCGACTATCACCGTGGAGCCTTACTCTCCTAAACGCCACCATGTCTACTTGTCAGCACCGCAGGCCGTATCAACAGCAGGGCCGAGCGACGTGGCGGATCTGAGAGAACAGGTCTCCCTGCTGGTCAGAAGTGTGGATGTCCTGACCAAGAGGCTACAACACCTGCAGGCCAGTCATCAATGAAGGAGTGCACTACCCTCTCCTTCCAAGTCTCCACCAGAGCCGGTGAGAGGCCAAAGAGGCCCATTTGCAGGTACTGCCACAAGTATGGACATATTGAATCTCAATGTTGGCAGTTAAACGGGCCCCCCTAAGGCCGAGGACCGCACCTCAGGAGGAAGAACAATAGGTCCATCCAAGTCAAAGCCTTCCCCTAAGTATGTGGGCCCCCGTCCAGAAGTTACCATATATATTGACGGGGTGCCACTGACTGCCCTGCTGGACACTTGCATCTACACTTCTTAGAGAAGATGATGATGTCATCCAGGTATAGCAGAACATTCTCAAAGTTCTTGTGACCCAGAAAGCTCTCCATGAGGTGTTGAAATTTTCCAGGGGCATTACAGAGTCCGACAGGCATGCTGTTGAACTCAAATAGGCCCATGGGTGTTGTGAAGGCCGTCTTTTCTCGGTCAGCAGCAGCTACGGGTACTTGCCAGAACCCGCTGGTCAAGTGCAGGGTGGAGAAGTAGGCTGCAGCTCCCAGTGCTGTAAGGGACTCCTCTATACGAGGTAAAGGGTAGGGCATAGAGCAAAGATGGACGTCACGTCTGGCCAATTACAACTTCGTGGTCAAGTGATGGAGAAAGAAGGGAGGAAGCCACAAGTGGTCCACCGGAATCACTTGAAGGTGTGTTTGCAGGTGGGCCCTACACCCTCAGTGCTGTCCCCTTCCACTGAGGGTAGTTCTGATGAGGAGATTCTCGTTCCAGAGACTGTCCAAGCCTCAGCAATGCTGGAGAGCCGTTGCCATGGGATGCCTCCAGAGTTCTTCGTCCCTTGCCTGACCTTCCAGCTGCCTGCCAAAGGAGGAGTCCCCACGTCACCTCCTGGGTCGGAGTTGTCTGATATGCCTGCTGAGACAGAAGAACAGATGGACCTGGGTGAAGCTGTTCCTGCCAGCCCTGTTCCAGCTAGCCCAGCTGTTGCCCTTGGTGCTTCAGGAGAAGCCGCCCTCAGAAGGTCCCAGAGAACCACCAGAGGGAAACGCCCTGCACGGTTTCTGGAGTGAGGTCAGAATCGTTTATTTTCCCAGTGTGAACTTGTGGACACTGCCCCAGTTCTCCTCACTTTCATCTGTCCCCTTGCTCCAGGATGGACACTAACGTACCTGTGCCCCTGTACCTGGAGTCCCTTTTTGTCCCTTTTGTTTTTGCCTTATCTGTCTTGTCTTGTCCGCTGCATTGCCTTCTCTAGCCTGGGTAAAGATTCGCCGAGGGCGGCTCAGGTTAAAATTGGGGGGTGTGCAGCATCCCAGAGACTGGTGCTTTTATGTGTTTGTTACTGTGCCTCTGGGCTATGTTGGTATGTTCCGTCTTCTGTGTTAAGTGTCACTGTTTGCAGCTTTCCCTGTTATTTTTCCCCTGCAGTGTTCAAACCTAGCCTTGGTTTAGCCCTGGCCTATCACAGGCCACTGGGCGAGGTTGTGGGAGACTCCGTCTCCACGGTGACCCTTGGTTTGAGTGAAGTTAGTCTAGTGTGAGCAGTGGGACAGTAAGGGTGTGCAGAGGTTTCCTGCCCCCACAAGCTGCGCTGAGGCCAACGGTTAGCCTTCACAGCCTTCAGGAGGATTACTTAGTCTTCAGGTAACCAGTACTTTATCAAGCCTCCTAGAACCAAGGCTGGGGATTGGACACTGTATTACTACCCCCATTTGGAAGGTGCTTTTGCCTTGTGATTTCTTTTTATATAACTGTAATTTTATTGAAAAATTTTTCATTAACAAGGAATAAAGAAAAAACAAAAAACAATAATAATCAAACAAACAGGAAGCATTGAGGTAAATAGAGGCTATCCGCCTCCTCCCCCTTAAGCAATATACATTTAAATTAAGCAGTGAACAAGGGAGGGGGGGAATGGAGGGGTTAAGAAGACAAGGGTAGGACCAAAGGGAAGGGGGGGGAGGGAAGGAGAGGACTAGAGATCAGAGACCCTGTGATGTACAATACATGTCCCAGGGTGCCCAAATAGCCCCAAAGGCTTCCCGTGAATTATCTAGGCCAGCGGTCAGGTATTCAAGACTCCGCACATCCTTCATTCTAGCCACAAGCTCAAGACTAGATGGGGGACTGCCTTGTGATTTCTGTTGCCAAATAAAGGCTGTTTGGTTTACCTGCACCGCTGAATCCTGAGTCGTGCCTGCATTACCATCAGGGCCCTTCCGACTTCCATCACATCGGCTCAAAGTGAAGAGGTCACCTCTTCAACTGGAAGTGCCTTGGGGGAAAGAACTACTACCAACACCATCCGGTAGTGCTGCAGGACCCCCCTGACTTTGTCCGGCCTAGGAGTGGGACTGGAGTGGTTGGTGAGCGTGCTCGGCCTGCTAGGTGGCACAGCATCTGCCACTACTACTCCCATCCTCCGGTCTACTCCGTCTGGGTTGCAGCATTCTCTTTATCTGAAATTGAATCTTTCAAAAACTGAACTTCTTGTGTTCCCTCCATCTACTAACTGACCTAACCCTGATGTCTCAATTTATGTCTGTGGCCTTACTATTACCCGTGGCGGCATGAGGGTTGTATTTGATTCAGATCTCACCTTTACCCCACATATTCAGACACTTGCCACCTGCACCTTAATAACATCTCTAGAATTCGCCCTTTTCTCACTGTGAAAACATCAAAAAATCTCATTGTTGCTCTGATTCTCTCTCGTCATCACTATTGCAATTCTCTTCTAACTGGGCATCCTCTTACTAAACTCTCCCCTCTACAATCTGTCCTGAATGCAGCCGCCAGACTCATCTTTCTTTCAAACCAGTACACAGACGCATCTATCTTGTGCCAGTTGCTGTATTGGTTGCCCATCCATCACAGAATACAATATAAAATTATCACACTGACCCACAAATCCATCCATAGTGCTGCGCCCCCCTATATCTCCTCTCTCATCACTGTCTACCACCCTAACCGTCCTCTCCATTCTGCCAATGACCTTAGACTTGCATCCCCTTTTTTCCGATCATCCCTTTCCCATTTCCATGACTTTTCTTGAGCTGCACCAGTGCTCTGGAATGCTTTACCCAAAACAATCTGATTAATCCCCAACTACAACAGCTTCAAAACTGCCCTAAAATCACATCTGTATGGTCAGGCTTATCACGTGCCCTGATCACAGTGTAGTGTACGGAGGTGCAAAACAATAACACCTTTTATCCTTCCTCCTCTGTTCCTCAGATCCTGGCCCCTCCATCTAGAAGTTACACTGCGCTCCTTGCACTTAGTATCTGTTTATTCACAGATACCGGCTGGTGACGGGTTCATACAGCTTCAGTTACATAACCTTTTCTATTAAAAGATGGCTGGGCCATGGTAGCAAACAAGCCCTCTGACCTCTTGTGTCCCCCTATCTCCTTCACAGAATGTAAGCTCTTGCGAACAGGGCCCTCACTCCTATTGTTTGATATGCTTATTTCTTTGTCACATTGTAATGTCTCATATTGTCTGTTCATTTGTCCTCTGATTTGTAAAGTGCTATGGAATATATTGGCGCTATATAAATAAAGTTGTTATTATTATTATTATCATTATTATTAGTGTGCCTACTTAAGGCACAATACAGGCATCAGCTTAAGTACCAGGGTCGCAGACATAGCAGCTACTATGGGCCCAACAATTACTGGGGCACATTTACACTGATACCTAGGCAATGTTGTAATTAGTAACCAAAAAAAACTTCCATATACTCCTAACCATAAAGTAAATATTAAACACCAAAAGAAAATTAGTCAAGAAAAATTTTGAGATTTTGTCTTTCTTGACTAATTTTCTTTTGGTGTTTAATATTGTAATTATTGACAACTATGGATAATGATATAATATGCCACTCTATTATTTTCCTGGGACATCATAATGGCTGTATGTTATATAATTTTCATTTCTTTCTTTATATGCTGTACAGTAATTTTTCTATGTGCATAATCCCTGTTGAATGATGTCATAACAGGCGTTATCCCTTTAATGTGACATCATTATGTTTTTTATCCCTGTACTTTGACATCATTGTGTGCTTTACTCCTGTACTGTGACATCACTGTATGCATTATCTCTGTACTGTAAAATCACTGTGTTTATTATCCCTGTACTGTGATATCACTGTGTACATTATTCTGGTACTGTGACATCACTGTAAAATTTCTGTTCTGTGACATCGCTGTATGCGTGTTCTGTACTGTAAAATCACTATGTGCATTATCCCTGTGTCTAAAGGAGACAAAAATAATCATACACTTTTCAAGTTCTGAACTTGCTTATTAAGGTGGTCATGGTTGTCATGGTAGTTTTGTATAGTTTTTTATCTTTTACTACTTTTGCAAAGTAAAAACCCTTTTTCTAAAACTTTTTTCAGTAGCCATTGTTTGTTTTTTTAAGATTTTTTTTATACTGTTCACCGTGTGGGTAAAAGAACATTACAGTTGTATTGCTCTGTCATCATGGATGCAGCAATACCCAATATGGGTGTTATATTTTTATTTATTAAAAATTTCGAGATGAGGGTTTAATGTATTATAATTTTGATTTATTTTTAAACTTGAATTATGTTTAATGTTATTTTTTAGTCCCCCTCAGGGAATTTATTTTATTATCCTCTGGTCATTTATATAATTCATAATTCATATTCTGACAGACATTCTACTAGGCCATTCCACACTACTAATAGCACCAGCTCAGTTGGTGATTTAGCATCGCACCTGTCTCTTGGGAATTGTGGTTAATATAAAAGGGTTTGAAGGGAGTCTACCACCTCCCCCAAGCATATACAGCTGTGACCACCATATTACAGAACACATTACAGTGATTACCAACATACCTTTGTTATGTATGTCACTTTTTGTAGAAATCAATTTTAAGGTCTTATGCAAATGAGGCAGTTGGTGCACTGGGGGTAGGGTTCAACTCCCTAAAGCACTGCCCTTGCCACTCAGACCCCTACCATGTCCTGCCTGCACTACCCTATGAACTAACAGTTAATACTTCCACTGCTATGACATCACCCATCCTACTTGAATGAACCAAAATAATTGAAAGGCAAGTGTGCATTAGTAAACCCCTAATGGGGTATTCCACATTGGGGAAATTAGCAGCACTATGCAGCAGCATCCAATGTAATATTACACACACAAAAAAAAGAAAATATGCACTGAAGCCTGTATATAAATAAAAGAATACAATAGTCTTAATTATGACATTCTATAAAAATTATAAAAATTCTGAATCTGACAACTTTAAAAACATTTAAATGAATAGGATAACATCAGTGGGAAATGTATAGAGTAAGACCCAGAGGGAGTATCAACAATACAGATGCAATAATACATGCAGTACTACTGAAATTAGTTAGATTCCATATGACATAATATAAATATAATATAAAAGTACATCAGGAGGATATAGTGAATTATAAGCTGTAATATATTGTAAATTCAAGAGCAAATGTAAAATAAATAAACAGAGAATACCAACCCATAGCAAGGAGATCACCTATGATGGGTCCACCTCAACACACATTTCGCTAACGCAAGCCTTTGTTAGAGGTGGGAAGCAGGACAAGCATACGCCACATTCTGTGATGTTAGCACGTCCTGCGTCATACACAAGGGAACAGCGATCAGAGGGGGAGGCCTCAAGACAATGGCATCAAAGTCTATCCGTCAGAGCCATACTTCCACCAGCCACCATAGATGCTGCATTCGAAGGAAGGGCAGGCCACCCATACCTCGGGCACACAAGGGCGGGAACAATCACAGCTCAAATGCTAACCGGGGGGTAGAGAATATATTCATACATCCATAACTTATAATAATAATGGCAAACATGCATGAATAAATACCCAAAAAGAAGGTATATATGTCTTAAAAACCCTGAGGATAAATTCACACTTAGTTTTATGCAGGCAGATTTTTGAGACAAAATCCACCTCAAAATCTGTCTCAAAAAATACCTTCCAATTCTCCCATTCATTTCAGTGTCAGACAGATTTTTTTATACTCTAGCTGATTTCTTTCAGCTAGAGGAAAAAAGAAGAATCAGGAGTAGAGATGGGCAAACTGATTAGTTCCGAGGTGGGTTCAACCAAAATATCCCAAATTGTTTTTTAATGAAACTGAACAATTGGGGATTTTTCTGGGATGAGCTAAAATGGCCGCCGCGACATGCATTGCAGTAAATTATTATACTATGGAGTCTCTTCAGTATAATGGGTGGAGACCCAGGGGAGGTGAAAAAAAAATTAAAAACATTTATGCTAACCTACCCTCACATCTTTTGGGCCTCCTTGCGGCGTCCAGTGCTCTCCTGGTGATGCTATGTGCCTGGGGTCACCGCTGTTCCCCAATCATGTCATGACACTCAGCATGCCCATGTGACCACTGAGGTCCAATCACAGGCCTTAGTGGTGACCCTGGGTGCTTGATGTCACTGTCGAGACCAAGAGAGAGCGTCAGACGACCCGAGGAGGCCCAAAAGAGGTGAGAGAAGATGAGTAGAAATGTTTTTTATTTTTGACACCTCCCCTGGACCTCTGCTTCTTATACTTTGGGGTTTGAAGAGACCCCAGAGTGAAATAATTTCACTTCTGGCTCTAGCTTAACTTGTTCGAACTGAAACAAATCAGGGACCTGAACCACCCAAAACAAATCTGGGAGGTTCACCGATCTCTACTCAGGACCTATTCTACCCAATATCCGAAACGGGTATGTGAAATGTGTCATGAAGATGCAGACCAAAAGAATCAAAAATACAATTAAATAAACAAAGTATATATAAGAATATGAAATGTGGAATGCATTGTGTGAAAACGTGCAGTGTGAATGCACTGTACACAAAATAATGAATAGCATCTGTGGAGAAAAAAACACAATGTTTGCATGTGGACTTGAGAGTGAAATGTAAAAATCCTAAAAAAAATTAACTGGTGAATTGTGAACAAAAATGCATGAAATGAGCTAAAGTGACAAATCAAAATCAATACTATGTTTACGTCAGTTTTTTGCATCCCTTTTTTTGCATATGTCAAATGGATGTAACAAATGTGGTCTGAAAGAAGCCTAACTAAGGTGACCACTCAGGAGCAGAGTAGGTCCCATAACCGCTGTTTTAGACAGTGCAGACCCATCTGTAATGCCTGCAATCAAAGTTCATTCTGATCAGGGGCATTTAATTGTGAAAAGTTTACCAACTCCACCCCCCTGTGCCCCTCTATTGCAGTCCCTCATACATTTTTTTACTTTGTGATGATCCCAAGGCTCCTGCATGGCAAAATCGTTTCCAATGACAGCCGGGAGTTGAATAAAGGCTACCATGCCTGCTATAGGAATATATCTATTGAAGCTTGCCTGTCGCAGACCTCAATCATTATATAGTGGATCTTCTATGGTACAATTTTTCTGATGATTGCAGGTTCCAGCACCCTGAGGGGGTGGAGGGTTAAAAAGAATGTGGCAAGTTTTTAAAGATATACATAGAATTAAAGAAAATATAAAAATCCATATCACCCTCCTTTCCCTAGATCACTAAAAAAAGATCAAAACAGCTGGATCAATGTGTTTTTTGGAATTTTGTGTCCCCAAAAAAATTGAATAAAAACTGATCAAAAACATTGGACATTCCCCAATAATAATAATAATAATATTAATAATAATAAACTTTATTTATATAGCGCCAATATATTCCATAGCACATTACAAATCAGAGGACACATGAACAGACCATATGAGACATTACAATGTGACAAAGAAATAAACATATCAAACAATAGGAGTGAGGGCCCTGCTCGCAAGAGCTTACAGTCTATGAGAAAGCTTACATTCTATTCCCCAAAATAGTATAAATAAAGACTACATGTTGTGCTGCAAAAAAGGCACCATATACACATCTGTATGCAACAAAAAACATTACGGGTGTTAACAGTGGCGTAACTAGCAAAGACTGGGCCCCCAGCAAACTTTTGACTTGGGGCCCCCCCACGGCTTCCTTTCCTGGCATCCACACAGTATAACACCCCATTTACGCACACTATAATGTCCTAAAGTGGCTTCCAGACAGTATAATGTCCCACCGTGGCCCCTTCACACACCCTATTATGCCCCATAGTGGCCCCTGCACACACACACTATTATGCCTCATAGTGCCCTCTGCACACAGTATTATGCCCCATAGTGGCCCCTGCACACACTATTATGGCCCATAGTGGTTCCTGCACACACTATTATGCCCCATAGTGGCCCCTGCACACACTATTCTGCACCATAGTGGCTCCTGCACACACTATTATGACCCATAGTGGCCCCTGCACACAGTATTATGCACCATAGTGGCTCCTGCACACACTATTATGACCCATAGTGGCCCTTGCACACACTATTATGCACCATAATGGACCCTGCACACACTATTATGCCCCATATTGGACCTTTCACACAGTATTTTGCCCCACAGTGGCCCCTGCACACACTATTATGCCCCATAGTGGCCCCTGCACCCAGTATTATGCTCCATAGTGGACCACCCATGAACAATTATTATACTTGGGGTCTTTTCAGACTCCAGAGTATAATGATCAGAGACCCAGGGGAGGATACAAACTTAAAAAACCATGTTACTTGCTTATCCCGGGCTCTGGCGCACTCCTTATTGCTTTCGGCACTGTTCAATGTTGGTACAGACGTCATGAGAGCCAGGCCGCGATGCATAATGATGCCGGCCTGGCCAACCTGACGTCTGGGACATCACCAAAGAGGCCCAAAGACTGCTGATGTGCAGGAGAGGTAAGTAATATTGTTTTTTATGTTTTGTCACCTACCCTGGGCCTCCAATCTTTTCAGACCTCAGAGTATAATGATAGCAGTGATTATTTGTTGGAGTTTGCGGGCCCGAGGCCTCGTTTATCGATCCCCGCTCCTTCTCACAGCAGCCTCCACTTCCCCTTCTGCTCTCTAGGGGCAGCGACATGATATGGGACACAGAAGGGGAAGCGCAGGCGGCCGTGAGCAGGAGCGAGGATCGGTAAGTAAATAGGGACCATTACCTGCTGGGGTTACTCCAGCAGGTAGGCCCCCTAATATCCCAGGCCCTGTGGCATCTGCTACCGCTACTACCCCGGTATTTACACCACTGAGTGTCAAAATATGGTGACAACATTTATTGCATTTTTCAAAGTTTTGGACTTTTGTAAAAGTGTTGAAACATGACAGAACTATATAAGTTTTTATATTGCTGTAATTATGTTGACCCATAGAAAATAAATGTCTTTTTTACCGAGAGCCATAAAAACGAAACCTATCCCATTCTGAACTTTTTTCTAGCTCCCCAGTACATTGTATGGAACGGGACATGGTACCATTTAGTACCATTAAAGTAAAATTTGTCTCGTATTAACCCTTTCCCTGCCACCCACGTATTTATACGTCCTCCCAGGGTGGCACTTTTTTAGCTGAGGACGTATCTAATATGTCCTTACTACTAATGCCGATATCTCAGAATTGGTTAGGGCTATGAAGATATCATCATCTATGCATAACCTGTGTGTCACCCCAGGGGAAGGGGAAGCAGGGAGGGACCATGGGGTTGGGACCATCAGTTGTGTTGTTCAGAAGTCAGGTGGATACACAGCTGATAGTCCTACTGAATGGAGTGTTAGAATTTGTATTATGGCAAGAAAAAAAGGAGCTAAGTAAAGAAAAACGAGTGGCCATCATTACTTTAAGAAATGAAGGTCAGTCAGTCCGAAAAATTGGGAAAACTTTGAAAGTGTCCCCAAGTGCAGTGGCCAAAACCATCAAGCGCTACAAAGAAACTGACTCACATGAGGACCGCCCTAGGAAAGGAATACCAAGAGTCACCTCTGCTGCAGAGGATAAGTTCATCCAAGTCACCAGCCTCAGAAATCGCAGGTTAACAGCAGCTCAGATTAGAGACCAGGTCAATGCCACACAGAGTTCTAGCAGCAGACACATCTCTACAACAACTGTTAAGAGGAGACTGTGTGCAGCAGGCCTTCATGGTAAAATATCTGCTAGGAAACCACTGCTAAGGACAGGCAACAAGCAGAAGAGACTTGTTTGGGCTAAAGAACACAAGGAATGGACATTAGACCTGTGGAAATCTGTGCTTTGGTCTGATGAGTCCAAATTTGAGATCTTTGGTTCCAACCACCGTGTCTTTGTGCGACGCAGAAAAGGTGAACGAATGGACTCTACATGCCTGGTTCCCACCGTGAAGCATGGAGGAGGAGGTGTGATGGTGTGGGGGTGCTTTGCTGGTGACACTGTTGGGGATTTATTCAAAATTGAAGGAATACTGAACCAGCATGGTTACCACAGCATCTTGCAGCGGCATGCTATTTCATCCGGTTTGCGTTTAGTTGGACCATCATTTATTTTTCAACAGGACAATGACCCCAAACACACCTCAAGACTGTGTAAAGGCTATTTGACCAAGAAGGAGAGTGATGGGGTGCTATGCCAGATGACCTGGCCTCCACAGTCACCAGACCTGAACCCAATCGAGATGGTTTGGGGTGAGCTGGACCGCAGAGTGAAGGCAAAAGGGCCACCAAGTGCTAAGCATCTCTGGGAACTACTTCAAGACTGTTGGAAGACCATTTCAGGTGACTACCTCTTGAAGCTCATCAAGAGAATGCCAAGAGTGTGCAAAGCAGTAATCAAAGCAAAAGGTGGCTACTTTGAAGAACCTAGAATATAAGACATATTTTCAGTTGTTTCACACTTTTTTTTTAAGTATATAATTCCACATGTGTTAATTCATAGTTTTGATGCCTTCAGTGTGAATCTACAATTTTTATAGTCATGAAAATACAGAAAACTCTTGGAATGAGAAGGCATGTCCAAACTTTTGGTCTGTACTGTATAGGGTTTAGGGGTTCACTTGCTTTTCACGGTCTGTAATCCCTACATTTTATAGGATGATACTTTTTTAATATTTCCAGCTTCAAAGCAGATTGTTGTTCCTTCCAGTTCTGGTGATTTTATGAAGATATGTGCATGCAGGTGTAGGCCTTAGTGATATGAATGAACTCTGCAAATGTTGAACTCTTGTTTTTAGGAGGTTTGGTACATATAACTTTTTGTTTAGTTTCCACTTTTAGCAGCTAATATACATTTATTTGCATTTTTTATAAAACATTCACTTTGAAACAAAATTGTATGAAGGTTCCTGTTCGTATACAGTACAAATGGCATTTTGACAATGCTGCAGGTGTCTACTTTAAGAAGATATAAAGGTATGGGGTTTTAGTATGATTTTTTAATGTTGTAATTTAGGTTTTATTTGTCCATCTCAAAACTATGAAAATTGCCTTGGCAGTCAGAGGAGAGAAAAATCTGAAAACCCCTGGCAGTGAAAAGGTTAAAATAAGCCCTGCTATGGCTTTGTGAATGGGAAAATTAAAAAGTTATGGCTTTTGGAAGGTATGGAGTACAAAACGATAACTATGTGACAGGATGGGGTTAAACAAATTTGAGGAGAGGAAAGTGTGGACACATCTGTACGTTTCAGTGTGACATTTTGCAATGGTAATGACTGATGGTAGCTCAGAGAATGGTAGTCAGCATGAGAGCAACAAGATTTCAAAGGTGTGTATGTGTCTATCTGGTATTATTAGTCTAATACAGCATATATTGTATATAGACATCTATCTATCTATCTAATCTATATGTATGAGTACAGTATAAATATACATATATATGCCGTATAAATACTATAAACAAAACAGTCCAGTTAGAACATTACCATCATAAGAACAAAATAAAAAGCATTAACATACATTCAACCAAATATGAAACGTATAGAAATATCTCATTTCAGTATGTATATTGGAAAATATGATACAAAACCTTAAGATTACTGAAGGAAGCTGCATATTTCTGAATACACTATTTATATTCTTAGAAGTACGGTGCACAAAATGAGAGCATTATTTTGCCAGTTCTGCCTAATGCCAGCAAATCTGTGCTTTAGGAAATCCTGCAGTGGTTTTGCAGTCATGCAGCATAGAAGCTGCTGGCATTTGTCCATGAAAGCAAATGAACACATGGAAAAGCGTAATAAGGAAGGAGGGAGAGAGGTTATCCCATAGATGCAGTGTTTTTACACTGACATCTTGCAATATTGCTTAAATGTATCTCTTCTATGCTTTTATTATTCATAAACTTGCTTGAGCTGTGAATTGCTTTCCTGTGGTTTTGTTTGTTTATTGCGGCCGTAAAATATATATTTAAAGCTAATACCCTCATCCAATATCATCTATTTAACAAATTTGAATATTTAAGCCGACTGCTCCAATGCCCATTACACACTAAGGGAAATGTGTCCATCAAAGCATTTACATAAAAGTCTACTTGTGAAACCGCAGTTCAGGATTTCATGTCTTATTGTCTGTTGTTCATATCAATGGAAGAAATTATTTTAGTTAATTTGAAAGTGAAACATTCCACAATTGGGAGCTACCTGGGGTTCATGGGCTCCTGACTACTCAGAACCATGTCACTCAGATATCCCCGATTCAGGGAGGCAGTCCTGCAATTCTGCCATTTCCCTGGAACATAATCTCATCATCTCTGACTGCAGAGATGGCCACAGGAAGCAAATGTTTCTTTTAAAGCGGTTTTTCCACAAAAGCAAGCTATCCCCTATCCATATGATAGGAGATAACTTGCAGATAAGTGGGAGTCCAACTGCTCAGACTCCCAATGATCAAGTGAACAGGGAACTTTCATCGCCTGTTCTGAATGGTACTTTGGATAACTCCATTAAATGAATGGTCGGTGCGTTCATTGCCCGGCCACCGCTGCATTCAGAAGGAGAGAGATGTGCAAGTTTTACCCTATCCTGTGGATAGAGGATAACTTGTTTTTGTGGGAAAACACCTTTAAGTAGCTGTTTATTGACTGCTTGAATGGAAACAGTAGAGAGCAGTTGTTAAATTGCAGCCTTTTATATGTTTTGTAAGCATGTTGCAATATGTTATTGAATGGAATTCTTGAGAAATTGGAGTTCTTAAAGGAGTTTTCCAGGACTATGATTTTGATTGCTGTGGCATCTTCCCTACTTACCTAGCACAGTGCCACACATTTTATAGTGACTGTACTTGGAATTGCACCTCAAAACTAAGCTGTAGCATGTTATGGTTATGTGACCAATGGACCTAATGTCACAGGCCTGAGAAAAGAAGCAGAGCTCAATATCATAGACCAAGAAAACCCCTTTAATAGTAATGTCTCGTCAGAAAATTACCCATTTTTTTAAGAGAATGTTTGATATTTTTTTTAAATAATGTTCTAATTACCCATTTTTTTAAGAGAATGTTTGATATTTTTTTTTTAAATAATGTTCTATGTCACTATCTAGCTTTTATTTTTTTTTAAGTACTATATTCTGCAATTGTCACTACTTATAGACTTACAGATTACTTATAGACTGTTTGGCTCTTCTGGTAGGTACTGTATTTTCTGCTGGATGTATGTATGTTTCTGCATTATGTGTGCACGACTGTAGTATTCGGTTGCCCTTGGTGAGATCATGTACAAAGCACATTGGCATTTGTTTGCCACTCCATGGCAGTGTTTCTTTACTGGTGAGGCCCTGGTATCACAGCAGATTATAAAGTTTGAGAAGCCTTGCTATAATGCATATAGTTAAATGTAGTTAACAGAGCAGAGAAGATGCTTAGGCAAGATGTCAATTCCCATAATCATGTAGAGAAAATAGATAAAATAATAATAATAACAATAAAATCCACAATCAGAAAATAAAAATAGATTAAATCAAATACATAAATAAATAAATAGGTGATACATTGCCTTTAACCAAATTAGAGTTCAAGGGGTATTCCCATGAACATAATCATATCTATATTTGTAGATAATTAAAAGTTAAACATTTTTGCATATATAAGTAGTTAAAAATTCTGAAGCGTTTTAAAGATTTTCTCTCAATATCTTAGTGGTGATAGTCTTCTGTCTTGATCGGTTGCCAATGGATACGACCATGGATGCAGAAACTTTTTATGGTCTGGGACTTGCCAGGAATCCAGCCATGATTTCCTTATTGTAGCTGGGTTATCAGGTAGGGACACTACATGTATCAGAAGATATCACGGCCACAATAAGGAAATAATAGCTGATTTTCTGACGTTAGAAAGTTCCTGCATTCATGGTCGTATCCACTGGCAACTGATCAAGACAACAACTTGTGACCACAAGATATTGAGAGAAAATCTTTAAAACTCTGCAAAATGTTTAACTACTTATATTTGCAAAAATGTTTAACTTTTAATTATCTACAAATTTAAAAATGGTTATGTGCGTGGGAATACCCCTTTAAGTGGACACATTTATACTTAAAGATCTTGTGTTGAATTCAATAAAAGCTGTATACTATAGGCGCCACCTAGTGCTGGCTGCAGGTAACCAAAATGTTATGATTTAAATCTATTCCTGTGTGAAGTCAATTGCATGATTTGGAGGTCTATAATAATGAAGGTAAGTAATGAAATAAATCAATACATAAGTTTGGATTTATTGACCTATTCACATATTTCCATGAAATATATAAAATCCTAACATGGACTTTCTTATGGATCATAACTAAATTGTTACTCAAGAATGTACAGTAGTAGTGTTCTTCAGTGAGCATCACCAAGTGAAAGCCCCTGGTCATGTACATCTCATTAGTCTATGTAACAAATCAAGAGCATGTGTATAAAGCAAGCATGGGAATAACTAAACCATGTGTCTCTTCACACTCAAGCGGAGGGGAGATATAAACATGGTGAACCACACAGGGTTTGCCAAAAGTAATCAGGGACAGCTATAAAGATTATAAATAACATGGCCTAATATTTAGCATTATAGTAGAGTTAGTAATAACCCTTTTGAAATCTCTTGATGCCCTGCAAATATGGAAAAAGTCAAGTAGTTTAAATAGACATACCTGATGTTTGTTGGCTAATACGCTTTAGCTACTATATGTGGCTATTTTTCACGTCTGGTTTATTGACTTACTTTTGGTATTGGTTAAGGAAGGCTTTTCTTTAAAGGCAGGAGGTGCACAGCAGATTAACACATAGTTTAGTGTAAAAATGGTTTAATATTCTATATTTATTATTTATATTTATTATTAATTATTCTGTATCTGCTTTTCATGGGCTTAAGAGTTAAGTGGGAGGAGTCACTCAATGAGTGACAGTCTTTCCTGTACTGGTATGCTTACAGAATAACTGTTACTCACTGATTAGAACTGCCCATTGGACTTGAGATCAGAACAAGCAGAAAATGAACCCTTTCACACCCCAGCCATTTTTCGATTTTCATCTTTTATGCCCAGCCTTCCAAAAGTCATAATTTTTTTTTTATTTTTCCATTCACAGAACCCTATAAGGGCTTTTTATAAGGGATTTTTTGCGGGACAGATTGTACTTAATAGTGGAACCATTTAATATTCCATACAGTGTACTGGGAAACTACAAAAAAATTCAGACACTGTAACTTTTTTATCTTTCCATATATGGGGCTTTGTAAGGTGTCTTTTTTTGGGAAGCCATTTGAATGTCTGACAGTTTGATAGCTTTTTGTTCAATCTTTTGGAAGGTGAAATGGCAAAAAAAATTGTGATTGGCTATTTTGATTTTTTTTCTAGCTATGGCATTTGCTGAATGGTAAAAATAATTTTATGTGTTTGTAGTTTGGGGATGACTAGTTTATATTTGTTTTTGCTTAGTTATTTTTATTTGTGATCTAGGGAAAGGGGGTGATTTGCATTTTAAAAACTTTTTAAAGTTATTTTGCCTGCCCTTGGAGGCTTGAACCTGCGATCATTGAATCACTTGTTTCATAGACTACCATACTGCTATATGGCAGTCTATGGGGAAAATGCAAAAGCGAGCCTCAATAGATATATGCTTCTGACAGACCTGGGAACATTTATAAGGTTCCCGACTGTCATGGATGGTTATAACAAGTAAAATGGCGGTGGGGGAAAGCGCTACCAGAGGAGAATTTTTGGGGGTATATGGGCACCTATTGAAGGATTAATGCCTTCAGTTGGAGCAGACATTACTGGTGGGTCTCCACTGTATAAAATGATTATGTCGCCTGCTCTGCGTTAGTGGGATCTATATGCAAAAGGTCAACATCCGCTGTAATAGTTGGCTCTATAAATATGTTAGCAAGGGGTTATAACTGAACAAAATACAAATACATTCTTCCCAACCCTATATATTCATCTGCTTACATCCTTCTGCGCTATAACATGCTACTTATAAATCAGACTGCTAGTTCAATATGACAGGTTCCCTTTAACGAAAATGGTATCTTGTGAAATTCCTTCTGATGCAGACTGTTAAGCCTTTGTGCTTTCAGTTGCTAAGACTGTAAAAGCTCCCCTATTATGTCACTGAATTAAATCTACCTTGAAGAGTAAAGTCAGGGCTTTACACTGCTAATTTTCCCAAATGACTAGATACAATATCAGCACATAGCAACATTACATCCCATTGTGGGCCACAGTGTAAGCACTAAATCACACTTACCTATAAATAAATGCAATGTAGTGTGAGTCAGATGACTGTAACGTGACTGCAACGAGTCACTGGAGCCGACAGTAGTGCTCTGTAATATTTTAGTTAGAGCAACTCCAAAAACAGGCACGTCTGTCATTGTGATTGTACATCACTGATGCTAGTGTGTAGCAACCCAATATTGACCTCAGAAGATGTTCTTAAAGCTAAGCCCCACAGAGTGAATCGCTGCAGTGAAAACACACCGCCTTTTTTCATGCAATGTTGTTCATTGAGTTTTTGCTATGTGTCTGCTTTTTTCCTTCCCCTATTAAATCTATAGAGAAAGCACTTGCAATTCTGAAGCTAAATTTAACGGGCTGCATTTTTCAAAGATGTACGTGGTTTTAAGAAGCCGTTTTTCTATGTTTCCGCTAGGTGGGGCCTTAGTCTATGGGTGGTTTTTGTAGACTTTAAGATCACCACGGTTGGTACACTATATATGATAGACTGATCTTGATAGACAAATGTCTTTTTTTTCATCCCGGTAACTATATGTTTGGATCTGTAAAGTGTGGACTGTTGTTATCAGGGTTTTTCATCTATTCTTTCATATCTAGATGAAATTAAGAAATGCTGGTCCATGAAAGATATATGCATCTGGTCAATAATAGATTGCATAAATAAAAGATGAACTAATTTGAACAAATAAATCACATATCCAGATTTAAAAACAACATTATTTCCAGAATTCCAGAACATGACGCTTGCAAATCTCGAGTTTAGTATTTTTGTAAAAGGGAAAACTATTAGAAGCCAAAGGTGATTTTTTTCTGTTTTCAGGTAGTGTATATATAGTGATTCCGTATTCATGTTAGCACTTTAGTGCTGTATTGATTTAAATGTACGTTTCAAAAACCAATAAACACAGAGTGTGAAAAGGAGAATGCTCGTAAAAGAAAAATACCAAACCAAATAACACAGGAGCATCTGAAAATTGTTGAAGGTACAAGAAAATGTGACCTTTTTATTACATCAAAAGGTCTTTCCTAAGTCAGGCTCCTAAATGAAATTAGTGGTGTGATGCTATTCCCTTGTGATGTGAAGCCCCCGTCAACATGAGGCTTGAAATAAATTCAGCAGTTGACATTCTGCTGAAACTTAGAACTGATATATTATGGAGACTAAATTGCCTCTCACTTTCGGAAAAGATGGTCCCTCCAGGCTAAGATTGATGTCCATGATGGAACAGCAGTGAGGAAACTTGCTGTGCAGCCTGTCTTTATTGCATCTGAATTGAAGTGAAAAAAAAAATTTATTAGTCAACGTTTACAGAAATGGAAAAAAAGCTTTTATTTCAAGTAAATTTTCTACTTCTACTAACAGAACAATCCACCAATCCACCAACAGGAGTATGATTAAAATGTGAGAATTCACTTTACGTGCAGAAAGTTAAGGATGTAGCCCCAGTTCTAAATGCTTTAGTCTATTATACTACTCCAGATACAGTAACTGAATATTTATTCTGCGTATTTGCAAATTCAGGATTTTTACTCTGCCTGTGTTATAAATAGGAAAGTCTGATATTTATGGTTCCCATAATACATTAATCTTTATACTGTTAAGCATTTTATTATACCAAGTAAACTTTTACAACATTTAAGCTTTTAAATTTCACTTGGGTTTTACCTTGGATATATGCTATACATATTGGAAATGTAGGTCATTTAGATATGCATCGGGGATATTTTTAATTTAATTGCAAGGCCAGAAATACATAATGCATATAATGTTATGGACTTGTTTATCTGCGTAAAATGCATTGAGAATTTTGATTTTACTTGTCGGATGGACTTCAGGAATTGATTTTAGTACATTAGGAGAAAGACTGTGACCAAAGGAAGACTTCCATCTAAAGCAAATTAAATATGTAGGCCTAACGGCAGCTCCTGTAGGAATGTCATATCGCCGCCAAGGACATCTTGACATATTTCCTCCTTTATAATTTATCTGTTGTGGTTTGTGGCTCTTGGCTCAAATTTATTAATTGAGATTTTAATAGTTTTTGTTATGTTTTGACTTGTTTTCAACTTTTTTATTATTACACAAATTTAACCCTTTCAATCACTTTGGCAGAACAGACATCTCTGTGAAGACTCACTGCAACTTTAGCCTTCTCCATTTGACAATAACAACTCTCCCTGTGCTTCAATATAGTCCCAGAATCTTAGAAATGGCTTTGAAATGTGAAGTATTAAAGTAATGAAGAAGGGCCAACCAATGTGTCTGAATTAAAGTAGTTCTACAAAGAAGAAGAGGCCAAAATCCCTAAAAAAAGTGAAAATCGAAGATTACCAAAAACATGGGTTTCCATTTGTGTTTTAAAAGATGATAAAAGGGATTATCTAGGGTGTCTTTTTTATTTACTTTCTCCAGGTGGTTTTAGATTATGTACCTGGGGCTTCAGAGCTTTCAATGACCTCGGGTGACATGATCAGAACCATCACCTGACCTTATTATCTGTGCTATGGGTACTTTACTTTACTATAGTCTGACAGCCCCCATAACACAGGTAAGTACCTGTGAAATCAGGAGAGGATGGAGGAGGAGGAGCAACTTAGGGGGTGTGTGCTAGTTCCAATCATGTGATCCAGAGTTGGAATCAGCGTGGAACCCCTAGGTATGGTAAAGCTAAAGAATCCTGGATAAAGTAAGTAAAAAAAGACTTTCTTGAGAATCCCTTTAAGCCTATTCGTATGGGTAAAATAGATTTTTTATTTGTACTGTAAACAATGAGGCAGATTTATTATGCTTTGTATGCCAATTTTATTTCCCATAAAGGGGGTGTGACAAGAACGTGGAGGGGGATGGGCCATTGGGCCTGCCAGATTTATCACCATTTACACCAGAAATCTGGTGTAAATGATGCTGCAACTCTACGCCAGCCATGAGCTGTTGTAGATTTCCCTTTCAGGTGCATGGCCTGGGAGAGGTTGTGCCTCGTTTATGAGGAAGTGTGCACGTTAAAAATGGCGATCATTTCGTCAAAAGGCTTCATCGTTGGGGTGGAGTGTGTGACAAGGTGAGGATGCTATGGTGGCTTATTGTTGAATATTTCAGCTTTTTGCTAGTCTTTCAGGGGTTTTCTTTACTGCCTTATTCCTGATGTATGTATATGTATGCTGAGATATTTGTAGTTTCGGCTACTTATAACCGCCACAATGTATTTATTTATATATTAGTATCAGCAGTGTATCCCCTTTTCTAGCAATTGTATTGCTATTATTGTACCCCTATTTATCGTCCCTTGCATATTTTTTGTGTACCTCCAGTTATTCTTTTCCCCATACATGTTTGTTTTTTTGTTATTTATGTTTGATTAATAAAATGATATTGTTTTATATATTTGTGGTCATGATATTTAGTTTTTGCATAGTTCTACATGATCCATAGTGCTTTACATAATTGTTATTTATTAGCCCATTTATGTGTTCATTTAATTCAACAGTGTTACTCATACAGGCATCAGAACTTCATATATAATGGACTATTGGTACTGGTTAGATTTTGCCATGTAATACTGTGTTGAGTCATCATGGGACTGATAGCATAGCACGGAGGAAGAGAAAGAATGGTGCAAACTCCACTTAATCCAGTGAAGCATACAGGAGGCTTAAGTACAGGGAAGTGGGTTCAATATACTTTAAAGTAGAGTTGGGGGTGGTTGCAGTAATGGAAAGTTGTATTTTCGATAGATGTATTCTTTAATTACTAAAGTTATACAGTTGTGTCTTTACCTCCTGTTTTGACTGGACATGTAAAGATATGTGTATCACAAGTAATGTTTTTAAAAAACAATATGATTTCATAGTTATCACAAAGTGATATGCTAACTATCCTGTGTCTATGTGAGACCACCTAGTGTTTGTGCATGTGTGTGTGTGTGTGGGGGGGGGGGGGTGCGGAACTTGCATCCTTTTAATAGCCTTTGTGAGTTGGAACCAAATAAAGATGTGTTAGGTGTGTCTACAGCAGTATGTTACATGCACACTATATTTTATCCAGTCACCTGTGAATCTAATATCTACTGGTTTCTAGTAAGTGCATACCTTAGTCTTATATTTCTCATTGCATTATATAAAATATTAAGGGAAATTCGTTAGACATACTGTAAGACTTCATGCATGCAGCCGAGTGGGTTATCCGAGTCAAAGCCAACTGTTATAATATTTTAATTTTCATAGTATTTATTATTAAATGATCACTAACTTTTCAGAAAACTTAGTCTCATTTCATAGATCATGTAATTCTGGACCAACATGTAATGCACTTTAATTAAAAATGTTGCTGCTTTTTGTCTAAAAAAACTTCTCTAAACTTCCTTCCACAAGGTATCTACCTTCTAGCTACTTTACAGTTGACTCTTTTGTTACTAGGGAAGTACGTCCCTAGATACATTAGATGAGCTAGACGGAAAGATGGGGGTGATTCTAATAACAGAACTACAAGGACTAAAAAACTACTGCATACTACAAGGATAGGAAAATTCTGCAGTAACTTACAGTTTATAATGTAAGAAAAAAGTTTTTGTGCTTGTGTGTACTTCTGGCTGCTTGTGTGGTTACAGATGGGATATTATTCATAGATAGCAGCAGCTTTATTGACTGTGCTCATAGATTGCTCTTTTCCTGTGTCATGCCTGCCTGATAGATGCTAGAATGTAGTGGGTCTCTGCATATATCTGCACTATAATTGAAGTCCAGTGTTCCTGGTTCTCTTATATTATGTTCAATTGGGCTTTTCTCAGCTATGTGTTTGACCCAGTACAGTTACTCCTGGCAAAATTGCTTGTAAACAAATGAAACTAATTATAATGGAGAAGGGTAGGGGGCAGACTGCTCCTTATTGTACCTGCCCACAGCCTCAAAGTGAAATGCAAAATGTGATTCAGTCAAAATGGGGACATTAGCAGCAGAAAACTAATAGGACACCATGTATGAATGCTTATATAGTCATAGAACAGACTGCCCAGCAAGACCCTGCACTTATTTCAACTTTTCATGGAGACTCAGGTACCCTATAAAGAATGCCAAGTGTACTATTTCATTAGTGTCTGAAAAAGTCATTAGTATGTGGCTATAATCAAGAAGTGTAGCAATTTATCTTTTATGTATCTTTACTACACAAACATTAACTGGTTCTCTTACACAGTTAACTTGTTAAAATGCCAGTGGCTATTTTTTTCTATTGATCTGAATAAAGCTCTATACAACTATTTACAGATTGCATCCCCTAGTGGAGGTAACAGTCTCATGCATGTGACAAACTGTGTGGTGGAGCAGGTGAGAATTATTACTAACAAATGGAGGACAATTGCCCCATTTCTTTTCCCAACCTTCACATCAGACTTTAGATACAACTCGGAGCTTTGCCACCTGCAGAAGTTCTTGGACAACTCACTTTTGGTGGGATGCATCAGAGGAGCTGCCGAAGAAGAATATAAGAGAATCATTTCCAAATTCATTGACTGGAACAAAACAAACGGACATACTGAGTGCTATCAAAACTAAGGAACTGGTAATAATATTCAATAGGACCTGTCCAACCAGCCTATAATGATTGAAGGTCTGAAGGTCATAAACATAGATAGTTACAGATACCTCATGGGTCACATCGATAACTAGGTGTGCAAAAAAAAGGAAACGATCACCTATATTTTCTAAGGAAGCTACACTCGTTTCACATTCAGGATAAAATGCTGGAAGTGCTCTATCATTCTACCCTAGCAAGTCCCATCTTCTTTGTAGTTACCAGCTAAGGGTGTGCCATTATAGAGAGAGATAAGAACAGGATAAGAATAACTAGTAAAGAGAGCCATTTCAGTCACAGGAACCCAGCTAACTAGCGAGAATGTCATATCCTAGAGAAGCTGAAATATATCGTGCAGAGCGAAAGACCCCCTCTAAACCCGGTGATCCTGTCACGATGCAGTAGACTCAACAACCATCTTATCCAATTAAAGTATGGCTCAGAGAGGTTCTGGAGATTGTTCACCCCCACTGCCATCAACCTATTCAACTCCGCAGCCAGCAGGAAGAACTTGGTGGTAGAGGGCCTAGTAGAAGGTCTCGTAGGAGGAACAGACTAGAAGCACGGGCAGCCCCACTACGGAACACTTATACTATTAGCCAATACACCCCCTCTTTACGGTACTGAGCACTGACTGACTGACGCCGTTAAGTGGCTAGTGGGCTTATGCAACTTGATCAATATGTATACTAAGAACCTCATGTTCATTTTTGTAGATTTTGCTGAAAAGCATTAGATCAATGTGCGGTCCATATCTTTTTTCGTTTTTTCCATAAATGTACTATGGTAAGTCTGTCCCCTCAATTTTTTTGTTTTGCCTTGGTACCAGCACTCCTACCATTTGGCTCAGGTGTTTTTAATTAGCACGAGACTGCAAAAGGGACCCAACTACTAGCTCTTAGTCCTCTGACTGAGGCAATATGGTAAGGTATGGTTCATATAGTGCAGTGCTGCATGGTGTCTGCCGCTCCTGTGGTGCTGTGCCTGTTTGGTGGTGTGGCCCAGAGCCTGGGGGTTTGGTCTGGCAGTAAGGGTGTTGGTGGACAGCTGGGTTGCTCCCCCTGAGTGCTGCATTGCGGTGGTGGTGGTCGCTGTGCAGCACCACACCCAATAGAGTAGGGACCCACTACATAGAGGTCGCCGTGAAGTGGCTAGTGGGCTTATGCACTTTGATCAATATGTATGCTAAGAACCCCATGTTCATTTTTGTAGATTTTGCTGAAAAGCATTAGATCAATGTATAAGATTGGGATGTGAGGTCCATACCTGTTTTTCCATAAATGACTGTGCAACTGTAATAACAACAACAACGTCACACAATGCAATAGCCTATATATACAGTAATGTACTCTGCTGCCATCACGGCAACCCAATTTCCACCCTTGATTAATACAGTTGTATTCTATTCTCAATCAAATTATAAAATTGGTCAGATTTCTATGTAACATTGATTTTTTTTTTTCTAGCATCAATGAAATAGTATACATTTACTGGTTAATTAAAATGTTCTAAAAGCAAAACTCTCTTAATTGGCATCCAATCACAGCGCAGCTTTCATTTTGTATTCTGCTTCTGAAAAATGAAAGCTGTATTGTGACTGGTTGCTGTGGACAACTAAGTTTTATTATAGACCTCGTTAATCTACCCCACTGAATTAAACCAAACGCTTTTTGACTATTTGACCATTTTAATAGAAAACAACAAAATATAACAATGAGAAAAAATTGGTCTAATCTGAAAAATCGCTCTCCAGTAATACATTCAAGGCAGTATTGATTTAATTGTAATTTATGTATAGATATCACCATGACAACAAAGAAAATTATTATACATGACCTTTCAAAGTAACAATCCATATTTTGTACTTCTGTTATATTGGAAGGAAGAGTAATGTAATTGCCTTTGCCTGGACTGAGAGTTTACATTGTAAATAATTAATGAGAACGAGTCATTGGTTTTAAAGCGAAATCATTAAAACAACAGTTGAA
The DNA here is from genome assembly GCA_947044405.1 of Leptodactylus fallax. NCBI lineage: Eukaryota > Metazoa > Chordata > Amphibia > Anura > Leptodactylidae > Leptodactylus > Leptodactylus fallax. The sequence goes on from CAMRHE010000020.1 coordinate 7,929,752, forward strand.
AGACAATACAGGTGACAATCAGTATATAGCACACTATGGCTTGCCTAGAGTAATGATAATCAATGATCAATGTGTGCTATTTTGGAGTTTCAGCTAGAGCCTAGAAGAGCTGTATGCATAGATTTTGTAAAGCAACACACATACTATGGAAATAAAAGATCAAGCTGAGTTTATCCTCTCCAACATGTGAGAGAATGTAAGAAAATTCTTTTAAACTCCTGAAAAGGGCCCAGCTCTGCCCCACTGAAATTTACTGCGGATGTCACAGAGTTTCAAATTATTTGTATCATATCTGCTGCCCTGATTTATAAGATTTTTGGTCCCAGGTACAGCAGAATATAGAGTTAACATTTGGTTCCCAAGAGCCCCCCAAATGAGTGATAATAATAATAACAACAACAACAATATGCCAATGTTGACCACCATTGTGAATTTGAAGAGCTATTTTCCTAGGAGAATAATTTCAGACCCAGATTTCTGATCACTTTACATACAAAATATCCCATTCCCATCTCCGAGTAGCATTGATTCAGAATGATAATCCCTGCTGGTCAATAGTCCTTTCAAATTCTTTTCCAAATATTTTCTATTGAATTGTATAATTGCATCTCCCCCAATAGAGTTGCCACTAACAAAATACTCAAAAAAAAGCGGGGAAAAAAATGTGTGTGTGGGTGGGGGTGGGGGGTGGGGGATAAAAAAGGCAGTAGGAAACAATGGTAAAAATAAATAAAATATATAATAAAATATAACTTTTATTATATTCAAATAAAAATGCTGTAATAGCAAAAAAGATTATTTGTTAAAAATTGTGATGTTATACAAAGAAAAAAATTGTATTAAACGTGGAGTGAAGAGTCCCCTATATTATTCACTCCTACACGGATCATTGATAAGATAACAAATTCTATGTGTTCCTCTAACACCATAAGATCATGACATTTAGTGACTCAAGGTGATAAGTTTATTCCTCAAATATGGTTATTCTATGATGGTCACAAATATTTCATAGAAGATCAAATTTAAATGAATTACCCTAAGTTCAAGGTGTAAACTAAGAGAAACGGATTTAGATTCTGGGGTGCACACACCAGTCAGTGGCCCCATTATGTGGCTTGCATTCATAAGCTCCAAAGTCAGTTTATGGAACCTTTACTTCCTGGACACATCTAAACTTACTATAAATAAAAAATACTAAATTCTCTCTTTTAGCCCCACAAAAGTATTATGTGCATGTATTTATACATATATGAAATACATCCAAATATGAGCAATATGATTGCAATCATTCATGGATTAATTGATAGCGGCTTTTTTAACTTTCCCCTTCACAGAAGAATAGAATATTTGCAATATAGAACTATTATGATGCTATTTCCCATTGATCTGTTACCTGCTAGTTCTGATTGGATGATATGGTGGACATGTTTCTGTATCACAAAGTGATATATCCTATTTGCTAAATATCCTGTTTGTGTTTATGTGAAGAGTGAATTGCAGCCTCTCAAGCTTTTGTTAGCATATCATGATATTGCATTGAATTGATTTCCAGACAAATAGGAATCCTTAACTCACATGGCAGAATTTTTGCAATTCATTTCAATGGGAGTCAGATGCTTCTTATTCTACTAGGTGAAAAAGTCATCAGCCTGCCCAATCTATGGCTGGATCGCGCCCTAACCTCCCACTGAAGTGAATGGAAGTAGGTAATCTTTCTGTCAACTGTAGGAGGATTTTCGCAGTGGGTTTTGCATGGCAATGAAGTCAAGGTAGAGAAAACCAACAGTTATCATGATATGATATAGTTCCGGTAGATCTTGCACAGAAAGTTCTGGTATAGTATGGTAAATAGCAAAGTTCAGAGTTAAAACACTATAGCTGGCAACTTGTGTAACAACTTAGGAACTTTGACATAGAGCACCCTCTATTGTGACTGGTGTAAGTGGCTATGTGCACTGCCCCATAATTAGAGAAAGAAAAAAAAAGCACGTGGCACTGTAAGAAACTGGGGGCATTCAATACATAGTATAGCCTCCTATATGTTCATGAGTACCATATTACCTACTGAGCTTGGACAGAGCCATCATACATCATGCTGGCCACTCATTCAATAAATGTCAGTTAAACCTGGAGATTTTAGCAGCCATCTGATGTGTATGAAGGCCTTCTTCCTATGGCAGATGTTGGGAGAAATAAGGGGGTAAGTTGCTTTTAAACTGACCAATCGTTATTGCAATACTGTAAGCCTTTGCCAGAGGAATCTGTGAGCAGTTTTCTCCTTTCTTTCTACTGAAAACACACGCACACTTTGCTGAGCTGAGCAAGCATGTGTATTGAGGGGTTGGGAAAGTGCTGTAGGCAGAACGATAGCTTAGCTAACAGATATCTAATATGTATGGTTAACCTTAGCTGTGGTTGGTCATGTATTTTTGTTTGGTCATGCCCCTAGAAACTGGGTGCTTGAATATAAAGCACACAGTTATAGTTATAACATTTCAGAGTAAAATAAAAACTCACTGTCACAAATGGGCTGCAATTCCCATGTATCTGACATCAAACTCAGGAAAAATCTCTTCACAAATATTTTAGACAGAATACTTATAAAACTTTTGTCCATAGGGAGGTAATTTTCATACACATCAAACTTTCTCTTCACAGAATAGGAAGCCTTCTAAGCCCAATGAAGGAAACAGTAGGGAAGCAAACAGAACCACATGTGGAGGATGATGATACCATTGATTTTAGCCACAAACTATACATAAGGAAAATATGCAGTTTTTCTTATTGTCAACAGTTCCAATATATTAGGCTCAAAGAAATCCACTGCATCAGAGTCTCCGAGTGACAATCTGTTTATGACAGTGAGCTGTAATCTATATTTCCCAAGTTTCACCTGCTAGCATTCCCTCATTGTAAAGTGGAACTCCACCTTTAGTGAATTTGTTATTTTAAAAAATCAGCAATGTCCTAGTTTCCTGTAACAAGTGATAACATGAGACAAACATCACCTAGAAAAGAAAGTGGGTTCTGGAATTTTGAGAATTATGGCATACCTTACCTTTCGGATAACTTTTCAGGATTAGTTGCCGTGTAAGTACTAGAAGTGTAACACTATAAGCACTGTCCTGGTCATTGCGTAATTTAGCAATTTTCCCTTTGCATCTCTAATTCTCATTTCTCCATGGTAGGAACACCCTAACTCGCTCCCTTCACATGGAGAACAAACAGAGAAGTACTGAACAGTACTGGTGTGAATAAAGGCCTTAGGGTGAGATAAAAGAAAACCTACTATTAGCTGCAGCAGCCTCTATCTGTGTGCCTCTTCCTCTCTTTCAGTTTCTCTTCCCTCCTCTACAATAGAGATTTCTGTGAGCAGCTGTAATTTGATAGTTCTGAGAGTTAAAGGGGTTATCCAGTTTCTAACATGGATGGCCTAACCTTAGGATCACCGATACCCAGGCAGCGCGTCTCTCAGTATTGTTTACATACTGGGAGTCCCAATGAAATCTATCGGGCAGCTGTGTTGTACCTACACTCACCTCTACAGTTTGTACAAAGAGTGAGCAGTACAGCTTACAGTATGTAAACAATACATAGAGCCGTGCTGTCTGCCATTGTCCAACACCCAAAAAGGCTATCAATGTTAGAAACTGGACCATATATAGACTAAAATGGGTTAATCAGAGATTTCAGATCTAATGTCAGTGTAGTGTCAGGAGGAAAATAACTGAATAAAGTAGAATTTTTTTTCCCTTGAAAAGCTGCAAACTTTCTTCTAGTTGTACAATTGATGCAAAGGTTCTTGACCATTTAAGCACAATGGAACTTGAGCCATAATGCCTGAATAAACAAAACATAAAACATTTATCCTTACTCTACTTACTCACAAGGGTCACTGCTACTCATTTTAACACTTTAAACTAAAAATATTGTTTCATGAAGAGAATGGTGTATCTACATTTCCAATAAAAACTAAGACAATGTGTAAAATTTGAGCTAAAGTATGATGATATCAAAATGAGTTAGTATAGAATTTACTATTATTTTGTTGTATATTTACATATGCATCTATGGTGTAAACAGATTAAGCCTTGTCAATACTTAGAAGTTAATCTGCAGCTTGAAAGATTTCCGATAATGAGAAGAAAATAAACAACAAATGAAAGGATCTGATCAAAGGCTGGATGGCTCAGAGAATAGCACACTAAGCTTCTTTGCCTAGAGACTTTTAAGTTGATATACATTTCATATTTGGGATCTCCGGATAGAAAAACAGTATACTTTGTGATATAAGATTGGACAAAAATCAATGGCACAATACACAGAATAATATACTACAAAAAACAAATACACAGGCAGAAAAATAATAATGGCATTACTCTCTCTCAATGCACCATAATTCTGTCAGAATCCTAAAACCGCATCAGAATCAGCATGTGAAAAATCCTCAAATCTATCTACCATTGATTTAAATAGGAGGCAGTGACTGGTGCTTGTTTTTTCTATGTCATAAAACAAATATCCTGCCCTTTCTTGCCGTGGTTTCAGTGCCAGAAACATTATTGAAACTCTGGCTGGTGGTCACACACTGAGTAGCCCCCTTCAATGCAGTTATGGTGAAGGAAGCCAAGGCCCAACCTCAGATTTCTGCCATGAGCTACAACAGCAAAAATATTGTACATGTCAGACTATGAATTGTATTTTTTGCTGTGTGAACATTGTCTAAGTAATAAAAAGGATTAGTAATTTTCCCCTATGTATACAAAGCTGCGGTGTCCCCATATATACTGGTCGGGGTGAAATGTTGTGTTTACTTGTTATATTAATGTCTAACATGTTTTGTGTTTTCCAATGGTTATAGCTTTGCAAGTTTTACAGCTTTATACTGCCTCCTGAAGGGTCATTCCTATGCTACTGTGTAAACAGAGGAGGCTTTCTAGAAAGTGGGAAATGGACAGAGATCTGAAGGAGAAAGTGAAGCGCAAATACCAATTCCATCCCTGTTTGCGAAATGCAGAAATGTGTATCCTGCTTGTTTAAAGAGAACTGTGCCTCCATGTTACCTGTGACTGACTACATGTAAGACTAAGTAAACTATGCCACAAGCATTGTCTGGTCATCTGCCACTGTGTCTCCTGTGTCTCGTTCATATCCAACACCAGGTGTACCCTGAAAACCAAAAGACCCATATCAGGGAGTGTCCCAGACACATCCCCAGCAACAACTAAGTGTGGCTCCCTTAACACTCTGCCACCCAAGTGCTTGAAAGAGAATTTGGCCACGGTGACACATGAAGGGATGAGTATTCACCATATTGAGCCTCCTACCTCGCGTTACGGCCACTCTGTTAACCCTTGGACATTAAAGAGCCTACATATGATGCCTACATACAGGAGCAGATTTATTTATCATATCTAATAGCTAAACAAGACAGTCTAAAGATGTGGCAAATGTATCAAATTGCAACTATGATGTCTATATAGGTCTATGGAATTGTTCATAATACTGCATAGTACATCTTACTAGTACATCAATGTGCAAACTGAATGTAATGTGGCTAAAGCCTAACATTAAGGCTGGGGCCCCATGTTGCGAAAACACATTGTTTGGCCGCGGCGGAAACACCATGGCAGAAAACACTGTGTTTTACATTACCTGCTAAGTGGATGCGATTCTGACTAATCCCATCCACACATTGCAGAAAAAAATCTGCTCGGGTTTTTGTAAATCAGAGCATGTAAATTATACCTACGGAAACGCTCTCTGGGACTCTCTGGAATGCTTAGATGGAACTCCTGCATTGTATTATAAGACCTGAGCTACTGTAAATATAGGTAGGATGGCTGACTGCTCCTGCCGTCCTGTAATTCTCATTATTCCACTTTCTGCAAACCCTCTAGTTATTTGCTGGGAAGGAGAAGAGGGGAAGAGAGGTTGACAAAAATAGTGGGGTACCTGCACATTATACTCACTCGAGCTTTTATGACGTCCCATTCGAAATCCATAGGCATTAATTGGACTTAAAGGGGTATTCCCATGTACATAACCATTTTTAAATTTGTAGATAATTAAAATTTAAACATTTTTGCAAATATAAATAACTAAACATTTTGCAGAGTTTTAAAGATCTTGTAGTCACAGTCTTGTTGTCGTGATTGGTTGCCAATGATTACGACCATGAATGCAGGACCTTTCTATGGTCAGAAAATCAGCAAAGATTTCCTTATTGTGGTCAGGATATCTTATCCTACATGCAGTGTACCTGCCTGATAACCCAGCTACAATAAGAAAATCATGGCTGGGTTTTTCACAAGTCCCAGACCATATAAAGTTTCTGCCTTCATGGTCGTATCCATTGGCAACCTAACAAGACAACAGGCTTTCACCATTCAGATAGTTAGGGAAAATCTTTAAAAAAATCTGCAGAATTTTTAACTACTTATATTTGCAAAAATGTTTAACTTTTAATTATCTACAAATATAGATAAGATTATGTTCATGGGAACACCCCTTTAATTAATTAATTGGACTTCATCCTCCCCCTGCAACTAAAACAGCTTCTACTCTACTGGGAAGGTTAGGGGACTATGTAAATTTGTTATTGCTGTAATCATACTGACATGCACATTCTTACTGCAAAGTATATGCTGTAAAAAAAAAAACTGATAAGAATTTTTTCCCAGATTCCCAGTGCATCGAATGGAATATTACATAGTACCATTATGATGTACAATTTGTCCCACAAATCTTAAACCTTCAAACAGCTCTGTGAACAGAAAAGTAAAAAAGTTATGGCTTTTGGAAAGTGAGGAGTAAAAAACGAAAATCGAAAAAGGAAAAATGGCTGGGACAGGAAGGGATTAAGAGATATGCATACAGGAGACATACAGAAGAGTAGCTGTAAGGTACAGAAAATTTGATAGGGCAAACAATTCTGTATGATAATAATAACATCATTCTACTGTGGCTAGCTGGCTCCATTTAAGTATACGGGTGGTATGAAATACATTTTTTGATAATAATGTCAATGCATTTTTATGCGGTTTTTAGAGCTAAAGGCAGAAGTGGATTAATAAGGAATGAGAAATATAAAGGAAGATCTCATACTTTTCCATCCTGCTGGATGCACTATTGGCATTGGCTTAATAAACTACATCAAAATGCATTTACATGTTTTCTAAAAACACTGTAAACCTATTTGTGAAAAAACTATATGGCTGCTTTCCTGCATTTTGAGAGCTGCAATCATGACAATATGTTAACAAGTATCTCCTGCATTGGTTGGAGGTGCATCTAATTTATGACAAGCTCATAGACGGTGTAGATTTCAGGGATCATTTACACCAGCAAAGTGGCATAAATTATAATAAATCTAAGAAGCGCTAAACAGAAAAAATTTGCAAACATTTGCACAAAACACAATTTGTAAAAAAAAAAAATTAGCAACTTTTTTATACCTTGTACACCAGATAACTGGCGTACAAGGCGTAACAAATCTGCCCTGATGTGCATACGTTTTGTTTAATTCATACATGGGTCAACATGGAGCAGAGCTGTGAAAGCCCTGTAATCTCTTCACTTTTTACATTGCACTCAGTCTGTTTCACAGCAGCCATGCAATGCAAACACAGTCCTGTCCCTTTCACTTCTAAGGCACGAGGCTGTTGCAGGGGCTGAGCATAGGCTTTAACGCTTCATGCGTGGCATCCTTGCACAGGGGCCTGCTAATCTTCTCTGCCCCATATAAGAAAGCCCCCCATGACCCCAGGAGCAGTGGGATGGAATGGAACAAGGAAGGGCGCCCAGGGAGAGGCTTACAAGTCACCGACTGAGCAGCGATCTGAGAAGGCAGCCATTCCAAAGTTTCCACCTCAGACTAAGTCAGGCTATAGTGCCTATGACCCGAGTAAGGGAGGCTGCCCACTCAGGGAGGGAAAACTGCCGGGGAGGGTCGGGAGAAATTGCGGCTGGTGGAAGTACACCGCTGGCACGGATGCTGGCCAAAGGCTCCGGAAGGCCTGCCGAGGCCTAATAAAGGTATTGGGGCCAGGACATGGGCCCCCAAGAAACAAAAAGCCCAACCTCTGCTGGTTCAGGGCACATAAAGACCAGTGTACAATACGCCAGTCTTTATAAATCCTCCCTTTGTTTATATTTAATTAGTTTATCACCTCAAGGAAGAATGCTACCTTTTGATATTTGCCTTTATTTTTGGTCTTAATTTTCTAATCTCCCTTCTATTGTTTTTCCCAGGATGGGTTTAGCTGGGTATCTTTACTCCTATTTTCATTTTTCCAGGCCTCATGATTGGAACCTTTGATAAAAATAATTTGAATTCATATGAATAAGTCCCCTTACCATTCTTGGTTGAGACCTACTGTAATTCACTGTATAGGCATTTATTTAAAATATTACACTTTGCCTGAAGCTAAGAGGTTTACTGCATTCTATTTCTACATTAAACTCAACAGTAAAACAGTATGCAGTAACCTCCTAAGTTCTCCCTGGTGGCAGCCTCAGGTAGCTAGGATGTTATGTTGTAAACAGATTTTTAGAAAAATGAGAGCCTTGAGTTACAATCTAGCAAACGTTTGTTTATAGAATTGTTTATGTTATGGCTACTAAGTAAATATACATTCTGTATATACTGTATATTCTTTTAACAATTACATATATATACAGTGCCTTGTGAAAGTATTCAGCCCCCTTGAACATTTCAACCTTTTGCCACATTTCAGGCTTCAAACATAAAGATATAAAATTTTAATTTTTTGGTGAAGAATCAACAACAAGTGGGACACAATTGTGAAGTGGAATGAAATTTATTGGTTATTTTAAACTTTTGTAAAAAACTAAAAAAAACTAAAAGTGGGGCGTGCAATATTATTCGGCCCCTTTACTTTCAGTGCAGCCAGCTCACTCCAGAAGTTCAGTGAGGATCTCTGAATGATCCAATGTTGTCCTAAATGACTGATGATGATAAATATAATCCACCTGTGTGTAATCAAGTCTCCGTATAAATGCACCTGCTCTGTGATAGTCTCAGGGTTCTGTTTAAAGCGCAGAGAGCATCATGAAGACCAAGGAACACACCAGGCAGGTCCGTGATACTGTTGTGGAGAAGTTTAAAGCCGGATTTGGATACAAAAAGATTTCCCAAACTTTAAACATCCCAAGGAGCACTGTGCAAGCGATCATATTGAAATGGAAGGAGTATCAGACCACTGCAAATCTACCAAGACCCGGCCATCCCTCTAAACTTTCATCTCAAAGAAGGAGAAGACTGATCAGAGATGCAGCCAAGAGGCCCATGATCACTCTGGATGAACTGCAGAGATCTACAGCTGAGGTGGGAGAGTCTGTCCATAGGACAACAATCAGTCGTACACTGCACAAATCTGGGCTTTATGGAAGAGTGGCAAGAAGAAAGCCATTTCTCAAAGATATCCATAAAAAGTCTCGTTTAAAGTTTGCCACAAGCCACCTGGGAGACACACCAAACACGTGGAAGAAGGTGCTCTGGTCATATGAAACCAAAATCGAACTTTTTGGCCACAATGCAAAACGATATGTTTGGCGTAAAAGCAACACAGCTCATCACCCTGAACACACCATCCCCACTGTCAAACATGGTGGTGGCAGCATCATGATTTGGGCCTGCTTTTCTTCAGCAGGGACAGGGAAGATGGTTAAAATTGATGGGAAGATGGATGGAGCCAAATACAGGACCATTCTGGAAGAAAACCTGTTGGAGTCTGCAAAAGACCTGAGACTGGGACGGAGATTTATCTTCCAACAAGACAATGATCCCAAACATAAAAAGCAAAATCTACAATGGAATGGTTCACAAATAAACTTATCCAGGTGTTAGAATGGCCAAGTCAAAGTCCAGACCTGAATCCAATCGAGAATCTGTGGAAAGAGCTGAAAACTGCTGTTCACAAACGCTCTCCATCCAACCTCACTGAGCTTCAGCTATTTTCCAAGGAAGAATGGGCAAGAATTTCAGTCTCTCGATGTGCAAAACTGATAGAGACATACCCCAAACGACTTGCAACTGTAATCGCAGCAAAAGGTGGTGCTACAAAGTATTAACTTAAGGGGGCCGAATAATTTGGCACGCCCCACTTTTCAGTTTTTCATTTTTTACAAAAGTTTAAAATATCCAATAAATTTCGTTCCACTTCACAATTGTGTCCCACTTGTTGACTCATCACCAAAAAATTTAAATTTTATATGCTTATGTTTGAAGCCTGAAATGTGGCAAAAGGTTGAAAAGTTCAAGGGGGCCGAATACTTTCGCAAGGCACTGTTATTATATATATATATATATATATATATATATATATATATTTCAGAACAAACTTTGTGATCTTAAAAACTTGTTTGCAGCCAGTGGATAAAAGAAGTATTTTGCCCTGTCTTCAAGCAGACTTCACTTTAGACTCTCATGGAGATGAACAGGAGACAGAAAAAAAAATCAAGATTTTGAAGTGTTCTTTGCAAAAACACTTAAAAAACTCTAGAGGTTATAGAAAAAATATCTCTGTGTGCTAGGTGAAAAAAAAACACTTAAAAAACTGCTTCTGAAAACCAATTCAAAAACCGCTTGAGGCTAAGGCCCCACATGGTGTCCCACAGCAAAAGCGCTGTGGGAAAAACCGTGACAGTAACGCAATCGCGGTTCTTTCTGCAGCGCTTTGGACAGAAAGTTCACAGAGGTTTCCTTTGCAGACTTTCTGCTTCAATTATACTTATAGGGAAATTGCTAATGCTTCTGTAGGTATAATCGACATGTTGCAATTTCCAAAACCGCAACGGTTTTGGAAATTGCCAAGTGTCTGCAGTGCGTTTTTTACCGCAAAGTGGGGATGGGAAACGCTAGAATTCCATCCACTTTGCTGTGACTATAAAACGTCGCGTTTACACCATGTGGGGCCCCAGCCTCAAAAAGCATCAAAATCTGCTTTACAAAACCTGTAGCAGATTTTTTTATGCCTGACAAAAAACTCTGTTTGAACATTTTGAATATAGGAAAAGTTTGTGCCTGAAATATTCTGTTTATAATAGTTTATAGTTAATCAGTAAAAGATTTTTTTTGAAGATTATGCCACAGCATTAGGCCTTATTCACACGACAATGATGTTTTTGATCTTATGTTTATTTTTAATGGCCATTTTGCATCCGTTCCGGTTTTCTGGTTTTGATGAACCAGTGTCATCCGTTTTGCATCAGTTTTTAACTGTCAGTGAAAAAAAGGATGAATTTCATTGGTCTCTTTTTTGATCCAACCTACAGATCCATTTTTAATGGACGTATCACAGATGTCAATCCATTTTGTATCAGTTAAAAACAAAGCCATTGATTTTTATTGAGTCTGTGTGTCCATGGAAAAAGATAGAGCATGTAAATTTTTCTGACACCCGTGAAAAACAGTCAGTCAAAAAAAAACCAGACATATGAATAGACACATTGAAATCAATGTGTTCTCAAAATGGCCATGTGATGGCTGTTACAAAAATGGCCATCACACAACCATTTTTCACTGTTGTGTGAATAAGGCTTTGTTCTTAAAAATAAGATTTGACTATTTTTTATTCCTATGCTATTTTGAAGTATTATATCAATCATTTTCCAAAGCAAATTAATTTAGTTTTTGTCCCATTTATGTATAAAATTCAAACAGAACTTTGTAAGTTATTATACTTGAGTGCCTTAGCAGAGAAATAATGATAGTTCTTGGAAATCTCAGCATAGCAGCCTACAGCTGCTCTGTATTTCCCCTGGATACATGTTTGTGCATAGTATATTTTTCATTGTTTGCTGCCCTTAAGCAAAAGCTGTTTGATGGTGTGTTTCTCCCACAGCAATGCTACAGAAGTAGAAAAAACATGAAACATACAAGATTACTTATATATGAGACTGTTAATTTTTACCTCTCTGCCGTAATAAATGGCACTTTTCATTTCTATAATCTTGTTGAAGAGCAAGTCTATGTTCAAGATTTGTGACAGATGGATGGAAATGTTTTTGCTTTCTTTGATTTAGTAAACACGAGTATGATTCACTCTTATCTTATTTTTTCATACAAATGTAATCATTGGTTTAGCAAGTGGGTTTCATGATATTCAAGGTGAATGTACAGTTTAATAAGGAACATAACACCCAATTTCTAATAAAATTTTACTGAAGACAGCAAACAACTTTATATATTTGTGTTTTTTCCTGTAAAAATAATACAGATATTTGTCAGGTTACTATTTTGGGATACATATATAATAACATTTCATTTATATACATTTTGTTCTTTGGGGTGTTTTTGATGTTTATTGGACTACAGTATAATACTGCTCTATATTTACTTTAATTTACATGTTATTCATTTTAATATTCTGGTTAGTATGATAATGGAGATTTATGTATGGTATTTTTACTGTTATGTAAAATACACTGTGTTTACTGTATTGTAGACAATGATATATATATATATATATATATATATATATATATATATATATATAGTACAGACCAAAAGTTTGGACACACCTTCTTATTCCAAGAGTTTTCTGTATTTTCATGACTATAAAAATTGTAGATTCACACTGAAGGCATCAAAACTATGAATTAACACATGTGGCATTATATACTTAACAAAAAAGTGTGAAACAACTGAAAATATGTCTTATATTCTAGGTTCTTCAAAGTATCCACCTTTTGCTTTGATTACTGCTTTGCACACTCTTGGCATTCTCTTGATGAGCTTCAAGACATAGTCACCTGAAATGGTCTTCCAACCATTGGTCTTGAAGGAGTTCCCAGAGATGCTTAGCACTTGTTGGCCCTTTTGCCTTCACTCTGCGGTCCAGCTCACCCCAAACCATCTCGATTGGGTTCAGGTCTGGTGACTGTGGAGGCCAGGTCATCTGGCGTAGCACCCCATCACTCTCCTTCTTGGTCAAATAGCCCTTACACAGTCTGGAGGTGTGTTTGGGGTCATTGTCCTGTTGAAAAATAAATGCTGGTGCAACTAAACGCAAACCGGATGGAATAGCATGCCACTGCAAGATGCTGTGGTAACCATGCTGGTTCAGTATTCCTTCAATTTTGAATAAATCCCCAACAGTGTCACCAGCAAATCACCCCCACACCATCACATCTCCTCCTCCATGCTTCACGGTGGGAACCAGGCATGTAGAGTCCATTCGTTCACCTTTTCGCACAAAGACACGGTGGTTGGAACCAAAGATCTCAAATTTGGACTCATCAGACCAAAGCACAGATTTCCACAGGTCTAATGTCCATTCATTTTGTTCTTTAGCCCAAATAAGTCTCTTCTGCTTGTTGCCTGTCCTTAGCAGTGGTTTCCTAGCAGCTATTTTATCATGAAGGCCTGCTGCACACAGTCTCCTCTTAACAGTTGTTGTAGAGCTGTGTCTGCTGCTAGAACTCTGTGTGGCATTGACCTGGTCTCTAATCTGAGCTGCTGTTAACCTGCGATTTCTGAAGCTGGTGACTTGGATGAACTTATCCTCTGCAGCAGAGGTGACTCTTGGTCTTCCTTTCCTAGGGCGGTCCTCATGTGAGCCAGTTTCTTTGTAGCGCTTGATGGTTTTGGCCACTGCACTTGGCGACACTTTCAAAGTTTTCCCAATTTCTCGGACTGACTGACCTTCATTTCTTAAAGTAATGATGGCCACTCGTTTTTCTTTACTTAGCTGCTTTTTTCTTGCCATAATACAAATTCTAACACTCCATTCAGTAGGACTATCAGCTGTGTATCCACCTGACTTCTGAACAACACAACTGATAGTCCCAACCCCATTTATAAGGCAAGAAATCCCACTTATTAAACCTGACAGAGCACACCTGTGAAGTGAAAACCATTTCAGGTGACTACTTCTTGAAGCTCATCAAGAGAATGCCAAGAGTGTGCAAAGCAGTAGTCAAAGCAAAAGGTGGCTACTTTGAAGAACCTAGAATATAAGACATATTTTCAGTTGTTTCACACTTTTTTGTTAAGTATATAATTCCACATGTGTTAATTCATAGTATGCCTTCAGTGTGAATCTACAATTTTTAGAGTCATGAAAATGCAGAAAACTCTTGGAATGAGAAGGTGTGTCCAAACTTTTGGTCTGTACTGTATATGTATATATATATATACATATATATATTCAATATATTTAATAATATATTTTAATATTTCCAGTTTTTGTTTTAATAAATTTTAGAATGTAACACCTCAAATAATGTACTGCCATTTTTCTATATGCCAGTACTTTAAATAGGCAATGTTGGTTTAACAAACTTTGCATAAATCAAAAACACAAACAATTCTAAGAAACTTTGTGATATATCTTAGAGAAAAAAGGCTTTTTTCACATCTTAACTGGCTCTTTCCCTGCTTCACTTCCCACTGCTAAACTGCTTTTCACTTTGAAAATCTCCGCTGTATCTATCAAGAGACAGACTGCAGGTCATGTGATGCAGAAAACTCATGTCGATAGAAGTCTATGGAGAGGGAAGAGATAGGAGTGAGCAGGAGTGCAGAGATAGAAGCAGAAACAGAGACTTAATCTAATGTTCAATTTAAGGGTGGGTTCACACCTGCGCTTGGTGTCCGTCCGTCGCCAATCCAGTGAAAATCTCGGCGAACTGGATTGACGTCGGATACAGACCGGTCAGCGGCGCATTGGTTAAAAACCCATTCATTTGAATGGGTTTTTAAAGCAGTGCTGCGGGTGTGCGCTTACACCCTCTGCGCTGCAAATGCTTTTTTTTTTCGTCGGAAACAAAGTCGGACACGCAGGACTTCGTGTCCGACCGAAAAAAAAGGATTGGCAGCGCAGAGGGTGTAAGCGCACACCCGCGCACTGCTTTAAAAACCCATTCAAATGAATGGGTTTTTAACCAATGCGCCGCTGACCGGTCTGTATCCGACGCCAATCCAGTTCGCCGAGATTTTCACTGGATTGGCGACGGACGGACAGCAAGCGCAGGTGTGAACGAAGCATAAGTCTGATGCTGAAGCTAAACAGAAGATATCTATCACAAAGAAAGTACATTATTCACACCAGGTTCAAGTCAGTTCTTCTCTATAGAGATAGAGAAACAGTTATGGAGCAGATTCTCCTCTTCTTACTCTGTGCAGTGTATGGCAGCTAGTTTGTACCCACCTGTGAAAGTGAAATGGAAATTACAGATAGAATCTGAAGCGTAATAACCTTCTGAAAAATTGAAATACTGGTTATATGATGACCAGAAATAGTGTTACTTCTCTTGTACAATCACAGCAGTTTATCCTGTAGAATCAAATGATACATCTATTTAGTAGAATCACAGGAGAATTGGGAGAAAAAAATGTATATAATACTTAACTTTTAATATATTTAATTTAAAGACTAGAAGGCACTATACCACAGCCAAAGTAATATGACTAAGACTAGGATATAGATAAATATAAAGTCCTAGCTATCCAGATATAGGTTCAGTGCTATATAGCTTATTCAACCTGGGGTGCTGCAATTAGCTGTAAAGGCTACACCCTATGTCTGTCCTTACTCACCATAAATGGTGTGAGAAAAGGATCAAGCAAAATGACGTGATGTGTTTTACTCTCATTACCAATGTACTCAGACAGTGAGGGTATGACTTCCCATATCGAACTATCTCTGATATATAATATGGGGACAAACCCCCAATACTGGGGTGATATCCTCCAACTTCCCTATAAATATAGTCAAATAATAAGGTAAAATTCAAACTCAATACTAATGGTATATGGGCTCATCAAGAGATACCAGCTTAAGAGGCATAAATAAGGAGGAGTAAATGATAAAGTAATGCAGTGAAAACTGCAGTTCTCAGAGACCTGATGGTGAGCTCTGGTACTTCCCATGCTGACTCTTTAAGTATATTACACCATGGATATTGGATACACTTGACACAAGTACACAGATGTGACCTTCCTTCCTTTTCCTCTCAACTGGACATATCTAGATACAATTGTCACAAAGTGATATGTTGTTGTTTTTTTATGCATGTGTCTATTTATGTCCACTCAGTGAATTTCTAAAGTTTTGTGAATTTCAGCCTTTCAAGGGTTTTTTGTTTACAGAAATTTTTTACATTGGTTTTCAAGTTTATAAAATAATCAAAAAATATACATCTTACTAAACTATAGCATATAAGAAGTAAATGTTTTTTATGCAAATGAATAACAGATAGGTAAAACCATGCATAATCACTATCATCCAATACCATCGGGTTAACGCCTTGTGGCCCGTCCAAGAGGAAGAAAGTCCCCTAATGGAGCAGAAATATAACACAATGTACATTGGGTTCTAATAGTGAAAAGAAATTGAAGAAAATGGGGGACCATGATGGGAAAGGGGAATGGAAGAACAGGCAAGCCTGTCATCTCAGACAGTGAAATGTTTTATTATAGCTTCTCAGCCCTCAAAGAAGAATGAAATACTGTATTGGTGCATAGTTGCATTCATTCTTGAACTTTGCTTGAACTTAGTTAATGGTTCCAATTTGTCATGAAACAAATTCAATTTCAGGGCATACTAACAAAATCCTTGACAAACCACATCACAAACACTAGGTTGACTACACGTAGACAGATATTGAATTAACATTTTATGACAGAATATCACAAAATTGCATTTTTTTTAAAAGCTGGTCATCTCTCGCTGCACTTCTCAGAATATGTTAACCAAGAGGAAAGAAAAGGATGACCATATCTGTACTACAGGCTAGTTTTGGCATGCTTCGAACTTTGCTTTCATCTCAGTATATCTGTGTTTTGTAGATTCACCTCTTCCTCAGTAGCTGTTAAAATTCTTTAACTGTATTTTATTTTGTAAGATTTGGCGTTTAAAAAAGTTCTCTGACCATTAAGCCAGTATTTTGATGCCCCACACAACTATTAGAATCAGTAAATGCGTAATATCGGGGGAGTTAAGAAATTTATATTTTGTATAACGTTGCCCACTTATTGACTTGATATAATTTTAAAATCTGATAAGTTTAAACACTGTTTCAACAGACAAAGTATTGAAAATTTAATGCCGTATGTAATCCCTTTACCAGCATTAACATTTTCAGTTCTTATCTTGTGCCTCAGGATATATTCTTTGTAAAGTGTTAGCTGCCAGACTGAGTCCACATTGATAGAGCATATGGTGACCACTTGATGACAGCCGACAGCTCTTTGGAAAGTATAAAAGGCTTTCAGATTCAATTTCCAGGTAGTGCAGCCTCTGAAGGCTCCAACACCGTAAACACACAACTAAAAATCAAGCTGTTTTAATCTTGTATGGTCTAGAGTATGCATACAGTGACAATTTTCCCCTGACCTATATGAATTCAGTTAACGCCTCACGCAAAACAAACTTCAACTCCACTTCCTGAAAAAGAAAGTTTTTAAACATTTTTGGAAACCTACTCTATGTCAATCAAGCTACGCATTACGTTAACTTTTACCCTTGGTTAGGATTGCCAATCCAAGTTACTTGTGGCAACTGAAATAGGGCCTTTTGTTTAAAGGGTTAATGCCATCAAGACAACCTTCTTTCACATGCATGAGCATGTTATACAACTTATAGCTCAACTTTATATCAACAGCTTGTTTGCACTGGAAATTACAGTGTGACAAAAGGTCATCCAAACAGGATTGTTGTTATTTGTTCCTTTGATAAGTAATCTAGCAAATCCAATTTAGAATTGTGGCTTTAGAAACACAGTAATGTGGGAAGTGCTGTGACTTTCTACTATTGGTTAGCTGAATTGGACAATACATGCAACATGGTGTAAAAATTTACAAATGCAGCATTATATTCAGGTCCAGACATTGTTGGTTTGTGTATAGGCAGCTGAATATGAGCACTGTCTCAGTATAAATAAAATATTTTTTTTCACTGTCAGAGAAACACCAGACAGTTTGTTAAAGGAAACAATGACTTATATTGGCTTTAAAGAGAACCTTTCACCACCTCCACCAAGTCCAGCTCTTTGCATCATTTAATAGGCACTGCTCCACTGATAATGGCATATTTATTCTCTAGCCCCCACCATTCCTGAGCAATCAGTGCTGTTAGTTATGGTGCCTGATGCTACTTAGGCTCTGTACTGTCAGGTGCGTGATGTAAGGGAGGAGCAGACAAGGGACATGTTTCTGAACTCTCACACTGTCCACCTCTGACTGGGGCTCTGAGTCATGCCTCCTTAACTGTTCCTGTCTGATACTGCCCACCTAACTGAACAGATTGCATGTGAACAGTGGGAGCTAGAGAAATAATTTTAACTGCACTGAAACCAGTGGAGAGGAGCCTATTAACAGATGCTAAGAACTGGAGTTTGTGGTGGTGATGAAAGGTCCTCTTTTATTCTGTTCTGTAATGTGTAAAATGTACAAAATGATTTGTGTAAAACATATGAGAAACACAGTGACATTAGTGAGGAATAATTTAGGTTTTGGTATTCATACGAGTCCATATATATTGGATATTAAATAATGCACATCGTGCCCACTTACATGCCATATCAATACCATCATTTCTCCATACAGTAGAATTAAAGGTCAGTAAAATGTATGAATGCTCTTTTTTATCATTAGTTTCCATTACATTAATTTTAAACTGTACATTATCAGTTATATGAAAGATAAAGAAAGTGTTGTAATTTGCCCCCAAGCCTTCTACACTCCCCCTCAATGTCCATTGGGAAATATTTAAAAACAGAAAAAGAAACTACAGCCTCAGTTTCTCATAGAGTGGGCATGAGTTTATTCTTACAGACCTCTGTAGATTATTGCAGAATCCTTTCCATGGGGAAGGAAAACCTTTCATAACATCCACCCAGTCTACCATAAAGTGAAGACTTCATTGAGAGCAAACACAAAGAGTTTAACACAAAGTGCTATCAGCAAAATAGAAAAGCCAGATTAGATTTTGGCAAAAAAACATCTAAAGAAGCCAGCCAAGTTTTGGAAAAGCATTCTTTGGACAGATGGAAGGTTGATTGGACGGTGCTTCACAGTACAAATGGAAAATGACCCAAAACATACTGCGAAAGCAATCTAGGAGTTCTTTTTAAGGCAAAGAAGTGGAATATTCTGCAATAGCTGAGTCAATCACCAGATCTCAACCCGACTGAGCATGACTTTCACTTGCTTAAGACAAAACTTAAGGCAGAAAAAAAATCCCACAAACAAACAACAACTGAAGACAGTTACATTAAAGCCCTGCCAGAGCATCACAAAGGAGGAAACCCCACATTTGGTGATGTACATGGATTCCAGACTTCAGGCAGGCATTGTCTGCAAAGGATTCTCTATAAAGTATAACAAATTAACATTTTATTTATGGTATTGTTAATTTGTCCAATTATTTTCATGGCCCTGAAATGAGGAGGCTTTGGAGAAAAATGGTTGCAATTCCAAAATGTTTCACAGGATATTTTTGTTCAACCCCTTGCATTAAATCTTCAATTGCATCCCAGGTATTTGATTTCAAATCCAATGTGGTGGCATGTAGAGCCCAAATCATGAAAATTCTATCACTCTCCAAATATTTCTGGAACTAACTCTAATATCCTGGAGACAGATGCCATTTTATGAACCATGTAATATCCAAACATCAGCTGATCATTCATTGGTCAATCCATAGACCATGAGATTGAATGATATAAAGAGATAAGAGATATAGAACAGCAGTACTAGGTATAGAAAAGGAGTAAAACGTCTAAGGCAGAAATGGCTTAGACCCTGACTACACACAGGTGGAAATGTTCTGATATATGAACCCTGTGTATATGTCACTAGTCAGAGAGGGTAAATAATATTCTCCTCCCTGACATTTAAACCAGGTACTGCTCTCAGTGGGATGTATTTAGG
This sequence comes from Leptodactylus fallax, assembly GCA_947044405.1. NCBI lineage: Eukaryota > Metazoa > Chordata > Amphibia > Anura > Leptodactylidae > Leptodactylus > Leptodactylus fallax. Next base: position 7,949,652 of record CAMRHE010000020.1, read on the forward strand.
TCTAATAGAAGTTAATAACTCAGCGTTATGGCACAGGAAAAATTATTATTCCCATATTACGGGATACCTATGTCATTTAAATGCCCCATAGACAAAAACAGAGCCCTTTGGGGTATAATAACCCCTGAGATTGAGAAAATCCTGGATAGATGGCCAATCAGAGTGCTATTGGTATCTAGTGTTAGTCAGTCCTATCAAACAGCTGGTGGGTAAGTTGTTTTGCAAAGCACCAGTGATGTACGCTGTTGGAAAGTAGACTTAGAACAGCACGCAGGATCCAGAAAAAAATATAGCTGCAACCCTGTTTAGATCTGCCATAAAGCTAAACTCCCAAACCAAAATGAATGCAGTAAATCCCACCTTCATTTTTTTTTCTTTAGTACATATTAAATGTGTAATTCTACCTATTGACCAATCTCAATCTTTTTGTGCACTCAACTCCAGGAGCTTGTAATCTCAGCTCGGTTGGTGAACGCACGGTTGGTGGCAAAAATGCCACAACTCTTGAGCATTGCTGGTGGTGGCTTTGTGGGATTTTTCTCTGCATTGCAGGCTGACAAAAGCTTTCATAGCGTGAAATCTCTGAATGGAGGGAATAATATGTGTCCATTCAAAGATAAATATAGGAAAAGAAAATAGGTGCTACATAGGATAATACTGTTTGGACCAATATATATATATTTAAGCACTTTAAAGCTAGGATGTTTACCTGTCCTTCTTGTGTAAGGCACCACTATAAATGCAATAGGGAAACAATTCCATTGGTTGGTGTTATTACCTGCAAGAGTCTTCAATAGGTTAAGATGCTGGCTATTTAAATAACCACCAGGAAATAATGGGACCACAAACACTTGCCAACTTGGATAACAGTTGCTCTTTATTTCAAAACCTATTCACCATAAGTAGTGTGTCCCAGTTTACCACAAACTAGATGTACCAAGGGAATGACTCCTTTAATTCACAATTGAGATTCAAGAAATGGCAAACTAGGAGACACTATAACACCCAGCAGGAACAGTGTAATTAACCAGAGCCACAGTTGCCACTGCATATAGGGTCAGGTACTTCTCATGTCATAGATGGCCATCTACTACCACAATGGATAAGCATATCTTGTAAAGCAATGCAAAACCAAAAGAAACTCCCACACAAGTAGCATGGTGTGTACAGTACCCTAAAAGTTCACCAGTAGGTTGGTTGGTAATCTACTACAACAATGGCTAAGCATATCTAGTAAAGCAAAGTCATTTGTTCTAGAAAACATGTGAAAGCAATTATTCAGTTAATAAGAAACTTCCACACAAGTAGCATGGTGTGAACAGTGCTCTAAATGTTCACAAGTAGATGCAGTTTTCTATAAAGGGATAGATAGCAACAACCCCAGCTCACACCATATTCTTAACACCCTAGTACTTAGGTCAATTAATTTGGCAGGACAAAAAGGGGAGAAGGGTTAAATCCCACTGGTGGGCTTTTCTCATAAAAAGGAAAACAAAATTAAAATTTTGATTGTAGTGTCCCTGTGGTCAAAGACTCCTTAAAGCCCCAACGCATTTCCTCCAAAAGGATTCATCAGTACATATGGTACATTTACCTTTCATTTTTTTATAATGGGAACTCCTAAAATCCAGTAAACTATTACTATCTACTTTAAAAAAAAAAAATATTTTAGTAGAGATATGGGTATTGTGTACTACTTGGACCAGGTCTAGGACCTCCCCATTGTCATTCTAGTAGCCTGGCCACATCCACAATAGTACATAGTTAGTGTTGTCATCATTACTATCAACATCTACTGATTCTCCTCCTCCAGCTACCCTTCATCATTTCCTTAATCAGTCATACGTAATATGAAATGTGTGAGAAGAAAACAATGCATGCCCAATATTCTGCTTTTTGTCCAACTGAACTCCCAAATGGCCAAGTTGCAGGTGGTGCAGTTTTTGCTATACCATTTCCACATTATACTGTCTTTTGGTTACAGATGGCATGTGCTCTGCCTTGAGGGAGGATACCTTGCTACTAGTACAGTATTTCTCAAAGAATCCATCCCTGCATGCCACCGGGCAACTGCGGCCAGTGGAAGTACATGTTTTTCATGATCCACTGGATGCACAACTCCAAGGAGACCAGGTCCTAGTGATATCTTCATGGCTGAGTGGATTTGGTTCCAACACCAGGAGTTTATCCACCTCCTCCCAAATGGACATCCTCCCAACCCTAACAGCAACTGGGCAGAGCGTTCATTTATATGTGCAAGCTGAGGTGCTGCCATGCTGTCTTGGTGGTATCTTGTCACAAAACTATGTTATGTTTAGAAAAGCTGTTAAACTTGCTGTCATGGCACTAAAGCCTGAAAGGGGTTTGATACAGTCCTAGGAGACCTCAGACTGTTATACAAGACTTTTTAGTGCAGATGGGGCACTTTTTATTCAGAAGAATTGGACTTGAAACTAATTTCAGGAAATTTGCTAATCTCTAATTATAAGTCTTTATCACATGATGAGTCATATTATTTGTAATTCTCAAGAGGCTGAGACGGCACTTATATTATTTTCATGTTTGTGTAGAAATTTACTATGTATATTGCTTTATTTCAAAATGAATTATAATAATATAAATTCTAAAATGTGGCAAACAATGTGCAGAAGTCATACAAGCACAACGGAAGCAGCTGTTCAGGGAGAACTACAACTACCTTCATGCTTTATTGATCATGTAATCATTGCAACTTTCTTACAACATCTGTCTCTAAATCAGTGTGAATTCAGTCTAGAGGACATGTAGTACTCAGGATTGTAATTCTATTTACTAGACCATGCTAATGCAGGTTCCATTGATTGACTCAAGGACAGGAAATAATGAATGTCATATATAAATTCAATGGCTAAAGAGAAAGGCTGGACAATGGTCAGATACACCAAGGTTTAACCACTGCTAATATAAATACATCAGCAAAAAAATTTGAGGATAAATATCATATGCTTCAATATACAGTTAAGCATTATATATATATATATATATATATATATATATATATACAGTACAGACCAAAATTTTGGACACACCTCATTCCAAGAGTTTTCTGTATTTTCATGACTATAAAAATTGTAGATTCACACTGAAGGCATCAAAACTATGAATTAACACATGTGGAATTATATACTTAACAAAAAAGTGTGAAACAACTGAAAATATGTCTTATATTCTAGGTTCTTCAAAGTAGCCACCTTTTGCTTTGATTACTGCTTTGCACACACTTGGCATTCTCTTGATGAGCTTCAAGAGGTAGTCACCTGAAATGGTTTTCACTTCACAGGTGTGCCCTGTCAGGTTTAATAAGTGGGATTTCTTGCCTTATAAATGGGGTTGGGACCATCAGTTGTGTTGTTCAGAAGTCAGGTGGATACACAGCTGATAGTCCTACTGAATGGAGTGTTAGAATTTGTATTATGGCAAGAAAAAAGCAGCTAAGTAAAGAAAAACGAGTGGCCATCATTACTTTAAGAAATGAAGGTCAGTCAGTCCGAAAAATTGGGAAAACTTTGAAAGTGTCGCCAAGTGCAGTGGCCAAAACCATCAAGCGCTACAAAGAAACTGGCTCACATGAGGACCGCCCCAGGAAAGGAAGACCAAGAGTCACCTCTGCTGCGGAGGATAAGTTCATCCGAGTCACCAGCCTCAGAAATCGCAGGTTAACAGCAGCTCAGATTAGAGACCAGGTCAATGCCACACAGAGTTCTAGCAGCAGACACATCTCTACAACAACTGTTAAGAGGAAACTGTGTGCAGCAGGCCTTTATTGTAAAATAGCTGCTAGGAAAGCACTGCTAAGGACAGGCAACAAGCAGAAGAGACTTGTTTGGGCTAAAGAACACAAGGAATGGACATTAGACCTGTGGAAATCTGTGCTTTGGTCTGATGAGTCCAAATTTGAGATCTTTGGTTCCAACCACCGTGTCTTTGTGCGACGCAGAAAAGGTGAACGAATGGACTCTACATGCCTGGTTCCCACCGTGAAGCATGGAGGAGGAGGTGTGATGGTGTGGGGGTGCTTTGCTGGTGACACTGTTGGGGATTTATTCAAGCTTGAAGGAATACTGAACCAGCATGGTTACCACAGCATCTTGCAGCGGCATGCTATTCCATCTGGTTTGCGTTTAGTTGGACCATCATTTATTTTTCAACAGGACAATGACCCCAAACACATCTCGAGACTGTGTAAGGGCTATTTGACCAAGAAGGAGAGTGATGGGGTGCTACGCCAGATGACCTGGCCTCCACAGTCACCAGACCTTAACCCAATCAAGATGGTTTGGGGTGAGCTGGACCACAGAGTGAAGGCAAAAGGGCCAACAAGTGCTAAGCATCTCTGGGAACTCCTTCAAGACTGTTGGAAGACCATTTCAGGTGACTACCTCTTGAAGCTCATCAAGAGAATGCCAAGAGTGTGCAAAGCAGTAATCAAAGCAAAAGGTGGCTAATTTGAAGAACCTAGAATATAAGACATAGTTTCAGTTGTTTCACACTTTTTTGTTAAGTATATAATTCCACATGTGTTAATTCATAGTTTTGATGCCTTCAGTGTGAATCTACAATTTTTATAGTCATGAAAATACAGAAAACTCTTGGAATGAGAAGGTGTGTCCAAACATTTGGTCTGTACTGTTATATATATATATATATATATATATATATATATATATATAGTTTAAATACATAATGGGTATCCGAAATGGAAGTGAAAAGTGTTCATTATTACATATACTTTTGCTTGATAGTTTTGTGTTTATAGTACTCGTACTAAGTATGTAAACCTCTTTAGAAATGCACAGAACCATGGAATTAATGGCACTATATCATAAAAATAAATAAATAATAGTAATAATAATTTAGTGGCCACTATTTTGAAGACATCAGCAGAGACAGCTACACAGGGTCAAAGTTCTGTTCCAGTATATTTTTTAGCCTTAAAAATAATATCTTCATTTTAGTTTGTATTACAGAGTTGAATCAAATATACTGTAGCTGTTGCCACATTCAACTAAAAATCTTGCTTCACAATGTAACACCTTTGTGTCTCTTTGTAACTTTTTCTGCCTGCTAGGTTTTTTTTCATTTCATGCTGCTGCAGTAGACTTCTGACCGCTATAGATCAATATCTTTATGACCTTAACAAGAATTAAACTAGTTATCTACCTTCTACAGTCTGTTCTCCCAAAGCCATCAATTCACTAAATCGTTTTGACTTTTATTGTAAATTCAGATGAAATATTGGCTTGCTCGCCTTTGACTTTTTGATCAACATTTTACTGCAAAGTTTTTCTAGTAAACAAACTGAAAATAAACTTTAGTTAGCAAGCTAGCTGGTCCAGTATTTGATGGCTTAGATTAAACATTTAACTCTCCAGTTAGCTAAACTTCCTTACACTTATGTAAGGCACATTTGACTTGCTCACAAGAAATCATTAAAGAAACCTGACTATTCATAATGTATTATGGTTTTCATTATTTAAGAGTAACAGTAATATTTAAGACATTTCCAAGAATATCCATTTTTGTATTATCATTTTTCCCATTATGATATAAAAATGAAGCACTGTCATTAAAATTCTCAAGATTGTCTTTTATGTTTTTAATATTCTTCATCAGCTGCTTTTCTTTTTTTAATTTTTAAGCCTTAATACACAATTTGTTAGCTATTGATTGATAATTTACACTTAATGTGATTTTTACATCACATTTACAATATTTTAGTCCAATGCCCTCATCTAACACCTTTATAACTTTGGTGAGAACCCAGGTGTAAATCATTACATAACAGGTATACATTTATCAATTTATGAAACTTAAACCCATGCACCCCCCTCCCCCGAACAATTCACTGCTGGTTTGGACTGGAAATACCAGTAGCCTAGCCTTTACTTTAGCTTCTACTCAATGTCAGTAATAATTTTTTATCTCATGAAGTGCATCAACATCTGGCATTCTCATCTGTCAGCTACTTCTTCAGTGACAGCATAACTAAGAAACTACATTAGGTGTATAAAGGGCTAAAAGCTTTATATTATTCAGACCTTGTTAATAAAAGTACCCTGCAAAAATATCCACTAGTGAAATTATGAAAGTGCCCAATTTTTAAAATAACCTTTACTGTTTAGGTAAAAAAAAAAAATTGAAATTACTTGCTTACTATGAAAAGCTTAGTGCATTAATGCTGTTAAACTTAACCAAATGTTACAACATTTAAAGGCATTAAAAATATGGAGCAACTGACTGAACAGATCTAGAGACCTAAAAGTGCAAAAAGTCTTCCTAAACAAAGAAGGACTTATAATACTGTAGCTTATTAAAGGGGTATGAAGGGAGAAATGAAGCTTACCAGTGCATCCCCTGCAGGGGATAACCTTTATTACTAATATATATCCAGACCCCACAAAGCCATGGTTATTAACTTTGTAGAGCACAGCAGGGAGGACCAGAAGTCTCACTAACGTATTACTAACGTTCTGACTCATAGTCACATGAATGAGCCCCCTCTACTCTATGGACATGCAGCCAATGTAGAGTGGAATTGGTGACGTCATACAGAGACAGCACGGTAGCAAGCGAGGCAGTGGTCGAAGACTTCCGTCACCATGCTGTACAGATTGTACACATTGGGGCTTCTGAGGAACCTGATTATACATTAGTAATACATTTTATCCAGTGCAAGGAATGCACTTAGAAGTTTTATTTCTCCATGCATAACCCCTTTAAGGACTTGGGTACACTACCGTTCAAAAGTTTGGGGTCACCCAGACAATTTTGTGTTTTCCATGAAAACTCACACTTTTATTTATCAAATGAGTTGCAAAATGAATAGAAAATATAGTCAAGACATTGACAAGGTTAGAAATAATGATTTTTATTTGAAATAATAATTTTCTCCTTCAAACTTTGCTTTCATCAAAGAATGCTCCATTTGCAGCAATTACAGCATTGCAGACCTTTGGCATTCTAGATGTTAATTTGCTGAGGTAATCTGGAGAAATTTCCCCCCATGCTTCCAGAAGCCCCTCCCACAAGTTGGATTGGCTTTATGGGCACTTTCTGCATACCATACGGTCAAGCTGCTCCCACAACAACTCAATGGGGTTGAGATCTGGTGACTGTGCTGGCCACTCCATTACAGATAGAATACCAGCTTCCTGCTTCTTCCCTAAATAGTTCTTGCATAATTTGGAGGTGTGCTTTGGGTCATTGTCCTGTTGTAGGATGAAATTGGCTCCAATCAAGCGCTGTCCACAGGGTATGGCATGGCGTTGTAAAATGGAGTGATAGCCTTCCTTATTCAAAATCCCTTTTACCTTGTACAAATCTCCCACTTTACCAGCACCAAAGCAACCCCAGACCATCACATTACCCCCACCATGCTTGACAGATGGCGTCAGGCACTCTTCCAGCATATTTTCAGTTGTTCTGCATCTCACAAATGTTCTTCTGTGTGATCCAAACACCTCAAACTTCGATTCGTCTGTCCATAACACTTTTTTCCAATCTTCCTCTGTCCAATGTCTGTGTTCTTTTGCCCATATTAATCTTTTCCTTTTATTAGCCAGTCTCAGATATGGCTTTTTCTTGGCCACTCTGCCCTGAAGGCCAGCATCCCTGAGTCACCTCTTCACTGTAGACGTTGACACTGGTGTTTTGCGGGTACTATTTAATGAAGCTGCCAGTTGAGGACCTGTGAGGAGTTGATTTCGCAAACTAGAGACTCTAATGTACTTGTCTTGTTGCTCAGTTGTGCAGCAGGGCCTCCCACTTCTCTTTATACTCTGGTTAGAGCCTGTTTGTGCTGTCCTCTGAAGATAGTAGTACACACCGTTGTAGGAAATGTTCAGTTTCTTGGCAATAAATCGCATGGAATAGCCTTCATTTCTAAGAACAAGAATAGACTGTCGAGTTTCACATGAAAGTTCTCTTTTTCTGGCCATTTTGAGAGTTTAATCAAATCAACAAATGTAATGCTCCAGATTCTCAACTAGCTCAAAAGAAGGTCAGTTTTATAGCTTCTCTAACCAGCAAAACTGTTTTCAGCTGTGCTAACATACTTGCACAAGGGTTTTCAAGGGTTTTCTAAACATCCATTAGCCTTCTTACACGGTTAGCAAACACAATGTACCATTAGAACACTGGAGTGATGGTTGCTGGAAATGGGCCTTTATATACCTATGTAGATATTGCATTAAAAACCAGACGTTTGCAGCTAGAATAGTCATTCCCCTTACATCCTACAGCAGCACAATATGGGGTATCTCTTCCCCTGTGTGTTGTTTAGGATAGTGGAACCTTTAATTAGCACCAAAAAAGAAGGTGCCTCCTACTGGCCCTATAAGAGGGCACAAGAGACCTCCCCCACGTGTTTTTTTCTGTCCTGTGTGGGACAGGTGGACGGAGGTCTCTTGTGACCTCCCGTTCCCTAGGGGTTTTTCATCTACTCCTGGCTTGCCTTTAGGGGGTACCTCGGTCCATTCCGATGTTTTTTCCTGCCTCTTCTTCCCCTCCAGTCCCGTGTTCCTGGGGGAAGGAAGCCTTTGTGCACCACCGCGGCCTACTTCCGTTTTTTTCGGAAAAAGTGCGGTAAGTTTGGAAATTGAAAATTTAAAGGCAAAATATGGAATTGATTTTTGCTGCTTGTATTTTCAGCCTCTGGCTTAGGCTTATGCTCCTCTATGTTCCATTATGGCGTTTGACCCATTTTGGTGCTGTATGAATGTTTCTTTGTTTGGCTCCTCCCCTCGCTGCTGGATTACATTTAAAAGGTCTTCAGTCCTTTACTTGTTGAGCTGGTGGTTTTTAGCTCCTCGGCTGCGGTTTGCGGTGGTTTTTTTTTCCTGACGGTTTTTCTCTTCAGTGACCGATTTAAAAAAAAAAAAAAAAGGTAAGGTACCCCTTGGTTTTTTCTTTCTTATGCGATGCTTGGCAATCTATCATTCTTCATTGTCATATGGCGTCATGGTCATCTCAGTTGACCTTTGTTAAACATTATCGTTTAGACGTCCGCAGTTTCCAGACAACTGCCTTTGGTCAGACAGTCCTTGACGTTGTAAGGCGAGGAAACCCTCCCTAGGGAGATTACTTGCTATCTCCCCATATTGTGCTGCTGTAGGACGTAAGGGGAATCGTTGATTGTAATGTCAATCTGTATTCCCTTAGTCCTGACAGCAGCACAAGGCTTCCCTCCCTAGAAGCTTGTTTCCTTTTACTTTATAATTTACACAGGGGGGAGGTCTCTTGTGCCCTCTTATAGGGCCAGTAGGAGGCACCTTCTTTTTTGGCGCTAATTAAAGGTTCCACTGTCCTAAACAACACACAGGGGCAGAGATACCCCATATTGTGCTGCTGTCAGGACTAAGGGAATACAGATTGACATTACAATCAACGATTTACCACATTAACAATGTATAGAGTGTATTTCTGATTCATTTAATGTTATCTTCATTGAAAAAAACTGTGCTTTTCTTTCAAAAATAAGGAAATTTCTAAGTGACCCTAAACTTTTGAATGGTAGTGTATATTGACATATGGTAGATTAATTCACTGTAGAAATAACTGAGACACACCCTATATCACTAAATCTGGTTGACAGAAATCACATAAGAGCAAATGCTGCAGAAACAAAGTCAATTAGATAGTTCTGTAACAAATTAGCCACTTGTGAACATACCCTTAAAGGGGTTGTCTCACAAAAGTACCACAGCTGTGTCTTTAGAAATGCTGCTCAATGAGCTGATATTGTCAAAGAAACATTCATGCAGTCCTTTTTTGTAAATTTACTTTTGCATGGTGCCCATTAAAATGAATGAAGCATTAAATATATGGCCAGTCTAACTCTATCAAAGTGAAGTTTTACTTAGCAAGTCTTCATTCTAGTAAATAGAGGGATCCCATGTGTTCTATGACATTGATATGTCCTGATATGGCATATGGAGTCTTGATGAGACAATCCCTCTTAATATGTTTTCAAAGTAATTTTTTTCTAAATAAACTCAAATAACATAACATACAGTTTGTAAGAAAGTGAAAAATTATTCTAAATAGGTTAGTAGGTTAATACAGTAGGCATTACAATTTCCTGTTAAACATATTTCGAAGAGACTTGGATGCAAACATTGATATATTGTACACATTCCAAACAGCATACATGTAGATAAATTAGACTGCATGATTTAATAATAATATTATTTGATTAGTCAAATATGAATAACTGAATAATTATTTTCTCATGATATAATGAGTACAGTTGTAAAATAAAATATGCCCAGATTAGTCTATTTTAATTTATATTTTAATTTTGTTTTGATACTGGTAATTGAATAACGTGATTAAAACTGAGTGTTACAAATTATGGTGCAGTTATCTTCTATAAAATTAATACGTTAATTAATATTAATTTATTTTTGTAAAGGAAATACCTCCCATAGAACAGAGGCTAAAACCAGCCATTATGGAATCACTTTTTAATGCTTTTGGACAAACCTTTGGTTTAATATCAGTCATTTTTGCCATAAAGCAGTGGTGTATAACCTGGTATATTGATGGTATAACCTGGTATAATGACTGTTCAACGGCCACAAATTAATTTCAGCATCAGGCATTCAAGAGATTTGACATTTACACATGTATTTCTTCTTTCAGACATTTGGAAACAAGATCTTCCCAGAACATTCCTTGTTTTTGACAGAAAGTATGTTGAGGGGACATAGTACAGAGGCATATAAGCAATAGCCCATATCTAGATAAAGGTATTTGTGGATATACTGTAGGCATTTGACACTGTCCCTCATAGACCTTTAATGAGTCCATTGGTTTGGAAAATATAGTTTGTAATTGGATTGATAAAACTGGTTAAAGGATCGTTTCCAGAGAGTTATGGTCAGTGATTGCTACTCAGACTGGTCCTCTGTTATAAGTGATATACCCCAGGGTTCATTGCTGGTTATCTAACTTATTTAATAGTGATATAGCACAGTCTCTATTTTTGCAGACACCAAGCCATGTAATACAGTACAGTCTATGCAGGATGCATGTAGGTTACAAGCAGACTTGGGATCCAATTGGCAAATGAGGTTCAATCTGGATAAATGTAAAGTTTTGCACCCGGGTAAAAATAATCTGCAAGTGATATATGTCCTAGGGGGAGTAAAGCTGGGTAAAGAAGGACCTGGATGCACCTGTAGATACTAGATTAAAAAACAGCATGCAATGTCAATCAGCTGCTTCTAAGGCCATTGGGATATTGTCCTCTTTATAAATCATTGGTGTGGCCTTATCTCGAATTTGGAGTTAATTTTTAGGCACCAATTCATAAAAAGGGTGTTGTAGAGTTGGAAAAGGTAACACGGAGGACCACAAAGCTGAGAAGGGGCATGGCAGACCTCAGTTATGAGGAGAGATTAAGTTAATTAAATTGTTTAGTCTTGAGAAGAAGCCATTAAAGGGAGGTATGATAACCCTTTCTAAATATATACAGTGATGGCCAAAAGTATTGACACCCCTGCAATTCTGTCAGATAATACTCAATTTCTTCCAGAAAATTTTTGCAATCACAAATGCTTTGGAAATAATATCTTCATTTAATTTGTCTTCAATGGAAAACCACAAAAAAAATTGTCAAAAAGCCAAATTGGATATAATTCCACACCAAACATAAAAAAGGGGGTGGGCAAAAGTATTGGCACCCTTTGAAAAATCAGGTGATGCTTCTCTAATTTGTGTAATTAACAGCACCTGCTACTTACCTGTGGCACATAACAGGTGGTGGCAATAACTAAATCACACTTGCAGCCAGTTGAAATGGATTAAAGTTGACTCAACCTCTGTCCTGTGTCCTTGTGTGTACCACATTGAGCATGGAGAAAAGAAAGAAGACCAAAGAACTGTCTGAGGACTTGAGAAGCAAAATTGTGAGGAAGCATGAGCAATCTCAAGGCTACAAGTCCATCTCCAAAGACCTGAATGTTCCTGTGTCTACCGTGCACAGTGTCATCAAGAAGTTTAAAGCCCATGGCACTGTGGCTAACCTCCCTAGATGTGGACGGAAAAGAAAAATTGACAAGAGATTTCAACAAAAGATTGTGTGGATGGTGGCTAAAGAACCTCGACTAACATCCAAACAAGTTCTAGCTGCCCTGCAGTCCAAGGGGAGAACAGTGTCAACCCGTACTATCCGTCGGCGTCTGAATGAAAAGGAACTCTATGGTAGGATACCCAGGAAGACCCCACTTCTGACCCAGAGACATAAAAAAGCCAGGCTGGAGTTTGCCAAAACTTACCTGAGAAAGCCAAAAACTTTTTGGAAGAATGTTCTCTGGTCAGATGAGACATAAGTAGAGCTTTTTGGGAAAAGGCATCAACATAGAGTTTACAGGGGAAAAAAAGAGGCCTTCAAAGAAAAGAACACGGTCCCTACAGTCAAACATGGTGGAGGTTCCCTGATGTTTTGGGGTTGCTTTGCTGCCTCTGGCACTGGACTGCTTGACCGTGTGCATGGCATTATGAAGTCTGAAGACTACCAACAAATTTTGCAGCATAATGTAGGGCCCAGTGTGAGAAAGCTGGGTCTCCCTCAGAGGTCATGGGTCTTCCAGCAGGACAATGACCCAAAACACACTTCAAAAAGCACTAGAAAATGGTTTGAGAGAAAGCACTGGAGACTTCTAAAGTGACCAGCAATGAGTCCAGACCTGAATCCCATAGAACACCTGTGGAGAGATCTCAAAATGGCAATTTGGAGAAGGCACCCTTCAAATCTCAGGGACCTGGAGAAATTTGCCAAAGAAGAATGGTCTCAAATTCCAGCAGAGCATTGTAAGAAACTCATTGATGGTTACCGGAAGCGGTTGTTCGCAGTTATTTTGTCTAAAGGTTGTGCTACCAAGTATTAGGCTGAGGGTGCCAATACTTTTGTCCGGCTCATTTTTGGAGTTTTGTGTAAAATGATCAATGATTTGACTTTTTTTTTCATTCTCTTTTGTGTTTTTTCATTGCAAGCAAAATAAATGAAGATACTATTACCAAAGCATTTGTGATTGCAATCATTTTCTGGAAGAAATTGAGTATTATCTGACAGAATTGCAGGGGTGCCAATACTTTTGGCCAGCACTGTAAATGTCCCATACAAAAAATATGGAGTAAAGCTATTCCATGTAAAATCCCCTTAAAGTACAAGGGGACTTGCCCTCTATCTGGAGAAAAAAAAAGGTCTAATCTCCAGAGGCGACAAGGCTTCTTTACTGTAAGGACTGTTTATCTGTGGAATAGCCTACCCCAGGAGCTGGTCACAGCAGCAACAGCTGACAGCTTTAAAACAGCTTAGATGCCTTTTTAGAGCAAAACAGCATTGCTGCTTATGGAAATGTATAGAATACTTATTTCCTTCACTCATTCCTCCAGTCATGCCATTTCCCATTCCTTGGTTGAACTATAGTGACATAAGTCTTTTTGCAACCATATTAAATATGTAACTATGTAAACAAAACACAAAATAACTTTTGATGTTCAGAAAGTTGCCATAGGGCCCCCAAAACTGAAGGGAAAACAGTTTTGGGGGCTTTTATTCTTAGTAAGCTACAAGAATATAATGAGTTTGTTGTTTGGACTAAAGTCTATGGGATTGTGAGTTCTTCACCTTTAACCCACAGGGAACCCACAGATTACTAATTTAAGAGTAGTCTCTATAAGCAAAAGCTGGCGCATGAATTGAAGACACCTAGTCATCATAATAGGGCAGCAGTTAGGAATGGTAGCCAAACAGGCCACTGGTTGAGGCAGCCAGAGTTAATAGACTCAATAGGTATACGCTGCAATACACGTGTATTGCAGTGTACAGGAGATTGTCAGCCCGTGCAGACGCATAGGCTGACAATCTCTATTCAAGGCAGGATCAACCAAGTATGCGGAGGGACAGCAATGAGGCAGACCCTGGGTAACTGGTCATGTTTGACCGCGGTATCTCAGGGGTTAACACCCGCGATCGGGGCTCTGCTCCGACCGGGTTGTGATAGAGGACAGTGTCAGCCATTACATATGGCTGACGTCCGCAAAGCAGGGTGCGCACACCGTTTCTGTGTGTGCACCATGCTTCCACCATGGTTTGTGAGAAGTCCTTCCTGGCAGAGCTTTGCTATTAGGACAAATGTCGGGAAGGGATTAACGTGATTCACCGCAAATTAATTTGGATCAAATCAAATTGTTTTGGCAACTTCAGAGAATCGGTCGAATCGAATTTTTGAAAAATTCGCTTATCTCTAGCCATAAGCAATATATAATTATTATTTCTTTTATTTTTCATTATTATAAATTCATCTTCTATAGACATTTTTGCAATCTCATGATATTAAGTTTCAAAAAGTTGTTAATCACAAGAGCCCTTTGTCAGAGCAAGGAGTTAAAATCTGAAGTGTTCTACAATAACTTTTGCTGTGTTCTCAGTTCCTGAAGTTATAGGCTAGTTTCCTGCTGTTTCTTTGATCCTGTGTTCATAGAGTGCTCTTCTAAATCAGTTTTGTTTTAGTGACATTGTGCAGATCCAAATTACTATTCATATCAATGATCACTTCCTAACTGTTGACATTTAAAGGGTATCCAATTTTATGTAAATAAACCCTATTCATTATTGACCTTGCTAGTACAGTATGTTGTGTTTTAGTTCTTCAACATATTCAAGATGTCCACCTGCTGTGAATAGAAACATTCTTGTTTATACTCTGAAAAATGTTTTTGTTTATTTTTTTAGGTTGGGGTTATATATATATATATATATATATATATATATATATATATATGTTTCTATATTATTTTTATCATAAACTCCATATTGGTAAACACCCCAAAATCCTCCTGTTTTAGAGATGCTGTGACCCAGTCATCTAGCGATCAACAGTGGGTCTTTGTCAAAGTCATTTAGATCTTTATGCTTGCCATTCTTTTGCCTCCAGTACATTTATTCTGAGAACTGACTGGTACCTTGCCGTCTAATATATCCCAATCCCTGTCAGATGCCATTGTAACAAGATAATCATTGTCATTCACTTTACCTCTTAGAGTAATGTTAATTGTAATTTTTTGGCTGATCATAAGTTTGAAAAAACATAACTGAAGGATAAAATGTTGCATTTAACATAGATGAATGAAGGAATCTTCATTTGTATTTGCTTTGTATTTACTCAAGTGCTGTAACAGTGTCTGCTCAGACTATATATATATATATGTGTGTCCTCTCTTACCCATCACTTGGCTGGACATGTCCAGATATACAGTATGTATCACAAGTTAAGCAGGTTTTCAAGAAGCAACAAAATCATGATACTTTAACACAAAGGGTTATGCTAACTATCCTTTTTGTGCCTATGTGTGGTCACCCACACACAGGGGTGAAGGTACAGGGTAGGTAGAAATGTAGTCTTTCAAACTGAGATAAGATAAGTGTGGATACATCCATATGTGAGCAAGACTTAAAAAAAAATTCTACTATTCTTCTGAGTTACAAATAACAAATTCGTTATAAACATGCAATTAGCTCTACCAATGTTAATAGCAAATACATGGAAATAAAATAGGTAATCTATCCTGATAAAACATGTATTATACAAACAGTACAAAGAGTATAAAAGTACAATAGGTCAATAACACATAGTGACTATTGTAATATTGCACAAATTAATTCAATGCTGCAAATCAAATACAGGTGAGATGGAAATTCATTTTTAATCTAGAAATACTGGCGAATAAACATTAGATGAAGTTTGGAAATATTTGAATGCCAATAAGTCTCTTTATGATGCTAGAAATGTGTCCTGTCAAAATCTAAGAATTGGTGTTATGCTTTACTTAGTGCATGACTAAAGGTATGTAAGTAAGATTCTTCTGTCAGTCACTGAAATGTTGCATTTGGCCAAGTGATCCTTAACAGATGACTATGCGGAGCAGAATGTTTAACGCTCTAAATGGTGGTTGACTGCTGGTGTAATTTGCATATTCATGCTGTAAGTGGCCATTAGTTTGCCATCTGCATGTTGATTCTCTCAACCCCCAGCAGGCACATTGCCTTTGGCTAAAACTGACATGACTTGTTTCAGAAATAATGTGATAAAGCTTAAATCTTAGCAGTGAATATGTTTTAAAGTCCTTTACTATGCTTAGCATGTATAATCTTATAGAAGGTTGTGTGGGAACCTGTGATCTCAAGTAATTCAAGCCAATCCCCCCGGAATTGGTTCAGAAAGTTATTTACCTGAAAGAAATGTTAACATAAAATATTGGTGCATGGTTAATTTACCTTCCATAATCTACTGTATAGATTTATCCCTCTTTAACTTAACTTTTCTCAATTGCCTTCAATGGCTATTGCTGTATATTACACTTTAGTGTGTCATCAGATTCAAGCTAAAAAGACCATATCTATACACAATGATATGGGGGACCTGCCTAGGTAACAACTCTGCAAATTCATTTATATATTTTAAATTAATTTTCTATATTTACAGGGTTAGGTATTTTTCCACCCTAAACAGGTCCCAGTGTGTGCAGCATCAACCAATAACCTTTCCTATGGTGCTCCTCAATAAGAGTCTTGTTGCTGAAAAGTCAGGTTATAAGATTTCAGAATATGCTAATTTTCCTTAACTAGTCAAAAGGGGTGGGAGGCGTTCAAGTAATCACATGCCATTACGTCATCCTGATAACCTACCTAACTGCAGGGCTCATGGATAAGTTAAGGTAAAGTTTTATAGTTAAGTTAAATTTGCATAAAGTTTTAAGAGCTTATAATGTGACTTTTGTGCAATAGAAAGCTTAGTGAGGGGCACCATAGGAAAGCTTGTTAGTTGCACATGCTTGGGTCAGTTTAGGGTGGAATAACCACTTGACAGGTTCTCTTTAAATGTGTTTATTTGTGGGCTTATAGCTGTAAGAAAGCAAAAACCCTGAAGAAAGTCCTTAGCTTCTTTCTTGTTAGCCCATCTGTTTTACTTGCTGGAACACAGTGGGTTCCCATTTAGAGATGGAACAACCCATTTAAAGGAACTCTAAATATCAAAATAAATGAAAAAAACAATCCTTCTCAAAATTAAGTCTGCAGAAATGAGGAGCACAGGGACCATCTAGTCTAGTATATCTCTCCCTCTATTATCATCACCCCAACATGTCATGTTGCTTACCTGGCATCCACTACACTATGGCCACCACTTACTGAGAACTTTGTTTAATGGTTCGTGCTTATGAGTAAGTATAAGAATTCTTGAGTGAGAGCAGGAATTCATATCCCATAAAAAGGATATTGACTCTTGAAGAAGTTTGTAGCCTGTACCCTTCAGATCCCCATTAATAGAACTATACCAGCAAAGAATTTGATTCTGGATTCTGCTTTAGAAAACTTCTGTCCCACCAAACTGGTAGTAGAAATTAAAGGAATGTATGTGTATAGCTATAGGTGATTTAATGTTCAAGAATGTTACACTGAAACAAAGCAATTCACTGTATGTTAATCGCAATGAGAGATTATTCAATTAGTACAATCCAAATATCAAAATAAAAAATTACATGTTTGGATTAATGTTAGACCTACAACACAGTTTACACCTCCTTCCATCTCCAAGCATTTTCAAATTATCTGCAAATAATTATGCACCGATGTACCTTGTATTTGCTTTCTCAAACTAATTGCATATTTTATCCATTTTTCACCTCCATGGATTGCAGGAACTTGTACTTGTCACTGAGAGCTTGTCAGTGTGCATATAATACATGAAGCAATACTGATAACTTTGTATCACTGTGCAGTTCAGTTCACATAAATCGTCAATGCAAATTTGGCTATGCAATTAGAATTAGAAAGTGTTGTTGTCAGTGATTAGCTATGACATTGATATTCACAACTTTTGACATACACTCCCACCAAAAGCCGAGCCAGTCAGTTAAAATTAATTATAAAGTTGGTTTATTCAAATGTTTAATAAACTGTTAGACAAATGTAGTAAACATACCACTAAAGCTACTAAATTACTTTTGAGATTTATATAATAGCTAGTAGAATTACCTGGCTTTGCACAGTTCTGTATATAGTTTAATTGTTTGTTTGTTTATGTGTGGTTAAAAATTTTGTTTAATATTGCTATGAAGCCAGGATCTTATACAATGGTTGAGTTGTTATGGACACCTGGTCTAAAGCAAAAAAGTCTGAATTTTTATGAAAACCCGGTGTAAACATGTGTGTATGTCAGCGAGGGGAAGAGCTTCAAGCTTGTATTGACAAATATGGGTCATCTGATGTGATATGGAGGAAGGCCATTGATGTGGAAACCATATTTTCTTATGTGACTATATGGCACCAGTTTTTATGGAAAACTGGTGCCATATTTTGTGGATATGTCAGTGGGTTGCAATGGAAATCAGGTCTAAAACAAAAATGGCTGGGTTGTTAGAAAAACCTGTGTTTATGTCTATGAGGTTAACAAAGATAGCATGTGAGCTTCTATTTGCTAATACGAGTCATCTGATGTGATATAGAGGATGGTATTGATGTCGAAGCCAATGGTAAAATATTTGCTTTATTGAATATGTTGTCACGCTAGAACTTTTTTTTTTTAATTTCATATGGAGTGTCTACAAATTTGGGTCATACAGCAGTTGTTGGCACATATTACATGTCTGCTGTGATAATGTCCAATCCTCCGATAATAGCTGATGACAAAGAACAACAAATAGTGAGTGCTAAATACATATACTGTATATATATATATATATATATATATATATATATATATATATACATTGACGAACAAATGGGTAAGACTACCATCATTTTATAAACAATCATCTTGGCTATCTCAAGCTTAATTTTGACTTTCAACTATTTAGTATTTGACTTGATATGTAGATTCTTGTCATGTAACTGCATTGTTACTGTTTTGCTCCTAAAAAGCTAAATTGTCATTTTTATTATTAATTTATAAATTCACTTTTGGCTTTCAACACTGTCTGAATCCTTCTGGGCAAGGGCTCGATAATATTCAAACACGTCTAGACCGAAATCTGATCCCAGGTCTCTTCTACACGTTCCCAATGTTGACCAGTATGCACCAACATTGGGAATGTGTAGAAAAGACCTGGCTTCATCACAGCCCAGTCTATTGAC
Source organism: Leptodactylus fallax (assembly GCA_947044405.1). Lineage (NCBI taxonomy): Eukaryota > Metazoa > Chordata > Amphibia > Anura > Leptodactylidae > Leptodactylus > Leptodactylus fallax. The sequence goes on from CAMRHE010000020.1 coordinate 7,968,829, forward strand.
TTTCGTCTCATTGCTCCAAATCACTGCTTTCCAATCTTCTACTGTCCACTGTACTTTTTTACAAGCTGGACCATTGAAGTCGAGGCTTCTTCACTTTTTTTTGGGTAACCATTCCAGACTTGTATAAAACATGTCACATTGTTCTTGCTTGAATGTCTGTGATCTCACTATTATGAAGCATACGAGCCACCTCCACTGCCACATTTGTTGTTCCAGAACTGATAGACTGACTTGTTGACTCTGATATTTTACCTGGATGTATACCTCTTGGCTGTAGAATGAGCTGGATGATCCCTGATTTTCACTTTATGGTAGACTAAGATTCTGATACAACTACTCCCTGGATGAATGTTGTGTTTGCAAACTCACCAGAATGTACCAAACTGTTGATTTGGCCACTTGTAAAATTTTCACTATCTCCCTGATGAATTTCTTCTATTTTTTCAGCCTAATGATGGTCTGTTTCACTTCCATTGAGAGCTCCTTTGAAAGCATGTTGTGGGTTCACAGCAACAGCTTCCAAATGCAAATGCCACACCTGGAATCAGCCCCAGACTTTTTACCTGCTTAATTGATGATGGATTAATGAGGGAAAAGCCCATGCAGCCCATTAATTATCTTTTGAAATAATTGCCCAATTACCTTTGGTCCCTTGAAAAAGAGGCAGCTACATATTACAGAGCTGTAATTCCTAAGCCTTTGATCCAATTAGTATGTGAATACCCTCAAATTAAAGCTGAATGTCTGTACTTTTTGTATCATGAATGTCAGACTATCTTGGAAGAATAAAAAATAAAAATAAAAAAAATCAGCAACAATTGTGTGCTCTGCCTACAGAGTCAACAACTTCACCTGAGAGGCAGTAACCATTTCAGTTACATTTTTTTATACACAGTTTCCTTAGTTTGCTATATTCTGACCTAGCACTGCTTTTTAATTTAAGGGTTAATGATCTCATGACAGTGCAGGGATGCTTGTCTTACAAACTGTATCATATTTCTCAATAAACAGATGGGTGTAGATTTATGATACTTGGCTTACAGACATCAAAACAGATCAAAATTTTTGAGCTGACCTGTGGGCCCCTTTACTCCATGGGCCCCATTGCTTGCTATGCCTCCATGGTAGGTACACCTTTGAGTCTGTATACAAAGTGATGAAAAATGTAGGGTAATATCTAGTGTAAATTCAGGGGAATTGCCAAGCTAAACATTTATAGGGTAAGCCTTTTCAGGACAGTAGCCCCTTGTAACTCATCCAGAATAGGGTAAGGCTTTTTTCACATAGGGTAAACTAGGGAGTGTGGTCCTATCCATAGCTTCGGATAGCCTGGACACAGTTCAACCCCTTACTGGCACGGTACAGTATCAATGGAAGGGATTATCCCTTAATTAATGGTCTTGGTATAGTGGTATTCTGAATATGTCATCTAGGGTAAGGCTGGTTTTTTTATGAAAGTTGCCTGTTTTTAACATTTTTGGTCTGAGGTTTTATGATATCTATTAAAAATTTTTTTATGTAAAGTTGTCATCTTTTTCTCTGTTCATACACCCTATAATTATGATGTTGCTGTAATTTTTCCCGTGCACAGCATGGCAAAACATTTTTGTGTTACATTAGTGGTAATAACAATATAATGCTAATATAAATTTGACTGCTAATGCTTTTATATACTGTACTGTATTTATGTAAAATTGCCATTAAAATGTTTCATTAAATAATTTACATGGAACAATATATACGTAGCATGCAGCAATTAATGTATGAGCCATTTCATTGACCTCCAATCAGAAGCAGTTTTTGATGTGTTCCTTTACCCATACAAATAGAGTAGAAGCCATATAAGGAACTTTGAAGGTAATCTTGTCTTTACATCTCTTCCATGTTACTATAGAAATAATGATTATTTTTAATATAAAGATATCAGCTGGAAACTTTCTTACCTCCCAACCATCTCTCACACATTTATTCTTAAAGCTAGTTTTTATGAAAAAAGATACAGTACAGACCAAAAGTTTGGACAAACCTTCTCATTCCAAGAGTTTTCTGTATTTTCATGACTATAAAAATTGTAGATTCACACTGAAGGCATCAAAACTATGAATTAACACATGTGGAATTATATACTTAACAAAAAAGTGTGAAACAACTGAAAATATGTCTTATATTCTAGGTTCTTCAAAGTAGCCACCTTTTGCATTGATTACTGCTTTGCACACTCTTGGCATTCTCTTGATGAGCTTCAAGAGGCAGTCACCTGTAATGGTCTTCCAACAGTCTTAAAGGAGTTCCCAGAGATGCTTAGCACTTGTTGGCCCTTTTGCCTTCACTCTGCGGTCCAGCTCACCCCAAACCATCTCGATTGGGTTCAGTTCTGGTGACTGTTGAGGCCAGGTCATCTGGCGTAGCACCCCATCACTCTCCTTCTTGGTCAAATAGCCCTTACACAGTCTGGAGGTGTGTTTGGGGTTATTGTCCTGTTGAAAAATAAATGATGGTCCAACTAAACGCAAACCGGATGGAATAGCATGCCACTGCAAGATGCTGTGGTAACCATGCTGGTTCAGTATTCCTTCAATTTTGAATAAATCCCCAACAGTGTCACCAGCAAGCACCCCCACACCATCACACCTCCTCCTCCATGCTTCACGGTGGGAACCAGGCATGTAGAGTCCATTCGTTCACCTTTTCTGCGTCGCACAAAGACACGGTGGTTGGAACCAAAGATCTCAAATTTGGACTCATCAGACCAAAGCACAGATTTCCACAGGTCTAATGTCCATTCCTTGTGTTCTTTAGCCCAAACAAGTCTCTTCTGCTTGTTGCCTGTCCTTAGCAGTGCTTTCCTAGCAGCTATTTTACAATAAAGGCCTGCTGCACACAGTTTCCTCTTAACAGTTGTTGTAGAGATGTGTCTGCTGCTAGAACTCTGTGTGGCATTGACCTGGTCTCTAATCTGAGCTGCTGTTAACCTGCGATTTCTGAGGATGGTGACTCGGATGACCTTATCCTCCGCAGCAGAGGTGACTCTTGGTCTTCCTTTCCTGGGGCGGTCCTCATGTGAGCCAGTTTCTTTGTAGCACTTGATGGTTTTGGCCACTGCACTTGGGGACACTTTCAAAGTTTTCACAATTTTTCAGACTGACTGACCTTCATTTCTTAAAGTAATGATGGCCACTCGTTTTTCTTTACTTAGCTGCTTTTTTCTTGCCATAATACAAATTCTAACACTCCATTCAGTAGGACTATCAACTGTGCATCCACCTGACTTCTGAACAACACAACTGATGGTCCCAACCCCATTTATAAGGCAAGAAATCCCACTTATTAAACCTGACAGGGCACACCTGGGAAGTGAAAACCATATCAGGTGACTACCTCCTGAAGCTCATCAAGAGAATGCCAAGAGTGTGCAAAGCAGTAATCAAAGCAAAAGGTGGCTACTTTGAAGAACCTAGAATATAAGACATATTTTCAGTTGTTTCACACTTTTTTGTTAAGTATATAATTCCACATGTGTTAATTCATAGTTTTGATGCCTTCAGTGTCAATCTACAATTTTTATAGTCATGAAAATACAGAAAACTCTTGGAATGAGAAGGTGTGTCCAAACTTTTGGTCTGTACTGTATGTATGTACATAATGTGTAGCATAATAAGGTCAATTAACCCCTTCCTGCTGCCATTTTTTGCTTTTGCATTTTTTTGTCCCACTTTCCAAAAGCCACAACTTTTTAATTTTTTTGTTCACAGAGCCATATGATGACTTGTGTTTTCTTGCAACACAAATTGTACTTCCTAATGGTTCCATTAAATGTTCTATACAACGTACATGGAGGCTGAAAAAAAATCAGAATGTGGTGCATTGGGAAAAAAATGTAATTATGAGATTAGTGTAGGCATTCCATTTAATCCTGGACAACCCCTTTAAAGAGATACTGGGACAGATTTACTATTGAAAATGCACTGGAATTCTGTACCAGAAAAAGTATAATATGTGCTTTACTCCTGATTCTTTAACTGTTTTAGATTTAGTTTCTTACAGTTGCTGCTCTTGTTGGGAAAGGGGTGGGGCTTAAGTTGAGATACTGAGCAGTGAAAATTTGGTGTTTTGTGGTTGGAAACTAGTCTACTACTCAATCTAGCAAAGTGACAGATTTCTCATCCATCATCAGTCACCGTAATAAATCTGGCACATTCTAAAATCTGCCACTGTCTAAAACAGACAGTATTAACAAATCTTCTCCACTGTGTCCTGTTGCAGAAGCTTAGAAAGGTTAAAGTGAAATTTCCACTTTATACAAGGTTGCTTGTAAATTTGTAAATTGGATTTACATCATTTTTTTTTAATACGTACCAACTAGTACTACCTAATAATCAAATTACTCCATTTAGTGTGAGCAATGTTGGCTATTAGGAAACATTTATTTTGTTAAATTTTTCTTGAACAATCCTTGATTTTTGTTTAATAGAGTCCATCTGTTGGCATCTTTGCCAAACAACTGAATGAAGGGGCTGCAGTGCTCCAAAGTACCATATAACCTTCATTGTTTGTTCAGACACACTGCCATGTATACAGTTATTGCAGTGTCTGGTAGCTCAGAGCATTAACAAGAAGCTGCAGGCACTGCCATAAAAGAACATTAGAGTTCCAAAAAATCCCTTTATGGTAACTGGCTGCAGTTAAAAAGCACTGCAAGAAAGGATTTTCTTTTTCTGTAGAGTTTTCCTCTGCAGACTTTCTGCTTCCATTATACCTATACAGAAACCACCAGCATTTCCATAGGTATAATTGACATGCTGTGATTTGCAAAAACGCAAGTGTTTTTCAAATCACAGCATTTTTGCTGTGGTTTGTTTTCTGCAATGTGTGGAAGGGATTAGCCAGAATCCCATCCACTTTACAGTTAATGTAAATCATGGCGTTTAAACAACGTGGGGCCCCGACCTAAGGCTAAGGTCCCACATTGCGGAAAAGCTTCTTTTTTGTTGCAGATTTTGCTTCCTTTTTTGAGCCAAACCCAGGAGTGGCCACAAAAGCAATTGGAAATATTAAGAAAGCACATATTTTTCTCCCTTCTTTTCAATCCGCTTCTGGCTTTGGCTCAAAAAACGCAGCAAAATCTACAACAAAAAAATCAGCTTTTTCACAATGTGGTGCCATAGCCTGAAAGTGATAAGATTTTCTGTGTTGCAGTTGAAGCAGTGAAAACAATGATATTTATATTAATAGTCATGAAGATAATTCTGTTTCAACCAATTTTTGTTTTGCAGAAAAATAGCTATGCTTTTCATAATCTTTTGTGCTATATTTTCTCCGTAGAAATTCAGTTCAAATGGTAATTTAAACATAATTTTTCTTATTGGACTCATTCTTATATAATGGTTGACATGAGAAAATATTTGATTTAAACATAAAGAAACCAGGAGTTGTATATGTTGAAAAAAATAAACTTTTTTTTTTTTTTTTTTTTATTTTGACTTATCCTACAGTGCTGTTTGTAGGAAACTTCACCATTTTCCATTCATAGCAATACATTTTACATTGTTAGAAAATGTTTAACATAAGCAAAGTCTTAAAATATGGTGCACTTAATTTTACAAGATGGAAATGTCTGCCTATATGTTTTACAGAAACAGTCCTTTTTTCATATTTAGGCTGCATTAACTTCAGTAGGTAAAGTTGGTAGACTTCTACATATATAAAATACCTAAGAATAAGATAATGAAAGATAGTAAAATGTCATAATACACTGTTTTTCAGAAAGGCTCATTATTAGAGAACCTGTATGGAGCTTCAGTCTATTAGATTTCTTTCTAAGATACTTGGAACTTCAAACACAAATGGATGGTAACATTGTTAGACTGCGGTATATAAAGAGCCAGATCAATGTCTGTGAAGGCTCTTGGACAAAAAGGTGTAGGGCTTCCTTCTTTTTTGGAAATAAGAGGTGGATATAATGGCTAGTTTTGTTTCTAAATTAATAATGTCAAAAAATCATGTCAATTTACTAAATGTATTACATTTAATTTAATAAACAAATTTATTAAATTTAAGTTAATAAAAACTATCCAAAACAGAAAATGCTTGTCTATTCAGAAAATAGTTCATATTCCGAATGAGCTGACAGGTGTTAGAAGCTATAAAGTATGACTTGGGTAATTAAAATGTTATTCATGACTATGATGTTGACTTTGGTCTTGTTCCTGGAATATGCTTCTGTCTTATTCTTTAGTTTTACTCTTGGTATTGATTTCTAATGTGCATCTGACTATGATTCCATCTGATTTTCTGGCTTGCTGCATCATAATTTCTATTCAATTGAGAACTCTTGACTTTGTTTCTTAAACCTTGCTACAAGTTCTTGGCTGTAGCACACCTATCACCAATAGGAGAATATTCTGACCTGGTAATCCCAATCACGAATTCATTTCCTTTATGGACATGACTGTATTTCTACATGAAGGCCCTGTATCATTTATTAGCAATAACATGGCTGTGTCCTGCATAGTCATCTGCTTTACATACATGCTAAAGTGACATATGGTTATTTACAAATATGTAGATATGCCCACATAGCCACAATCAATGCTATAATGGAATTATATCATTGGACTGTTAATGAATGCTGGATTGCCTTTGACCTTTCCCTGTGCTCTGAGGCTTATTTATCACGCTGGTATGTTCACTCTACAATAGGACAACATTGTAAATTGTAGCATAAAGCATATCAGTAAGTGGCTTAAATGATTACTCTTATAAAACTAGCTGACCCTTTTAATGTTGAAGTATGGACATAGACCATATTCATAACTTTACTTGCTAAGTAACCTTTTTTTCATATTTTATGTCAATTTCTGCCGTAGCTTTTGGGAAAGTAATGAAATAGTTTGCATTTTTGAATATAGCGTGAATGTGAGAAAAGCAAGGTTCTCAGCAAATTCTTATTAGTTAATCTTTAATTGACTTTAATTTTAGAAGAAATGTGGAATTATTTTGTTAAGAGGTGTTAGGTGTTATAATTGTTATAATTGTTAAAGGATTAATTTGTATAGTTTTCACTTAAATGGTTTATATTACAATAATAAAGGACTTTTCATGATGATACCACTGAGTTGATGGTACAGTGCCTTTGGATTAATCACTATAGGACCAGAAAAAATGTAGCTATAGTGTTTGGTTGTGCTTTTAAATTATTTAATCATTACATGGCCCCTTCTTAAAGTAGAGCCTCCCTGGACAAGGAGATAAACAGGCAAACATAAGGATTTGAATAACTTCGGTAAGGGACATATTCTGATAGCTATATGGTTGGGTCAGACCATCTGGAAACTGGCTGGTTTTGTGGCTGTTCATAGCATGTTTTTTTTATATCATATGCAGTAGATGGTTAGGTGTAAATGCTATCTACATCATGTAAAAGAAAACATCCACAATCTGATATTAAAATTTATATTGATGTGAGAGTAAAGTAGAAGCCTTATGGTCTGTGATCTGTACAGTATGAGGATTTACAAGAAGCCCAATGCACCCTGCATCTCTTCTGACCTCACAAACCTCTTATGGTGTGGACCTGTGCAGAAACCTTAAAGGGGTTTCACTAGCTCAAAATACTGATAAGGATAGGTCATTAATATCAAATTAGTGAAGGTCCAACACCCAAAACCCCTATCAATCAGCTGTTCTCAGCACCTGAGCCAATGCAGGAAGCAGACACCTCTGTTCTCTGAGTAGTGGCCAGACCAGGTACAGCAGATCAGTTACTATCTATATCAGGGATAGGCAACCTTTTTTGCTCGGCGCGCCGATTTCCATTAAAAAAATCAAAGTTGAAGTATTCTGAGTGCCGGTCAATAATTGTAAGTCTGACGACCCCTGCACACGGTATTATGTCACATAGCAGCCCCTGCACACTGTATTATGTCACATAGCGGCTCCTGCACACAGTATTATGTCCCATAGCGGCCCCTGCACACGGTATTATGCTCCATAGTGGCCCCTGCACACGGTATTATGTCCCAAAGTGGCCCATGCACACGGTATTATGTCCTATAACGGCCCCTGTACACGGTATTATGCCCCATAGCGGCCCCTGCACATGGTATTATGCCCCATAGTGGCCCCTGCACACGGTATTATGTCCTATAACGGCCCCTGTACACGGTGTTATGCCCCATACCGGCCCCTGCACACGGTATTATGCCCCATCATGGCCCCTGCACACGGTATTATGCCCCATAGCAGCCCCTGCACATGGTATTATCCTCCATAGCGGCCCCTGCACACAGTATTATCCTCCATAGTGGCCCCTGCACACAGTATTATCCTCTATAGTGGCCCCTGCACACAGTATTATCCTCCATAGTGGCCCATGCACACAGTATTATCCTCTATAGTGGCCCCTGCACACAGTATTATCCTCCATAGTGGCCCCTGCACACAGTATTATCCTCCATAGTGGCCCCTGCACACAGTATTATCCTCCATAGTGGTCCATGCACATAGTATTATCCTCCATTGCGGCCCCTGCACACAGTATTATCCTCCATAGTGGCCCCTGCACACAGTATTATCCTCCATAGTGGCCCCTGCACACAGTATTATCTTCCATAGTGGCCCATGCACACAGTATTATCCTCTATAGTGGACCCTGCACACAGTATTATCCTCCATAGTGGCCCATGCACACAGTATTATCCTCTATAGTGGACCCTGCACACAGTATTATCCTCCATAGTGGCCCATGCACACAGTATTATCCTCTATAGTGGCCCCTGCACACAGTATTATCCTCCATAGTGGCCCCGGCACACAGTATTCTCCTCCATAGTGGCCCCTGCACACAGTATTATCCTCAATAGTGGCCCCTGAATGCAGTATTATCCTCCATAGTGGCCCCTGCACACGGTATTATGCTCTATAGTGGCCCCTGCACACTGTATTATCCTCCATAGTGGCCCCTGCACACTGTATTATCCTCCATAGTGGCCCCTGCACACAGTGTAATATTCTAACTTTTATAATATTCCAATTGTGACCACTCACTAGCTATTATTATCTTGTGGGGTCTCTTCAGACCCCAGAGTATAATAAGCGGAGGGCCAAGAGAGGTGACAAACATAAAAAACAATGTTACTCACCTTTTCCTGCGCTCCGCAGCCGCTGTGTTCTCTTCGGGAACTTCTCCCTGACGTCAGCAACCGCTGATTGGATCTCAGGGGTCACGTCGCGTCATTATGCGTAATGATGTCGGACGTCACCCCTGAGGCCCTGTCAGCTGTCTCTTACGTCAAGCAGAAGCGCCTGAAGAGAACACAGCAGCTACAGAGAGCTGGGAAGGTGAGTACATTGTTTTTTATGTTTGATCATCTCCCGGGGCTCCGCTTATTATACTTGCGGGTCTGAAGAGACCCCACAGTATAATAATAGCAGTTTCATTTTGGCCGTGTTTGGTCCAATCAAAACTGCTGGGTGAGGACTCCCGTGCCAGGGAAATAAGCCTCGCGTGCCAAAAGTGCCGGGGGTTGCCAACCCCTGATCTATATCAATGGGACCTAAGCTGCAGTGACACAGTTCTGCTACTATACAGAGCTGTCTGCTCACTTTTCTATTCTGTGCCCAGTTAGTTGAATTGGTGCCAGATGTCAGACCCCACAGATCTGATCTTAGTCAACATTTTTAGCCTGGAAAATCCCTTTAATAGAATGTGAGCCAGGATGATGAGATAAGGTATAAAAGTAGTCCAATTAAATCATATCATCACATTGTAAGTATTCCTATATGATGGACTGTTCCACAGACGCTCTCCAGAGGGGAGACAGAAGCTTCTTTAAATAGTGATGAGCAGACAATTCCTGTCAAGCAGCAGATTAAGCTCATAGTTCAGGCTCCCTAACTATATATTTATAGTCTGTCCAGGAGCTGGGGAGAAGCTGGATTGTATGAATATGAATGCAGTAAACAACAAAGAAGCCTGGAGAGTGACAGACAATCAGGTGAGGTGTGCAGGGATGGAAAAAATGGTCTTTGCCAGAGTGCTTCTTTAATTGACCGAGATACATCACACTGCAGCAAGATATCTTATCACAGAACACAACACAGGTCTGTACTATTTCTCACTGAAGAGACACAGAGGGGTACAGAGACATATTTTTATGTATTCAAATTAGCTCCATCAGAAGTAACACTGCTGTCTATAAATGAGTAATTCAGGTGTAGTTGGTATGAGCTCATTTGAATACTTTTTCTCATTCAGCATTGCCTGAAAAATAAGTCTTCATAGATAATTGTGTCTTTTCAATTGGAAATGGTACCCCCTACGATGCTGCATTTAAGGCATTTCATCCAGCAATGCAGTAACTATGCTCTGTACAGATGTAGTTAAGCACCCTGAGACATTGTTGAGTACAAATGGTTATCTCTGGCTTTGCCGGTGTGAGCAACAATATCAATTGAAAGAGTTTAGTTTCTGTGCAACAGTGTTGTTAATGCATTATGTATTCAGGTAAACTTTGCTGCATCTGTATTTGGGCGCTGCCTTTTGTACAAATATATTCACACGTAAATGATCTTCAGTTTGGTTCACCAATGCAATTTCTCATTAAACCAATTCAAAACAATATGATATGAGTATCATGCAACAAAAGCTGCGAACATACAGGTGGTCTCGGACTATGTTTACTTTACTGCACAGACAACATTGTCCTGAAGAAAGAGATAAAGTTATCTGAACAATAAACCTTGGAACTAAAAAAGCTACTAAACAGGAGGAAATAGGCATATAGCTCTGAAAACGGTGGCCAGATTAAGTGCAAAGGGTGATAAAAGGAAATCTTTGAGAATGTAAAGACAAATATGGTAGGAAGCTAAAAAGCAGTCTGCAGAAAAACAACAAGCGAGCTGTATGTTAAGAAGATCTGTATGTTAATGCTGTATGTTAAGCAGATCTCAGGTGCGGTAGTGGCATGCCAAACAAGCTCAACTTACACTTCAACAGATTTAGTGACAGTGGGCTTCAGGCAGGTGATCGTGCAGAAACCAGGCCATCACCAGTTGAACAGAATAGGCAAGAAGGAGATCTGGAAATAACTCTGGAGGGCATCAGGAAAGAGTTGTGTAGGGTTCAACCAAGGAAAGCAGTGGGCCCAGATGGAATAGTCGCAAGGGAGGTACAACATTACAATATTATATAACAGAAGCATACGAGAAGCATTTCTGCCACACTTATGGAAAAACCTTGTATTGTCCCACTCCCTTAAAATACAAAACCAAGGGAATTAACAGACTTTCGTCTGATTTCACTCACCTCACTGGTAATGAAGGTACTAGAGTGGCTGGTGCTTCAGCAACTATTACAAAAGGATAAGGACCTCTTTAGAGGTACTACAATTTGAATACTGGACAAAGATTGGCGTACCTGCTGCACAGAATTTATTATATTGTGATATACTTCTGACTTAAGGCAGAACAATGGAGATGATCATAACATTGAGGAGGAAGGGTCAGGAAGCTAAGCCATTAATAACTGAGGGATATGAGATTTAAAACTACAAATTCTTAGGAGTTCATATTGACTGCAATCTGGACTGGAGTAAGCAGGTGGATATAACAGGCAAAATGGGTAACAAAGGACAATATGTCCTGAGGAAATTGAACTCCTCTATTGTATGCAATAAGACACTGGAGATCTTCTATCACACTGGTTTAGCTGGTACCATATTCTTCGCAGTCACCAGCTGTGGATGTACTATCAAAGAGAGGACAGAAACAGACTGGAGAAACTGGTGAAGAAAGCCAGTGCAGTGACAGGCACCCAGCTAACCAGCTTCTCACAGACAGTGGAGGGGAGGGATGAAAATGGTATCCATCACGAAGATTCTGGAACATCCCCTAAATAACACAATTATGACACAGAGTAGCAGATTTAGCAGATGCCTACTTCAACGTTGTTACAGACTGATGAGAGGTTTTAAAGATGTCACTACAGCCATCAATTTATACAACAGTGCTTTTAAGGTTAGGTTGGAGGGAGGGTATGTACAATTCTAGGAACCCATTTTGATTTTTCCTATACTGCTTCTATACTGTTATTATGGATTGTGCTTTCGGTGGTAGGCTATCTCTATTGTACAAATCCAAACTTATCCAATAATGTGTCTAATTGCAAGTATCCATTTCACATTATACCCTAAAGTACCATCCTCTGTACTATATCCCATGGCATTGCATTGTATTGTATTGTAGTACATACAGCTGCTATCATTGCATACCAATTTTCCTGCAAGGATTAATAAAGTTATATTCTATTCCATTCCATTCTATTCTATTCTATTCTATTCTATTCTATTCTATTCTATTCTATTCCTACCATACAAAAGACACTAGGGCAGATTTATTAATACTGTCATAAATTTTACAGTTTAGAACTAACTAGCTGAGCCATATATATTACAGTGGCTCATGCTAGAAGATAAATTTGGTGCATCTTTAGCATCATATTACCACCTGTTTGGCTTGCTTTCCATCACTTATTTGCACAATTTGATGAATCTTTGACTGTGCAACTTTCTGCTGACACATGCTCCCTTATTGTCTAGTGAACCTCTAAAAATGCCTAAAACACTTAAAGTAGCTGTCCAGGATTGGGAACCATCGCTGTGGAGGCCAGTGACGTATGGGAGTGATGTCACTGTTTACTTGCCAGCAGGCACAGAGGTCACTGATTGTTTTCAGAGATTGCGTGAGGCACAGGACTCCCGGCAGCTAGGCATCAGCACAAGACTGAACTGACACCAGTGGCAGACAACAGAGCACTGGGGAAAGGTGAGTATTTTTTTTTTTATTTCACACCTCCACCGGTGTTAATGTGCATTTTGATTATTAATCTGTGTCCCCTGCAATATGGATTCAGTGGATGTTAAAGGTGGTGGAAACCCTGGTGGAGATTTTTAACACTGTTGTGAACAAACCTTTTTTCATTGGTTTTCAGTCAATTTGTTGCTAAAAGTTTATTTCATTTGGAAGAATTCCATACTTATTACTTAGAAACAAAATATTTACAATTCACCCATAAGACATATTTCACAAATTAACATGCGTCTGTGAAAAAGCTCTACATTACATCTGAACTTTGATCAAGTTAGCCTTTGTAACGTAATTGTGCATCAGGTGTACACAAAGAAAAGATTGAAGACTGCGACATGACACTGCATTCCCTGATCAATTTCTTTCCACCCGTTTTCATATTGTTTAAATGATAGTTCTTTAATATGGAACTAATCTTAGTTTTAATCTGTTCTGTGCTTGAAATAAAATCACTGTCAAGGTTTCTGCATATATCCAGAAGTTGGTATCAGATAAATAAATGTCTGTCTCCCAGCTATATAATTTTGAAGACCACAAATGCTATTCTGAAGTTGTCATTCAAACAAAGAGTATTAAAGAGATAGAATGAATGCAGAACATATCAACATGATAAACGTCCTTATAGAAGAGGCTTTGTTCTTTTGATGTTTTTCTATTGACTTGGCAGATGAAATGGAAAAGTAAAGTACTTGAAATCAAATAGTACTTAGAATAAATGTTAAACACATTTAATATTTACTTGTCAGAACTCTTCCTTATTCTGCTGAGAACACATTATTTAACCTTTTGGAGGACTGGTTCATTACTGTGCAAAGTCAGTTTTTAACATGTTTTTATTATTATTGTTTGTAATGCAAACTGAATAAGTTTCTGTGAATAAACTGGCTGTCGGTCCTTCAACTGATCAGGTATTTATGGCCCATCCTAATGATAGTTCATAAAAACCTTAAACCTGGAAAACTCCTTAAGGCTGAGGCCCCACGTAAAGACAGCTTTTTTTGTTCCAGATTTTGCTGCGTTTTTTTTTAGCCAAAGCCAAGAATCGCTACAGAAGGAATGGGAAATATATAGGAGGGACTTATACTTCTAACTTCTGCTCAATCCATTCCTGCATTTGGCTTAAAAATTGCAGCAAAATCTGCAACAAAAAAAGCTGCGTTTGCAAACGTGGGGCCTCAGCCTTAAGGGTGACTGAAGAAGTTCCAATAAATCCAGGTGAGACATGTTCTCTAGGTGTTGGGTGTTAATAAGGGCTCCAACAGGCCACTATGCCTAGAAATGTATGGATTTATTCACAGTTAACTGATCTCCAACTTGGTAAAAGACTCTAATTTGCTTTGAAACCAATACAGCATAATATCATGACTATGGCTGGCCTTAGGCTGGATGGTGCCCCATGCAAATTCCTCTTTTGGTGGTTCCCCATCCATCATAAGAGAAACAGAATATATATACAGATTTAAATTTGAGTTAGATAACTTAGTATATTGTGATAACTCATAGCAACACCATTGAAATCAATGGAAAAAAAAATTAAGTTAAAGTGACTAACATCCATTTACTTAACACGTTAAAAGTCATGTGTCCAAAAGAAAAAATGGAATGGCACTGCCCTAGTCCCAAACTTGTAATCAGTCCAGCACTTGGAGGGACCTTTTAAAGTTTTAGTGGTGCTCTCCCTATTTTCCAATACAGAGCCACTTTCCAATCACAAGGACAAAAAGAAGGGGGGCACTCACCAGATCTTCATATCATAAAAACACCTTTATTCCTCTGGCCCAAATTGAATTATTTACCCATTATAAATATGTCTCCCCTGGGTCATCCGTTCAATTGAGTCGGATGTGCTCCACATGATGCCGATTCCGAAACGGCTTAGGGCGCCGTGACATTGGAGTCGGGCCCCGAGTCCATGAATGCACAAACCTGAGGCCCACCCCACAACACCGTAACCAAACCCCGAGTCTGTACACGCACCTTATGCCATAACAACAGCAACGGCAAGATGCTACAGGGCCTTGCGCATTCTGTAATATTGGAACTTTGCTGCGCACCTGCACATATGTCTAACGCTGCGATCGCAATGGTGACACAGAACTAAAAGTGCAAATTAATTTAGCCACCTTGTGACAGTATTAGTTTCCACTAGCTTTTGAGTGGAGGGTCCTAACTGACCAAATATACACATGGGCAAATGAAAATAGACAGAAGCCCAGGGGTAAGGTAACTGGGAATAAACCTAAGACATTACAAACAATGCATCCATATATACAGTACAGACCAAAAGTTTGGACACACCTTCTCATTCCAAGAGTTTTCTGTATTTTCATGACTATAAACATTGTAGATTCACACTGAAGGCATCAAAACTATGAATTAATACATGTGGAATTATATACTTAACAAAAAAGTGTGAAACAACTGAAAATATGTCTTATATTCTAGGTTCTTCAAAGTAGCCACCTTTTGCTTTGATTACTGCTTTGCACACTCTTGGCATTCTCTTGATGAGCTTCAGGAGGTAGTCACCTGAAATGGTTTTCACTTCCCAGGTGTGCCCTGTCAGGTTTAATAAGTGGGATTTCTTGCCTTATAAATGGGGTTGGGACCATCAGTTGTGTTGTTCAGAAGTCAGGTGGATACACAGCTGATAGTCCTACTGAATGGAGTGTTAGAATTTGTATTATGGCAAGAAAAAAGCAGCTAAGTAAAGAAAAACGAGTGGCCATCATTACTTTAAGAAATGAAGGTCAGTCAGTCTGAAAAATTGTGAAAACTTTGAAAGTGTCCCCAAGTGCA
Organism: Leptodactylus fallax; assembly: GCA_947044405.1. Taxonomy (NCBI): domain Eukaryota; kingdom Metazoa; phylum Chordata; class Amphibia; order Anura; family Leptodactylidae; genus Leptodactylus; species Leptodactylus fallax. The sequence continues at coordinate 7,984,492 of CAMRHE010000020.1, forward strand.
GTGGCCAAAACCATCAAGCGCTACAAAGAAACTGGCTCACATGAGGACCGCCCCAGGAAAGGAAGACCAAGAGTCACCTCTGCTGCGGAGGATAAGTTCATCCGAGTCACCAGCCTCAGAAATCGCAGGTTAACAGCAGCTCAGATTAGAGACCAGGTCAATGCCACAGAGAGTTCTAGCAGCAGACACATCTCTACAACAACTGTTAAGAGGAGACTGTGTGCAGCAGGCCTTCATGGTAAAATAGCTGATAGGAAACCACTGCTAAGGACAGGCAACAAGCAGAAGAGACTTGTTTGGGCTAAAGAACACAAGGAATGGACATTAGACCTGTGGAAATCTGTGCTTTGGTCTGATGAGTCCAAATTTGAGATCTTTGGTTCCAACCACCGTGTCTTTGTGCGACGCAGAAAAGGTGAACGAATGGACTCTACATGCCTGGTTCCCACCGTGAAGCATGGAGGAGGAGGTGTGATGGTGTGGGGGTGCTTTGCTGGTGACACTGTTGGGGATTTATTCAAAATTGAAGGAATACTGAACCAGCATGGTTACCACAGCATCTTGCAGCGGCATTCTATTCCATCCGGTTTGCGTTTAGTTGGACCATCATTTATTTTTCAACAGGACAATGACCTCAAACACACCTCCAGACTGTGTAAGGGCTATTTGACCAAGAAGGAGAGTGATGGGGTGCTACGCCAGATGACCTGGCCTCCACAGTCACCAGACCTGAACCCAATCGAGATGGTTTGGGGTGAGCTGGACCGCAGAGTGAAGGCAAAAGGGCCAACAAGTGCTAAGCATCTCTGGGAACTCCTTCAAGACTGTTGGAAGACCATTTCAGGTGACTACCTCTTTAAGCTCATCAAGAGAATGCCAAGAGTGTGCAAAGCAGTAATCAAAGCAAAAGGTGGCTACTTTGAAGAACCTAGAATATAAGACATATTTTCAGTTGTTTCACACTTTTTTGTTAAGTATATAATTCCACATGTGTTAATTCATAGTTTTGATGCCTTCAGTGTGAATCTACAATTTTTATAGTCATGAAAATACAGAAAACTCTTGGAATGAGAAGGTGTGTCCAAACTTTTGGTCTGTACTGTATATACTAACATGGAACATTAGTACTAACAAGAAACATTGCAGCAAATAGATTGTTATAAATACATTAACACATTATTGTGAAGAACCATGCATCGAAAACATTATTGCTAACAGTAACCAATATAAGTATCTTGAAGGTTGATTACAAACAGTATTTCCACTGGTGACTTATAAAATAGTTACTAAATGGGTCTCCCTACTGTGTATATATCCAACAGAAAAGGTCAAGAAAATACAGGGGGAGAGGCCCTAGGAGACAATGTAATGCAATTGTTTTACAAAAACATGCTTTTAACTTCTTTATCATTCAAGTTAAGTGGTCCCACAGCACCTATTTTGAGGATCCATTTGGCCTCTTTTTGTAATAATAACTTATGCCTATCACCACCATTCTGTGGTATCAGAACAAGCCTGCAAAGATTAACTCTCCTGCATTGCCACTATGCATTTCTCTCACATTTTGAATCAACCTTGGGGACCCCTATCTAGAAACAATAGCTTTAAAATGTTCCCAAAATCTAATATATAGGCACATAATGGTCTTTCCAATATAGAAAAAAAAAAACCCATAGATTAAAAAAAAGCATATACTACAAATCTGGTGAGTGCCCCCCTGCTTTTTGTCTTTATGATTAAACATTGAAAGTCAAATTAAACTTGACTATATATGTATCAATAAAGTCTGGCTTATTTTGAGTCTAAAAGTCGGGTGTTGGGCTTTCTCCATACACATTGGATGACGGCTGTATAATACAGCTGGCACTCGCCGCTAACAGCGGCGATCCGTGCTTACACAGATTGCAGCTGTTAACACTTTAGATGCCATGGTTAAACGCAGATGTGAAATCTATAGTGCACAGGCACTATGGGTCCCACCATATTTTCCCAATCGCCTCCCTCTGGAATGTCATCAGAGGGAGGGAGCCAATCGGTTGCCATGTCAGCCAGGAGCCTATTGAAGGCTCCCAGGCTTGTGATTATATTAGTTCTATTACACATTGCCATAGGCATTAGTTTTGCAGTGTATAATGTGAGCGATCAGACCCCCTAGGGTTCAAGGTCCTTAGTGGGTATGAAAATATAAGTAAAAGAAAAAGAAAAAAAAAGATATAGATCACATATAAAAATAAATAAATAAAAAAAAAGTAAACATAAACAATTTAGGTATCCCTGTGCTCAAAAATGCCCAAACTATAAAATATTAAAATATTTATCCCATACTTTTCCTCCTATAAAAAAATGAAATAAAAAGTGATCAAACATCAGAATTTCCTCCAAATGGTATAAATAAAAATGGCCATCTTGTCCTGCATAAAAATACGCCTTACCCAGCTCCATACACATAAATATAAAAAAGTTACAGGTGTCACAATATGGCGACAACATTTTTTTTTTCTATTTTTAAAAGGTATCAAAACATTACAAATACTATATAAATTTGGTGTCACCATGATCGTACTGACCCAAAGAATACAGGTAACATGTCATTTTTACCACATAGTGAATGCCGTAAAAATTGACACAAATGTGTTTTTTATCCAATTCCACCTCATTGTGAGTTTTTTTCCAGCTTCCCAGTACATTGCACAGGATATTGAAGGGTGCCATTACAAAGTACAATTTGTTTCACAAACAATAAGCCATAATGTAACTCTGTGAACTTAAAAATTTAAAATCTATGGCTCTTTGAATGGGGGGAGGAAAAAACAGAAATGCAAAAACAAAAATTAGCCGTGGCATGAAGGGGTTAAATAATTGTTTTCTTTTTAGATTAGACACAGGTTGCAAGACTATATATATAAGCAGCAACCAAAAATATTAAGAACCAAATATTTTTTTCAGATTAGCACACTGTCACACTGTGTATTGGTTGAGCAGAGCAGAGAAAAAACCCTAATGCAATGCATTTTTTTTAGATTAGCACAGGCTGTGAAACTACATATTGGGTGTACAACAAAAATTATGGTTAAATAATGATTTAAGAGATTTTTTTTCATATTAGCACAGGCACAATGAGTGTTTTTCTGTAAGAACAGCAGTTTCTATGTATTTAATGAATAAAGTGTTGTCAGGTGGTGCTAGAATGTCGCACTGACTCAAAAGACACGTGTCGCTTCTATATTTTTCCTGCGCAATACATGTGGCGACGGCCATTTTAGTTTGTCCTAGATAAATCGCCATTTGTTTAGTTTAATTAAAAAACAAACAATTTAGAATATTCAGGTCAAACCCAGTTTGTAAGGGAGGATGCAACTGTATGCAGTCTATTACAAATACTGAATCAAATGCATGACCATAATACTGCTGTGAGAATGAGGCTCAAGTCACATGATCATGGTGTAGGATCTGCTGGTTAATATACATCAGCAGTCACAAACCAGCAGCTTGGGAGCCACAAGTGGCCACTGTGTGACTCACCATGGAAACCCTCACTCATGGCCAAAAGCACTGGTTACAAATATTACATGAATACTGGCAATACTAACTAGGTATCTGAATCTCTGAAATCTTTGCAATTTCATCATTTATTTCTCCAAGTGTACTTACTTTTTATAATTTTGGCTCTCGACCTCCAATCAAAGTTAAGGGTAGCTCACAGTGAACAAAAGGTTGGTCGACCGCTGATATAGATGGAGTAATCAAAAAGACCAAATATATAAAAAAAACAGTCACACTTTCCTTTATGAACATTCACTGACTCCCTAATCACACTGCTTACTAGGTGACCGTCTCCTGGAAATAACAGGAGCTGTAAAAAGTGCTTTCAGTAGGTTTTTCCTTGTGTTATGTTCCACTTAGAAAGCATTGAGTGCAGCAGATTTTAAAATGCTTGACTGACTGACATAAATATTGCTGCTATTGCTTTGTTGTCATTTTTTAAGCTTTTTTTTTTAAAAAATGCATATATCAATTTTACCTGCATCAACTGAGCAGATAGTATGGTAATTTTTTTTCTCTTTTTACTAAAGTAAATGTTCATGAAGCATATAATAATAGTTTATGCATATATATAGCTCAACATTTTTCCAGAGGACATACTCTATACTGTAGCGAGACATAAATAATCTGTAAGTAAAAAATCAGCTGCTAATGCTGCTGTTTTAATAATCCAATTGAAAAAAGCCATTTTTAATATTTTAGCAGCAGATATCTCTAGTCATAAATAAATTTGACCTATATAGGAGAATTAAGTTTGCTATTCAGGTCTGGAACCTACCTTCAGGACTTGTTTGCAATATTTAACACTTAGCTGTTCTGAATTCAGCTCCTCCTGCCTAGAATACATTCCAGTTACTGTATATGGATCTATGACTTTTTTAATACTTGAAAAACTTTCAGGTATTTAAGAATCAAAAATAAAGTGTTATCAGCTAATATCCATTGAGCCATTATACACCTTTAATAAACTGAGGATTGGTACACCTTTCCTCTTGCCTAGAGATGTTCAAAAAAAAGGATTGGCTTTAAAAAAAACAAATGTTTAAGTTCCTTTTTCAGTCATTGTGAGTAATGAAAATTTTTCAGCAAATTGATCATCTTGCACCACTCATCTAGTGATATCTTGACCCAAGCAGAAAGGTAAGAAAGGATATAGTTATCATAGTTACAGGTTATAGACTTAAGGAGGACCTTTCACGTCCTCTGGAACGACCCTGCAGACAGTACTGTTCCATAGCATTGTATTGTCAGTGGGGGTGTTCCTTGTACTTGTACTTGTACATATGCCCTACTAGGTTCCCAACTTTGTGTACCAGAAGAGAAAGATACTCTTTAGGAGTCGTCTGGCAGACCAGATGCATCCCTGCAGTATTGAATGACCATTCACTTCAGTGGTCACCTTTTATGTTACATTCTCATACGTATACATTGCATGGGTGACCATTCACTTGAATGGCTGCCAGGTCTGGCAGGCCAGATGTATCCATACATTACATGGATGACTGTTCACTGGAATGGTCACCATGTAATATTATATTTCCCCTACAGCAGCTGTTGTAAAGCTGGGTGCTTCCTTACCTTGGCTGAAGATGTCTAGATATGTCAGTTAAGAGAAGAACATGTTTATGCAATGTATGACAAAGTGATATGCTTTCTTTCCTATACAGATGTAACAGATCTAACTTGAGTTTCTGCGGCATGATAGCTTGCTGTTGTGTGGTATCTTATCCCAGAATACAACAAAAGCCATTGGAAAGTCATTAACACTCTGAGCCACAGTGTTGTTAACTTGTTAAATGTCAAACTTTGTTACATCTGTATCTGTTTATGTGCATCCACTTAGTGGCTTTGTTGGAATTGAAGCTTATCAATACTTTTGCTAGCTTGTCACAATGTTTTATTGAATTGGTTTCATGAGAAATTTGAGTCCTTAACCAAATTAAAACTAAGTTAAGAATAGACACATCTGTAGTAATGTCAGTCTAGACAATGCTTCCGTTGGAGATAAGATCTAATAAAAACTTTTTGAGAAAGATGAGCCCAATCAGTGACAATCAGATAGTCACCGGATCAGCTTCATTCATGAGACAAGCCCTTTAACACAAAATCTCTCCTAATAAGCATTGGTTACTCTAAACTGTGCACTCTGGAAATGATAACAGTCAAATATTCTATTACCTGCAGAAAGGTAGAACTGTTTGGTGCTTCTCGACCTTATTAGAAACATGTTTGAGTCTTTCCTTTCCAGAATCCTTGTTGAAAAAGTGCACATAAACTTTCTACTGCAAGTAGAAAACACTAAAAGATGCTAAAGCCATAGTTAACATTTAAAACACTTAAAACATGACTTAAAAGTGCACTGACTTACAATTCACAGTTTTTAACAGGAAAAGGAAAGAGGCCGCCTAAAAACTGCTTTGATTGTCAATCCTATATACCAGTTCTCTGAGATTTAATGAGAAGAACATTTTTACTTATGTCACCTGCACAATAAACCCATGAATTTTCTATCCTATTTGTCTCAATTGTTCAATGGCAATGTTCCTCAAGAAATCTATTTTGGAAGAAATGCCTCCTAGCTAAAAAGCACACAGCTAGAAGGCATTTATACCAATGGAGAATTGCAACATTTCCCACCTCATTTTCAAAAGATTTGCAAAAAGTCAACGGCATATAAAGATTTTTAATTCACAGCAGTTACAAAGAAACACGTGACTAAAGTGATTTAGAATGATACAAGCACAAAGTTATATTTTCCATACATACGAGTGGCATGTTTTAAAATCTGAAAATCATTCACCTAAGTCCTTGTTGATCTCATGATCTTTTTCCTCTTTCATCCATTGTGGTAAATACTATAATTGCAGAACTAATTTTCCTGTTTTCTTATTGTGATATTTTGTATTGAAACTACTTCAAAACTAGTAAAACTTTACTACTAATAATACCACAACATAACACTGAAAGAAACAGAAAATCATGAAATACAAACATTTTGATCGAAGTGAGTAAAATGTGCAGGACCAAAGACAAAATTGTTCTTGTGGTGATCAGAGCACTAGCTACCATCAAAAAAGGGGAATCATACATCCTTGGAAAAGCCCTCTGTTCCTACTCAGTACATAGGCCACCTATAAGCCACTAGAAGAAAGCTGAAATAATCTAAAATTATAATAATGATAGCTTTTTATTAAACTAATAATGATTTTAAAAAGCCCTCCTATACATGTACCTCCCAGCCCACCATAATCCTATGGTATGTTAAGGACCAGAAATAGAAGAATTCACAGCACTCCAGTGTTCATTAAGTAGAAGTCTTTATTATTTCCATGATGTCTGTTTCATAAGGCAGCCGCAGGTTAATTTTATTAACGAAGATTTGTGATTGATGAAGATTGATGTGTGAATTTGTGAATAATGAATTAATGTAAGAATTATATAGCTGCAGCAGCACTCACTGACAGCAATATCTTCCTGTGCCCGCCTAAACCACTAATACATCTGACCCCCTCTCTAAATCTATCTTTCTCTATATGTCTTACAATTTATTGTAAATCTAACTACCTATTCTCCTCTCCACTATGAAACACAATCCTTGACTCTAATCCACTATCTATTTGTATGTAAGATGTTGTGTTAAGTGAAGGACTTGTAGTTTGCGACCAGGAATCCCCATTTAAGATAAACCTTGTACCATTTAATGTATGGATTCATGCTATGTGCATTATACTTCTATGCATTGTATAGATAACGTGTTTGTTGTGTATTGTATGGTTGTATAGCAATGATGACTCTACTGAGTCAACTTGCCATTTCTCATTCTAGCATGTTGTGGAGAAGAGACAGTGCAATGATTCCCCTACAGGCAGAAATCACAAAAGTTTCAGATTCAGATCCTAAACTTTTGAGAAATTTTTAATTTATTCAAAGTCTGTCAAATCAATTCATTCATCTCTAGCAATAAACAGTGCCAAAGTGACAAAAAAATTTGACACTGAAATATGAAACTAGGAAAATTGTAAAACTAAATTTATATGTACAGTCATGGCCTAAAGTTTTGAGAATGACACAAATATTCTATTTTCACATGATCTGCTGCCCTCTGGTTTTTATGTGTGTTTGTCAGATGTTTTTATCACATACAGAAATATAATTGCATTCATATTATGAGTAACAGAAGCTTATATTGACAGTTAGAATGAGTTAATGCAGCAAGTCAATATTTGCAGTGTTGACCCTTCTTCTTCAGGACCTCTGCAATTCTCCCTGGCATGCTCTCAATCAACTTCTGGACCAAATGCTGACTGATAGCAGTCCATTCTTGCAGAATCAATGCTTTAATTTTGTCTGAATTTGTTGGTTTTTGTTTGTCCACCCGTCTCTTGATGATTGACCACAAGTTCTCAATGGGATTAAGACTTGGGGAGTTTCCAGGCCAAGGACCCAAAATCTCTATGTTTTGTTCCCTGAGCCATTTAGTTATCACCTTTGCTTTATGGCAAGGTGCTCCATCATGCTGGAAAAGGCATTGTTGAGCGCCAAACTGCTCTTGGACGGTTGGGAGAAGTTGCTCTTGGAGGACATTCTGGTACCATTCTTTATTCATGGCTGTGTTTTTAGGCAAGACTGTGAGAGAGCCGATTCCCTTGGCTGAGAAGCAACCCCACACATGAATGGTTTCAGGATGCTTTACAGTTGGCATGAGACAAGACTGGTGGTAGCGCTCACCTCTTCTTCTCCGAATAAGCTGTTTTCCAGATGTTCCAAACAATCGAAAAGGGGATTCATCAGAGAAAATGACTTTACCCCAGTCCTCAGCAGTCCACTCCCTGTACCTTTTGCAGAATATCAGTCTCTCCCTGATGTTTTTTTCTGGAGAGAAGTGGCTTCTTTGCTGCCCTCCTTGAGACCAGGCCTTGCTCCAAGAGTCTCCGCCTCACAGTGCGTGCAGATGCACTCACACCTGCCTGCTGCCATTCCTCAGCAAGCTCTGCACTGCTGGTAGCCCGATCCCGCAGCTGAAACACTTTTAAGAGACGGTCCTGCCGCTTGCTGGTCTTTCTTGGGCGCCCTGGAGCCTTTTTGGCACCAATGGAACCTCTCTCCTTGAAGTTCTTGATGATGCGATAGATTGTTGACTGAGGTGCAATCTTTCTAGCTGCAATACTCTTCCCAGTTAGGCCATTTTTGTGCAGTGCAATGATGACTGCACGTGTTTCTTTAGAGATAACCATGGTTAACAGAAGAGAAACAATGATGGCAAGCACCAGCCTCCTTTTAAAGTGTCCAGTGGTGTCATTCTTACTTAATCATGACAGATTGATCTCCAGCCCTGTCCTCATCAACACCCACACCTGTGTTAATGGAGCAATCACTGAAACGATGTTAGGTGGTCCTTTTAAGGCAGGGCTGCAATGATGTTGAAATGTGTTTTGGGGGATAAAGTTCATTTTCTAGGCAAATATTGACTTTGCAAGTAATTGCTGTTAAACTGATCACTCTTTATAACATTCTGGAGTATATGCAAATTGCCATTAGAAAAACTGAAGCAGTAGACTTTGTAAAAATTAATATTTGTATCATTCTCAAAACTTTTGGCCATGACTGTAGGTCTTTTGAAAAAATTTTCAATGAAGATTAAATAAGACTATTTTCATGCCATATTGTTTTCATATTTTCTCTTTATAATTTATTTATCTCACATGTGTCCGATTACTACTATTTATACTGTACCCTCTTTAATACTACTAAATGGACCATAGGATTTTCCTGCCGGCTAGTTAATTGATGTATTTCATTATTCTGTGCGCTCCTAGCCTCTTATCTACAACCTAGCAGTGCTAAAAAAAAGCTTTATTTTTTGAGTGTCTTTTCTAATCCCCTCCCCTCTTTATAGACTAATATGGAGAAAGTAATTGCCTGAAAAGTGGAGAAGAAAGCATATTTTGTTTATGATATATTACAAAGTTTTATATATTAACCTGTAGTATTAATTTATGAAAAGTTGTCTATGACTGTAGGTATGCTTTAACTCCTTCATGCAAAATCACATACATGTATGTGATTAGTTATAAGGGGCTGTATAAAGAAATTAGTCTAAGACCACTTTAAGAAAATGACTTTATCTCTAAACATCCAGGTCACAGACAAACTACAGAAATCCTCTTTGTTTTTCTATATAGAGAGCACTAGCCACAGACACTAATGTACCATTCTGCATAATAAAGATTCTCTTTAACATTAAAGGGTACCTGAGTTTTCAGGACAAGTTGAAATATGCACAGGTTCTTGCTGGGCAATATGTTCTATGTGTGTATAAGCCTTCATACATGATTTTCTATCAGTTTTTCTGTTACTAATAGCTCCATTATGGCTATAGCACATTTTACATTTCTCTCTCAGTCTGTGGGCATGTACAATGAGGAGGATCCCCCTCCCCTATCCATTACTACTACTACTAGTGGTTTCTTTAAATATAATTTTGTCACTTTAAAGTAACATGTAAAATAGAAAACACAAAGCTGAAAAAAGCCCAAGAGAGCATAATACACTTTAGGAGTTCCAGGAAAACTGGACAGCAAATACAACGCATGATGCAGCTAAACACATCCCTGACACAGAAGAAAAGCAATCTGAGCACCTTAAATTAAAGCGGCTTGCTGACCATGTCTAATTTCTCATCTGCAATAGCACAAACAGCTAGTCACAAGTATATAAGAGTACATACATCTTACATTCTCCTTACATTATAGAAACTGTAGAATTTATTCAGTGCTTGCTGTGCTCAAAAAAAGCTGTCTGTACATGTGCTATGCGGGGATCAGACCCTTTACTCACTATGAAAAGTCTGTTGGTATCTATGGACAGTCCTTCTCTAGTAACTAAGTGAAAAGTAAATTAACTAGAAGGGACACTCCTAGTAGCAGCAACTTTAGGTAGGTTTTTCAATTAGAAAACAGCATACTTTTTTAAAATAAAAGTGCAATACATTTTGGTCCAGAATCATATACTATGTTAAAAGAGATTAAATTTAGAGAAAAAAAATACAAATTCATATAAAATGTATATATAAAAAATATTTTCTGATCCTTTTATGTACTGTACATCTGTATATCTTCATATATATAGCTAGTATATAGAATTATTAATAGTACCTGTCACAATTTCTAACATGTTTGTTTTAGTAAATGCTTCTATTCGCGATCATCTTTTTTCATAACTTTGTGTTGGGCCATTTCTCTGTTATTCGACCAGTAATATATAAATAAATAAATAAATGCAGTGTGAGTACAAACACAGTCTGACATTGGTAGTACAGACTGTATGAGATATTGGGCATACTCCCTACTAGTAACACACAGCTGTCAATGTATTTATAGATCTCATTTGTACCACAAATCACTGCAAAAACAAGACAAAATTGTGCCTCCCTGTGTTTCATCTACTTTAGTGTCACCTACTCTTGCATGCCCTTCATCCTGGCCCTGTTCATGAACATATAAAAGATTTACATTCAACATCCTCAATACTGTCTATATATATATAAATATTTCACTGTAAAGCTGCCTTCACTGTGCTGAGAAGATGACTTTTCAGTCTTTTTTCTTAAACGAAATCAATACTAGTACAAGTGATATCAGGAATTGCCAGTTCCACCTGTTGCTGTATGTCTTCTTTTTGTTGATTACTATAACTTTGTATAATTGGTTCTGGTTTCAGAAAATGTTACATTCTTAAAGTTGGCCTTGACAAATCACATTGTGTCATATAACTAAATTAGGTCTTTTCATTTGTAGTTTTAACTGCGAGGTTAATTAAATTACCCTTTTGTATAATTATATGATAAAGACCAAAGCAAAATGAACATGAAAAAATAGTAGCATACATATTTATGTAACACTAACTGCTACAGCCTACCAAGAAATCAATAGATTGTAGCTCTAAGGATTAGTTATCTCATCCTAACATAATTAATCATTGAAAGAAAAGAAACCTAAAGGAAAGAAAGTAGCGGAATCTGAGTGATTCTGCATTATTATTTTAAGCACAGACTTGGAAGAATTTGTTATAAACTATTAAATTATCAGGCTGTGATAAGTGCACTTTTAAAGTGTACCTCCAATTATAAAACATTTTTTCATAAATGAACAGTGCAGATAAATATAAGAAACTTTGCAATTTATCTTATTAAAGAAATATGTCTTTTCCTTCATTTATCAAACTGAGTTACTTTTTACATCTGTGGGGGAAAGGCTGCTGGAAAAGGAACACTAATAGCTGTGGATGCTAAAATCTGCTGCACTGTGAGTCAGAAATCTCTTTTAACACTGCTATGTTTCAAAATAAGACTCTACAACTGCACAGAATAAGGCAATAAATCAGTTACCAGCCTCCTCCTACCTACTCCCCTCTCCATAGACTTGTGTGTGTGAGATAAATACTGAAACTGACTCTATATAAATGAACAGTCTGAGTGAAGATAAGGAGGAGGAGAGCAGCATAAGAAGTGCAAAAGGAAAAATATTGAATTAATCAGATATATTACAAAGTTTCTTATCCTGTATTATTCCTGTATAAAGTTTTGTTTTATAATGGAGGTACGCTTTAAAGGTGTTTTTTTTTTATTAATGCATGTGCTAATATTTCCATATATCTGTCACTGTGTTACATTACCCATGGAATTGCAGAAGGGTCATGTCCATAATACACCAAATCTGTATGGATTAATGAAAAGCCAAAAGTGTGAAAATTCAATCTCAAGTCATACTACACAACTGCATATGGCTTTGCAAGAAAGATAGATAGGGATCTGTCATAAAGGGAGTCTGTCAGCAGTAAATTGGTTTTAAACCTAATCCTAGTACCTTGTAGAGGTGATTTTAAAGTTTTCAAATATTGCTCTATTATTCAGTTTTGGAGCTAAATGTTTTATTAGATTCCCTTTAACAGCTTTATGAACACAGTTTTTCAGGTGAGGTCTAGCAGGGAAGAATATACATTTATATATATATATATATATATATATATATATATATATATATAATAGGTACATACCTTATATAGTGCTTCCTGTCATTTACTTAGACTCTCTATCATTGTATCTATCTACTGTACGACTAAGGCTCTGTTCAGATCTTCATTATAAACATTATAAATCTCTTTAATTATTAGTATTGAACCTGCTAACTTTCTCCCACCTATCCCGGTGTTCCTGTATCTATTAAAGGCCATGCGTTTAGTCCTTCTCTGGATGAGCAATGTGTTGTGAAGCATGCATTTTGTTTTATCCTGGTATCTGACTGTCCTGTTTGTTATGAAGTTTCTGAGTTCTGTGTGCATGCATGGTGCTCAGTTGTTTTTATGCCAGAATTGTTGCCTTCCTTGTTTTTATGCTTGTTCTGTTCTGTTTGTTTTTATCCCTGTTTTAGCCCTGGGCTTTCTGCAATACACTTTGTTACCTGTAGCTTCTGGACTTCCTGCAATGTGTCTGTTTTTATCTCTGTGTGACTGTGTGGTTTTTGTTACCTGTGGTCTTTTTCATCCAACTGCCTCCCAATATGGTTGCACTTTTCACTTTCTAGTTTTAGACATATTTATAAATCTGTTTTATGGGCTTTCAAAAATCTGTCTCACTTTCTGACAAGCCAAAATTCTGGCTAACTTTCTAATGTACCAAAATTCTGGCAAATTTTTCCGATGAGCCAATTGAATCTTCAACTAATTTTACAATATTTTAAACTTGGTACAACTTTGTACTAAAAAATCTGCACAATATTCATACTTTTCTGTCTCATAAATGTGTTGTAGACACTTTTAAGCCACACCCATTCAGGTGCACATTTTTCAAAAGTGTCTAGCCAGTCATAATTTTCTTTCTGGTGCACCCTGTTCATAAATATATCATAAATGCTGTGCACCATACATTTTTTGTGTAAATGTAGACAGTAACGTGTCGGCTTCTATTGATAAATATGTCCCAATGTGGTCTTAAACTGTTTCTTTGGTACTTTTCACCCCTGTTCTGTCTGCCTGGTCAGCTGCTACCAAACTGGGTCCCCCCTGCAGCGAAGACCAGGTCCCCATATGGGGGATTCTGCAATGATGACACCCATAGAGGTGGACCCAAGTCAAACCGGTTTGTTAGCACAGTGGGTTCACAGTCCACTGTCCAAGACAATTCCATTTCCCTGAAGTGTCTATGATTTTGACAGAAAAAAAGTAGCATTATTTTTGTAAAATATGATAGAATTTGCAAGAGAAGCTCCAACAAAGTAATGCTGACATAATCATCTTTTGTGAATATGCAAATCAGCCTGCAAATGCCCTGGTGGCAGGAGTTTACCTCCACATAGTGGCTGAAACTACCTTTCAGAGCTGCATTGAGTGGCCATTCCAGAGGAGAGCTGGAGATTTGCGGCTTGTGGCTGTCTGTGGCTAATTTGCATATTCATAAAAAGATTATTATTTCTGAATTGCTTAGTCAGTGGCCACAAATGTATTCCATGTCCAACAGCATTAGGCAACAATTTCAACTCTATCTGCATCCTTAGGATATAGATAAAGTTGAATACAATGGTTTAGAACGGAGCCATTCAGTCTAGGACTGATGATGTCTGTGGAAGGGATGCTCAATGAGCATCAAGCTATCGAGTTATCATTACAGGCAGCTCGGGTGAGAACAGGGTTAGTTGAGTATAACCTACTTGAGTGGGTACTATATTGTGAGGGCACTTGAGGGGCCATTAAATTATTTGGTGAGCACTTAGGAACCTTTGAACTAGACCCACTAATGTGGTAAAATGGCCGTGTATAGTCTCCCTTTAAAATACAGAGAGGACTTTAACAAGCTGGTGTCCCATAATTCCAGCATAGGTTTTACTGGAGTTAAGAAAAAGAACAGCAGCATGCCTACATTAAATTATTTCCTTATACAGCCGAGTTTCACCATGTAATTGAAATTGCATCCTCTCCATTTCAGACCATTTGCAGAAATGACTTCTTTACCAAAGTAATTCCATAACTATACTGAGAACCACTTTTAAATTGTATTACACCAGCGCATGTTTTTATTGTTGTTTCTTACTATATACTACTGTACTGTGCGCTTTTTATAACAAGTATTTGTTTAGAAGCAGGATATTAAGGACTTAAAACATACATTATAGATGAATAACAGCTGTGAAAGTGTAACCATTTTAAATAGCATTTCTGGCCACTGCTGTAGACAATAGGGCAATAAATTCGTATGAGAACACACATTAAAATGAAATAAACACTCAACTAGAGCATACAAATTGATTGTTCCATATAAATTCTAAATATGTGTATGCAAAGTTATTTGAACTGAAACAAGAAGGACCTTTTCTATTTGTGTCTTATAGTTTGTAGCAGTTTTTGGACAGGAAGTGGCAATGTTATTAGAATGTATTTTTATGATTTGCTTATACTTTGGAGCTCTGTCTCTCTATATGTAACATTTATTTGTATTTTTATATTAAAAAAAAATCATTTAGATAGTATAGAAATAGTATTTCTGTTTGACCTTGAGTCAAAGAGGTTCTCCGGGAACAGCTGAAAGCATGTCATAAATCATATGTAACCCATTTTATTTACATTTTAGTATGGTTTTGTGATACAGTACATTTGAATTTGAAAGGGCTATACCATATGTAACCAATTAGATATTAAACAATTAGATAATTAAACAATTTAGACATTTAAAAGTTGAAGATTTTTGCAAACATAAGTAATTTTGTAATGTTTTAAAGATTTTCTCTAACCATGTTAGTGGTGACAGTCTGTTGTTTTGACCAGTTGGCAATAGATACAAACATAAGTGCAGGAAATCTCTATGGCCTGGCACTTTTCAGAAACCCAGCCACAACTTCTTTATTTTGGCCAGGTTAACTTCTCAAGCATGTAGTGTCCCTGCCTAATAACCCATACACTGAAAGGAAATCATGGCTGGGTTTCTAACAGGTGCAAGACCATAGAAAGTTTCTGCTTTTATGGTCATATCTTTTGCAACCGATCAAGACAAAAGATATGACCATAAAAGCAGAAACTTTCTGCTTTTATGGTCATATCTTTTGTCTTGATCGGTTGCAAAAGATATGACCATAAAAGCAGAAACTTTCTGCTTTTATGGTCATATCTTTTGCAACCGATCAAGACAAAAGACTGTCACCACGTTAGAGAAAATTTTTAAAACTAAGCAAAATTTAGAATTATTTATATTTGCAAAAATATTTAATTTTCAATTGTCTACTAATTTACATATGGTTATGTTTATGGGAAAATCCCTTTAAAATAGGCAGACAAAATGAGCATCTTTTGCTTATTAAGGGTATTTATTTATAAATACATTATTTTATTTTATTTCTACTTTTTGCTGCTGTCTCACAAATACCTCCAGGAACAATCCTCTACATAACTAATATATTCTAGTTCAGGACATGGCTCTGTTGGCTGTGCAATAAAGTATTCTTTAGTATTGTGCAAATGTGTGATTTCTGTTCATGTCTGCTATTCTTTTACAACCTGTTTCATGACCTGACAACTGATCTATACTTCTTTTAGATGCCCAACTAAAGATCACTAGAGATTATTTTTCCAGTGAAATGAACCTCCAAAAGTGGGCATTGTGAAGAGGAAATCTAGAGGGCACTTAAGTAAAAGAAATGTGTTGTTTCTCAATGAGCCATCTTGACAAGCCAGTTTGAAGTACTGTACTGAGCGGCCTCACATGATAGATTCAGACTTGTTCAAACACTTCCTAGTTCTATTTTTATAAAGTAGGGAAGTTACTACATGTGAATCCTGATGGCTTTT
The DNA here is from genome assembly GCA_947044405.1 of Leptodactylus fallax. NCBI lineage: Eukaryota > Metazoa > Chordata > Amphibia > Anura > Leptodactylidae > Leptodactylus > Leptodactylus fallax. The sequence goes on from CAMRHE010000020.1 coordinate 8,000,866, forward strand.
AGGCCAGCCTTCTTGTAACATTTGTACATCTTAAGCCATTTTCATTTTGATGAGAAAATGTGACAGATATAAATGGTCCTTGAATTAACCATGTGATTGCCTAAAAGACCTCACAAGTCATGGGAATTTCACTGCTAAGATGTCTTTGATTGACCACAGGCTATCCAATTATTACTTTGGACTAAAGTGGAGCCTATAATTTTATGAACTAGAAGTGCTGATGACTATACAGTAGCACCTCTCTGCAGAACTATCTGTCAGCGTGTACTGAACAGAACACTAAAGAACATGGACAATGATTCACCAGTTTATAGCAGTTCTGTCTGAATTTTATATGCAAAGATGTATATTCTATCTGCATTAGTCAATCACTAATTTGTCTTTAAAATTATTTTTTCTTATTTTTAGAGCTACATAATCCATGTCTAGTTTTTGTTGCAACATTTATAAAGTTACATTGGTTGTTTTGGCACCGGTTAACATTGTACTTAAGGGAGTAATCCCATCTCAAGGAACATAGTTTGACTTGTAGCTGAAGCTAACTGAAATATTTTGCCCAATGCATAGCTTTATGTATCTTGCTCTATTTGTCAGATACAACTAAATTTCTTTCATTGTTTACAACTGGTCGCCTAGGTTAGAGTCCTGCTTACAGGTCAGGACTAGATAGGCGAACCTCTGAAGATTTGTTTTGTGTTTGGGTTTGTGTCCCCAGTTAATTTCAGGACAAAGAAGTTTGGTATGGCCTACACTTTAAAGTGAAAAGTGAAATTATTATATTCCAAAAAGAGGTAATGGCAGGTGAGTATGAATGTTTTTTTTTTTTTCCCTCCCCTGGGCATCCTCCTATTATACTCTGGGGTCTGAAGAGACCCCATGGTATAATGTGGTGGCCATTTTAGTTCATCCGAGTCGAATCTCTATCTGGTCAGTTTCGTAAAAAAACAAACAATTTGGAATATTCGGGTCGAACTCAGCTCAGTACTAAATGTGGAATGAGCTGGAAACCAGCAAGTGGAGGGGAGGGGAGACAGGAGAGCAGCTGAAAACCTGAGTTGAGAAAACCCCTTTAAGAGACAATTATATAAGACCACCAGTTAAAAATTGACAAGTTACAATATTCTATGAGAAAGGTTAACTCTTCCAGAAATTGTCTAGTCACAAGTATATAAACAGAACTTGAGAACCAAAAGGCCTGTGTTTTGGGTTTACCTTTGCTGTAAGCCATAATCATCAACATTAACATAAATAAACACTTGAAAAAGTTCACTCTGTTTGTAATGACTCAATATAATATATGTGTTTCACTTTTTCAATTGAATTACTAAAAAAAAAAAAATACTTTTTGATGGTATTCTAATTTATTGAGATGCACTTGTGATTTTGGTAATCCTAAAACGGGAAAGGTTTATTCTGATTTCATGTCAGATAGTGAGAAAAACATGTGTATGTGTCTTTTTATATAGTTTATGTAAACTTCTGGTTTCAGCTTTATATATATATATATATATATATATATATATATATATTTATATATACATGCACATACATGCACATACATGCACATACATGCCACACCGTTCACACTTAGGACACATTGCACATGTGCCACTCACTAATGGCATACACTTGCCACTCACACATAAAAAAGACATGTCGCCTCCAACATTCATGCATAGGACATGCACCACTTGCCAATAATACATAGGACACTTGCCACAAGCACCACTTAAATATAGGACACATGCCTCCCATGTACCACTTACACATGGGACACATGCCACATGCATCCAAGAGATGAGTGAATGAATGCTACAGATGAGCAAATTGAATTTTTTCTAAATCTCATAAAAGTTTTGGATTTTAGTAGATCAAAAAATTTTAGTATTCATCCGATATGGATTGCTGAAAATGGGTATATAGTTAGGAAAGAAGATATTAGTCAAACTGGTTGCCTAGGTTACAGTCCTGCTTGCAGGTCAGGATGATGGCTCCTGGCCATCTATATTCTCTTCTCTCATTGCATATGGCTTTCAGTTTTTAAGCACTGATAAGGGATAGATAAAATTTCCTTATCATTGTCTCTGTTATCTGCATATGTAAATCCAGTGATAACTGTGCCCTTAAGAACAAGCAGGAGCTCTAGTCTGGAATGAGCTGAAAACCAGGAAGTGGAGGGGAGGGAAGACAGGAGCACAGCTGAAATCCTGAGATGAGAAAACCCCTTTAAGAAAAAAAAATGTATAAGACCACAAAGTTAAAAGTTGACAAGTTACAATATTCTATGAGAGAGGTTAACCCTTCCAGAAATCATCTAGTCACAAGTATATAAACAGATCTTGAGAATCAATAGGCCTGTGTTTTGAATAATGAAATAGTTGTAATTATACCAAAGCTGAATGTTAACCAATTCCTTACCTGAGGGTTTCACCCCTTCATTGCCAAGCCAATTTTTGCAGGTTTTTGTTTGCATTACTGCATTCAGGGAACCATTTTTCTTTATAATATATTATTGACGTGGTGTGTGAGGGGCAGAAATGAGCTATATAGATATAGATAGACACACACACATATATTTATAAATTATTATTCTGTCAAGCTGGCTTTTATACAGCGTTTTTATTTCTGTTTACTAGTGACAATTTTTTACATTGCTCATTGTTTTGCATATATCTAATAGTGCTACTGAAAGTTGGCAACTTGTTTTGCATGGACCAAGCATTTGTACAATGTATTTACTTCCGTTGATGATTTGGTGGAATCAAAACACATTTTGGGAAATTCACTTATCTCTATACAGTATAGGACACATGCTGCATGCACACCTCTTACACACAGGACACATTTTCTATGCACACCACTTATACACAGGACACATTGTCTATGCACACAACTTATACACAGGACATATGCCACAAGCACACTTTTTATAAATAGGATACAGTGCTGGCCAAAAGTATTGGCACCCCTGCAATTCTGTCAGATAATACTCAATTTCTTCCAGAAAATGATTGCAATCACAAATGCTTTGGTAATAGTATCTTCATTTAATTTGTCGTCAATGGAAAACCACAAAAAGAATTGTCAAAAAGACAAATTGGATATAATTTCACACCAAACATAAAAAAGGAGGTGGACAAAAGTATTGGCACCCTTTGAAAAATCATGTGATGCTTCTCTAATTTGTGTAATTAACAGCACCTGTTACTTACCTGTGGCACATAACAGGTGGTGGCAATAACTAAATCACACTTGAAGCCAGTTGAAATGGATTAAAGTTGACTCAACCTCTGTCCTGTGTCCTTGTGTGTACCACATTGAGCATGGAGAAAAGAAAGACCAAAGAACTGTCTGAGGACTTGAGAAGCAAAATTGAGAGGAAGCATGAGCAATCTCAAGGCTACAAGTCCATCTCCAAAGACCTGAATGTTCCTGTGTCTACCGTGCGCAGTGTCATCAAGAAGTTTAAAGCCCATGGCACTGTGGCTAACCTCCCTAGATGTGGACGGAAAAGAAAAATTGACGAGAGATTTCAACGAAAGATTGTGCGGATGGTGGCTAAAGAACCTCGACTAACATCCAAACAAGTTCTAGCTGCCCTGCAGTCCGAGGGTACAACAGTGTCAACCTGTACTATCCGTCGGTGTCTGAATGAAAAGGGACTCTATGGTAGGATACCCAGGAAGACCCCACTTCTGACCCAGAGACATAAAAAAGCCAGGCTGGAGTTTGTCAAAACTTACCCGAGAAAGCCAAAAACTTTTTGGAAGAATGTTCTCTGGTCAGATGAGACAAAAGTAGAGCTTTTTGGGAAAAGGCATCAACATAGAGTTTACAGGAGAAAAAAAAAGAGGCCTTCAAAGAAAAGAACACGGTCCCTACAGTCAAACATGGTGGAGGTTCCCTGATGTTTTGGGGTTGCTTTGCTGCCTCTGGCACTGGACTGCTTGACCGTGTGCATGGCATTATGAAGTCTGAAGACTACCAACAAATTTTGCAGCATAATGTAGGGCCCAGTGTGAGAAAGCTGGGTCTTCCTCAGAGGTCATGGGTCTTCCAGCAGGACAATGACCCAAACACACTTCAAAAAGCACTAGAAAATGGTTTGAGAGAAAGCACTGGAGACTTCTAAAGTGGCCAGCAATGAGTCCAGACCTGAATCCCATAGAACACCTGTGGAGAGATCTCAAAATGGCAGTTTGGAGAAGGCACCCTTCAAATCTCAGGGACCTGGAGAAATTTGCCAAAGAAGAATGGTCTAAAATTCCGTCAGAGCATTGTAAGAAACTCATTGATGGTTACCGGAAGCGGTTGTTCGCAGTTATTTTGTCTAAAGGTTGTGCTACCAAGCATTAGGCTGAGGGTGCCAATACTTTTGTCCGGCCCATTTTTGGAGTTTTGTGTAAAATGATCAATGATTTGACTTTTTTTTCATTCTCTTCTGTGTTTTTTCATTGCAAGCAAAATAAATGAAGATATTATTACCAAAGCATTTGTGATTGCAATCATTTTCTGGAAGAAATTGAGTATTATCTGACAGAATTGCAGGGGTGCCAATACTTTTGGCCAGCACTGTACATGCTGTATGCACACCTCTCATACAAATGAATATGACTTCCCTTATCTTTCTTCTTGGAGTGACATGTCCAGGTGTGTATTACCAATTATGCACCTTTTCTATAAGCTACATGATCTCCCGATAAGTTGACACAAAGGGATATACTAACTATTCTACAACCCCAATTCCAATGAAGTTGGGACGTTGTGTAAAACATAAATAAAAGCAGAATACGATAATTTCAAAATCCTTTTCAACCTATTTTCAATTGAATACACTACAAAGACAAAATATTTAATGTTCAAACGTATAAACTTTATGGGGTTTTTTTTTGCAAATATTCACTCATTTTGAATTTGATGTCTGCAACACGTTCCAAAATAGCTGTGACAGGGGCAACAAAAGACTGGGAAAGTTGAGGAATGCTCAAAAAACACCTGTTTGGAGCATTCCAGAGGTGAACATGTTAATTGGAAACAAGTGAGTGTCATGATTGAGTATAAGAGGAGCATCCTCGAAAAGGCTCAGTCGTTCACAAGCAAGGATGGGGCGAGGTTCACCACTTTGTGAACAACTGCATGAGCAAATAGTCCAACAGTTTAAGAACAATGTTTCTCAACGTACAATTGCAAAGAATTTAGGGATTTCATCATCTACAGTCCATAATATCATTAAAAGATTCAGAGAATGTGGACAAATCTCTGCAAGTAAGCGCAAGGTCGTAAACCAACATTGAATGCCTGTGACTTTCGATCCCTCAGACGGCACTGCATTAAATAACATCATTCTGTAACGGATATTACCACATGGGCTCAGGCACACTTCAGAAAACCATTGTCAGTGAACAATCTACATCTACAAGTGCAAGTTAAAACTCTACATGCAAAGTGAAAGCCAAATATCAATAATACCCAGAAATGCCGCCAGCTTCTATGGGCTCAAGCTCATCTAAGATGGACACACAAAAAAAGAAGAATAACCTCACCAATATAAAATATATAAATATTTATTAGTATCCAATAAAAGACATGAATCAGGACACATAATTAACAACCAATACATATACAAATAAAAAATGGGGAAAGACTTGTAGAGTCCAATATGATACCAGTAATCAAACATGCAGCATGGTAATAGTGGAAATAACAATATACTAATATGTATATAAAGCATAAAATCACAGAAATGAAACTCTCAAAGGTATAAATACAGTCATATGAAAAAGTTTGGGCACCCCTATTAATCTTAATCATTTTTAGTTCTAAATATTTGGATGTTTGCAACAGCCATTTCAATTTGATATATCTAATAACTGATGGACACAGTAATATTTCAGGATTGAAATGAGGTTTATTGTACTAACAGAAAATGTGCAATATGCATTAAACCAAAATTTGACCGGTGCAAAAATTTGGGTACCCTTATCATTTTATTGATTTGAATACTCCTAACTACTTTTTACTGACTTACTGAAGCACAGAATTGGTTTTGTAACCTCACTGAGCTTTGAACTTCATAGCCAGGTGTATCCAATCATGAGAAAAGGTATTTAAGGTGGCCAATTGCAAGTTGTTCTCCTATTTGAATCTCCTCTGAAGAGTGGCATCATGGGCTCCTCAAAACAACTCTCAAATGATCTGAAAACAAAGATTGTTCAACATAGTTGTTCAGGGGAAGGATACAAAAAGTTGTCTCAGAGATTTAACCTGTCAGTTTCCACTGTGAGGAACATAGTAAGGAAATGGAAGACCACAGGGACAGTTCTTGTTAAGCCCAGAAGTGGCAGGCCAAGAAAAATATCAGAAAGGCAGAGAAGAAGAATGGTGAGAACAGTCAAGGACAATCCACAGACCACCTCCAAAGAGCTGCAGCATCATCTTGCTGCAGATGGTGTCACTGTGCATCGGTCAACAATACAGCACACTTTGCACAAGGAGAAGCTGTATGGGAGAGTGATGCGAAAGAAGCCGTTTCTGAAAGCACGCCACAAACAGAGTCGCCTGAGGTATGCAAAAGCACATTTGGACAAGCCAGCTTCATTTTGGAAGAAGGTCCTGTGGACTGATGAAACAAAGATTGAGTTATTTGGTCATACAAAAAGGCGTTATGCATGGCGTCAAAAAAACACAGCATTCCAAGAAAAACACTTGCTACCCACTGTAAAATTTGGTGGAGGTTCCATCATGCTTTGGGGCTGTGTGGCCAATGCCGGCACCGGGAATCTTGTTAAAGTTGAGGGTCGCATGGATTCAACTCAGTATCAGCAGATTCTTGAGAATAATGTACAAGAATCAGTGACGAATTTGAAGCTACGCCGGGGATGGATATTTCAGCAAGACAATGATCCAAAACACAGCTCCAAATCTACTCAGGCATTCATGCAGAGGAACAATTACAATGTTCTGGAATGGCCATCCCAGTCCCCAGACCTGAATATCATTGAACATCTGTGGGATAATTTGAAGCGGGCTGTCCATGCTCGGCGACCATCAAACTTAACTGAACTGGAATTGTTTTGTAAAGAGGAATGGTCAAAAATACCTTTATCCAGGATCCAGGAACTGATTAAAAGCTACAGGAAGCGACTAGAGGCTGTTATTTTTGCAAAAGGAGGATCTACTAAATATTAATGTCACTTTTCTGTTGAGGTGCCCATACTTTTGCACTGGTCAAATTTTGGTTTAATGCATATTGCACATTTTCTGTTAGTACAATAAACTTCATTTCAATCCTAAAATATTACTGTGTCCATCAGTTATTAGATATATCAAATTGAAATGGCTGTTGCAAACACCCAAATATTTAGAACTAAAAATTATTAAGATTAATAGGGGTGCCCAAACTTTTTCATATGACTGTACACTACAAGGTGAAACTAGTCCCCTGGACGAAGCCTCGTATATAGGCGAAACGCGCGTTGGGCGTCTGCATGTTGTGGATAAGTAATCCTTCATATTTGCATATTACCTTTTCAGTTGAGCCCCTGCTGGTTAAGAGCTTTGTTTGTCACTCCTTGATCCTCTCTTTATGGATAGGGTAATTTTTAGGTAGAACTAGTTTCACCTTGTCATATATTTATACCTTTGAGAGTTTCATTTCTGTGATCTCACTGTTTATGTTACCTCTTTTTGGTTGTTTAAGATGGACACATGCAAAGTGGAAAAGTGTCCTGTGGTCTGACTAGTCCACATTTCACATTGTTTTTGGAAATCATGGATGTCGTGTCCTCCGAGCCAAAGAAGAAAAGGACTGTCCAGATTGTTATCGGTGCAAAGTTCAAAAGCCAGGCTCTCTGATGGTATGGGGGTGTGTTAGTGCCCATGGCATGGGTACCTTGCACATCTGTGAAGGCATAATTAATGCAGTCCAGACCTGTCTCCCATTGAAAATGTGTGGCGCATTATGAAGCGCAAAATACGACAACGGAGACCCCAGACTGTTGAGTATCTAAAGTTGTACATCCAGCAAGAATGGGAAAGAATTTCACTTACAAAGCTTCAACAACTCATGTCCTCAGCTCCCAAATGCTTATTTAGTGTTGTTAAAAGGAAAGGTGATGTAACATAGTGGTAAACATGCCCCTGGTCCAATCTTTTGTTGCCCCTGTCCCAGCTTTTTTGGAACGTGTTACAGGCATCAAATTCAAAATAAGTGAATATTTGCAAAAAAATAAATAAATAAAGTTTATCCGTTTGAACTTTACATATCTTGTCTTTGTAGAGTATTTAATTGGATATAGGTTGAAAAGAATTTTCAAATCATCGTATTCTGTTTTTATTTATGTTTTACACAACATCCCAACTTCATTGGAATTGGGGTTGTACTTTTTACCATAGCCACTATGTGGGGAGGGGGGTAAGTTGTGATGGATGGTGTTAATTGTAGCCTTTCAGAGCTTCTTTTAGAATGTGATATTGCATTGAACTCATTTTATGAGTATTACATTAGCTAACTAAACTGGAGATCAGGGAATTACTTTGTCTAACTGATGCCCAGGTCTGGAAGCAGTATGACATTTTGTCCCTGGGGAACCTGTATGAGCAGAACATTTTCAAAGCCTTTGAATTCCTGAGGGCAGTATACAACAATCCTAGAACCCAGTTGGTTTCTCCAGATTAGTCACGCACTGTCCACCCAATTTCACAGGCCAGACGTTCACATATCTAACTACCCTCTCATTGGTGTACTTAGATCCCAGGGACCACGTTTGATATCAGATATATTCGCTCACTTAATTCAGGTCAAGGTGTCTCATCCCCAGCCTTACAGATAAGACTTATCAAGAAATCCTAGAATCTGCACAATATGTCTCCCTATCCGCTAATAATAAGCTAATCTAGGTTTATATGCTATACCAAAGTTATCTGACGCCTTCCGGCCTACATAGAATGAGGCATCTCTCTCACTCAGGATTTCTGGCAGATTTCTGGCATATGATATGGGACTATCCTTTTATACAAGCTTGCTGGAAAGAGGTCGTGGGTTTCCTGTCTGAAATAATGAATGTGCCTATTCTTCTTGTCCCCTGAGGTACAGTGGATACGGAAAGTATTCAGACCCCTTTAAATTTTTCACTCTTTGTTTAATTGCAGCCATTTGCTAAAAGCAAAAAAGTTCATTTTATTTCTCATTAATGTACACTCAGCACCCCATCTTGTATCTTGACAGAAAAAAAAACAGAAATGTAGATATTTTTGCAAATTTATTAAAAAAGAAAAACTGAAATATCACATGGTCATAAGTATTCAGAGCCTTTGCCCAGTATTGAGTAGAAGCACTCTTTTGAGCTAGTACAGCCATGAGCCTTCTTGGGAATGATGCAACAAGTTTTCACATCTGGATATGGGGATTCTCTGCCATTCTTCCTTGCAGAATCTCTCTAGTTCCGTCAGGTTGGATGGTGAACGTTGGAGGACAGCCATTTTCAGGTCTCTCCAGAGATGCTCAATTGGGTTGAGGTCAGGGCTCTGGCTGGGCCAGTCAAGAATGGTCACAGAGTTGTTCCGAAGCCACTCCTTTGTTATTTTAGCTGTGTGCTTAGGGTCATTGTCATTGGAAGGTGAATCTTCAGCCCAGTCTGAGATCCAGAGCACTCTGGAAGAGGTTTTCTTCCAGGATATCTCTGTACTTGTCCGCATTCATCTTTCCTTCAATTGCAACCAGTCATCCTGTCCCTGCAGCTGAAAAACACCCCCAAAGCATGATGCTGCCACCAGCATCTTTCATTGTTGGGATTGTATTGGGCAGGTGATGAGCAGTGCCTGGTTTTCTCCATACATACCGCTTAGAATTAACACCAAAAAGTTCAATCTTCATCTCATCAGACCAGAGAATCTTAATTCTCATAGTCTGGGAGTCCTTCATGTGTTTTATGGCAAACTCTATGCGGGCTTTCATATGTCTTGCACTGAGGAGAGGCTTCCTTCGGGCCACTCTGCCATAAAGCCCCGACTGGTGGAGGGCTGCAGTGATAGTTGACTTTGTGAAACTTTCTCCCATCTCCCTACTGTATCTCTGGAGCTCAGCCACAGTGATCTTTGGATTCTTCTTTACCTCTCTCACCAAGGCTCTTCTCCCACGATTGCTCAGTTTGGCTGGACAGCCAGGTCTAGGAAGAGTAGAACCATCTCATGGAGGATCAGAAGGAAATGAACAGCATGTGAGTTAAATATGAGTGTCACAGCAAAGGGTCTGAATTCTGATGACCATGTGATATTTCAGTTTTTCTTTTTTAATAAATTTGCAAAAATATCTACATTTCTGTTTTTTTCTGTCAAGATGGGGTTCTGAGTGTACATTAATGAGAAATAAATTGAACTTTTTTGCTTTTTGCCAATGGCTGCAATGAAACAAAGAGTGAAACATTTAAAGGGGTCTGAATACTTTCCGTACCCACTGTACATGAACATGTCCAGTCAGAACGACAAGTAAGTTTCACATATATAGATGCTGCAGTATTGACTGCAGCATATGAGGTGCTAATTCAGTAGTGCCTTCCTACTGGATCATCTCTGTGACTGTTCCTATATCACAGGACTCAGCAATGCAGTTAAGCGCCTGTCAATTTAGCTGACATATAAGAACAGCACCGAAGAAATGTGAAAGAAGCTTTCAGCTGCAACATAAAAACAGACAAAGTCAAAATATTGTAGATGGTTTTAGGTGAGGGCAGTTAAGGGTTAATATTAGATGCAATGTTGTGCTTTCCATTGGTCAATGCATGTGCAATGATGAAAATAAATCAGCACAGGAAGTCCAAGCGTAGATTGTCAGGCTTCTCTCACACTGCCATCATGCCCCGACGAATAGCGAAGACAGCTAGACAAATCAGAGCTCAAATGGGGCTTGGTAAGGGTCATATAAAAGAGTTATGAGTAAAAAGAAGACAATCGATGCAATAACTAGCATGCAGTGTCATACTGGGGTACCAAGGGCCCACCAGTGAAACTCATTCAGGAGTCTACATTCAAGTATTACCAGACAAATTCACACATGCCAAAAATGTTGCCATAATTTTTTTTAGTAGTATAATGTTGTACCGTGTTAGCCATAGAAAGTAGTGGAAGAGTGAAGTAATCAGGCGATACCTTTTAGAAGCTAACTGAGTATATTTGATGGTAAATTTTCGGGAGTACTAGCTCTCTTCATCAGACATGTAGTAGTAGTTCTTGGCTCTGTACTGACACGTAGTCTAGTTGAGATGCTGTGTGATGAGTGTCTGTATGAAGTGCAATGAGGGTACTGTGCCATGTGAGGAGGAGCTGAGCACCCATCTGGCTCAAGGGCCCATCGGGGGAATTCACTGGTTCACCTATGGGCCAATCCAAGCATGCTACCATGAAAGCTACAAGACCAAACATTTCTTCTGATTTCAGAAAAAGAGCTACTTTATGCTCTAAAAACAATATTTAAGATAGTGACATTTATTATCCATTTTAAGCCTGATTTTACCCGAAACAGTGCTCAAACAAAAAATAACAAAGTGGGCATAGTCAAGCTGTGAACCTTAGGATAGTTTTACATAAGATCATAGTCAGCTATAGACCATCTGATGACCATACTGTTAGTTCAGTTCATCAGACCAGTTCTCAAGTCTATATGTGCAGCTGTAATGTGGCCACAGAAATGCATCCATATTCCCATATATAATTAGAGGTATCCATTTTACCAACTACCTCTGCAGACTGTTTTTATGGTTTGTGCTATATGCCCATACAGTTATTTGCAGAGCAAACAATGCATTCACTGTTTCGTAGTTCATACCTTACTGTCTGCATTCAATACATTTATAACATTTTCTTTGCATTATTAGTAGTCAAAGTTGTTATCTTATGAGCGCATTTTACTATATAGAAAAAGTAAGATTCAATTTTTCTCAAGATAGACTCTTGCTGAATAAAATTGTACTCTTATGTATGGTACTGAAAGCAGCATTAGAATAATAGCACTTAAAACCAGCATTTTAAGAAGGTATCTAAGAGGATTCAGTAGTATGAACATGGGAACAATTTTATGGGAAATAGCTTCTTCCATATCTCAGTAATCGGCAGATGCAATCCAGAAATGCCAGGTTGGAAAAAAAATTGGTATATTGAAGGGGCATTCTGCAGAATTAGCTATGCTTTCTAAAAAGTAAGCTTCTTTTATATGAAACCACTGCAGCTGCAAGGAGAAGAATTCACTCTGTAAAATCAATGCACACTTGTCTTGTTTAGTTCGTTGTCTGCGGGGCTAAGACAAAAGTATAGGAAGAACTGGGAGTTTTCACATGCATCTTAATAGGATGCCTTTTCTAGGATGCTTTGATGTGAATATTAAATTGCAGTGCAAGAACGTATTTAAATATATTTCATTCTTTAACTAATGCTATTTCTTCAGTGTCTGCTGTTTAGCTGATTTGCATAATACATTTAACTAGTGTAATAGGTATGCATATATGTCTATTAACATAATAAACATAACAGGATAAGTATGCATGCATCCTCTATGTTCCTAAAATATCAATGAGATAAACCACTTTACGAAATAAACTTTAGGTTCTATAAAATGATGCCCTCGAGTACTGTAGCTATTTCTGTCCTGTATTATTACTGGTAATCAAATATGAAGGTATCTGGTCATTTGGTGAGAGACAGGAATCAGGCAGCATGGAAATATGTCTAGACACATGTTAACCATTTAATTTTTCTTCCCCAGCTGTAACAAATTAAATAAAATTCTAAATCAACATATTGCAGATCTAATTGTCGTGGAAAGTTATGTTACAGCAGATTTTGGAATGTCTTTCAGTAACTCTGCAAGATAGAACCAGTTAAACTAATAGTAGGTGAGTGTTATACAAATTGTCTATCCAATAATTTTGTGGCTATACTCTGGTAACAATTCCACTGGAGATACTGAGGTATGCTACGTTATCAACTACTGTAGGTGAAATTTGGATTTCCTGGATCATTCTGTGTAAGGTGATTTATTATCATATTATGATATGGTAATAATGAGTTGATAACATATTAAAGTATCTTAATTGAATTGCTGGTTCTGAACATTAAGATAATGTTATTATTATCATTGCATTGGGTTTATTATTATTCATTGTGTTCATTGATTGTGATGTATTGGTGGTATTATGCACTCATGATCATGTAGGCTACACAATTTTTTTTTTAGATTGAGACATGGGGGGGATTTATCAATCCCTCTATGGCAGTTTTGTGATGTAGAGAGATGATATTTATAAGGACCTTTTTACTCCAAACATGAACCACAACCCCCCTTCTTTCACTTCTACATTGTGTGAATGTGGGTGGAGCGAGGAATGGGGCGGGCCGGGGTAAGGATGTTTCTGTCCAACATATTCATTATGACTCACACCAGTTTTCCAGCATAAGTTGTAAAATCTATGCTACTTCCTAATGAGGGGTCACCTGATTTGTAGACAATGGCTGTAAGAAATTTTCATTTTTCACGGCTGTTTTGTACCCGTTTTCACGGATCCCTCACGCATTTGAGTGTATTCAGGGATCTGCAAAAATAGAGCATGACCCATTTTTTAACTGACCTGTCATGTGAATAGCCCCCATTCACATATAGTGAATTCAATGCAGCCATGTGACTGCCATTAAAATATGACCAATTTTCAGTCTTCTGAATGTAGGCTAAGACTGGTGTACGAAACGCTAGTCTCAATAAGTCTGCACCATTGACTGTAATTATGAATTGCTAATGATTTTGACGATATATTTACACTGTATTGCTTAAGAATGGCTCCAAGAGAGCTGACATGTTGCATGTCAGAATTAAAAGGATCTTCAACATGTAGATATATCCAAACATCTGATTTCTAATTTGATTATGGATTCTAATTTCAATACGATTTCAATTCAGCACAATTTTACAACATGCTAGCTAAAGCCTGCCTTCAAATATTCCCCACTGGGTGACAGCATATACATACATGTATATTTAGGTAAGAAAACAGGGTACTCACCATAGTAAATTCCTCCTATTATGTTTTACACAGTAATTATAGAGGATGAAGAAGTTATAGTTCTACAAGGATGGGGTGCATAAGGCCTTTATGCATATTGGAAGATAACAGTTAAAGAGGAACATCTCCACCAACTCCATCTTTGCATTTTTCAATAGATATTGCTCCACTGATTCTGGTGCAGCTGGAGTTTTGCCTGTAGCCGCCTCCACTTTCACAGAGCTATTGGTGCTCTTTGTTTCAGCACCCAATATGTTAATTAGGGTCTCTTTGTCAATTGGGTGATCCTAGGCTGTAGCAGACAGCCCGGACATCCCGCCTGATAGTAGAGAGACTAACTAGTATATTAGGTACAGAAACTAATAGAAATGACTTCTCGGGAATGGTGAGGGTTAGAGAAAAATTTCAATTGCGCTGGAATCAGTGAAACAGTACCTATTAAAGTATGCAAAAAGTTGGTGTTGGTGAAGGAGGTAAAAAGTCCTACTTAGTGGGAGGTGAAGAGGTGAAATGGCATATCAAAATAATTTTACAAGACTGATAAATAAGTGCAACATTCTAATGTTTTATGTCATTTGGATTCTTACTCCTGAAAATGTCCTTCTTAACACCTCCACTTGAGATGTCCTGAAATATTCACTGAATTATATAGCATTAGCATTTTTCTAGCAAGGACAAATGTAATAATAACATTAAGGTTTTCTTTTTTCCTTTAGATTGGCAAAAATCCAAACTGAATTACATTATGTTGAATGACAAATTAATGAGCATTCTGCTAAATAAGGAATAATTATTCATAAGATTGTGGAGACTTTGTACAGGCTATTTTCAAACCGGCACAAGATGACTGGGGTTCTTTTTTTCTCAATCCATGTGCCACACCATATTACAGAGATATTCTATGCTTCAAATTCCCCATTCATCTTTATATTTGTAGTAAGTATTTACTTATTGCACATGACTTGATAGTTTCGCCTGGGTATAGATTTTGCAGTGGGTCTTAATGGCTTCAACTACACTTTTGATTTAGGCTCATATTAAATTTTCTGACCACAAGATGGAACTAGTAAAACTTTTGTAATATATCAGTGTCATAAAATTCCTTTCCTACTTCAGCCTTTACATTTATTTACTTTTATCACATAACTTCTTAAGGACTACCAATGTCCCTTTTCATGGTGGTCACTAAGGGGCTTTAAACTGTATATATGCCTTTTAACAGTGCATGCATAGGTGGTCGCAATGGATGTCCCAAGCTAGTTGTTTTTTTGAAAATACCACCCAGAATTAGTTGTACACCTTAGATGCTACAGTCAGTAGCGACTTGGTTCCCTATGTCACCCATCAGCATGGCCTAATACTGTATATTTTCTATTGGTTTTTCACTGACATTGTAGGGGCCATGAGCCTATGGCCCAACTCTGACTACACCAACTAAGTTTTACACTGGACCAGGCACACCTTTCCCTGCTCTAACTTACCCAAGGGCAGACTTTGATTCCGACACCTGACTTTGATACCGACATCTGACTTTGATTCTGACATCTGACTTTGATACCGACACCTGACTTTCATACCGACACCTGACTTTGATTCCGACACCTGACTTTGATACCGACATCTGACTTTGATTCTGATACCTGACTTTGATACCGACACCTGACTTTGATACCGACATCTGACTTTGATTCTGACACCTGACTTTGATTCTGACATCTGACTTTGATACCTGACTTTGATTCTGACACCTGACTTTGATTCTGACACCTGACTTTGATACCGACATCTGACTTTGATTCTGACATCTGACTTTGATTCTGACACCTGACTTTGATACCGACACCTGACTTTGATACCGACACCTGACTTTGATACCGACATCTGACTTTGATTCTGACACCTGACTTTGATTCCGACACCTGACTTTGATACCGACATCTGACTTTGATTCTGACACCTGACTTTGATACCGACATTTGATTTTGTTACCGACATCTGACTTTGATTCTGACACCTGACTTTGATTCCGACACATGACTTTGATTCTGACACCTGACTTTGATTCCGACACCTGACTTTGATACCGACACCTGACTTTGATTCCGACACCTGACTTTGATACCGACATCTGACTTTGATTCTGACACCTGACTTTGATACCGACACCTGACTTTGATACCGACATCTGACTTTGATTCTGACACCTGACTTTGATTCCGACACCTGACTTTGATACCGACATCTGACTTTGATTCTGACACCTGACTTTGATTCCGACACCTGACTTTGATACCGACATCTGACTTTGATTCTGACACCTGACTTTGATACCAACACCTGACTTTGATACCGACATCTGACTTTGATTATGACACCGGACTTTGATTCCGACATCTGACTTTGATTCCGACACCTGACTTTGATACCGACATCTGACTTTGATTCTGACACCTGACTTTGATACCGACACCTGACTTTGATACCAACACCTGACTTTGATTCTGACACCTGACTTTGATTCCGACACCTGACTTTGATACCGACATCTGACTTTGATTCTGACACATGACTTTGATTCCGACACCTGACTTTGATACCAACATCTGACTTTGATTCTGACACCTGACTTTGATACCGACATCTGATTTTGATACCGACATCTGACTTTGATTCTGACACCTGACTTTGATTCTGACACATGACTTTGATTCTGACACCTGACTTTGATTCCGACACCTGACTTTGATACCGACACCTGACTTTGATTCCGACACCTGACTTTGATACCGACATCTGACTTTGATTCTGACACCTGACTTTGATACCGACACCTGACTTTGATACCGACATCTGACTTTGATTCTGACACCTGACTTTGATTCCGACACCTGACTTT
Source organism: Leptodactylus fallax (assembly GCA_947044405.1). Classification (NCBI taxonomy): domain Eukaryota; kingdom Metazoa; phylum Chordata; class Amphibia; order Anura; family Leptodactylidae; genus Leptodactylus; species Leptodactylus fallax. Next base: position 8,017,807 of record CAMRHE010000020.1, read on the forward strand.
GATACCGACATCTGACTTTGATTCTGACACCTGACTTTGATTCCGACACCTGACTTTGATACCGACATCTGACTTTGATTCTGACACCTGACTTTGATACCAACACCTGACTTTGATACCGACATCTGACTTTGATTCTGACACCTGACTTTGATTCCGACATCTGACTTTGATTCCGACACCTGACTTTGATACCGACATCTGACTTTGATTCTGACACCTGACTTTGATACCGACACCTGACTTTGATACCAACATCTGACTTTGACTCTGACACCTGACTTTGATTCTGACACCTGACTTTGATACCGACATCTGACTTTGATTCTGACACCTGACTTTGATTCCGACACCTGACTTTGATTCCGACACCTGATTTTGATTCTGACACCTGACTTTGATATCCACATCTGATTTTGATACCAAAATCTGACTTTGATTCTGACACCTGACTTTGATTCCGACACCTGACTTTGATTCTGACACCTGACTTTGATTCCGACACCTGACTTTGATACCGACACCTGACTTTGATTCCGACACCTGACTTTGATACCGACATCTGACTTTGATTCTGACACCTGACTTTGATACCGACATCTGACTTTGATTCTGACACCTGACTTTGATACCGACACCTGACTTTGATACCGACATCTGACTTTGATTCTGACACCTGACTTTGATTTCGACACCTGACTTTGATACCGACATCTGACTTTGATTCTGACACCTGACTTTGATTCCGACACCTGACTTTGATACCGACATCTGACTTTGATTCTGACATCTGACTTTGATACCGACACCTGACTTTCATACCGACACCTGACTTTGATTCCGACACCTGACTTTGATACCGACATCTGACTTTGATTCTGATACCTGACTTTGATACCGACACCTGACTTTGATACCGACATCTGACTTTGATTCTGACACCTGACTTTGATTCTGACATCTGACTTTGATACCTGACTTTGATTCTGACACCTGACTTTGATTCTGACACCTGACTTTGATACCGACATCTGACTTTGATTCTGACATCTGACTTTGATTCTGACACCTGAGTTTGATACCGACACCTGACTTTGATACCGACACCTGACTTTGATACCGACATCTGACTTTGATTCTGACACCTGACTTTGATTCCGACACCTGACTTTGATACCGACATCTGACTTTGATTCCGACATCTGACTTTGATTCCGACACCTGACTTTGATACCGACACCTGACTTTGATTCCGACACCTGACTTTGATACCGACACCTGACTTTGATTCCGACACCTGACTTTGATACCGACACCTGACTTTGATACCGACACCTGACTTTGATACCGACATCTGATTTTGATACCGACATCTGACTTTGATTCTGACACCTGACTTTGATTCCGACACATGACTTTGATTCTGACACCTGACTTTGATTCCGACACCTGACTTTGATACCAACACCTGACTTTGATTCCGACATCTGACTTTGATACCGACATCTGACTTTGATTCTGACACCTGACTTTGATACCGACACCTGACTTTGATACCGACATCTGACTTTGATTCTGACACCTGACTTTGATTCCGACACCTGACTTTGATACCGACATCTGACTTTGATTCTGACACCTGACTTTGATTCCGACACCTGACTTTGATACCGACATCTGACTTTGATTCTGACACCTGACTTTGATACCAACACCTGACTTTGATACCGACATCTGACTTTGATTCTGACACCTGACTTTGATTCCGACATCTGACTTTGATTCCGACACCTGACTTTGATACCGACATCTGACTTTGATTCTGACACCTGACTTTGATACCGAAACCTGACTTTGATACCAACATCTGACTTTGATTCTGACACCTGACTTTGATTCTGACACCTGACTTTGATACCGACATCTGACTTTGATTCTGACACCTGACTTTGATTCCGACACCTGACTTTGATTCCGACACCTGACTTTGATACCGACATCTGATTTTGATACCGACATCTGACTTTGATTCTGACACCTGACTTTGATTCTGACGCCTGACTTTGATACCGACATCTGACTTTGATTCTGACACCTGACTTTGATTCCGACACCTGACTTTGATTCCGACACCTGACTTTGATTCTGACACCTGACTTTGATACCGACATCTGATTTTGATACCGACATCTGACTTTGATTCTGACACCTGACTTTGATTCCGACACCTGACTTTGATTCTGACACCTGACTTTGATTCCGACACCTGACTTTGAACCGACACCTGACTTTGATTCCGACACCTGACTTTGATACCGACATCTGACTTTGATTCTGACACCTGACTTTGATTCTGACACCTGACTTGATACCAACATCGGACTTTGATTCTGACACCTGACTTTGATACCAACACCTGACTTTGATACCGACATCTGACTTTGATTCTGACACCTGACTTTGATTCCGACACCTGACTTTGATTCCGACACCTGACTTTGATACCGACATCTGACTTTGATTCTGACACCTGACTTTGATACCGACATCTGACTTTGACTCTGACACCTGACTTTGATACCGACACCTGACTTTGATACCAACATCTGACTTTGACTCTGACACCTGACTTTGATACCGACATCTGACTTTGATTCTGACACCTGACTTGATCGCCTGACTTTGATTCCGACACCTGACTTTGATACCGACATCTGACTTTGATTCTGACACCTACTTTGATACCAACACCTGACTTTGATACCGACATCTGACTTTGATTCTGACACCTGACTTTGATTCCGACATCTGACTTTGATTCCGACACCTGACTTTGATACCGAAATCTGACTTTGATTCTGACACCTGACTTTGATACCGACACCTGACTTTGATACCAACATCTGACTTTGACTCTGACACCTGACTTTGATTCTGACACCTGACTTTGATACCGACATCTGACTTTGATTCTGACACCTGACTTTGATTCCGACACCTGACTTTGATTCCGACACCTGACTTTGATTCTGACACCTGACTTTGATACCGACATCTGATTTTGATACCGACATCTGACTTTGATTCCGACACCGACTTTGATACCGACACCTGACTTTGATTCCGACACCTGACTTTGATACCGACACCTGACTTTGATTCTGACACCTGACTTTGATACCGACATCTGACTTTGATTCTGACACCTGACTTTGATACCGACACCTGACTTTGATACCGACATCTGACTTTGATTCTGACACCTGACTTTGATTCCGACACCTGACTTTGATACCGACATCTGACTTTGATCTGACACCTGACTTTGATTCCGACACCTACTTTGATACCGACATCTGACTTTGATTCCGACATCTGACTTTGATTCCACACCTGACTTTGATACCGAAATCTGACTTTGATTCTGACACCTGACTTTGATACCGACACCTGACTTTGATACCAACATCTGACTTTGACTCTGACACCTGACTTTGATTCTGACACCTGACTTTGATACCGACATCTGACTTTGATTCTGACACCTGACTTTGATTCCGACACCTGACTTTGATTCTGACACCTGACTTTGATACCGACATCTGACTTTATACCGACATCTGACTTTATACACCACTTTATCACACCTGACTTTGATTCCGACACCTGACTTTGATACCGACACCTGACTTTGATACCAACATCTGACTTTGACTCTGACACCTGACTTTGATTCTGACACCTGACTTTGATACCACATCTGACTTTATTCTACACCTGACTTTGATTCCACACCTGACTTTGATTCCGACACCTACTTTATACCACATCTACTTTAGACATCTGACTTTGATTCTGACACCTGACTTTGATTCCGACACCTGACTTTGATACCGACACCTGACTTTGATACCGACACCTGACTTTGATTCCGACACCTGACTTTGATACCGACATCTGACTTTGATTCTGACACCTGACTTTGATTCTGACACCTGACTTTGATACCGACATCTGACTTTGATTCTGACATCTGACTTTGATTCTGACACCTGAGTTTGATACCGACACCTGACTTTGATACCGACACCTGACTTTGATACCGACATCTGACTTTGATTCTGACACCTGACTTTGATTCCGACACCTGACTTTGATACCGACATCTGACTTTGATTCCGACATCTGACTTTGATTCCGACACCTGACTTTGATACCGACACCTGACTTTGATTCCGACACCTGACTTTGATACCGACACCTGACTTTGATTCCGACACCTGACTTTGATACCGACACCTGACTTTGATACCGACACCTGACTTTGATACCGACATCTGATTTTGATACCGACATCTGACTTTGATTCTGACACCTGACTTTGATTCCGACACATGACTTTGATTCTGACACCTGACTTTGATTCCGACACCTGACTTTGATACCAACACCTGACTTTGATTCCGACATCTGACTTTGATACCGACATCTGACTTTGATTCTGACACCTGACTTTGATACCGACACCTGACTTTGATACCGACATCTGACTTTGATTCTGACACCTGACTTTGATTCCGACACCTGACTTTGATACCGACATCTGACTTTGATTCTGACACCTGACTTTGATTCCGACACCTGACTTTGATACCGACATCTGACTTTGATTCTGACACATGACTTTGATACCAACACCTGACTTTGATACCGACATCTGACTTTGATTCTGACACCTGACTTTGATTCCGACATCTGACTTTGATTCCGACACCTGACTTTGATACCGACATCTGACTTTGATTCTGACACCTGACTTTGATACCGAAACCTGACTTTGATACCAACATCTGACTTTGATTCTGACACCTGACTTTGATTCTGACACCTGACTTTGATACCGACATCTGACTTTGATTCTGACACCTGACTTTGATTCCGACACCTGACTTTGATTCCGACACCTGACTTTGATACCGACATCTGATTTTGATACCGACATCTGACTTTGATTCTGACACCTGACTTTGATTCTGACGCCTGACTTTGATACCGACATCTGACTTTGATTCTGACACCTGACTTTGATTCCGACACCTGACTTTGATTCCGACACCTGACTTTGATTCTGACACCTGACTTTGATACCGACATCTGATTTTGATACCGACATCTGACTTTGATTCTGACACCTGACTTTGATTCCGACACCTGACTTTGATTCTGACACCTGACTTTGATTCCGACACCTGACTTTGATACCGACACCTGACTTTGATTCCGACACCTGACTTTGATACCGACATCTGACTTTGATTCTGACACCTGACTTTGATACCGACACCTGACTTTGATACCGACATCTGACTTTGATTCTGACACCTGACTTTGATTCTGACACCTGACTTTGATACCAACATCGGACTTTGATTCTGATACCTCACTTTGATACCAACACCTGACTTTGATACCGACATCTGACTTTGATTCTGACACCTGACTTTGATTCCGACATCTGACTTTGATTCCGACACCTGACTTTGATACCGACATCTGACTTTGATTCTGACACCTGACTTTGATACCGACATCTGACTTTGACTCTGACACCTGACTTTGATACCGACACCTGACTTTGATACCAACATCTGACTTTGACTCTGACACCTGACTTTGATACCGACATCTGACTTTGATTCTGACACCTGACTTTGAATCCGAAACCTGACTTTGATTCCGACACCTGACTTTGATACCGACATCTGACTTTGATTCTGACACCTGACTTTGATACCAACACCTGACTTTGATACCGACATCTGACTTTGATTCTGACACCTGACTTTGATTCCGACATCTGACTTTGATTCCGACACCTGACTTTGATACCGAAATCTGACTTTGATTCTGACACCTGACTTTGATACCGACACCTGACTTTGATACCAACATCTGACTTTGACTCTGACACCTGACTTTGATTCTGACACCTGACTTTGATACCGACATCTGACTTTGATTCTGACACCTGACTTTGATTCCGACACCTGACTTTGATTCCGACACCTGACTTTGATTCTGACACCTGACTTTGATACCGACATCTGATTTTGATACCGACATCTGACTTTGATTCCGACACCTGACTTTGATACCGACACCTGACTTTGATTCCGACACCTGACTTTGATACCGACATCTGACTTTGATTCTGAAACCTGACTTTGATACCGACATCTGACTTTGATTCTGACACCTGACTTTGATACCGACACCTGACTTTGATACCGACATCTGACTTTGATTCTGACACCTGACTTTGATTTCGACACCTGACTTTGATACCGATATCTGACTTTGATTCTGACACCTGACTTTGATTCCGACACCTGACTTTGATACCGATATCTGACTTTGATTCCGACATCTGACTTTGATTCCGACACCTGACTTTGATACCGAAATCTGACTTTGATTCTGACACCTGACTTTGATACCGACACCTGACTTTGATACCAACATCTGACTTTGACTCTGACACCTGACTTTGATTCTGACACCTGACTTTGATACCGACATCTGACTTTGATTCTGACACCTGACTTTGATTCCGACACCTGACTTTGATTCTGACACCTGACTTTGATACCGACATCTGATTTTGATACCGACATCTGACTTTGATTCTGACACCTGACTTTGATTCCGACACCTGACTTTGATTCCGACACCTGACTTTGATACCGACACCTGACTTTGATACCAACATCTGACTTTGACTCTGACACCTGACTTTGATTCTGACACCTGACTTTGATACCGACATCTGACTTTGATTCTGACACCTGACTTTGATTCCGACACCTGACTTTGATTCTGACACCTGACTTTGATACCGACATCTGATTTTGATACCGACATCTGACTTTGATTCTGACACCTGACTTTGATTCCGACACCTGACTTTGATTCCGACACCTGACTTTGATACCGACATCTGACTTTGATTCCGACACCTGACTTTGATACCGACATCTGACTTTGATTCTGACACCTGACTTTGATACCGACACCTGACTTTGATACCGACACCTGACTTTGATACCGACATCTGACTTTGATTCTGACACCTGACTTTGATACCGACACCTGACTTTGATTCCGACACCTGACTTTGATACCGACATCTGACTTTGATTCTGACACCTGACTTTGATACCGACACCTGACTTTGATACCGACATCTGACTTTGATTCTGACACCTGACTTTTATTCCGACACCTGACTTTGATACCGACATCGGACTTTGATTCTGATACCTGACTTTGATACCAACACCTGACTTTGATACCGACATCTGACTTTGATTCTGACACCTGACTTTGATACCAACACCTGACTTTGATACCGACATCTGACTTTGATTCTGACACCTGACTTTGATTCCGACATCTGACTTTGATTCCGACACCTGACTTTGATACCAACATCTGACTTTGACTCTGACACCTGACTTTGATTCTGACACCTGACTTTGATACCGACATCTGACTTTGATTCTGACACCTGACTTTGATTCCGAAACCTGACTTTGATTCCGACACCTGACTTTGACACCGACATCTGACTTTGATTCTGACACCTGACTTTGATTCCGACACCTGACTTTGATACCGACACCTGAATTTGATTCCGACACCTGACTTTGATACCAACATCTGACTTTGATTCTGACACCTGACTTTGATTCTGACACCTGACTTTCATTCCGACACCTGACTTTGATACCGACACCTGACTTTGATTCCGACACCTGACTTTGATACCGACATCTGACTTTGATTCTGACACCTGACTTTGATTCCGACACCTGACTTTGATACCAACATGACTTTGATTCTGACACCTGACTTTGATACCGACATCTGACTTTGATTCCGACACCTGACTTTGATACCGACATCTGACTTTGATACCGACACCTGACTTTGATACCGACATCTGACTTTGATTCTGACACCTGACTTTGATTCTGACACCTGACTTTGATACCGACACCTGACTTTGATACCGACATCTGACTTTGATTTTGACACCTGACTTTGATACCGACACCTGACTTTGATACCATCATCTGACTTTGACTCTGATACCTGACTTTGATTCTGACACCTGACTTTGATACCGACACCTGACTTTGATTCTGACACCTGACTTTGATTCCGACACCTGACTTTGATACCGACATCTGACTTTGATTCTGACACCTGACTTTGAATTCTGACACCTGACTTTGATACCGACACCTGACTTTGATACCGACAGCTGACTTTGATACCAACACCTGACTTTGATTCTGACACCTGACTTTGATACCGACACCTGACTTTGTTACCTGACTTTGATTCTGACACCTGACTTTGATTCCGACACCTGACTTTGATACCGACACCTGACTTTGATTCCGACACCTGACTTTGATACCGACACCTGACTTTGATTCCGACACCTGACTTTGATACCGACATCTGACTTTGATTCCGACACCTGACCTTGATACCGACACCTAACTTTGATTCGGACACCTGACTTTGATACCGACATGTGACTTTGATTCTGATACCTGACTTTGATACCGACACCTGACTTTGATTCGGACATCTGACTTTGAAACCGACACCTGACTTTGATTTGGACACCTGACTTTGATACCGACACCTGACTTTGATTCGGACACCTGACTTTGATTCTGACACCTGACTTTGATACCGACATCTGATTTTGATACCGACATCTGACTTTGATTCTGACACCTGACTTTGATTCCGACACCTGACTTTGATTCTGACACCTGACTTTGATTCCGACACCTGACTTTGATACCGACACCTGACTTTGATTCCGACACCTGACTTTGATACCGACATCTGACTTTGATACCGACACCTGACTTTGATACCGACATCTGACTTTGATTCTGACTCCTGACTTTGATTTCGACACCTGACTTTGATACCGACATCTGACTTTGATTCTGACACCTGACTTTGATTCCGACACCTGACTTTGATACCGACATCTGACTTTGATTCCTACATCTGACTTTGATTCCGACACCTGACTTTGATACCGAAATCTGACTTTGATTCTGACACCTGACTTTGATACCGACACCTGACTTTGATACCAACATCTGACTTTGACTCTGACACCTGACTTTGATTCTGACGCCTGACTTTGATACCGACATCTGACTTTGATTCTGACACCTGACTTTGATTCCGACACCTGACTTTGATTCCGACACCTGACTTTGATACCGACATCTGAGAGAACTGATTTGATACCGACATCTGACTTTGATTCTGACACCTGACTTTGATTCCGACACCTGACTTTGATTCTGACACCTGACTTTGATTCCGACACCTGACTTTGATACCGACACCTGACTTTGATTCCGACACCTGACTTTGATACCGACATCTGACTTTGATTCTGACACCTGACTTTGATACCGACACCTGACTTTGATACCAACATCTGACTTTGATTCTGACACCTGACTTTGATTCCGACACCTGACTTTGATACCAACATCGGACTTTGATTCTGATACCTCACTTTGATACCAACACCTGACTTTGATACCGACATCTGACTTTGATTCTGACACCTGACTTTGATTCCGACATCTGACTTTGATTCCGACACCTGACTTTGATACCGACATCTGACTTTGATTCTGACACCTGACTTTGATACCGACACCTGACTTTGATACCAACATCTGACTTTGACTCTGACACCTGACTTTGATTCTGACACCTGACTTTGATACCGACATCTGACTTTGATTCTGACACCTGACTTTGAATCCGAAACCTGACTTTGATTCCGACACCTGACTTTGATACCGACATCTGACTTTGATTCTGACACCTGACTTTGATACCAACACCTGACTTTGATAACGACATCTGACTTTGATTCTGACACCTGACTTTGATTCCGACATCTGACTTTGATTCCGACACCTGACTTTGATACCGAAATCTGACTTTGATTCTGACACCTGACTTTGATACCGACACCTGACTTTGATACCAACATCTGACTTTGACTCTGACACCTGACTTTGATTCTGACACCTGACTTTGATACCGACATCTGACTTTGATTCTGACACCTGACTTTGATTCCGACACCTGACTTTGATTCCGACACCTGACTTTGATTCTGACACCTGACTTTGATAACCGACATCTGACTTTGATTCTGACACCTGACTTTGATACCGACACCTGACTTTGATACCGAAATCTGACTTTGATTCTGACACCTGACTTTGATTTCGACACCTGACTTTGATACCGACATCTGACTTTGATTCTGACACCTGACTTTGATTCCGACACCTGACTTTGATACCGACATCTGACTTTGATTCCGACATCTGACTTTGATTCCGACACCTGACCTTGATACCGAAATCTGACTTTTATTCTGACACCTGACTTTGATACCGACACCTGACTTTGATACCAACATCTGACTTTGACTCTGACACCTGACTTTGATTCTGACACCTGACTTTGATACCGACATCTGACTTTGATTCTGACACCTGACTTTGATTCCGACACCTGACTTTAATTCTGACACCTGACTTTGATACCGACATCTGATTTTGATACCGACATCTGACTTTGATTCTGACACCTGACTTTGATTCCGACACCTGACTTTGATTCCGACACCTGACTTTGATACCGACACCTGACTTTGATTCCGACACCTGACTTTGATACCGACATCTGACTTTGATTCTGACACCTGACTTTGATACCGACACCTGACTTTGATACCGACATCTGACTTTGATTCTGACACCTGACTTTGATTCCGACACCTGACTTTGATACCAACATCGGACTTTGATTCTGATACCTGACTTTGATACCAACACCTGACTTTGATACCGACATCTGACTTTGATTCTGACACCTGACTTTGATACCGACACCTGACTTTGATACCGACATCTGACTTTGATTCTGACACCTGACTTTGATTTCGACACCTGACTTTGATACCGACATCTGACTTTGATTCTGACACCTGACTTTGATTCCGACACCTGACTTTGATACCGAAATCTGACTTTGATTCTGACACCTGACTTTGATACCGACACCTGACTTTGATACCAACATCTGACTTTGACTCTGACACCTGACTTTGATTCTGACGCCTGACTTTGATACCGACATCTGACTTTGATTCTGACACCTGACTTTGATTCTGACACCTGACTTTGATTCCGACACCTGACTTTGATTCTGACACCTGACTTTGATTCCGACACCTGACTTTGATTCCGACACCTGACTTTGACTCTGACACCTGACTTTGATACCGACACCTGACTTTGATACCAACATCTGACTTTGACTCTGACACCTGACTTTGATTCTGACACCTGACTTTGATACCGACATCTGACTTTGATTCTGACACCTGACTTTGATTCCGACACCTGACTTTGATTCTGACACCTGACTTTGATTCCGACACCTGACTTTGATTCCGATACCTGACTTTGATACCGACACCTGACTTTGATTCCGACACCTGACTTTGATACCGACATCTGACTTTGATTCTGACACCTGACTTTGATACCGACACCTGACTTTGATACCGACATCTGACTTTGATTCTGACACCTGACTTTGATTCCGACACCTGACTTTGATACCAACATCGGACTTTGATTCTGATACCTGACTTTGATACCAACACCTGACTTTGATACCGACATCTGACTTTGATTCTGACACCTGACTTTGATTCCGACACCTGACTTTGATATCGACATCTGACTTTGATTCTGACACCTGACTTTGATACCGACACCTGACTTTGATACCAACATCTGACTTTGACTCTGACACCTGACTTTGATACCGACATCTGACTTTGATTCTGACACCTGACTTTGATTCCGAAACCTGACTTTGATTCCGACACCTGACTTTGATACCAACACCTGACTTTGATTCCGACACCTGACTTTGATACCAACATCTGACTTTGATTCTGACACCTGACTTTGATTCCGACACCTGACTTTCATTCCGACACCTGACTTTGATACCGACACCTGACTTTGATTCCGACACCTGACTTTGATACCGACATCTGACTTTGATTCTGACACCTGACTTTGATACCGACACCTGACTTTGATACCGACATCTGACTTTGATTCTGACACCTGACTTTGATTCCGACACCTGACTTTGATACCAACATGACTTTGATTCTGACACCTGACTTTGATACCGACATCTGACTTTGATTCCGACACCTGACTTTGATACCGACATCTGACTTTGATACCGACAACTGACTTTGATACCGACATCTGACTTTGATTCTGACACCTGACTTTGATTCTGACACCTGACTTTGAGATACCGACATCTGACTTTGATACCGACATCTGACTTTGATTCTGACACCTGACTTTGATACCGACACCTGACTTTGATACCAACATCTGACTTTGACTCTGATACCTGACTTTGATTCTGACACCTGACTTTGATACCGACATCTGACTTTGATTCTGACACCTGACTTTGAATTCTGACACCTGACTTTGAAACCGACACCTGACTTTGATACCGACAGCTGACTTTGATACCAACACCTGACTTTGATTCTGACACCTGACTTTGATACCGACACCTGACTTTGTTACCTGACTTTGATTCTGACACCTGACTTTGATTCCGACACCTGACTTTGATACCGACACCTGACTTTGATTCCGACACCTGACTTTGATACCGACACCTGACTTTGATTCCGACACCTGACTTTGATACCGACATCTGACTTTGATTCCGACACCTGACTTTGATACCGACATCTGACTTTGATACCGACAACTGACTTTGATACCGACATCTGACTTTGATTCTGACACCTGACTTTGATTCCGACACCTGACTTTCATTCCGACACCTGACTTTGATACCGACACCTGACTTTGATTCCGACACCTGACTTTGATCTGACACCTGACTTTGATACCGACATCTGATTTTGATACCGACATCTGACTTTGATTCTGACACCTGACTTTGATTCCGACACCTGACTTTGATTCCGACACCTGACTTTGATACCGACACCTGACTTTGATCCGACAACCGACATCTGACTTTGATTCTGACACCTGACTTTGATACCGACACCTGACTTTGATACCGACATCTGACTTTGATTCTGACACCTGACTTTGATTCCGACACCTGACTTTGATACCAACACTGACTTTGATTCCTGACACCTGACTTTGATACCGACATCTGACTTTGATTCTGACACCTGACTTTGATACCGACACCTGACTTTGATACCGACATCTGACTTTGATTCTGACACCTGACTTTGATTCCGACACCTGACTTTGATACCGACATCTGACTTTGATTCTGACACCTGACTTTGATTCCGACACCTGACTTTGATACCGAAATCTGACTTTGATTCTGACACCTGACTTTGATACCGACACCTGACTTTGATACCAACATCTGACTTTGACTCTGACACCTGACTTTGATTCTGACGCCTGACTTTGATACCGACATCTGACTTTGATTCTGACACCTGACTTTGATTCTGACACCTGACTTTGATTCCGACACCTGACTTTGATTCTGACACCTGACTTTGACACCTGACTTTGATTCCGACACCTGACTTTGACTCTGACACCTGACTTTGATACCGACACCTGACTTTGAAACATACTCGACACCTGACTTTGATTCTGACACCTGACTTTGATACCGACATCTGACTTTGATTCTGACACCTGACTTTGATTCCGACACCTGACTTTAACGACCCTGACTTTGATTCCGACACCTGACTTTGATTCCGACACCTGACTTTGATACCGACACCTGACTTTGATTCCAACACCTGACTTTGATACCGACATCTGACTTTGATTCTGACACCTGACTTTGATTCCGACACCTGACTTTGATACCAACATCGGACTTTGATTCTGATACCTGACTTTGATACCAACACCTGACTTTGATACCGACATCTGACTTTGATTCTGACACCTGACTTTGATTCCGACACCTGACTTTGATATCGACATCTGACTTTGATTCTGACACCTGACTTTGATACCGACACCTGACTTTGATACCAACATCTGACTTTGACCTGACACCTGACTTTGATACCGACACTGACTTTGATTCTGACACCTGACTTTGATTCCGACACCTGACTTTGATTCCGACACCTGACTTTGATACCGACACCTGACTTTGATTCCGACACCTGACTTTGATACCAACATCTGACTTTGATTCTGACACCTGACTTTGATTCCGACACCTGACTTTGATTCCGACACCTGACTTTGATACCGACACCTGACTTTGATTCTGACACCTGACTTTGATACCGACATCTGACTTTGATTCTGACACCTGACTTTGATACCGACACCTGACTTTGATACCGACATCTGACTTTGATTCTGACACCTGACTTTGATTCCGACACACTTTGATACCAACATGACTTTGATTCTGACACCTGACTTTGATACCGACATCTGACTTTGATTCCGACACCTGACTTTGATACCGACATCTGACTTTGATACCGACACCTGACTTTGATACCGACATCTGACTTTGATTCTGACACCTGACTTTGATTCCGACACCTGACTTTGAGATACCGACATCTGACTTTGATACCGACATCTGACTTTGATTCTGACACCTGACTTTGATACCGACACCTGACTTTGATACCAACATCTGACTTTGACTCTGATACCTGACTTTGATTCTGACACCTGACTTTGATACCGACATCTGACTTTGATTCTGACACCTGACTTTGAATTCTGACACCTGACTTTGATACCGACACCTGCACTTTGATACCGACACCTGACTTTGATTCTGACACCTGACTTTGATACCGACACCTGACTTTGACACCTGACTTTGATCCACTGACACCCCCTGACTTTGATTCCGACACCTGACTTTGATACCGACACCTGACTTTGATTCCGACACCTGACTTTGATACCGACACCTGACTTTGATTCCGACACCTGACTTTGATACCGACATCTGACTTTGATTCCGACACCTGACTTTGATACCGACATCTGACTTTGATACCGACAACTGACTTTGATACCGACACCTGACTTTGATTCTGACACCTGACTTTGATTCCGACACCTGACTTTGATTCCGACACCTGACTTTGATACCGACACCTGACTTTGATACCGACAAAAACATCTGACTTTGATTCTGACACCTGACTTTGATACCGACACCTGACTTTGATACCGACATCTGACTTTGATTCTGACACCTGACTTTGATTCCGACACCTGACTTTGATACCAACATGACTTTGATTCTGACACCTGACTTTGATACCGACATCTGACTTTGATTCCGACACCTGACTTTGATACCGACATCTGACTTTGATACCGACAACTGACTTTGATACCGACATCTGACTTTGATTCTGACACCTGACTTTGATTCCGACACCTGACTTTGAGATACCGACATCTGACTTTGATACCGACATCTGACTTTGATTCTGACACCTGACTTTGATACCGACACCTGACTTTGATACCAACATCTGACTTTGACTCTGACACCTGACTTTGATTCTGACACCTGACTTTGATTCCGACACCTGACTTTGATTCTGACACCTGACTTTGAATTCTGACACCTGACTTTGAAACCGACACCTGACTTTGATACCGACAGCTGACTTTGATACCAACACCTGACTTTGATTCTGACACCTGACTTTGATACCGACACCTGACTTTGTTACCTGACTTTGATTCTGACACCTGACTTTGATTCCGACACCTGACTTTGATACCGACACCTGACTTTGATTCCGACACCTGACTTTGATACCGACACCTGACTTTGATTCCGACACCTGACTTTGATACCGACACCTGACTTTGATTCCGACACCTGACTTTGATACCGACATCTGACTTTGATTCCGACACCTGACTTTGATACCGACATCTGACTTTGATTCAGACACCTGACTTTGATACCGACACTGACTTTGATACCGACATCTGACTTTGATTCTGACACCTGACTTTGATACCGACACCCTGACTTTGATTCTGACACCTGACTTTGATTCCGACACCTGACTTTGATTCTGACACCTGACTTTGATACCGACACCTGACTTTGATACCGACATCTGACTTTGATACCGACACCTGACTTTGATACCGACATCTGACTTTGATTCTGACACCTGACTTTGATTCCGACACCTGACTTTGATACCGACATCTGACTTTGATACCGACATCTGACTTTGATTCTGACACCTGACTTTGATACCGACACCTGACTTTGATACCAACATCTGACTTTGACTCTGATACCTGACTTTGATTCTGACACCTGACTTTGATACCGACATCTGACTTTGATTCTGACACCTGACTTTGATTTGACACCACTAAACCGACACCTGACTTTGATACCGACAGCTGACTTTGATACCAACACCTGACTTTGATTCTGACACCTGACTTTGATACCGACACCTGACTTTGTTACCTGACTTTGATTCTGACACCTGACTTTGATTCCGACACCTGACTTTGATACCGACACCCTGACTTTGATTCCGACACCTGACTTTGATACCGACACCTGACTTTGATTCCGACACCTGACTTTGATACCGACATCTGACTTTGATTCCGACACCTGACTTTGATACCGACATCTGACTATACCGACTGACTTTGATACCGACATCTGACTTTGATTCTGACACCTGACTTTGATTCCGACACCTGACTTTGATACCGACATCTGACTTTGATTCTGACACCTGACTTTGATACCGACACCTGACTTTGATACCAACATCTGACTTTGACTCTGACACCTGACTTTGATTCTGACACCTGACTTTGATACCGACATCTGACTTTGATTCTGACACCTGACTTTGAATTACACCAACCGACACCTGACTTTGATACCGACATCTGACTTTGATTCTGACACCTGACTTTGATTCCGACACCTGACTTTGATACCGACATCGGACTTTGATTCTGACACCTGACTTTGATACCAACACCTGACTTTGATACCGACATCTGACTTTGATTCTGACGCCTGACTTTGATACCAACACCTGACTTTGATACCGACATCTGACTTTGATTCTGACACCTGACTTTGATTCCGACATCTGACTTTGATTCCGACACCTGACTTTGATACCAACATCTGACTTTGACTCTGACACCTGACTTTGATTCTGACACCTGACTTTGATACCGACATCTGACTTTGATTCTGACACCTGACTTTGATTCCGAAACCTGACTTTGATTCCGACACCTGACTTTGATACCGACATCTGACTTTGATTCTGACACCTGACTTTGATTCCGACACCTGACTTTGATACCGACACCTGACTTTGATTCCGACACCTGACAACATCTGACTTTGATTCTGACACCTGACTTTGATTCTGACACCTGACTTTGATTCCGACACCTGACTTAACGACACCTGACTTTGATTCCGACACCTGACTTTGATACGCCTGACTTTGATTCTGACACCTGACTTTGATACCGACACCTGACTTTGATACCGACATCTGACTTTGATTCTGACACCTGACTTTGATTCCGACACCTGACTTTGAAACCAACATGACTTTGATCAACCTACTGATACCGACATCTGACTTTGATTCCGACACCTGACTTTGATACCGACATCTGACTTTGATACCGACACCTGACTTTGATACCGACATCTGACTTTGATTCTGACACCTGACTTTGATTCTGACACCTGACTTTGATACCGACACCTGACTTTGATACCGACATCTGACTTTGATTCTGACACCTGACTTTGATACCGACACCTGACTTTGATACCATCATCTGACTTTGACTCTGATACCTGACTTTGATTCTGACACCTGACTTTGATACCGACACCTGACTTTGATTCTGACACCTGACTTTGATTCCGACACCTGACTTTGATACCGACATCTGACTTTGATTCTGACACCTGACTTTGATTCTGACACCTGACTTTGATACCGACACCTGACTTTGATACCGACAGCTGACTTTGATACCAACACCTGACTTTGATTCTGACACCTGACTTTGATACCGACACCTGACTTTGTTACCTGACTTTGATTCTGACACCTGACTTTGATTCCGACACCTGACTTTGATACCGACACCTGACTTTGATTCCGACACCTACTTAACCACACCTGACTTTGATTCCGACACCTGACTTTGATACCGACATCTGACTTTGATTCCGACACCTGACCTTGATACCGACACCTAACTTTGATTCGGACACCTGACTTTGATACCGACATGTGACTTTAATTCTGATACCTGACTTTGATACCGACACCTGACTTTGATTCGGACATCTGACTTTGAAACCGACACCTGACTTTGATTCGGACACCTGACTTTGATACCGACACCTGACTTTAATTCGGACACCTGACTTTGATTCTGACACCTGACTTTGATACCGACATCTGATTTTGATACCGACATCTGACTTTGATTCTGACACCTGACTTTGATTCCGACACCTGACTTTGATTCTGACACCTGACTTTGATTCCGACACCTGACTTTGATACTGACACCTGACTTTGATTCCGACACCTGACTTTGATACCGACATCTGACTTTGATTCTGACACCTGACTTTGATACCGACATCTGACTTTGATTCTGACACCTGACTTTGATACCGACACCTGACTTTGATACCGACATCTGACTTTGATTCTGACACCTGACTTTGATTTCGACACCTGACTTTGATACCGACATCTGACTTTGATTCTGACACCTGACTTTGATTCCGACACCTGACTTTGATACCGACATCTGACTTTGATTCCTACATCTGACTTTGATTCCGACACCTGACTTTGATACCGAAATCTGACTTTGATTCTGACACCTGACTTTGATACCGACACCTGACTTTGATACCAACATCTGACTTTGACTCTGACACCTGACTTTGATTCTGACGCCTGACTTTGATACCGACATCTGACTTTGATTCTGACACCTGACTTTGATTCCGACACCTGACTTTGATTCCGACACCTGACTTTGATACCGACATCTGATTTTGATACCGACATCTGACTTTGATTCTGACACCTGACTTTGATTCCGACACCTGACTTTGATTCTGACACCTGACTTTGATTCCGACACCTGACTTTGATACCGACACCTGACTTTGATTCCGACACCTGACTTTGATACCGACATCTGACTTTGATTCTGACACCTGACTTTGATACCGACACCTGACTTTGATACCGACATCTGACTTTGATTCTGACACCTGACTTTGATTCCGACACCTGACTTTGATACCAACATCGGACTTTGATTCTGATACCTCACTTTGATACCAACACCTGACTTTGATACCGACATCTGACTTTGATTCTGACACCTGACTTTGATTCCGACATCTGACTTTGATTCCGACACCTGACTTTGATACCGACATCTGACTTTGATTCTGACACCTGACTTTGATACCGACACCTGACTTTGATACCAACATCTGACTTTGACTCTGACACCTGACTTTGATTCTGACACCTGACTTTGATACCGACATCTGACTTTGATTCTGACACCTGACTTTGAATCCAAACCTATTATCGACACCTGACTTTGATACCGACATCTGACTTTGATTCTGACACCTGACTTTGATACCAACATCTGACTTTGAAACGACATCTGACTTTGATTCTGACACCTGACTTTGATTCCGACACCTGACTTTGATTCTGACACCTGACTTTGATACCGACATCTGATTTTGATACCGACATCTGACTTTGATTCTGACACCTGACTTTGATTCCGACACCTGACTTTGATTCCGACACCTGACTTTGATACCGACACCTGACTTTGATACCAACATCTGACTTTGACTCTGACACCTGACTTTGATTCTGACACCTGACTTTGATACCGACATCTGACTTTGATTCTGACACCTGACTTTGATTCCGACACCTGACTTTGATTCTGACACCTGACTTTGATACCGACATCTGATTTTGATACCGACATCTGACTTTGATTCTGACACCTGACTTTGATTCCGACACCTGACTTTGATTCCGACACCTGACTTTGATACCGACATCTGACTTTGATTCCGACACCTGACTCTTTGATACCGACATCTGACTTTGATTCTGACACCTGACTTTGATACCGACACCTGACTTTGATACCGACACCTGACTTTGATACCGACATCTGACTTTGATTCTGACACCTGACTTTGATACCGACACCTGACTTTGATTCCGACACCTGACTTTGATACCGACATCTGACTTTGATTCTGACACCTGACTTTGATACCGACACCTGACTTTGATACCGACATCTGACTTTGATTCTGACACCTGACTTTTATTCCGACACCTGACTTTGATACCGACATCGGACTTTGATTCTGATACCTGACTTTGATACCAACACCTGACTTTGATACCGACATCTGACTTTGATTCTGACACCTGACTTTGATACCAACACCTGACTTTGATACCGACATCTGACTTTGATTCTGACACCTGACTTTGATTCCGACATCTGACTTTGATTCCGACACCTGACTTTGATACCAACATCTGACTTTGACTCTGACACCTGACTTTGATTCTGACACCTGACTTTGATACCGACATCTGACTTTGATTCTGACACCTGACTTTGATTCCGAAACCTGACTTTGATTCCGACACCTGACTTTGATACCGACATCTGACTTTGATTCTGACACCTGACTTTGATTCCGACACCTGACTTTGATACCGACACCTGACTTTGATTCCGACACCTGACTTTGATACCAACATCTGACTTTGATTCTGACACCTGACTTTGATTCCGACCCACTTTATCCGCACCTGACTTTGATACCGACACCTGACTTTGATTCCGACACCTGACTTTGATACCGGCATCTGACTTTGATTCTGACACCTGACTTTGATACCGACACCTGACTTTGATACCGACATCTGACTTTGATTCTGACACCTGACTTTGATTCCGACACCTGACTTTGATACCAACATGACTTTGATTCTGACACCTGACTTTGATACCGACATCTGACTTTGATTCCGACATCTGACTTTGATACCGACATCTGACTTTGATACCGACACCTGACTTTGATACCGACATCTGACTTTGATTCTGACACCTGACTTTGATTCTGACACCTGACTTTGATACCGACACCTGACTTTGATACCGACATCTGACTTTGATTCTGACACCTGACTTTGATACCGACACCTGACTTTGATACCATCATCTGACTTTGACTCTGATACCTGACTTTGATTCTGACACCTGACTTTGATACCGACACCTGACTTTGATTCTGACACCTGACTTTGATTCCGACACCTGACTTTGATACCGACATCTGACTTTGATTCTGACACCTGACTTTGAATTCTGACACCTGACTTTGATACCGACACCTGACTTTGATACCGACAGCTGACTTTGATACCAACACCTGACTTTGATTCTGACACCTGACTTTGATACCGACACCTGACTTTGTTACCTGACTTTGATTCTGACACCTGACTTTGATTCCGACACCTGACTTTGATACCGACACCTGACTTTGATTCCGACACCTGACTTTGATACCGACACCTGACTTTGATTCCGACACCTGACTTTGATACCGACATCTGACTTTGATTCCGACACCTGACCTTTATACCGACACCTAACTTTGATTCGGACACCTGACTTTGATACCGACATGTGACTTTGATTCTGATACCTGACTTTGATACCGACACCTGACTTTGATTCGGACATCTGACTTTGATTCGGACACCTGACTTTGATACCGACACCTGACTTTGATTCGGACACCTGACTTTGATTCTGACACCTGACTTTGATACCGACATCTGATTTTGATACCGACATCTGACTTTGATTCTGACACCTGACTTTGATTCCGACACCTGACTTTGATTCTGACACCTGACTTTGATTCCGACACCTGACTTTGATACCGACACCTGACTTTGATTCCGACACCTGACTTTGATACCGACATCTGACTTTGATTCTGACACCTGACTTTGATACCGACATCTGACTTTGATTCTGACACCTGACTTTGATACCGACACCTGACTTTGATACCGACATCTGACTTTGATTCTGACTCCTGACTTTGATTTCGACACCTGACCTTGATACCGACATCTGACTTTGATTCTGACACCTGACTTTGATTCCGACACCTGACTTTGATACCGACATCTGACTTTGATTCCTACATCTGACTTTGATTCCGACACCTGACTTTGATACCGAAATCTGACTTTGATTCTGACACCTGACTTTGATACCGACACCTGACTTTGATACCAACATCTGACTTTGACTCTGACACCTGACTTTGATTCTGACGCCTGACTTTGATACCGACATCTGACTTTGATTCTGACACCTGACTTTGATTCCGACACCTGACTTTGATTCCGACACCTGACTTTGATACCGACATCTGATTTTGATACCGACATCTGACTTTGATTCTGACACCTGACTTTGATTCCGACACCTGACTTTGATTCTGACACCTGACTTTGATTCCGACACCTGACTTTGATACCGACACCTGACTTTGATTCCGACACCTGACTTTGATACCGACATCTGACTTTGATTCTGACACCTGACTTTGATACCGACACCTGACTTTGATACCGACATCTGACTTTGATTCTGACACCTGACTTTGATTCCGACACCTGACTTTGATACCAACATCGGACTTTGATTCTGATACCTCACTTTGATACCAACACCTGACTTTGATACCGACATCTGACTTTGATTCTGACACCTGACTTTGATTCCGACATCTGACTTTGATTCCGACACCTGACTTTGATACCGACATCTGACTTTGATTCAGACACCTGACTTTGATACCGACACCTGACTTTGATACCAACATCTGACTTTGACTCTGACACCTGACTTTGATTCTGACACCTGACTTTGATACCGACATCTGACTTTGATTCTGACACCTGACTTTGAATCCGAAACCTGACTTTGATTCCGACACCTGACTTTGATACCGACATCTGACTTTGATTCTGACACCTGACTTTGATACCAACACCTGACTTTGATAACGACATCTGACTTTGATTCTGACACCTGACTTTGATTCCGACATCTGACTTTGATTCCGACACCTGACTTTGATACCGAAATCTGACTTTGATTCTGACACCTGCCTTTGATACCGACACCTGACTTTGATACCAACATCTGACTTTGACTCTGACACCTGACTTTGATTCTGACACCTGACTTTGATACCGACATCTGACTTTGATTCTGACACCTGACTTTGATTCCGACACCTGACTTTGATTCCGACACCTGACTTTGATTCTGACACCTGACTTTGATACCGACATCTGATTTTGATACCGACATCTGACTTTGATTCTGACACCTGACTTTGATTCCGACACCTGACTTTGATTCGGACACCTGACTTTGATTCCGACACCTGACTTTGATACCGACACCTGACTTTGATTCCGACACCTGACTTTGATACCGACATCTGACTTTGATTCTGACACCTGACTTTGATACCGACATCTGACTTTGATTCTGACACCTGACTTTGATACCGACACCTGACTTTGATACCGACATCTGACTTTGATTCTGACACCTGACTTTGATTTCGACACCTGACTTTGATACCGACATCTGACTTTGATTCTGACACCTGACTTTGATTCCGACACCTGACTTTGATACCGACATCTGACTTTGATTCCGACATCTGACTTTGATTCCGACACCTGACCTTGATACCGAAATCTGACTTTGATTCTGACACCTGACTTTGATTCTGACACCTGACTTTGATTCTGACACCTGACTTTGATTCCGACACCTGACTTTGATACCGACACCTGACTTTGATTCCGACACCTGACTTTGATACCGACATCTGACTTTGATTCTGACACCTGACTTTGATACCGACACCTGACTTTGATACCGACATCTGACTTTGATTCTGACACCTGACTTTGATACCGACATCTGATTTTGATACCGACATCTGACTTTGATTCTGACACCTGACTTTGATTCCGACACCTGACTTTGATTCCGACACCTGACTTTGATTCCGACACCTGACTTTGATACCGACACCTGACTTTGATTCCGACACCACTCTGACTTTGATACCGACATCTGACTTTGATTCTGACACCTGACTTTGATACCGACATCTGACTTTGATTCTGACACCTGACTTTGATACCGACACCTGACTTTGATACCGACATCTGACTTTGATTCTGACACCTGACTTTGATACCGACACCTGACTTTGATACCGACATCTGACTTTGATTCTGACACCTGACTTTGATTCCGACACCTGACTTTGATACCGACACCTGACTTTGATTCTGACACCTGACTTTGATTCCGACACCTGACTTTGATTCCGACACCTGACTTTGACTCTGACACCTGACTTTGATACCGACACCTGACTTTGATACCAACATCTGACTTTGACTCTGACACCTGACTTTGATTCTGACACCTGACTTTGATACCGACATCTGATTTTGACACCGACATCTGACTTTGATTCTGACACCTGACTTTGATTCCGACACCTGACTTTGATTCTGACACCTGACTTTGATTCCGACACCTGACTTTGATACCGACACCTGACTTTGATTCCGACACCTGACTTTGATACCGACATCTGACTTTGATTCTGACACCTGACTTTGATACCGACACCTGACTTTGATACCGACATCTGACTTTGATTCTGACACCTGACTTTGATTCCGACACCTGACTTTGATACCAACATCGGACTTTGATTCTGATACCTCACTTTGATACCAACACCTGACTTTGATACCGACATCTGACTTTGATTCTGACACCTGACTTTGATTCCGACATCTGACTTTGATTCCGACACCTGACTTTGATACCGACATCTGACTTTGATTCTGACACCTGACTTTGATACCGACACCTGACTTTGATACCAACATCTGACTTTGACTCTGACACCTGACTTTGATTCTGACACCTGACTTTGATACCGACATCTGACTTTGATTCTGACACCTGACTTTGATTCCGACACCTGACTTTGATTCCGACACCTGACTTTGATACCGACATCTGACTTTGATTCTGACACCTGACTTTGATACCGACACCTGACTTTGATACTGACACCTGACTTTGATTCCGACACCTGACTTTGATACCGACATCTGACTTTGATTCTGACACCTGACTTTGATTCCGACACCTGACTTTGATACCGACATCTGACTTTGATTCCGACATCTGACTGATTCCGACACCTGACCTGATACCGAAATCTGACTTTTATTCTGACACCTGACTTTGATACCGACACCTGACTTTGATACCAACATCTGACTTTGACTCTGACACCTGACTTTGATTCTGACACCTGACTTTGATACCGACATCTGACTTTGATTCTGACACCTGACTTTGATTCCGAAACCTGACTTTGATTCCGACACCTGACTTTGATACCGACATCTGACTTTGATTCTGACACCTGACTTTGATTCTGACACCTGACTTTGATACCGACATCTGACTTTGATTCTGACACCTGACTTTGATTCCGACACCTGACTTTGATTCCGACACCTGACTTTGATACCGACATCTGACTTTGATTCTGACACCTGACTTTGATTCTGACACCTGACTTTCATTCCGACACCTGACTTTGATACCGACACCTAACTTTGATTCGGACACCTGACTTTGATACCGACATGTGACTTTAATTCTGACACCTGACTTTGATACCGACACCTGACTTTGATTCGGACATCTGACTTTGAACCGACACCTGACTTTGATTCGGACACCTGACTTTGATACCGACACCTGACTTTAATTCGGACACCTGACTTTGATTCTGACACCTGACTTTGATACCGACATCTGATTTTGATACCGACATCTGACTTTGATTCTGACACCTGACTTTGATTCCGACACCTGACTTTGATTCTGACACCTGACTTTGATTCCGACACCTGACTTTGATACTGACACCTGACTTTGATTCCGACACCTGACTTTGATACCGACATCTGACTTTGATTCTGACACCTGACTTTGATACCGACATCTGACTTTGATTCTGACACCTGACTTTGATACCGACACCTGACTTTGATACCGACATCTGACTTTGATTCTGACACCTGACTTTGATTTCGACACCTGACTTTGATACCGACATCTGACTTTGATTCTGACACCTGACTTTGATTCCGACACCTGACTTTGATACCGACATCTGACTTTGATTCCTACATCTGACTTTGATTCCGACACCTGACTTTGATACCGAAATCTGACTTTGATTCTGACACCTGACTTTGATACCGACACCTGACTTTGATACCAACATCTGACTTTGACTCTGACACCTGACTTTGATTCTGACGCCTGACTTTGATACCGACATCTGACTTTGATTCTGACACCTGACTTTGATTCCGACACCTGACTTTGATTCCGACACCTGACTTTGATACCGACATCTGATTTTGATACCGACATCTGACTTTGATTCTGACACCTGACTTTGATTCCGACACCTGACTTTGATTCTGACACCTGACTTTGATTCCGACACCTGACTTTGATACCGACACCTGACTTTGATTCCGACACCTGACTTTGATACCGACATCTGACTTTGATTCTGACACCTGACTTTGATACCGACACCTGACTTTGATACCGACATCTGACTTTGATTCTGACACCTGACTTTGATTCCGACACCTGACTTTGATACCAACATCGGACTTTGATTCTGATACCTCACTTTGATACCAACACCTGACTTTGATACCGACATCTGACTTTGATTCTGACACCTGACTTTGATTCCGACATCTGACTTTGATTCCGACACCTGACTTTGATACCGACATCTGACTTTGATTCTGACACCTGACTTTGATACCGACACCTGACTTTGATACCAACATCTGACTTTGACTCTGACACCTGACTTTGATTCTGACACCTGACTTTGATACCGACATCTGACTTTGATTCTGACACCTGACTTTGAATCCGAAACCTGACTTTGATTCCGACACCTGACTTTGATACCGACATCTGACTTTGATTCTGACACCTGACTTTGATACCAACATCTGACTTTGATAACGACATCTGACTTTGATTCTGACACCTGACTTTGATTTCGACACCTGACTTTGATTCTGACACCTGACTTTGATACCGACATCTGATTTTGATACCGACATCTGACTTTGATTCTGACACCTGACTTTGATTCCGACACCTGACTTTGATTCCGACACCTGACTTTGATACCGACACTGACTTGATACCAACACTGACTTTGACTCTGACACCTGACTTTGATTCTGACACCTGACTTTGATACCGACATCTGACTTTGATTCTGACACCTGACTTTGATTCCGACACCTGACTTTGATCGACACCTGACTTTGATACCGACATCTGACTTTGATACCGACATCTGACTTTGATTCTGACACCTGACTTTGATTCCGACACCTGACTTTGATTCCGACACCTGACTTTGATACCGACATCTGACTTTGATTCCGACACCTGACTTTGATACCGACATCTGACTTTGATTCTGACACCTGACTTTGATACCGACACCTGACTTTGATACCGACATCTGACTTTGATTCTGACACCTGACTTTGATACCGACACCTGACTTTGATTCCGACACCTGACTTTGATACCGACATCTGACTTTGATTCTGACACCTGACTTTGATACCGACACCTGACTTTGATACCGACATCTGACTTTGATTCTGACACCTGACTTTGATTCCGACACCTGACTTTGATACCGACATCGGACTTTGATTCTGATACCTGACTTTGATACCAACACCTGACTTTGATACCGACATCTGACTTTGATTCTGACACCTGACTTTGATACCAACACCTGACTTTGATACCGACATCTGACTTTGATTCTGACACCTGACTTTGATTCCGACATCTGACTTTGATTCCGACACCTGACTTTGATACCAACATCTGACTTTGACTCTGACACCTGACTTTGATTCTGACACCTGACTTTGATACCGACATCTGACTTTGATTCTGACACCTGACTTTGATTCCGAAACCTGACTTTGATTCCGACACCTGACTTTGATACCGACATCTGACTTTGATTCTGACACCTGACTTTGATTCCGACACCTGACTTTGATACCGACACCTGACTTTGATTCCGACACCTGACTTTGATACCAACATCTGACTTTGATTCTGACACCTGACTTTGATTCTGACACCTGACTTTCATTCCGACACCTGACTTTGATACCGACACCTGACTTTGATTCCGACACCTGACTTTGATACCGGCATCTGACTTTGATTCTGACACCTGACTTTGATACCGACACCTGACTTTGATACCGACATCTGACTTTGATTCTGACACCTGACTTTGATTCCGACACCTGACTTTGATACCAACATGACTTTGATTCTGACACCTGACTTTGATACCGACATCTGACTTTGATTCCGACATCTGACTTTGATACCGACATCTGACTTTGATACCGACACCTGACTTTGATACCGACATCTGACTTTGATTCTGACACCTGACTTTGATTCTGACACCTGACTTTGATACCGACACCTGACTTTGATACCGACATCTGACTTTGATTCTGACACCTGACTTTGATACCGACACCTGACTTTGATACCATCATCTGACTTTGACTCTGATACCTGACTTTGATTCTGACACCTGACTTTGATACCGACACCTGACTTTGATTCTGACACCTGACTTTGATTCCGACACCTGACTTTGATACCGACATCTGACTTTGATTCTGACACCTGACTTTGAATTCTGACACCTGACTTTGATACCGACACCTGACTTTGATACCGACAGCTGACTTTGATACCAACACCTGACTTTGATTCTGACACCTGACTTTGATACCGACACCTGACTTTGTTACCTGACTTTGATTCTGACACCTGACTTTGATTCCGACACCTGACTTTGATACCGACACCTGACTTTGATTCCGACACCTGACTTTGATACCGACACCTGACTTTGATTCCGACACCTGACTTTGATACCGACATCTGACTTTGATTCCGACACCTGACCTTTATACCGACACCTAACTTTGATTCGGACACCTGACTTTGATACCGACATGTGACTTTGATTCTGATACCTGACTTTGATACCGACACCTGACTTTGATTCGGACATCTGACTCGATCGGACACCTGACTTTGATACCGACACCTGACTTTGATTCGGACACCTGACTTTGATTCTGACACCTGACTTTGATACCGACATCTGATTTTGATACCGACATCTGACTTTGATTCTGACACCTGACTTTGATTCCACACCTGACTTTGATTCTGACACCTGACTTTGATTCCGACACCTGACTTTGATACCGACACCTGACTTTGATTCCGACACCTGACTTTGATACCGACATCTGACTTTGATTCTGACACCTGACTTTGATACCGACATCTGACTTTGATTCTGACACCTGACTTTGATACCGACACCTGACTTTGATACCGACATCTGACTTTGATTCTGACTCCTGACTTTGATTTCGACACCTGACTTTGATACCGACATCTGACTTTGATTCTGACACCTGACTTTGATTCCGACACCTGACTTTGATACCGACATCTGACTTTGATTCCGACATCTGACTTTGATTCCGACACCTGACTTTGATACCGAAATCTGACTTTGATTCTGACACCTGACTTTGATACCGACACCTGACTTTGATACCAACATCTGACTTTGACTCTGACACCTGACTTTGATTCTGACGCCTGACTTTGATACCGACATCTGACTTTGATTCTGACACCTGACTTTGATTCCGACACCTGACTTTGATTCCGACACCTGACTTTGATACCGACATCTGATTTTGATACCGACATCTGACTTTGATTCTGACACCTGACTTTGATTCCGACACCTGACTTTGATTCTGACACCTGACTTTGATTCCGACACCTGACTTTGATACCGACACCTGACTTTGATTCCGACACCTGACTTTGATACCGACATCTGACTTTGATTCTGACACCTGACTTTGATACCGACACCTGACTTTGATACCGACATCTGACTTTGATTCTGACACCTGACTTTGATTCCGACACCTGACTTTGATACCAACATCGGACTTTGATTCTGATACCTCACTTTGATACCAACACCTGACTTTGATACCGACATCTGACTTTGATTCTGACACCTGACTTTGATTCCGACATCTGACTTTGATTCCGACACCTGACTTTGATACCGACATCTGACTTTGATTCTGACACCTGACTTTGATACCGACACCTGACTTTGATACCAACATCTGACTTTGACTCTGACACCTGACTTTGATTCTGACACCTGACTTTGATACCGACATCTGACTTTGATTCTGACACCGACGACGACTGAATCCGAAACCTGACTTTGATTCCGACACCTGACTTTGATACCGACATCTGACTTTGATTCTGACACCTGACTTTGATACCAACACCTGACTTTGATACCGACATCTGACTTTGATTCTGACACCTGACTTTGATTCCGACATCTGACTTTGATTCCGACACCTGACTTTGATACCGAAATCTGACTTTGATTCTGACACCTGCCTTTGATACCGACACCTGACTTTGATACCAACATCTGACTTTGACTCTGACACCTGACTTTGATTCTGACACCTGACTTTGATACCGACATCTGACTTTGATTCTGACACCTGACTTTGATTCCGACACCTGACTTTGATTCCGACACCTGACTTTGATTCTGACACCTGACTTTGATACCGACATCTGATTTTGATACCGACATCTGACTTTGATTCTGACACCTGACTTTGATTCCGACACCTGACTTTGATTCGGACACCTGACTTTGATTCCGAACACCTGACTTTGATACCGACACCTGACTTTGATTCCGACACCTGACTTTGATACCGACATCTGACTTTGATTCTGACACCTGACTTTGATACCGACATCTGACTTTGATTCTGACACCTGACTTTGATACCGACACCTGACTTTGATACCGACATCTGACTTTGATTCTGACACCTGACTTTGATTTCGACACCTGACTTTGATACCGACATCTGACTTTGATTCTGACACCTGACTTTGATTCCGACACCTGACTTTGATACCGACATCTGACTTTGATTCCGACATCTGACTTTGATTCCGACACCTGACCTTGATACCGAAATCTGACTTTGATTCTGACACCTGACTTTGATTCCGACACCTGACTTTGATTCTGACACCTGACTTTGATTCCGACACCTGACTTTGATACCGACACCTGACTTTGATTCCGACACCTGACTTTGATACCGACATCTGACTTTGATTCTGACACCTGACTTTGATACCGACACCTGACTTTGATACCGACATCTGACTTTGATTCTGACACCTGACTTTGATACCGACATCTGATTTTGATACCGACATCTGACTTTGATTCTGACACCTGACTTTGATTCCGACACCTGACTTTGATTCTGACACCTGACTTTGATTCCGACACCTGACTTTGATACCGACACCTGACTTTGATTCCGACACCTGACTTTGATACCGACATCTGACTTTGATTCTGACACCTGACTTTGATACCGACATCTGACTTTGATTCTGACACCTGACTTTGATACCGACACCTGACTTTGATACCGACATCTGACTTTGATTCTGACACCTGACTTTGATACCGACACCTGACTTTGATACCGACATCTGACTTTGATTCTGACACCTGACTTTGATTCCGACACCTGACTTTGATACCGACACCTGACTTTGATTCTGACACCTGACTTTGATTCCGACACCTGACTTTGATTCCGACACCTGACTTTGACTCTGACACCTGACTTTGATACCGACACCTGACTTTGATACCAACATCTGACTTTGACTCTGACACCTGACTTTGATTCTGACACCTGACTTTGATACCGACATCTGATTTTGATACCGACATCTGACTTTGATTCTGACACCTGACTTTGATTCCGACACCTGACTTTGATTCTGACACCTGACTTTGATTCCGACACCTGACTTTGATACCGACACCTGACTTTGATTCCGACACCTGACTTTGATACCGACATCTGACTTTGATTCTGACACCTGACTTTGATACCGACACCTGACTTTGATACCGACATCTGACTTTGATTCTGACACCTGACTTTGATTCCGACACCTGACTTTGATACCAACATCGGACTTTGATTCTGATACCTCACTTTGATACCAACACCTGACTTTGATACCGACATCTGACTTTGATTCTGACACCTGACTTTGATTCCGACATCTGACTTTGATTCCGACACCTGACTTTGATACCGACATCTGACTTTGATTCTGACACCTGACTTTGATACCGACACCTGACTTTGATACCAACATCTGACTTTGACTCTGACACCTGACTTTGATTCTGACACCTGACTTTGATACCGACATCTGACTTTGATTCTGACACCTGACTTTGATTCCGACACCTGACTTTGATTCCGACACCTGACTTTGATTCTGACACCTGACTTTGATACCGACATCTGACTTTGATTCTGACACCTGACTTTGATACCGACACCTGACTTTGATACCGACATCTGACTTTGATTCTGACACCTGACTTTGATTTCGACACCTGACTTTGATACCGACATCTGACTTTGATTCTGACACCTGACTTTGATTCCGACACCTGACTTTGATACCGACATCTGACTTTGATTCCGACATCTGACTTTGATTCCGACACCTGACCTTGATACCGAAATCTGACTTTTATTCTGACACCTGACTTTGATACCGACACCTGACTTTGATACCAACATCTGACTTTGACTCTGACACCTGACTTTGATTCTGACACCTGACTTTGATACCGACATCTGACTTTGATTCTGACACCTGACTTTGATTCCGAAACCTGACTTTGATTCCGACACCTGACTTTGATACCGACATCTGACTTTGATTCTGACACCTGACTTTGATTCTGACACCTGACTTTGATACCGACATCTGACTTTGATTCTGACACCTGACTTTGATTCCGAAACCTGACTTTGATTCCGACACCTGACTTTGATACCGACATCTGACTTTGATTCTGACACCTGACTTTGATTCTGACACCTGACTTTGATTCCGACACCTGACTTTGATACCGACACCTGACTTTGATTCCGACACCTGACTTTGATACCGGCATCTGACTTTGATTCTGACACCTGACTTTGATACCGACACCTGACTTTGATACCGACATCTGACTTTGATTCTGACACCTCACTTTGATTCCGACACCTGACTTTGATACCAACATGACTTTGATTCTGACACCTGACTTTGATACCGACATCTGACTTTGATTCCGACACCTGACTTTGATACCGACATCTGACTTTGATACCGACACCTGACTTTGATACCGACATCTGACTTTGATTCTGACACCTGACTTTGATTCTGACACCTGACTTTGATACCGACACCTGACTTTGATACCGACATCTGACTTTGATTCTGACACCTGACTTTGATACCGACACCTGACTTTGATACCATCATCTGACTTTGACTCTTATACCTGACTTTGATTCTGACACCTGACTTTGATACCGACACCTGACTTTGATTCTGACACCTGACTTTGATTCCGACACCTGACTTTGATTCGGACACCTGACTTTGAATTCTGACACCTGACTTTGATACCGACACCTGACTTTGATACCGACAGCTGACTTTGATACCAACACCTGACTTTGATTCTGACACCTGACTTTGATTCCGACACCTGACTTTGATTCCGACACCTGACTTTGATACCGACACCTGACTTTGATTCCGACACCTGACTTTGATACCGACATCTGACTTTGATGCTGACACCTGACTTTGATACCGACACCTGACTTTGATACCGACATCTGACTTTGATTCTGACACCTGACTTTGATTCCGACACCTGACTTTGATACCAACATGACTTTGATTCTGACACCTGACTTTGATACCGACATCTGACTTTGATTCCGACACCTGACTTTGATACCGACATCTGACTTTGATACCGACAACTGACTTTGATACCGACATCTGACTTTGATTCTGACACCTGACTTTGATTCTGACACCTGACTTTGAGATACCGACATCTGACTTTGATACCGACATCTGACTTTGATTCTGACACCTGACTTTGATACCGACACCTGACTTTGATACCAACATCTGACTTTGACTCTGATACCTGACTTTGATTCTGACACCTGACTTTGATACCGACATCTGACTTTGATTCTGACACCTGACTTTGAATTCTGACACCTGACTTTGAAACCGACACCTGACTTTGATACCGACAGCTGACTTTGATACCAACACCTGACTTTGATTCTGACACCTGACTTTGATACCGACACCTGACTTTGTTACCTGACTTTGATTCTGACACCTGACTTTGATTCCGACACCTGACTTTGATACCGACACCTGACTTTGATTCCGACACCTGACTTTGATACCGACACCTGACTTTGATTCCGACACCTGACTTTGATACCGACATCTGACTTTGATTCCGACACCTGACTTTGATACCGACACCTAACTTTGATTCGGACACCTGACTTTGATACCGACATGTGACTTTGATTCTGATACCTGACTTTGATACCGACACCTGACTTTGATTCGGACATCTGACTTTGAAACCGACACCTGACTTTGATTTGGACACCTGACTTTGATACCGACACCTGACTTTGATTCGGACACCTGACTTTGATTCTGACACCTGACTCTATGCAGTTTCTGGGCTGGTTGTAAAACGTAGATAACTTCTGACTTTCATATTTGATTGAGTCACAACTCAGCAGTCAGCTATGAAGCACATACAATGTTACACTGTGTGCCTTCTAATGATTGGCCAGGATGACTGACCTCTGAGTGAACTCACTGCTCACACTCAGGAGTAGAAGATACTTGTATAAGGTTGCAGGCTGAGAGCTCCATGAGTCTGATAAAAAGTTGTCTGACACCTGATACCTGACTCAGTCAGAGATCAGACTCACACATCATCTAAGTTTTTCATATACATACAAGCCAGCCAACACATACAATGGTGGAGATTTATCAAGTAAAATGCTCCATAATTCTGGTATCATTTTCATCAAATAACCTCTCTAACATGCTGTGTTCAACATTCATAAAGTGTTTTAAATACTTTTATTACTTGTACAAAAAGGGGTGTGGACTCATAGTAAAGGGGCGTGACCTACAACACTGTGCTGCAAAAATACATCCAAATAACCTCTCTAACATTTATCAATTGTTTTAGGCTGAGGCCCCACATACCAGGCTGCAGCAATAAAGCACTGTGGGAAAAACCTTGGCAGAAATGCATCACAGTTTTTCCCTCATAGATTTTTGCTGAAAGTCCGGCGAGGTTTCCTCTGCTGACTTTCTGCTTCCATTATACCTATAGTGAAGCCGCCGGCATTTCCGTAAATAGAATTGACTTGCTATGATCTCCAAAAGCGCAACTGTTTTGGAAATTGCAGCATTTCCACTGTGTGTATTTTTCTGCAATGCATGGATTGTAGGGGTTGTACTGGTACTGGTAATTTGAACCGCACACCGTGGCTGCAATTGGTTTGTTTTACAACCCCTACAATCCACGCATTGCAGAAAAATACACGCAGTGAAAATGCTGCAATTTCCAAAACAGTTGGGGTTTTTGAAATTGCAGCATGTCAATTCTATTTACGGAAATGCCGGCGGTTTCACTATAGGTATAATGGAAGCAGAAAGTCTGCAGAGGAAACCTCGCCAGACTTTCTGCAAAAATCTCTGAGGGAAAAACTGTGATGCATTTCTGCCAAGGTTTTTCCCACAATGCTTTTTTGCTGCAGCCTGGTATGTGGGGCCTCAGCCTAAAACACTTGATAAATGTTAGAGAGGTTATTTGGATGTATTTTTGCAGCACAGTGTTGTAGGTCACGCCCCTTTACTATGAGTCCACACCCCTTTTTGTACAAGTAATAAAAGTATTTAAAACACTTTATGAATGTGGAACACAACATGTTAGAGAGGTTATTTGATGAAAATGATACCAGAATTATGGAGCATTTTACTTGATAAATCTTCACCATTGTATGTGCTGGCTGGCTTGCATGTATATGATAAACTCAGATGATGTGTGAGTCTGATCTCTGATTGAGTCAGGTATCAGGTATCAGACAACTTTGTGTCAGACAACTTTTTATCAGACTCATGGAGCTCTCAGCCTCAGAGGCGTAGCTAGCGGGGGGGGGAAGAGGGGGGCGGCTGCCCTGGGCCCACTGACATTGTAGGGCGCACCCTGGGGCCACCATTAATACATCTTTTACTTTTAACTAGATCGGTGTCTGCAGACACCGATCTAGTTAAAACACTTCCTGCAACTTGCTGTCTTGTAAACCGCAAGCCACTTCAGGCCCTCGGTTTACATGACAACGAGAACACAGTCACCAGCACAGGCGGCGCGATGACGTCACAACATCACGCCTCCTACGCTGAGACGCTGACTTCCTGTGCGTGGACCCTGCGCACAGAGCGCGGGTCAAGAAGAGAAAGCGGCGGCTCCGTTCGTCATGGTCGCTGGTAGGTGAATATAACTTATATTTGTTTTGTTTTAGCTTAGTTGTGGTTATTTTAATAGTATAAGGGGTTGTTAGGAGGGGGAATTATAACTATAAGGGAGGGGGCATTATGAACATAAGGGGGCGTCATTTATATAAGGGTTATTATGGGATACAAGGGGGGAGGTTATTTATATTAGGAGGTATTATGAACATAGGGGGGGTGGTCATCGATATAAGAGGTCATTAGGGGTGCAGTATTTATGTCAGGGGGAATCAGGGGCATAATATGAGGGGCAATTAATTTAATAAAAGTGACACTTGGGCTTTATTAAGACTAAAGCCCCACGTAACGGGCTGCAGCAAAAAAGCGCTGCAGGAAAAACCACGGCAGTAACATTGTGGTTTTTCCCGCAGCGCTTTTCAGAGAAGGGCCACAGATTTTTCCTCTGCAGACTTTCTGCTTCCATTATAACTATATGGAAACCGCCAGTGTTTCCGTAGGTATAATTGACATGCTGCGATTTCCAAAACCGCAATGGTTTTGGAAATTGCAGAGTGTCCGCTGCACGCATTTTTCCACAATGTGGGGATGGGATTTGCTAGAATCCCATCCACTTTGCAGGAACTGTAAAATGCCGCATTTTTTTTTCCGTGGCGTTTTTGCCACGTGGGGCCCCATCCCCACTTTGTGGTAAAATATGCACAGTGGACATGCTGCGATTTCCAAAACGTGGTTTTGGAAATCGCAGCATTCCTATGGAAACGCTCCCGCCTTGTCACATAGACGTGTATAGGACGAGGCTGTAGTTACATTACATGGCCGCTATGAGATGAATGACACTGTGTAAACAGAGAATGGGTCACGGCACTTACACAGGTACCACGGTTCATTCAAACGGCTGATCCTGGGGGTCCCGATTATTGGAACCCCATTAATTATTTTTACCTTTTGTTTACTTTTTAATTAGGAAACACCTGGGGCATTATTAATAAGGGGCACTATTTAAAGTGGGCACACAGGGAAGTTATTAATTTAAAGATGCATTTGTGGGTATTATTATGGAGGGCTATATTATATATTTTATAATTGGGGTAACAGCAGGATGGGTGTGCAGGTGAGGACAATGTGGGTCAGGTGCCTGGAAAAGTAAGGAGCCAAAAATGTCTGTGCTGCAAACTTTACAGAGACTGGAAGAAATGGTCATGGCGGTTCAGATGAAAGAGATGGGAAATGTGAACGATTAGTCAGAGACGTCACCGGTAAGTCACTAAATGTTACTGCACTGTATTTGCCTAAATCGTCTGCAGAGCCCTGGGTAAAGCCGATATATATCACTATACGGTCACCGTATAGTGATAATATCGGTATACCTAAGTTGGGGGCCCACTTGGACATGTTCGCCCCCCCTGTGCTGAACGCCTAGCTACGCCTCTGCTCAGCCTGCAGCCTTATACAAGTATCTTCTACTCCTGAGTGTGAGCAGTGAGTTCACTCAGAGGTCAGTCATCCTGGCCAATCATTAGAAGGCACACAGTGTAACATTGTGTGTGCTCCATAGCTGACTGCTGAGTTGTGACTTAATCAGATATGAAAATCAGAAGTCAACTAAGTTTTACAACCAGCCCAGAAACTGCATAGAGTCAGGTGTCAGAATCAAAGTCAGGTGTCGATATCAAAGTCAGGTGTCAGAATCAAAGTCAGGTGTCGGTATCAAAGTCAGGTGTCGGAATCAAAGTCAGGTGCCAGAATCAAAGTCAGGTGTCGGTATCAAAGTCAGGTGTCGGTATCAAAGTCAGGTGTCGGTATCAAAGTCAGTTATCAAAGTCAGGTGTCAGAATCAAAGTCAGGTGTCAGAATCAAAGTCAAGTATCAGAGTCAGGTATCAGAGTCAGGTATCACTGTTGTAAACTACTATTAATCTGATGTTTGACTCTGATATCTGAGGATGTCCTAATATGGACACTGTACTACTGACATAGATTGAGTTTGGCACAACAAAGAGTAACACCAATTGCTTAGGAGTAAGTAACCACTAGGATCAACATTAGCAGCAGATCATAGAAGTTCAATATGTCACTAGCCTATTCACTTCAATGCACATCATAAAATACACAATAAGACACATAAAGCACAAGTAAAAGTACAAAGCAACTATGGGTGGCGGCTTCCATCACCTTACAATAGTATACCACTACTGCACTATAAACTATAAGTAATACAGTATATTATGCAAGTCATCAAATGATTACATATCAAAGTCCTGTTTAATAAATGCTGTAAAAAAAGTATTATAAGAAAAAGCAAGCTAAAAAAAAACAAAAACACAAAAGTAAAAGTCCTCTAATGACACCAAAAAAGTAGTTTTCTTCTAGTAATTTAATGAGACCAAAAAGTAGTATTAAAATAATAATAATAATGTTGTCAAGACAATAGAATTAATTAATTTTGTATTACAAAAAATTCCTGCAGCAGTCATTTTTGTATTTTCATTTTTGACTCCACCTTTCCAAAACCCATAACTATTTTATTGTTCTGATCACAGAGCCATATAAGGGCTTAATTTTTGCAGGACAAATTGTACTTCGTAATGGTACCATTTAGTGTTCTGTACATTATACTGGGATGCTGGAAAAAAATTCATAATGGGCTGGAATTAGAGAAAAAATGCGTTTGCGCAACTTTCTTACAGGCTTCATTTTTGACATGTCACCTAAATTGCTTGGGTTGGTTTGATTATGGTCATACCAAATTTGTGTAGTTTTTTAATGTTTTAATCCCTTAAAAAAAAATCCAAAACTTTGCAAAAAAAAATAAAAAATTTAAGAGTCACCATACACTGACAAACTTAAGTTTGTAGACTGGGAATTTCCAGAAATAGGGATATCTAATGTGTATGTATTTAACTTTATTTATGTTCTTTTATATGTGTTCATGTGAAATGGGAGTGATTTGAATTTTTATTTTTTTTATATCTTTTTTAACTTTTTTTTTTATACCCCTTAGGGTTTTTGAACCCCAGAAATCTGATTACTAATTGAATACATTACAATGCTAATGCATTGCATTATATTGAAAAGTATCATTGCTCCTATTACAGGCTGCCTAGCACAGCCTGTAACAGCAATGACAAGCCTGGGAGCCTTCAATAGGCTCCCAGCTGTCATAGTAACAGATTGCTAGCCCTAGGAGTGAGATTCACCTCAAAATCATGGTGTCAATTTGACCAAGGATTTCGGTAGATTAATGCCTGCAATCAGATGCCTTCAGCCGACATATTAATTGTACGGCAGATTTCAGGAAAGGGTTAAATAAACATTAAATAAAGTAAATAATAGATAGATATCTGGCATCCCTGTAACTGTAACCATAGGCATAGCTACTGGGGTAGCAGCTGCTATCGGGCACTACAACTGAGGAAACCCATTTTCAGTGAGACCTAAAGTGCTCTTAGTGATAACTATGGATGAAGGAAGACAATGTGGAAAAATGAATGCACCGCCATTACTTTTCTGGGACATTATAATGCTTGCATGTGAGATCATTATTATCACTTTCTTCTTATGCTATGTCACAGTGTACACAGCAATCTATTTGTGTGTGCATTATCCTTGTGAAATGAAGTCATACCACAGGAAGTGGTAATGTACTGTTGGCAGCCCTGTCTACATAGATGCTATGTAATATTGTCATATTTTGGATGACTGAAAAGGCAATACAGTGCCTGGAGTGAATTTGGTTCCATAACTACAACTGTAACTTTTGTAATTCACAAAAGCATTTTTAGTCAATATTGATGTGACTCTGACGCAAATTGACCATTTTTTACAAACTGTATTCAATCCATTTGAATAGTCATGCCTTTG
Source organism: Leptodactylus fallax (assembly GCA_947044405.1). NCBI lineage: Eukaryota > Metazoa > Chordata > Amphibia > Anura > Leptodactylidae > Leptodactylus > Leptodactylus fallax. The sequence continues at coordinate 8,058,851 of CAMRHE010000020.1, forward strand.
TTTCTGATGATTTCTATTATTTTAAAAGGGTTTTTTAGTAGGTAAATCTTTTTTTTTAAATTGTTCTGAATTCATGAAAAAGGCAAACTAACCTGATCATCTGCCTCTCCTGTCTGAACGATTCCTCTACTCATAGGAAATGCCTCTCTGCCATTTACTGGCTGACACAGGTCACCACTGCAGGACCAGGAAGTAGAGAATAGAGGGAGACACATGCAGTATCCAAATTTGAGTGATAGGTAAGTATTGATGCTTTTTTTTTAACCCATTACATTTTTTAAATGCTGCAAACCCCATTAACTGTTCATTATATCAGCATATTGCATTATAAATTCATAGCATTCATTTGTATATGAATACATTGAAGAAAAACGGAAAAAAATTAATTTGAAAAGTGGAGTCATACTTTGCTCATATAGGGCTAAACGATTCAAATAAAGGAATATCAAAAGCAATTCATCAATCTTTTTAATCTGATCAGATTCCTATTCTCAAATCAAATAGTTGTCATTTTATTATTCTTTTGTGTATTATTGATTGCCTTTCTTTAATATTGAACAGCAGTTGCTTTAGTCCACAAATTGGAATTTCGTTATTTGCTTTTCTCAGTCCCAAGAGACAAATTACAGTATGATGGGCCTCTAAAGAATTAAGCAAAAATATTAGTAAATATAGCACAGTGCCCCTGTAACACTTTAAGTGCTCAATGCTGTTTGATCTTATCATAGCTTTTATCATTTAGTGGATGATAGCAATGCTAGAGTAATCAAAAAAACTTTCTTCCTTTCTTGTTTTTCTGTTTGCTATTCCTATTCATTATAATAATATGAATCTAATTATATGGCAATGCTTTATTGCAACATATGTACATGACTTGGTACAAATGTAACAAAGTTTAACTGTGTCTTTACAAAATCATTCTTGTGTTCAAAATGGCAACCTATTTAATAAAGATTTAAAACGTCACAAAGCCGACATAAATATAGTGTCACCATAATTGTAATGACCTGCTGTAAAAGTTAATCTGTCGCTTTTAATGTAAAGTGAATGCTTTAAAACAAAATGCAGCATGTCAATTATACCTGCAGAAAAATTGGTGTTTCTATATAGGTATAATAAGGGCAGAAAGTCTGCAGAGGAAAATTTTGCTGCCTTTCTGTGAAAAGAGTTTGTTTCACTGTGTCTCGCTACATGGGGCATTAACCTTAAATTCACTTCCTTACTGGTCTCGATCATGTGCTGTTCATCATGCACATGAATTTAGTTGTTAGCCACACCCACCATGAGTGTGATATCATCACTGATGAAAGCAGCATTTGTCTGAACTTTATTGACTACCAGAGCAGCCAGGAGGAGGTGGGGGCTGGTCCTGATCACTAGACAACTCAGTACATGGTTCACACATATGACCACAACAGTGATTATAGAGGCAGCCGTAGCATGTAAGGAACAAACACATTTTTATTTATTTATTTTTTACTATTCTTTCCCCATCAGACAGGAAATCTTCCATGAGTGGTCGGAGTGTTTTATGGACACTGACAGGCTGGCTAGATGCATAGGGAGAGTAAAGGAAAAGATCAATATGTGCAAAAGATGTCAATGCTTTATTATTAGAATTATGCAGGGAAAACTGCATGCGTTTTTGAGCAATTTCTGCTGTTTCTTAAAAAGTATGTGTGGGTTTCAAAAATGCATGCATTTTTTTAAAAATGAATTTGGTTTTCTGATTAAAAACATATGGTTTTTTTGAGCAAAACCATATCATGTGAACACAGCCTTACTGGAAAGTAATGGGACCAGATTGTGTGCTTTACAGACATTCTCAAACTCCGTCATACATATACAGATACACATGCATATTCTTACATACTATATATACACAGATTTGTAAATATATAGGTAAATATGTTTATATATATATATATATATATATATATGTATATACTATATAATGTGTGTATTTATATACATATACTTATTATGTATATATATATATATATATATATATATATATATATACACACAAGTATACTGGGCGTGAATGAAAAACTGCTAGGAGGTGTAGTAGGCAGATGCTGGGGGGGGGTGGCTACCTAGAAAAACACTGCCACTCCCAAAACCAGGAAGTAGAAGCCAGGCAGTATTACATGACCCTGAAAATATAAGAATAAGGTAAAAATGGTCCAAAGGTAAGGTAAAAATGGACCAAACACACCTAAAGGCTCTCAGTTATGTTTATTTATTCATATAACAAGCATCTTCTGCCTGTAGACTCATTTAGTCCCGGAAAACCCTTTAAGAATTCATCCTCATATGACTATTTCAAGAGGAAAAAAAAATTATGAATTTTCGAAGGGGGAAATGGAAAATATGAGAAAAGTTACTGAGCCTTAACATCCAAACTACACTGCAGCTTTACAGGGTTAAGAAAACAGCAGCAAATCATTTTGGGCCTAAAATAATATAAGTTGTAGATTTCTTTAAAAATATGGTATTTCTCTGAAAACTAAAATAAGATTTTAAGTCTTTTTAATGTTGACTTATATGTACCAAAAATGTACTTTTAAAAGTTTATGCTTTTTTCTCACTGGACAAGTGGCTCAACATAAATACGTGCTCTATATCTTTTAGTTCAAATCTTGGATATACTTTAGCTTTTCGCTTGAGAAGTTCCTTTGCTACCGCCTGTAATCTTGAAAACTAATGCCTAAGATTTTACACTTGTTATCTGGCAGAAATGTCCTTAATCTAATTGTCACCTAACTAAAAATAGATACTCTGTTTCAAAGTAAAATATCTTAAGGCCTGCAAAGTACATTTTTCTTTGCAGGTTTATTTGACTGCAGTTACAAAATGATTAGGCCTCATTAACTTTGCATTTGTATATTGTAGATAGCAATACCTTATTGACAGTCTTCAGAGTCAATGGGGGCATTTATTAAGCATTTTTACCTATTTTTTTCTAATTCTTCCCCGTTTTTTAAGTTTTATGTGCGCAAGTTATATAATGTATTTGCTCCTATATAAGGCTTTTACACAAGACTTGTCACTTTGCTTTCTTCTTGGTTAAAGTAGGCATGGATTATCTGGAGTAACATTTTATACTGAATTTATGAAATGCCCCTTTTTCAAAAAGGTGCAAAAAAAAGAGTCAACTGCATGCCAGTATATGGTTAGCGTAAAGAAAACAACATATCTGACACCATTGGAATCACAATTTCTATTAGGTGAATTTTGTGCAAAAATTATAATGCAATTTTGCCTTTTTAGTAAATTAGGTGCACAGAACGCTGAGGCATAAAAAAAGGCATGCCAAAAAGCAGTGCAAATATTTGTGCAAATTATATAAATGACCCCCAATGTATACAAGTAGTATGAGAGTAGTATGATGTTGTATCGTGTTAGCCATTGAAAGTAGTGGAACAGTGAAGAAATCAGGTGAAATCAGGCACCTCCCTACATTTCCTCCCTCATCTCTGTCTATCGCCCAACCCGTACTCTCCATTCACTCAATGACCTAAGACTAACATTCCCTATTATCAGAACCTCACACGCTCGTATACAAGACTTCTCCCAAGTTGCACCACTTCTCTGGAATGCTCTATCCCAGACTATCAGATTAATCCCCAATTTCCACAGCTTCAAGCGTAAACTAAAGACACATCTTTTCAGACAGGCCTATAACAACTTCTAATGTAAACCCTTCCATAGTTAGAATCCCTAAAACGTACCCTCCTCTGTTTATGCTTCAACATTACCTCACAGGATATGATGCCGTATCAGACTAGCTTTATATGTCCAGGCACCATCTGCATGTTAAAGGACACTAACTGGTGACGGCTGATACAGCTTATATATGTGTAATGACAGTAACCTCTATTACAAAATTGTCTGACCATTGTATAAACAATGCTACATCTGTTGCCGCCTCAGCTACCTCTTGTGTCACCCCCCTCTACCTCATAGATTGTAAGCTCTTGCGAGCAGGGCCCTCACTCCCAGTGTGTGAATTGACTATTTCTTTGTAATGTATCTTTTTTGTCAGTACTTGAACCCTACAAGTTGTACAGTGCTGTGGAATATGTTGGCGCTATATAAATAAAATGTTAGCACCATATCTGATGAAGGGAGCTAGTGCTTCCGAAAGCTTACTATCAAATATACTCAGCCTCTAAAAAGTATCGCCTGATTTCTTCACTCTTCCACTACAAGTAGTATGAGAGTAAGATAATAAGATGATTCAGGATCAGATTCTTCTTTTTTTTGAGTCTAATAAAATATCAGTTTAAAAAGGGCATACTTTGGGATGTCATTAAAACATTTATGAGGGAAATATTTAGGAAGAAAATTTGATTTGAAGAATAATAGGACAAACATATTCAGTACGCGAAAGCTTCTGTTTAAAATAATTGCCCAAAGAGATGGGCATTTCTCTTAAACAGAGGACTTTGCATACAGAAAGGAAATAGGTCCAGTGTCCAATAGAAGCTAATACAGTTGCTTGGTACAGTAGTTAGTCTCAGTATGACAGCTTTTTGTAGCTTCCTGTACTAAGAATCAAAGGAGTCAATCTGGAAATATGGCTATTAGAAGTAGATCTGTGATAATATTTAATAATTCAGAGAAAATACTTGAGTTTGTTTCTTTCTAAGGAGGAATTTATACATTCAAGGTAATGTCCTCCTACTCCGCTCTGCTCTTATCCGCTCTTCACACAAACGTCTCCAAGACTTCTCCCGGGAATCCCCCATACTCTGGAACTCATTACCAAGACACATAAGACTGTCCCCCACAGTCACAAGCTTCAAGAAGGCCCTGAAGACTCACCTATTCAAGAAAGCCTACAACCTCCAATAACGCTACTGTCACCACACCACCACCTGAGCAGCCTCTACCCCCAACTTCTGTCTCTATCCCTCTTCCCTCATAGATTGTAAGCCCTTGCGGGCAGGGCCCTCTATCCCACTGTACCAGTTAGTCTCTGTCAGCATTATCTGTTTTGTATATCTGGTGTACCGTATGTAAATCCTTAAATGTAAAACACCATGGAATTAATGGTGCTATATAAATAAACAACAATAATAATAATAATAATAATAATGTTCGTGGGTGAGGAGACACAATTCTAATCCCTAAACTGTCAGAAGGGTAAAGAAATAAACAGGATGCTTCTCTAGCCGGGGAAAATTTTGATAACTATAAAACAAGTATCATGGGATTGGTCTCCTGGTCCAGATGGGATCCAATTTCAGTTTTATAAAAAAATACCAGGGTCAGGTGTTAGAGGAATGTATCTCTACATTGGAAGAAACATATATAGGGCCACCTCCCAGCGTCTATGAGGGATTTTCTTATTATAGTTATTCTTTAAAAAAGGTCTCTTTTAAGACCTATTTTCCTATTTCATTATTAAAAAAGTGGCATAAAATTGCTGTTGAAAGTGAGAAATTGCTGTATTAGTGAGAAAATTATACATCTGGACAAGACAAATTTATCCTTGGTATTGCAACAACCTACAATTTGCAGAAGGTTTTTCCTAGTCTTCTGCACATTGACACTGTCTTTTGACCTAAGCTTTGTTATCTAATGATGCAATGAGGGCATTTGATTCAGTCGAATGGGACTTCTTTTTATGAGTTTATAGTTAGATTTGATGCTGGCAAGAATTTTATTTCTTGTATCTAACTTCTTTATAGTAATCCTCATGAATCAATAAGTTTGAATGGTATTATTTCTTCTTTTATAATTCTGCCTAGAGGCACCCATCAAGGGTATCCTCTCTATCCCTTTTTATTTCCTATAATAATTTAAGCTTTGGCACTAAAAATAAAAGCATCTTCTGAGATTGGTGGGTTTTCTTTTGGGATGAAGAAGGAGGAGATATATGTGGATGACATGCTTCTGTATCTAAGAGATGTTTAGAATGTGAAGCATGTTACACATGTGAGGCTAACGGATGGCTAAAGATATTTGCCTTCTACTTAAAAAGACTCACTAAAACATTTTTGACAATTTTACTGTAGAACAAGCCATAAATAAGCAAAATAAAACTTAACTTTTAATACTGAAATGCTAAAACACACAGTGTATCGATACGTAATAAAAGATGACTTAATCCTCAAGAGGATAGAGTAACAAATAGCCAGCTACACTAATCATACTGTATCAGGTACAATGATGTGTACTGAATAATATAGTGAGGAGGAGGCCCTAAAGAGGAACTGTCCAAAACCTCCCTAATCACAATGTATAAGGATAACTGTATCCCAGTAGTGTAAGATAAATGTCAAATGTTCGCCTTGGGGCCCAGCCATTCCTAGTTATGCCACTGTCTAACGCCACACCAACACAGCTAGTAATCCCTGAGGCAGCACTGGAAAATACACCACAAAGACCAGTCAGGCTCTTAAAGCTCACAAAAACAGATCCTACACATTTCATCCAAGATTCATCAGGGGTCAAGATTAATTCAGGCAGATAAAACTGCTGTTGATACATAGATTGCTCAGAAAACACCATGATATGTTGGTGGTATAGTATGATCGCATTTGGCAGCAGCGGTAACAAACACCCAAACATACCACCTTTACATAATGAGGTCCACCTCCCAAAATGAGGAGAGCATCCTATCGAACCCAAACATGTCACCAGAGCGCCACAGCAGGCCCCAATTGATAAGCATCAAGGTTTAGCCAAGGCGCCGGAGCAGGCCGAAAGCCCGCCCCACCCGGGCCGCATCAAATAACACGCAGGACACGCTTGTAGGCGGGGACCGGCCAGGCGCATCATCCGGGAGAGAGGACACACCTCTATACCCGCATCACTGAGGGGACTGACGCACAGACCAGTTACAGTGGTGGAGGTGACGCTGGTAACTATAGGAACGGAGGCCAATAGAGTGCAACTACAGGTGACTATACAATACAGGAGACAAACCCTGTACTCAACACATGGGTTATAAAGGTAAACTGATTCCTGATACGTAGGTCATAGAAACATAGCCTACTTTGCTATAATGGCCATATAATCAAGGTAGATAACATGGCCAGCATACAAACATCACCATAAAGCGGTATGAATTAAAAAAAAAAGGAATATAATCAGGAAACATAATATAATCAGAAACAGCATAATAAATGCATAAAGATGTATGCATCAGGAACAGGAGTAGTCCCTTTATAAATCCTCCCAGCAAGGAATGAGCACTACCCTGATGAATCTTGGATGAAACGCATAGGGTATGTTTTTGTGAGATTTAGGAGCCTGACTGGTCTTTGTGGTGTATTTTTAGTGCTGCCTTAGGGATTGCTGGCTGTGTTGGTGTGGCGTTAAGCATTTTAGTATTTCAGTATTAAAAGATAAGTTTTCTTTTATTTATTTATGGCCTGTTCTACAGTAAAAATGGCAAAAATATTTTGGTGAGTCTCTTTAAGTAGAAGGCAAATATCTTTAGTCATCTGTTAGCCTGTTTCAATCTGCACTCAGAGCTGAGTCACTTTCCCTTCCTCACTCACTCCCGCTCCCTCTCTCACTCACTCCCCCTTCCCTGTTTCCCTAGTTAGCCCCACTACACCCTCAACAGCCATCTTTAGACTCCTAGTTCTCACTCACTCAATAACTTCTGCCACTTCTCCTTTGGCTGTAATATTATAATCAACTCTGTATATCATCATTACAGTCACACAGAGAAAGCTTCAGGACAACAATGAAGTCTTGATGATTTTTGTAAATAAATAAATATATATATATATATATATATATATATATATATATATATATCGCACACAGTATAATACTCCACAGTGGTCCCTGCACAGTATAATGCTCCCCAGCGGCCCCCGCACAGTACAATGCTCCACAGTAGCCCCTGTACAGTATAATATACTCCACATTGGCCCCAGTGGATGCGCAGTCCATATTATATGGTGCTACATACCAGCAGGAATCCACTTTTTTATGTGTGCCCCCGGAACCTCCTTTTTGACTCGCCCCCCAGCCCCATTACACTTACCTTTTCTTCCTGGTAGCTCCAAACCCGGGATGTCATCGGTTTTGACCAGCACCTCCTCTTTGAGCGACATCCCAGGGTCCAGATATCCTCAGGAGGAACAGGGGGCTTCTTTCCAGTGACGTTTCGGGTTGTGGCAGGGTAAAAGAGTATGCATAAAGCATTGTAAATTATGTCTCCATGAGATTTAGGCTGAGTCCCCACGTTGCACAAAAGCTGCTTTTTTTGTTGCACATTTTGCTGCGGTTTTTTGAGTCAAAGCCAAGAATAGCTTCAATAGGAATAGGAAATATATAGGAAGCACTTATTCTATACCTTTCTGCAAAATTCATTCCAGACTTTGGCTCAAAAAACCACTGCAAAATCTGCAACAAAAAGCAGCTTTTCCACAATGTGGGTCCTCAGCCTTAGGGTGGTTTTTCATTACCAGATCTTACGTTGTATTTTTTTGTCCTCTCAGGTACAACATCCTGGAGAACTGGAATTATTCAGCGGCTAAAAGGGCTATCCTGAAGGAAGAGTGCTTTCTGAAGCAAGAAACGTATTTTAGAATTATTTTCAAAACTTTTAGTAGATTTTAAGGTGTTTTTATTTTATCAAAGACTCTGGAACATTATTAAGCAGAAGTTGTAAGTTTCTCTATTTTTGCCTTTTACATCACTAAGGGTCACAAGTGTCACACATAATCTGAAAACTATGTTAAAACAAGAGTTTGGAATTGGAAACACAGAATTTTATTAGTCATTTTCAATTGAGTCACTATTGGGCAATGACGATTGATAAAGATAAACTTAAATTTATCACAGTAAGTATATATGAAGTGTTATATAAAGGGAAAAAAGAAAAAGGATTATATCTGTTGTGTATAAACAATTGATCTCAAATAAGATGGGGGATGATTTTAAATATAAAGAAAAATTGGATAGAGATATGGGAATCTCTTGGTTACTTGTATATATAGGGATTAACACTGTCTCATTAAACTACTCATATTGTTTTTAGCAATTTATGTTAATTAATTGCTTATATTATACTGCTAAACTATTGTACTGTATGGGGAAAAAGGAAAACTCCCCATGTCCCATGACTGAAGTATACCTTATACACTTGATCTGGCACTACCCCAAGCTGCATTAATATTGGTCTTTGACTATAGAGTTCTTAGATACTCCATTCAACATTAATTTTTGGAATTTCCTTATGTTGGGTGATTAATGTTTTGATCTGAGGCATACCGAAATCTACTCTTAGAAATGCTATATCAAATCAGGCTCCAGGTCCTGAAGAATTGGTTTATCAAAGATCGACCACTTTTTTGGAGCTGGAAGGAACAAGTGTATGGTGTCCTTTTGTTTAAGAGGGTTTATTATTAAGCAAATGATGGCGATCAGAAATGTATTAACACATGGAAATCCTGGATTGATTTTCTGTCTCCTGAGGAGAGCTACTAGAAAATTGTAACAAGGCTACCTTTGCACTGATTTTTTTTTTTCTCCTGATGTGGGGGTGAGCGGGTGGGGGGTTCTGGGTTAGATTTTCTACATTATGTTACTAAATTGTTTTTGATAATTTTTTGTATTGCTCAATAAAATAAAATAAAAACATGTATACAAGTGGTATATGTCAAGGTTTTCTACAGATAGAATGTTTAGTCTTTGCCTTTTTTCTTAACATGTGCAGACTTTGTGATCTCCAGAGTTAATACACAATACAGTCTTTTTGCTTCTAAACTTTATCAAATAAATAGGCCTTAAGCAAATCTGTATCCAGAACTCCCTGAATACACTATTGATTTTGTTGTTCCAGTCTATAACTTATTAAACATGTAGTGTGTTTCATAAGATGAGCTGTCTTGTTCTTTTTTCCTACTGATGTAGGAACAGTGCAGGCCTAGAAATGAATGCAACATTATTATTATTATCTGTAAAAAGATTGAAGAAAAATGCTCTTGGAAAAGACCTTTAGGGCTCCTTCACACAGTGTTCATTTCTGCTTTTAAAAAGTTACCTTTTTTATGTAAAGAGCATTTTTTTTAGGCCAGGGACACACTGGGTGAAATCACTGCAGGTAACCAGTTTGTGGTGATTTATAGTCATAGCATAGTAGATGGGATTTAAATAAAAACCATCCACATGCTGCATTAAAATCAGGGACTTGAATTGCACCTGTAAACCTGCAGTCAGTCTTTGTAATGCTAAGGTGTCATGATGAAGTAGTTTTTGTCCTGCAGTTAAAAAAAGCCTTATCATATGACTATGGAAAAATCGAAAATATGGAAATGAAAAATGTCTTGATCATTAAGGGGTTAAAAAACATTTACAAATTTGGACTTGGTAGTGGTGCAAATCCAGAAATCTCCACAAAGGACCTTTCACCACCTCCACTGATTCTAGCCCCCACCATTCCAGAGCAATAAATGCTGTTAGTTATGGTGTCTCATATGCTATTTATGTTAGAGATGGGCAGGACGAAGAGCCAATTTTACTGATAGTCATGCTAAGGAACAGACCTGTTATTCATCACTGCATGATCCAAAGCAATTAGTCCATTTTCTACTGTAATGCAGCAGCAAATATTGCAATAGAACAAGAGTATCATTTTCGGAGATAGCGAGATAAATCATAGGAGCGAAGAAGGGAGAAAATCTGCACCGTGCTGTGTAAGCCCTGTGATTGCTGCAGTACAGATATTGGACAGTTAACCTTTTAATTGCCAATAATCTAATTAAGTCTGTTTTTAAATAGCGCAGTCTGATCTGTGGTATTCACAGTGTCTTACATAGTTTTTACAGACAAAGTCAGTCCTGTTAGTTATCTTTTGTTAAGGGTTTTCTTGGGGCAATGGTTTATTTTTTTTTTTTTTTTAAATCCATACAATCTGCCACTCTAACAGCAAAACAATGATTTTTCCTGTGCTAATTTTAAAAATCTCTGTATGTTAAGGTTTTCTTTGGGTTACCCAATATACATACAACCTGCTGTTATTGTAATGGCAATACAATGACGCAGCCTGTGCTAATCTGAAAAATCTCCGTTTGTTAAGAGTCTTTTTTTGCTACCTAATATACATACAAACTGCTGTTGTAAAAGCCCAAAGTAACCAACCTTACTGATGCAGCGTGTTTTAGTCTAATACTCACTGACCAGCAACTACATGTGGTCATCTCCCATATAGGAATTATTTTGCAAGTTACCAAATAACAAATCCATGGCAAGGTGCAAGATCAGCAAGTGGAAAATTAGCCTAATTAGTTTATTTGGCAAAATACAAATGGCAGTGGCACCAAGTGAGCAAGATCATTCTATTCCTTCTCCCCATGATCTTCTTTATAGGCAGGCCACATCCACACCTAGCACAAGGTCATCATCGTTATCATTATCATCTCCATCTGCTTTTCCTCCTCCTCCTCCACACCAACAGCAGTCATAATCTGTAAAGGAATGGGTGTCCAGTAAATAGCAATCTGTGCCCAGTCATCCACCTGGTCTGCAACTTTAACTCGCACCTGGCCAAGTTACTTGTGGTTCAGTCACTGCCGTGCCACAGTGGAATCCACTGCATAGTCACCATTATTTCTCAAGGAAAGCTGTCCCTACTTGATATCTCCAAGTGGGTCTCTTCTTGAAAATGTCCATGTGGAGAAAAGTGCATGCCACCGTCAACACATCGAGCAGCAATTATGGGCAGGGACAATACATAGTTTTCAAGGCCCACTGTGTCAATGTTTTGAGCTTCAGCAGCCACAGTCTAGAATTCAGCAAGGCCAGGTACTTTCTAGTACTGACATCACCTCGTGGGAGCAGGCCCAACGCCAGGAAGGACCCATCTGCCTCTTTCAGTTCCTCCACACTGGACCATTTCTTCCTCCCACTTTTACCAGGCAAGCCATTGCTTACACTCCCCCTCCCTCTTTCATGGCTGTAAGGTGAAGCGCACATCGAGTGGCGGACATTGAATTTCAGCAGCAGCACACGATGAATGATTACTGCATGTAGCAAATCACAGAAACAATGGAGCAGATAACTTTGAGAGGAAGAAGAAAAATAACTTCTACTTCATCAGGATCACTTTTGGAAGATAGCGCAGCTTTTTTAGCTGACAGGCTAGGCACTCTCATGGGGTGCTACAATATTTTCTTGATATTCTGTAAATTGTCACTATTTGGTGCCACATGTGCACCCATAAAAAAGTTATGTTTGCTGGCTTTTTCCTACACTCAATTCTTTATTACTTTTCATCTGGCAGCCACACTGATTGTGTGCTACAATTTTTTCTTTAAATTGAGTATCGCATGTGCTCCCATACAGGTATAACCGAAAGGATAATCCAGGTTATTTTTTGCTTCACAAGCTCTGTTCTCATGGTCATAGAATCCTTTTCCATAAAAGGAAGATATTCTAGCTTTTTTAGTGGGCAGGCCAAGCAGGCTTCTTGAAATGATAGAAATTGTCTCTCTGCCAACATGATGTTGATGTGGTATGTGCTGCCATACCAGGATAACCAGCTTAATAATCCAGGTTCTTTTCTGGCTTCCATGGAGTCAAAGCAGAGAGTAGTTTAGGCATTGGGTTTAAGAATGAGGTGCACCCTGTCAATTGGCAAGTCTGCCTGAAATGTGGTAGGGCTACAAAAAAGTCAGTCAGAAATTCTACTAACTGGTCTGGTGTAATTGTTTTAAGGACATTGAGTTGTCAAGATCCACAAGCTCATTATGAACCCCATAAAATTACTCTATCTTTGATCTGACATGGGGGGGTTCCCTAAAGCTGTGAATTCTGCTTGCAGATTAAGAAATGTAGCTTAAATATCTTGTTGTAATGACGATCTAAGGTTCTCCAGCATATATTTAAGAGTCCATTCAGAAATTGGAGTGGATAGGGGCTGGGAGGCTGGCACTGGTTGCAAGGCAAATTGCTGAGACACATTAGATTATTTAGTGAGACACAACAGGGATAACAGCATAAGTACTCACATGTCCCTGTGGAATATTATAGGAGCTTGGAGTTTGTAACCATCCTTCAGGAATCTGGAGCTGGTACAGCAGATGCCACGCAGAGTCTAACTTGCAAAAGTTTGACTTACTCCTTGCGCTGCTGGCCTGGTCCTGTGGAGGTGTTTTATTAACCTTAACCTTTAGCTTTATCATATTTAATTTATAAATGATCAGTTTTGCAAATCTAGTCTGAAGCACAAAGTGCAAAAAAAAAAAAAAATACATTTAAATTTCACATGGTGAAATTCAAAGCCATTGAGATTTTCAGACATGTCACATATCCTTTTGTGAATTATTTGGTTTCTGACCTCAAAATTCACTTTCTGATGTCTGTCTGCAAACTGAGTGCATTAAATATATTTTTGCAGTTATTAACATTTTTAATTATAGATTACATTGTTCTGTTCTTTCCTGGAATACTTATGCATTATTAATGCAATTTTCCTGTCAAGAAGCTGCTGTCATGTCAACTGTTGGTCCAGACATAGGCGTGACCACACAACATGTCATCTCTCCTAGTGGTTTAACTAAAACGATGCTTTTTACACTTAATTGCATGGCTTATAGCCCCTCTACTACACAATTAGTAGTTTAGGCAGAATATTTCCTATTAATGTGTGCTTATAATAGGTAAGTACATTCACAATGCGTCAGTGAGAACCTGGAAATACGTTACTAAGGAGTTTCCCGTGTATCCAAAAATACATGTTTTGGCTCGATAACTCTGTTTGGATGACTACATTGCTCATCTCTAACACGTTTACATCATATACATGGCCTGTCCTGTGCTGCTTAAAGAGTCATTCAGTGTGTTGCCACATGGTGCCATATATCATAAGGCACAATTTTAAGAAGGCATTTTTTAAATTATATTTAAATTGTAGACCTGCAGAATGGTCCCATTGACCTCTGTAGATGCTGCATTACAGCCCCATAGAACTCTGCAGTTCAATGCAGTTCACTAGTCTAAAATAATGCACTTGTGGAAAGAGAACGTCTACAGCAATATAAACCTGGAGGGTAATTTGCAAATGGCAGATCGTGGCAAAAGTGGGAGTGACCTTTTCAAGGGGCATGTCCTATAAAAGGGCACAGCTAAATATATTCAAACCCTATTTAACAATATTATACTCCAGATTTTTACTTTATTGAATACACTCATTTTATTTATGCCATTTACTGATCACAGAAAATATTGTGCTAATTTTATTGTTTGGTTCATAATTGTTTTAGCGATACCGAATATGTTTATGTTACTATGTTTTGTGACATTAAAGTGTATTACTAAAATGGGTTCAATGTAATTTACTTTACTATGTTAAAGCTTTAGTAATTTCTAATATATATATATATATATATATATATATACAGAGTTAACCTGAACGTCTGCAATTGGTTAAATTACACCATAAAAGAAATGATGCACTATGCTTATGTGTAAAAATAGGATAATCTTTATTATTAAATATATAAAAAGAATTTCCGAATCAAACAACCTAAAACATGTAAAAAAGGATGATATCAGTGGGATAATATAGAATAATCCCCACAATAAGTATCAGTACAAAAGTGCAATAGTGCATAAAATACTGCTGAAATGGGTCTATATACCAATACATTATGCAGGGAAAGAAAAAAAACTATTGAAGCTTGATAAGAGAAGTACCTTTCATTATTTCCACCCTAAAACCATTAGGGTGACTGCTTTGCATTCATTAACTCAGCCGTGAGCAGGAGCGGGGATCAGTAAGTAGGGCCGTGGGCTTGCTGCAAAAGTATTTTTTGGGCAAACCCAGATTTGTCTTGCGAGGTTTACCTGGTGGTTCCATTTGGACCAAATATGTGAAATGAAACTGCTATTATTATACTCTGGGGTATCTTGAGTTCTGGAGTATAATGATCGGAGGCCCAGGTTAGGTGAGCGAACATAAAAACCAATGTCACTTACCTGTCCTGGGCTCCAGCGCAACTCCCTGATGTCTTCCGGCCTATTAATTGACGTCACAGATGTCACATGGGTCAGGCTGGCATTAATAAGCATTGTGATATTGTAACCCGTGTCTGTGATGTCATTGAAGAGGGCCCAGAACAGCAGAGAGTTTTGCTAGAGTCCAGCAGAGGTAAGTAACATTGTTTTTTATGTTTGCTCACCTCCCCTGGGCCTCCGATCATTATACTCTGGGGTATGAAAAGATAACAGAATATAATAATGGTATGTGGATGATGAACCCCCAAAATTTCGGGTTCTGCTGAACCCAAAATTTTTGCAATTTGGAACGAACACCATAGGGACCACTGTGGGACATTATACTGTATGGAGGCCGCTATGGGACATTTTACTGTGTGTAGAGGCCGTAATAGGATATTACATTGAGGGAAGGGGCTGCTATTGGGACATTATACTGTATGCAGGGCCTTCTATGTAACATTATACTTAGTTTAGGGGCCGCTATGGGACATTATACTGTATGCAGGGGCCGCTATGGGACATTATACTGTGTGGAGGGACCGTTATGGGATATTATACTGTATGGAGACCACTTTGGGACATTATAGTGTGTATAAATGGGACGTTATATCATGTGAGGGCCAGAAAAGGGGATTCTGTGCCATGTGGAGGCGGGGAGGGGGGCAAGTCAAAAGTTTGCTATGGGGTCCTGTCTTTGCTAGTTATATCCCTGCCTAGAGGTATAGCCAGTAGAATGACAAATATCTTGATCTCACTATATAGAGACAACACCCATCATGGTTGATAAACCTGTCTTATTTTTAGACAGTTCAAATTAAGTGGTAGATTTATGAAAGGTATCTAAAAGAAACATTTATTTGCTACCCATAGCAACCAATGATAGCACAGATTCCATTTCTTATATATTCATCCCTTCCTCCACATCTTTATTCTATGGTGTTACAGTATGGTGAAGATTCCATCACACATTTGGGTGAACTGTCCTAAAGTATGTATTTCCATTATATTCCATTAATCAGGTTAAACTATGCCTCCCCCCCTCATATCTTTGTTAAATGAAAACATCCCAGGAGTCACTAAACATGTTCATCATTGTATTTCTTATTTTTAGCAGTTAAAACAGGCATTGGAGAAAGCAACAATTCCATTGAATTTAGTGAAATTTTGTCAATGATGGTTTCATAATAAGGTCCTATTGTTAAAAGTACTACTTTTGTACAGGTTCTAAGGTTTCCCTTTATCTTTTCTCAGCTAAGTTACCCCTCCCCCCATTCTCTGTTTTAACCTCCTCCTGTCCTTCTCTACTCTAGTAATCACATCTGGTCTACAGAGATATCCATATTTATTTATTTCTTCTGCTAATATAGCACCAACATATCTCGCAGTGCTTTCTAGATACTCACTGTCCCAGCAGAGCTCACAATCTAAATTCCCTATCACTATGTCTTTGCTATGTCACTTCATACAAAACATGTAATTAAATATAGTGATCCCTAAAATTACAGATGCCTGTAATCGTTTGCGCTTATAATGCAACAAAGTATATAACGCCTTACTTACATTTCATGTAATGCATTTTTGTCTACCAGTACAACATGTACTGTATTGATCTCTACATGTACTATATGTACTGTACTGAACTGTACTTTATGAACTATAATGATATTTACCTGCCCTACATGTACTCCCTTGATGACTCTAAAGAAATGCATGCCCCTATAAATAAAGTGATTCCCCAGCTTCTCACAGCTATTTCTTATTTTTATATGAAAGGACATGCTTTATTGCTATTGGTTGTGTGCTTACTTTTCTTCCATTTTTCTCATTTTGGGGATTTCAGAACCAGTTAGTACATAGTTTTCCATAGAATTACTGTCTCATATTACAATATCTTCAACTTACAATGGTTGTCCCAGAATGAATATTGTCACTTGAGAGGCCGCGGAGCATAAAATTTAATATACAATAAAATTTAAAATATATAGCATCTTCTTAGCTGAGTAAGCTTATTCTTTCTTAAGGAACTACAGATATCTAGTTGTAAATGATATCTTGCTGTTCTGATACTTTTGCTGGTATTTAAAGTAAATCTCTCATTTAAGTTCGGCAGAAGCTATATAAGTTAAGCCGATTTACCAATTGGTTGATTAAACACAAGATGGATATTGTCTCCTAC
Organism: Leptodactylus fallax; assembly: GCA_947044405.1. Lineage (NCBI taxonomy): Eukaryota > Metazoa > Chordata > Amphibia > Anura > Leptodactylidae > Leptodactylus > Leptodactylus fallax. Next base: position 8,076,000 of record CAMRHE010000020.1, read on the forward strand.
CCAGTGAGGGTAATGTTCTATGACCATAGTTCTGCTTAACTTTTCAGGCGTCCAGGAAGTTTGAAAGAAACCGAAAATTCTTCTAATTAAAATCTATAGGCAAGATAATTACTGCTCTTTGATTGAGTCTCATCTACTTTTTAAATCAATCCTCTCTATTTGCTAACTAACATTTTTTGCCTGAACCATACTCTTGTAAATCACATGAAGCACTATGTAGGCGAGACCTTTCCAATTCAGTTCATCAATGAAATGAGTAAAATGTTATTTGATCATACTCTGTGTGAGCTAAATGTAAATGTAGTGTAGTTAAGCCTTGCTCAGACAATAAAAAGATTACTGCCATTACGTATAAAAATATGTGTTTTCTTCTTGTTATTCCAAATTCTTAATTTAATATTTACACATGTACTGCACTGTACATGTCTCTTAACTGACTGTTAAAATGAGACTAGCTAAATACTTACATTCTTTAGGTCTTAATCTGTGGTCCGCTGGTGTCATAATTATCAAGAGGTGTATGCTTCTTCATAATTGAGGTCCATCTTTGGCTGTCCATGTACCCAAATCTAAGATAGCTAGGAGCATGAGGCAAACTCTCAAAAAGTCTTAAATGCTTGATCAAGTGGGACATGTGCCATAAGTTATAACTTGAAGCCAGAAAATTGCTGTGTGGGTTTTAATAAATGTGTTCCTTTGTGTTTAAACTCTGTAGGATCATCCAAAAAATACATTTTACAGTAGATTTTAGCCATATTTTTTTAGTTGCTATGGCAGGAGACATTGTAAATTGTTAACAGAATGAAAGAGAGCTGTAAACAACACAATTTAGCTAAGTCAAGTTCAGGGTTGTGGACTTCAGGATGAGACTAAAAAATAAAAAATTAATTTGTATATAAAAATATTTGTCTAATGGGTATAAAGTGGACATTCTTTTTTAAATGGAACTTTTTTTCATTATTCAAACTTTTGTATTATTGTACTGAATATATAATCTTTATATATATATATATATATATATATATTTACTATATATATATATATATATATATATATATTTATACATAATATATTACAGACTTTTCAGACTACAGAGTATAACGATCGGGGGCCCAGGGGAGGAGAGCGAACATAAAAAACACTGTTATGTACCTCTCCTGCGATCCGGCAGGCTTTGGGCCTGTTTGGTGACGTCCGAGACGTCAGCTGACATCATTATGTGTTGCGACGCTGGCCTGAATCACGCGAGATCTGGACCAACATTGAAGATGGCCGAAGTAGCGGGTAGTGTGCCAGAGCCAGGGAGAGGTAGGTAACATTGTTTTTTATGTTTGTATCCTCCCCTGGGTCTCTGATCATTGTACTCTGGGGTCTGAAAGACCCCAGAGTATAATAATCGTTCATGGGTGGTCCACAATGGGGCATAATACAGTGTGCAGGGGCCACTATTGGACATAATACTGTGTGCAGGGGCCACTATGCTGCATAATACTGTGTGCAGGGGCCCCTATGAGGCATAATACTGTGTGCAGGGGCCACTATGGGACATAATATTGTGTGCAGGGGCCACTATGGGGCATAACACTGTGTGCAGGGGCCACTATGCTGAATAATACTGTGTGCAGGGGGGGGCAACGGGCGGGAGAACGGGCAGGGCCACAGGGGCAAAACGGGCAGGGGACGGGCAAAAGGGGCAGGGGCCACGGGAAAACGGGCAGGGGCACAGGCGCAAAAGGGCGAGGTGCGGTGTGGGGGGGGGGGTCCGGAGGGGTTGGCGGCGGCGGTTTGGGGGGGCCCCATGTCAAATGTTCGCCTTGGGGCCCAGCCATTTCTAGTTAAACCACTGCCAAGCAGACAATCCTTTTACTACACAAACACGCTGACGTTCAATGTCTCCACAAGAAAGTTTCCCTCTTCCTCTGGAAAGCCTAAAGGCCATGAATACACTATCATAAACTGATGGTATTGACAGGAAGGGGTCGAATAGAACTCCCTGATTTTAGGAGTTAACTTAGACTGTTTGATGTGCCAAATTATCAATTGGACCCAAGGAACTGGATTCCAAGGTGCATGAATTGGAATCCAGTTTCTGTGCCCTCTGGGATTTATGCACTTATCTGCACACTAGATTTGGTAACCTCTCCTTGAAATTCAAACATTTGCCACTAATGTGTGATACTATCATGGCATGGAAAGCAAATATAAGGAAATTCCGTTTTTCAGGGTATTCAAATACCTGCCAATCTGGCAACACCCCAAGTCCCACAGGGGAAGGAGAATAGCTTGTTCTGAGAATGCAGGGACAAGGGCATTTCAAAAGATAATTAAAGTGGGGGAAAAAAAGTATTTAGTCAGCCACCAATTGCCAATTGTGCAAGTTCTCCCACTTAAAAAGATGAGAGAGTCCCGTAATTGACATCATAGGTAGACCTCAACTATGAGAGACAAAATGAGAAAACATATCTACAGTCATGGCCAAAAGTTTTGAGAATGATACAAATATTAATTTTTACAAAGTCTACTGCTTCAGTTTTTCTAATGGCAATTTGCATATACTCCAGAATGTTATAAAGAGTGATCAGCTTAACAGCAATTACTTGCAAAGTCAATATTTGCCTAGAAAATGAACTTTATCCCCCAAAACACATTTCAACATCATTGCAGCCCTGCCTTAAAAGGACCACCTAACATCGTTTCAGTGATTGCTCCATTAACACAGGTGTGGGTGTTGATGAGGACAGGGCTGGAGATCAATCTGTCATGATTAAGTAAGAATGACACCACTGGACACTTTAAAAGGAGGCTGGTGCTTGCCATCATTGTTTCTCTTCTGTTAACCATGGTTATCTCTAAAGAAACACGTGCAGTCATCATTGCACTGCACAAAAATGGCCTAACTGGGAAGAGTATTGCAGCTAGAAAGATTGCACCTCAGTCAACAATCTATCGCATCATCAAGAACTTCAAGGAGAGAGGTTCCATTGGTGCCAAAAAGGCTCCAGGGCGCCCAAGAAAGACCAGCAAGCGGAAGGACCGTCTCTTAAAAGTGTTTCAGCTGCGGGATCGGGCTACCAGCAGTGCAGAGCTTGCTGAGGAATGGCAGCAGGCAGGTGTGAGTGCATCTGCACGCACTGTGAGGCGGAGACTCTTGGAGCAAGGCCTGGTCTCAAGGAGGGCAGCAAAGAAGCCACTTCTCTCCAGAAAAAACATCAGGGACAGACTGATATTCTGCAAAAGGTACAGGGAGTGGACTGCTGAGGACTGGGGTAAAGTCATTTTCTCTGATGAATCCCCTTTTCGATTGTTTGGAACATCTGGAAAACAGCTTATTCGGAGAAGAAGAGGTGAGCGCTACCACCAGTCTTGTCTCATGCCAACTGTAAAGAATCCTGAAACCATTCATGTGTGGGGTTGCTTCTCAGCCAAGGGAATCGGCTCTCTCACAGTCTTGCCTAAAAACACAGCCATGAATAAAGAATGGTACCAGAATGTCCTCCAAGAGCAACTTCTCCCAACCGTCCAAGAGCAGTTTGGCGCTCAACAATGCCTTTTCCAGCATGATGGAGCACCTTGCCATAAAGCAAAGGTGATAACTAAATGGCTCAGGGAACAAAACATAGAGATTTTGTGTCCATGGCCTGGAAACTCCCCAGATCTTAATCCCATTGAGAACTTGTGGTCAATCATCAAGAGACGGGTGGACAAACAAAAACCAACAAATTCAGACAAAATTAAAGCATTGATTCTGCAAGAATGGACTGCTATCAGTCAGGATTTGGTCCAGAAGTTGATTGAGAGCATGCCAGGGAGAATTGCAGAGGTCCTGAAGAAGAAGGGTCAACACTGCAAATATTGACTTGCTGCATTAACTCATTCTGTCAATATAAGCTTCTGTTACTCATAATATGAATGCAATTATATTTCTGTATGTGATAAAAACATCTGACAAACACACATAAAAACCAGAGGGCAGCAGATCATGTGAAAATAGAATATTTGTGTCATTCTCAAAACTTTTGGCCATGACTGTAGAAAATCAAATTGTCTGATTTTTTAAGAATTTATTTGCAAATTATGGTGGAAAATAAGTATTTGGTCACCTACAAACAAGCAAGATTTCTGGCTCTCACAGACCTGTAACTTCTTCTTTAAGAGGCTCCTCTGTCCTCCACTCATTACCTGTAGTAATGGTACCTGTTTGAAATTGTTATCAGTATAAAAGACACCTGTCCACAACCTCAAACAGTCACACTCCAAACTCCACTATGGTGAAGACCAAAGAGCTGTGGAAGGACACCAGAAACAAAATTGTAGACCTGCACCAGGCTGGGAAGACTTAATCTGCAATAGGCAAGCAGCTTGGTGGGAAGAAATCAACTGTGGGAGCAATAATTAGAAAATGGAAGACATACAAGACCACTGATAATCTCCCTCGATTAGGGGCTCCACCCAAAAACCCCCCCCCGGGGGGCAAAATGATCACAAGAACGGTGAGGGAAAATCCCAGAACCACACGGGGTGACCTAGTGAATGACCTGCAGAAAGCTGAGACTAACGTAACAAAGGCTACCGTCAGTAACACACTACGCCGCCAGGGACTCATATCCTGCAGTGCCAGATGTGTCCCCCTGTTTAAGTCAGTACATATCCGGGCCCATTTAAAGTTTGCTAGAGAGCATTTGGATGTTCCAGAAGAGTATTGGGAGAATGTCATATGGTCAGATGAAACCAAAGTAGAACTGTTTGGTAGAAACACAACTCGTTGTGTTTGAAGGAGAGTGAATGCTCAGTTGCATCCAAAGAACACCATACCTACTGTGAAGTATGAGGGTGGCAACATCATGCTTTGGGGCTGTTTCTCTGCAAAGGGACCAGGACGACTGATCCGTGTACATGAAAGAATGAATGGGGCCATGTATCATGAGATTTTGAGTGCAAACCTCCTTCCATCAGCAAGGACATTGAAGATGAAACATGGCAGGGTCTTTCAGCATGACAATGATCCCAAGCACACCAACAGGGCAACGAAGGAGTGGCTTCATAAGAAGCATTTCAGTCTCCAGATCTCAACCTCATAGAAATCCTGTAGAGGGAGTTGAAAGTCTGTGTTGCCCAGCGACAGCCCCAAAACATCACTACTCTAGAGATCTGCATGGAGGAATGGGCCAACATACCAGCAACAGTGTGTGCCAACCTTGTGAAGACTTACAGAAAACGTTTGACTTCTGTCATTGCCAACAAAGGATATATAACAAAGTATTGAGATGAACTTTTGTTATTGACCAAATACTTATTTTCCACCATAACTTGCAAATAAATTCTTTAAAAACCAGACAATGTGATTTTCTGGATTTGTTTTCTCATTTTGTCTCTCATAGTTGAGGTCTACCTATGATGACAATTACAGGCTTCTCTCATCTTTTTAAGTGGGAGAACTTGCACAATTGGTGGCTGACTAAATACTTTTTTTTCCCCACTGTATCTGATACATCAGATGCACCATAGATCACTTACTAGGAATGAACTTATGGAGCGCTATAATTTAAGTCCTTTTCAGACTCTTCAGTGTAGACAGGTTATAGATTTTTCATGATGGCTTTGACTGATGTTAGCCGAGAGGCTGAGAGCAATGTGATGGACAGGCTTATGCAGATGTATTACATAATGCTAAAAAAAAAATCTTCTCATCTGGCCATGCTTTAGCCTTTCCATCCAGTTTTTTTACTCTGTTCCTCTGCTTTTCTACAGCAGCAGCAGTGTCTGATACAGGTTGAATTATGAAGACCGAAAAGTTATGCACTGTTTTTGGATCGCTACCTTTGACAATCAATAAATTCACTTATAAGCAGTTCTTTGGCGTGCTGAGGGCATACGTATATTTGAAGATGAGTGGAACCCTATTTGGGTTCCATATCAGTTTTGCAATATCATGCATCACTATTCTTGTATGAAAAGAAAGGCACATTTCCTTGCCTTCAATATTTCTCCTGCTACAACATTAAATATTAAAGGGGATACCAAGGAATGTCATTTATCTAATCAAATGAACCTGTGGATTCGCATGTCTGGGCAAAACTACACAACCAAATTCTGATAGTATTTCAAATCATAAACTGATTATTTAGATGTGAGAAAACATACAGTAGATTCCAGTCCCTATCATTCCAATTTTGCAAAACATAGGTTATCACAGTTGAAATACTTGATTATTGAACAGGTTCTGCCACCCAGAAGAAACTGAAGGAAAGGAATTCTTTACCTAAGTCATTACTAATATTAAAGTTATGGTCAGGCAGCACTCAGCTTAAGTTTCAGGTGGGTGGGTGCACGTTCAAGGTGGGGCTGACCACCTCCTCACTAACTCAACTCCAATATAGTAAAATACAATTGAACCGCACTCCAAGTGGTTATGCTTCTTAAAGTTTTATTTAAGCCACAATAAACAACATTCATGGTTAAGAAAACCCTTTGTCAGCAAATTACAGCAAAAGCAGAAACTGGCTGATAACAGTGAGCAGAACAAGTTGTTTAAAACCAGCACAACACTATGAGGTAGAGACAGATCCCCAAACGCCTTTACTAGTGGCAGCTGCAAGGCCACATGGGCTTTGCTGAATTTGGGCCTCTGAATTATCACCACCAGAAACTGTACAAGAAATAAACGTTCCACTAACTGAAACCAAACCAAAATCTACAACCCCAATTCCAATGAAGTTGTGACATTGTGCAAAACATAAATAAAAACAGAATACAATGATTTGAAAATCCTTTTCAACCTATATCCAATTGAATATACTACAAAGACAAGATATTTAATGTTCAAGCAGATTTGTTTTTTGCATATATTCACTAATTTTGAATTTGATGCCTGCAATACGTTCTAAAAAAGCTGGGACAGGGGCAATAAAAGACTGGATCAGGGGTATGTTTACCACTGTGTTACATCACCTTTCCTTTTACCAACACTCAATAAGTGTTTGGGAACTGAGGACACTTATTGTTGAAGCTTTGTAGGTGGAATTCTCTCCCATTCTTGCTTGATGTACAACTTCAGTTGCTCAACAGTCCGGGGTCTCCGTTGTCATATTTTGCGCTTCATAATTTTCAATGGGAGGCAGGCCAGTCTAGTACCAGCACTCTTTCACTATGAAGCTATGCTGTTGTAACACGTGCAGAATGTGGCTTTGCATTGTCTTGCTGAAATAATCAGGGACGTCCCTGAAAAAGACGTGGCTTGGATGGAAGCATATGTTGCTCCAAAACCTGTATGTACCTTTCAGCATTACTGGTGCCTTCGCAGATGTGCAAGTTACCCATGCAATGGGCACTAACACACCCTCATACCATCAGAGATGCTGGCTTTTGAACTTTGCGCTGATAACAATCCAGACAGTCCTTTTCCTCTTTGGCCCGGATCACACAACATCCATGATTTCCAAAAAAAATGTGAAATGTGGACTGGTCAGATCACAGGACACTTTTCCACTTTGTGCTAGTCCATCTCAGATGAGCTCGGGCACAGAGAAGCCGGAAGCATTTCTGGGTGTTGTTGATATATGGCTTTCACTTTGCATGGTAGAGTTTTAACTTGCATTTGTAGATGTAGCGACGAACTGTGTTCACTGACAATGGTTTTCTGAAGTATTACTGAGCCCATGTGTTAATATTCGTTACAGAATGATGTTGGTTTTTAATGCAGTGCCGTCTGAGGCATCAGAGGTCACGGGCATTCAATATTGGTATTCGTCCTTGCCGCTTATTTGCAAAGATTTGTCCAGATTCTCTGAATCTTTTGATGATATTATGGACTGTAGATGATGAAATTCCTAAATTCCTAGCAATTGTACTTTAAGAATTGTTGTTCTTAAAGGGAGTCTATCATTCAGATTTTCAATTTTTAGCTAAGGCTATATTCATGTAGCCTTTAGAAATCCTATATTAGGCATACCTTTTACCTCCTCAATCTTGCTGGCGTTTTTCAGAAAAAGTCCTTTTCTTGTTATGTAAATTAGCCTTTACGGAGCACAGGGGATTTTCCCCCTTTGCTCCGACCACACCCCCGTCATCACCCTCTACCTGTATCGCCACCCCCCTTCTTCCTTCTTGTTGACGCCTTCTCCTCCTCCAGGAGAATAATCATCCAGGCAAAGGGTCAAAACCAGGAGAAGTCATTAGAGGCAGAATCAGAAGTTAAAAGCAATAGAATACCAAGGGTCACATCTGAACGGATACATCAATGGCAGAATCAGTAGGCAATCAAATAACCAGAAAACAAGCCAAGGGTGAAAAAAGCAATCCAATACACATGATCAGGTTCACAAACCAGAGAACTAAATTTGCAGACATCGGGATAAGGAGGGAGGGGTCTTATATATGCCTCCTCAGCTGCTAAGTGGACAAGCCCAGGGAACTTTTAAAACTGCAGAAGCTTCCCAGGTTGACACGGTAACCAGCAGCTGAATTGAGAATCCTAAGAACATTTATACAACACTATACCTGAGGCCATATTGCATTTCCCTTTGATATGCAAATATTATATGCATGTTTAGATATTTGTGATTGAATAAGACATATTTTTAACTTTTATTGGATGCATAATATTATCTGTATTATATTGTGGACTTTACGGCCAGATGTGGATCTATTTCCTTTATGTGTGTATTAATAAATATTTTGCTTTTTTTTGCTTTATTATTTTTATATATTGCACTTTGTTCACAGATGTCTTGGCTGTGTTACAAGTTTGTAATTTTCTTATTATCCGCAGTGACACAGAGAATAAAGCCTGAAAAGTCCACTGAATTTGTCGCTTAATCATAATATATGTATGACATATCACTGTGACCCTGTAATTAGTCTTGTTGGAATGAATAAATTCACTTGCATTTGAACTTTATGGAGTGTCATCCTTTTTTGTTACATGATTGTGGATTGCTCCAGTTGTTTGGCAACCACACTGAAAATTAAATTAAGATGGCATTTACATCCCACAATAGTGGCAAAGTTCTCAACAAGGGTAACAGAGAAGTGTTGGAGAGATTGTGGAAAGTGTCTTCTTTAATCTCTTATTTAGTGGGAAGAAGAAATACAACCACACCCACAAATGGCTTTAGGCTACGGCCCCACGTTGTGGAAAAGCAGCTTTTTTTGTTGAAGATTATGTTGCGTTTTTTTGAGCCAAAGCCAGGAGGCGATTGAGCAGAAGGTAGAAATAGAAGAACATCCTATATATTTCCCATTCCTTTTGTAGCCATTGTTGGCTTTGGCTCAAAAAACCGCAACAAAATCTGCAACAAAAAAAAGCTGCGTTTCCGCAACGTGGGGACGTAGCCTTACTCAGTATTGGGTTGGAAGAGCTCCCTAAATCTTGGATTGAAAATAATATTCTGGTTGAAGTGCGGATAGGAATAGCAACACCACTGAAGTTAAGTATACCTTCAATGAAAGAAGTGATAGGTAAAATCAATCCAAAATATCAATATTAATACCGATTTTTTGTCAATTTACAAAATAAAGTCATTGAAAAAAAAAGAGGTATAAAAAGGACAGTCACACCAATATTTGTAAGAGGAGTCCTGGAAGTGATGATATGGGCCTCACAGAGACCTGTTCTCAACATCATCATCTGTCTATGACTACATTAAAAGACAGAAGGATGTGAGCAAGCCTATAACCACATAAGATCTGTGGTTAGTTCTCCAAGATGTTTGGAACAACTGCCCTGCTGAGTGCTTACAAAACTACGTGTGTGTAACTAGAAGAATTGATGCTGTTTTGAAGCCAAAGGGCGGTCACATCAAATATTGATTTGATTTAGATTTCTCTTTTGTTAATTTACTTTATTTTGTTAACTGACAAAAATAAAATATTAACACTTCTATTTTTTCATGGCTTTTTTATTTTGCCCCAATTTTCCATACTGTCTAAGAAGTTTGAACAGTATTGTATACATATGTAATATATTTGCATGTGTACAGCTGTAGTATTCGTTAACATGACATTTAATGTGTCACTGGTTCAATATTTTGCAACAGCAATGCATTAGATGTCTATTCAAATGAATTGCTGGGCAGCGTCTTCCTAATGCCCTCTCCTTTTCCCATCATTCTGTGACAGTAAAGGGATACATCATGTTGTTATTACTGGTGATGGTCCCACTATGATGCAGCCCTTTGCCCATTTCATTTTGATGGCAGATAGTGATTTTAATAATAGCAGCAGCTCTTCTGTGACTGGTCCATTTTAATTTAGCATGAAAGCAAGTGCTTCCTGCTTAATTCAAATGGACAAAGTGCCATGTTCTGACCACTACCATCAATGTTTTTATTATCCCTGTACTGTCTAGGACAGTGATGGCGAACCTTTTAGAGACCGAGTGCTCAAACTACAACCCAAAACCCACTAATTTATCGCAAAGTGCCAGCATGGCAATTTAACCTTAAATTAACCAGGATCTATTTTATAGTGACCATGCAATGTTATTACAGCCTGTAATAATATCACATGTCTGCTATAAAACAGATACTGTGTGATATAAATAGTGAAGGGCCCCCACACAGTACAATGCGCTCTACAGTGGCCCCCAGACAGTATTATATGCTCCAGAGTGGCTACCCCACTCAGTATTATATGCTCCAGAGTGGCCCCCATACAGTATTATATGCCCACAGTGGCTCCCACACAGCATTATACACTCCACAGTAGCCCCCCACAGTATTATATGCTTCACAGTGGGCCCCCACACAGTAGTATATGCTTCACAGTGGGCCCCCACAGAGTAGTATATGCTTCACAGTGGGCTCCACCAAAGTAGTTTATGCTTCACAGTGGATCCCCACACAGTAGTTTATGCTTCACAGTGGATCCCCACACAATAGTATATGCTTCACAGTGGCCCCCACACAGTAGTTTATGCTTCACAGTGGGCCCCACACAGTAGTTTATGCTTCACAGTGGATCCCCATACAGTAGTATATGCTTCACAGTGGCCCCCACACAGTAGTTTATGCTTCACAGTGGGCCCCCACAGTAGTATATGCTTCACAGTGGGCCCCTACACAGTAGTTTATGTTTCACAGTGGACCCCCACACAATAGTATATGCTTCACAGTGGGCCCCCACACAGTAGTTTATGCTTCACAGTGGGCCCCCCGCACAATAGTTTTTGCTTCACAGTGGGCCCCCACAGTAGTATATGCTTCACAGTGGGCCCCCACACAGTAGTTTATGCTTCACAGTGGATCCCCATACAGTAGTATATGCTTCACAGTGGCCCCCACACAGTAGTTTATGCTTCACAGGGCCAAAGTTGCTCACAGTGCCCCCCCACAGTAGTATATGCTTCACAGTGGGCCCCTACACAGTAGTTTATGTTTCACAGTGGACCCCCACACAATAGTATATGCTTCACAGTGGGCCCCCACACAGTAGTTTATGCTCGGGGCCCCCGTCACAGTGGGCCCCCACACGAATAGTTTTTGCTTCACAGTGGGCCCCCACACAGTAGTTTATGCTTCACAGTGGGCCCCCACAGTAGTATATGCTTCACAGTGGGCCCCCACACAGTAGTTTATGCTTCAGAGTGGGGCCCCACACAGTAGTTTATGCTTCACAGTGGACCCCCACACAGTAGTTTATGCTTCACAGTGGACCCCCACACAGTAGATTATGGAGCATATAATACTGTGTGGTGGCCCACTGTGCAGCAGATAATGCTGTGTCGGGTCCCACTGAGGAGCATATTATAATGCATGATGGCCACTGTGGAGCATATTATACTACATGGGGGCCCCTGTGGAGCATAATTTACTGTTTGGTGGCCAGTGTGGAGCATATTGTACTGTGTGGGGTCACTGTGGAGCACTTTTCACCATCTGGGGGCCACTGTGGAGCACATTGTACCGTCTGGGGGCCACTGTGGAGCACATTGTACCGTGTGGGGGCCCTTCATTATTTATGTCACACAGTATCTGTTTTATAGCATACATGTGATATTATTACAGGCTGTAATAGCATTGCACGGTCACTATAAAACAGATCCTGTGTGATGTAAATAGTGAACATGAATTGTTCAAAAGTATACCAAATGCAGTACAAAGTTGTTTTGTCTCATTGAAAGCTCTGTAAAACCCCATTCACACTACCGTATTTTGTGGATACGTAACTGTCCGCAATTGTGGATCCGCACAGTATTAAGGTTAACTTGCTGTGTTGGCACTTTGCGATACATTAGTGGGTTTTGGGTTGCAGTTTGGGCACTTGGTCTCTAAGAGGTTCGCCATCACTGCTCTAGAGTATGATGTGCCAAATGTATTAAGAGGTACACAAGTCTTAAAAAGTTTGCTACATCTCTGCACCAGCCATGCACCAGAAACCCACATCACCTCCAGTAAGAAGCTTGTGTAAATTTGAGCTACAATTTGTGGCATTTTTCTGGTATAAATGCTAAAAAAAATAACAATAAATATGTTGGGCTACAGTAAATCACCTATTCCCACTTTTTACCTAACTGCTTGGAGTAGCATATAACTGTTAAAAGGCACAAGCTCTAAAAAGTTGCAAAGTACTATTTTATGACTTTTTAGCAACAGAAAACTATTGTTCAGGGCTTGTTAAAGAGTAAGGAGGATTAATTCTGTCGAGCAGTTAGTCATGTGCTTATGCTGGCATGACTTTATATCCTTTCAGGTTAAAAAATATCTATTTTGTCTATTACAAATAATGTGCATACTTAGGGTGGATGTAAGAGCAAAAAGAACCAAGACTGGATAAACAAAGATAAGAGTTAGACTAATTTTCCTTGAAGCAATGTTATGCTTGTCCATGAGATGTGTCTGGTGTAGCAGATTAGTCAGTGGAAGTGAATGGATCAGAACTGCAATACCTGACAACATCCCTTGGAATGAAGTGGCACTGTTTATTGAAAAAAATAAAACTTTTTTTTCTATTTGTGGTATATGAAAAAAGAGTAATTGTTTCGAATTTATTTTGTGAATAAATAGTTCATGGAAAATTAGAAACTCCTATATCCTGTTATTACCTCTCTCTTCCTGTCTACACTGCCAGAGCTGTCTTCACTGAATATGGAACTCACCAACAGATCAGTTTCATTGAAGTCTAGGGAGAGAGAATGGGGAAGGGAAGCACAGTGAATAATAAACACATACTGCCTCAGATACAGTAACAGTAAGATCTCGAACACTTTAATACCAGTTTTTTTAGCAGGTTTTAGCAGTACTGCACTGTATAGATGTAAATAAAGCTGGTGAGATAAGCATATTACTACTCTCTACTCCAGGACATTTGGGTCTCTCTGCTTTTCACTCACTCCACTACTTCCTCTCCATAGACCTTTATGTACCAAATAGCTTGTCTTCACTGAAGATGGATCTGGCAGTGAACTGAGTCTTTTTAGCAGGTAGGAAAGCACTGATAAGAGGAGAAGTAGTTTCCTCTGATAAGATATATTACAAAGTTTCTTACATTCACCTGAATTATTCCTTTGACAAGATATTTGAAGCAACGGTTACTCTTTAAAGGGGGTCTGTCAGCAGTAAATTTATTATAAACCTAATCACAGAACCTTGCAGAGGTGATTCCACAGTTTCCAAATTTGTCTCTGCTACTCAGGTTTGAAGCCCTATTTTCATATAAATCAATATTTTAGCCATATGCAAATTAGGTTAGAAGTGCTTAGGAGATGTACTAGATTCCCATTCAGTGCACTTTTCCCCTAATATAAATATGAATAAAATGGTGATTTACATGAAAATGACCTCCAAAGCTGAATAGGCATTTTTAAAAACAGTAGATTCACCATTACAAGGTACTTTGACAAGGTTTATACCTAATTTACTGCGGACAGGTTTCCTACAAGTTACAGTTCATGCTTCAGCATTATAGAAGAAAGCAGAAAAACATTCTTAGCAAAGAAAACCTAAATGTGTTATGTTTATTATTCAATATTTTTGCCTTCTGTTATTTTCATGAGAATTATTCCGCTTTTTAAAAAATCTGCAAATATATTTTCTGTGTTTTGCAAATTTCTTCAAAGAACAGTTATAGATGTTAAGATCTATGTTATCCTAAGCACATTCAATCATGTTGAATTCTGTGCTTAAGCAATAACCAGTACATTTTTTACAGCCAGAACACATATACTGTATTTCTGTGTTTTACAGCAGTTTGTACTGGATTGCCATCTTGCTGTAAAATATATTTTTTACACAAACATTTTTTGAAGGTGTTCCATAGTGTATTACATTTTTAACACTTGTCACCATTCATGATCTCGTCAATCAAAAATAAATCTCCAACTCCAGATTGTATTAAACATCCTCAGACTTGCAGCGATCCTTCACCATGCTTCAGTAATGATAGACATGGTTCAAAGGATCTTTTTATTGTTTTGGCAACACACATACTACCCTCTGTTACTTCCACAGTTTAGACTCACCAGTCCATAAAACCAATTTTGGTGTTCTAGTGATCAAATTCTCTGTTTTTCTAATTGCCTTTTCACAGTAGCATGATGAATGAAAACACAAAAATAGCTCTTTTCATTTCTGTGTGGAGCTTGATGAAAGGTTTAAGTATTGTTTAACTGATGTGCTGGCAATGTACCAGCAATTGCACAATTCCTACAAGTCCTGTATACTTTGTATAATTTCATCTTTTTGAAGACAGTTGATAGTAAATATTTTTATTCTATTTTTGTAAAGTATTGCTAGTCTGAACTGGTGGTAGTGAATGTGGTCATGATGTAATTTATCATGCTTTGGATTTATCAGACATGTGATGGTAGCAACCCCATTCTTATTAGGTGTGATGAAGTAGTGTGGCATTGCAATCTAATGTAATACTAGTCACAAGTCACAGTGTAGCCCTAGCTTAGATATATAGGAGAAAGAAACTTCCAATACACACCAGCTAGCTTTAGCTTTGAGTCACTTATTAGGAAGTACTCCAGTATTTTTTTGTTCCATCTGTATATACATAAGCCTGTGTCTAATCTTACTGCATAACTTACAGCTTTATTGTGAAGTTAGATGCTCTCCTCTCAAGAACTGACTTTCTCTTTGCTCTTGTGATACACAAAGTGTTTTATGTATGAACAAAGGGATCAAATTCATAATGCAGGTTTATGGAAGTTAAGGCTCTAAAAGACTTGCATTGTGAATTTGACCTACTGTTTCCTACAGGAAACACTGTGGGTATTAGAGGAACAGAGAGGAAGTCAGTGCTCTAGAAGGGAGCACATAACTCCACAATAGAGCTGTAATTTATTCGGTAATATTAAACTTCACATAGACTTATTTAAAAACGGAGGAACTTTTTTTTTCTACTTCTTTAGAACAAGCCATCAATGGATAACCAGCAAGGGTCTCATTTTGAGGCCAAGACAATCAGCAAAATAAAGCACACTCATAGCATACTCAGGAGTTACAGTGCCTTGCAAAAGTATTCGGCCCCCTTGAACTTTTCAACCTTTTGCCACATTTCAGGCTTCAAACATAAAGATATAAAATTTTAATTTTTTGGTGAAGAATCATCAACAAGTGGGACGCAATTGTGAAGTGGAATGAAATTTATTGGTTATTTTAAACTTTTGTAAAAAATAAAAAACTGAAAAGTGGGGCGTGCAATATTATTCGGCCCCTTTACTTTCAGTGCAGCAAACTCACTCCAGAAGTTCAGTGAGGATCTCTGAATGATCCAATGTTGTCCTAAATGACTGATGATGATAAATATAATCCACCTGTGTGTAATCAAGTCTCCGTATAAATGCACCTGCTCTGTGATAGTTTCAGGGTTCTGTTTAAAGCGCAGAGAGCATCATGAAGACCAAGGAACACACCAGGCAGGTCTGCGATACTGTTGTGGAGAAGTTTAAAGCCGGATTTGGATACAAAAAGATTTCCCAAGCTTTAAACATCCCAAGGAGCACTGTGCAAGCAATCATATTGAAATGGAAGGAGTATCAGACCACTGCAAATCTACCAAGACCCGGCCGTCCCTCTAAACTTTCATCTCAAACAAGGAGAAGACTGATCAGAGATGCAGCCAAGAGGCCCATGATAACTCTGGATGAATTGCAGAGATCTACAGCTGAGGTGGGAGAGTCTGTCCATAGGACAACAATCAGTCGTACACTGCACAAATCTGGCCTTTATGGAAGAGTGGCAAAAAGAAAGCCATTTCTCAAAGATATCCATAAAAAGTCTCGTTTAAAGTTTGCCACAAGCCACCTGGGAGACACACCAAACATGTGGAAGAAGGTGCTCTGGTCAGATGAAACCAAAATCAAACTTTTTGGCCACAATGCAAAACGATATGTTTGGCGTAAAAGCAACACAGCTCATCACCCTGAACACACCATCCCCACTGTCAAACATGGTGGTGGCAGCATCATGGTTTGGACCTGCTTTTCTTCAGCAGGGACAGGGAAGATGGTTAAAATTGATGGGAAGATGGATGGAGCCAAATACAGGACCATTCTGGAAGAAAACCTGTTGGAGTCTGCAAAAGACCTGAGACTGGGACGGAGATTTATCTTCCAAAAGACAATGATCCCAAACATAAAGCAAAATCTACAATGGAATGGTTCACAAATAAACGTATCCAGGTGTTAGAATGGCCAAGTCAAAGTCCAGACCTGAATCCAATCGAGAATCTGTGGAAAGAGCTGAAAACTGCTGTTCACAAACGCTCTCCATCCAACCTCACTGAGCTCGAGCTGTTTTCCAAGGAAAAATGGGCAAGAATTTCAGTCTCTCAATGTGCAAAACTGATAGAGACATACCCCAAGCGACTTGCAGCTGTAATTGCAGCAAAAGGTGGAACTACAAAGTATTAACTTAAGGGGGCCGAATAATTTTGCACTCCCCACTTTTCAGTTTTTTATTTTCTACAAAAGTTTAAAATGTCCAATAAATTTCATTCCATTTCACGATTGTGTCCCACTTGTTGATTCTTCACCAAAAAATTAAAATTTTATATCCTTATGTTTGAAGCCCGAAATGTGGCAAACGGTTGAAAAGTTCAAGGGGGCCGAATACTTTCGCAAGGCACTGTATGTGGCACTTTTACTGTTAAAGGGAGTCTACCACTTCCCCCAAGCATATTCAGTTGTCACCACCATGTTGCAGATCATAAATAGTATCCGGGACAGGCTTTCATCTCTTTGAAGCACTGATCTTGCCATTTATACCCTTAGTACTTCCTGCCTGTGCCACTTCTCCCACTGCTATGTCATCACCCATTCTTCCTAGGCAGCGAGAGCAGTGCTCCAGGGATGAAGGTCTGTCCTCAGTGCACCAACTGTCTTATTAGTATGAGACTTCAAAGTTGTTTTTCTCTGAATCTACAAAAGTGACATACATAACAAAGGTACATTATTTATCACTGTAATGTGCTGTGTAATGCAGTGGTGGCAGTTGCGTGTGCTTCTGGGAGGTAATAGATTACCTTTCATTCAGATATAGTGGCTTGTTTATTTACGTGGCTATGCTTGGTACAGCAGCCTAGGGATAGGTCATCAATATGTTTTATAAAAAGATGTTAAATAATATGATTTCACAGTCACATAGCTGCAATCTTAATTTACTCTGCAATGCAAGATTTTAGCACATGTCACAATACAGTTGTGCATATTTGCTGAGCATTAGTTTTATTAGTTTATTGGAAGGGATGTATGGCCTACATTGCCAAAAATATTTAGAATCCCTTTTAGCTACAGTTAAAAGCTAATGTTGTCATGTGTCCCAGCAAAGATAAAGTAGGCTTGAAAACAGTTAAAATATTATGTGTGAGATGGCATTTTGCAAGGCATTGGTAAAGTAATAATTTATGTTGACCTGAGATGAATGACTTAATAAATAAAATGTAAGACGGAATAGTACAGCAGAGTTTTGTCTAGTCACCAACAAAACAATGATGACACTTGTCCAGACACAGTAATTGCATAAATGTGTCAGCTCCAGTATCATTATGATTTTAACCCTCTGTTGCAGTCAAGAAGACAATTCTGTTTTGCCATTATCCATTTGTATTGTTTTTTTTTAATGTTCTCTCTTTTAACCACTTCAGTACCGGGCCAATTTCTGGTCCAGGACCAGACACATTTTTGGGTATTTTGTATGTGCGGTTTTGGGCTGTAACATTTTTATCATTTGGGTTATTCAACTAATTTCTGCGTCTTTTTTTGGTGACACATAGGGCTTTATTTTTATGTTGTTTTTATTTTTGCATTTTTTTTAAAAAAATTTATATCAACGAAAATATAAACAAAGGAGGAGGGATAACGTGTCTGTTTTTCTCTTTTCTTTTTTTTTTTTTATTTAATAACACAAAGTGCTACTAAAAAACTTTATAAAATAGTTTTTCCTCTCCATTACGGTAATTTTTATTTTGTATGGTGTCGTTGGGGGTAGGGCTATAACCTGTAATAAGAGGGTGTTTTTGATGTATAATTTTATTTTATTTTTTAATTATTTTATTTTATTTATTTTTTTTTTTTTTTTTTTACTTTTCTATTCATTTTTAAATTTTTTTTTTTATCACATTGTGTCCCCATAAGGTCATAATAGACCTTTGGGGACATCTGATCACTGTTTATTTTGTCGAGAGGCTGATTTCCCCTGTAACTGGGGCTGGTACATTTAGCCCCAGTTGCAAGAGGAATACAGTCACCTGCATGTTACTATAGAGCTGATCTGGGTCCTGTAGGACCCAGTAGCTCTAACACATACTGATCCCGGCGGATCACATGACTGCTGGGTCAGAGGGTAGCCGCATCATTGAGCGCTGTGTACACAGAGATTGGGAAGGCAGGGATGGTAATAAAACATCCCTGGCTTCTCTCTGGGACCTCCGGTTGAAGCTACAGTTGGTTCCTTGTTGCAGCAGCTGCACGATTTTGTGCAGCTGTTGAAAACTGCTTGGACGTACCGGTACATCCTTGCAGAACAAGGAAGCCACTATCTGGACGTATATAGTCTATGGGCAGTCCGGAAGTGGTTAAAATGGCAATATATCGATATAAATAGTATGGTGAATGACTAGCTCGCATAGAATTATAGTAGAGGACTACACATGGAAATGATCAAATAATGATCTGGACTTTATTCACTAGTTCAATCCAAAATACACAATTACAGGAAAATTACAGGGCCCTCTATCCCACTGTGCCAGTTGGTCACTGTTAGTATTATATTTGTTTTTTTTATATTTTGTGTAATGTATGTAAACCCTCAAATGTAAAGTACCATGGAAATAATGGTGCTATATAAATAAATAATAATAATACTAACAACTTATACTGGGGCTTAATGGTGTTTCAGTATTTTTTTAACATAATATTGTTTTAGACTATACTATTTGTGCCACTAAAAATGTTAGAAACTGTGCAAAACTGACAAAAACACTAATGTGAAAAGAACCTTATACAAAATCACAAAAAAATAAAAGAAAAGCTATAGGATTACTGATAATCACACTGAGAACTGAACACAGTTTTAACAATGCAAACTTTTTTGCTGTTAAACCTTGTTGTACTTGCGCTTTAAACACTGTACAAAGAAAATAACAGATTTATAGAAAATATAAATACTGTAATTGTCTCAAGGTTTATTGGATTAGTCCCGTAGAGCTATTAAATATCTAGCCAATGTTCTCTATAGAGACTTTCTATCACAAATGATCTAAATTGTTCTTGCATTATAAAAAAAGTAAGAATTGTTTCTCCGTCGGCTCACCTCCTGCTTTAAACATAAGAACCTTTATTGATTCTTGAGATTTCTCCTGCAGCAACACCAGTCCTTCATCTTCCAGCTGGCTCTGTAGTGGCTCAAATGTTTAATCAGATGTTGAACACTCCAGCTAAAAATTTGCCTCTGGGAAGCAAAGAAAATGTTATGTCTTGTAATACCTGGAAAGTTCAAGTATAGCTGTACAAAGAAACATAAATTATACAAGTGATTAACATTGTTACTTCTGCAATTTCTGTAAACTTTTTAGTGGTATTATCTACAAAAATTGTAATTATTCCCCAATTCTTGAACTTAAGTTCCATAGACATGCTGTGAAAGATGACCTTTTTTAAAAAAGGATTTTATATTAAAAATCACTTAAAGTATTAACATGTTCCTTTAGACTGGAATTTTTCCTGGTTGCAACAGAATAATAATAACCATAATGATAGACTTGCCACTTTTTAAGTAACAATAATATTGGACTGTAAAATAACGGTTTGGCATCCGAGTTACTTAACACATGGGGAGATAATTTTTTTTTCTGTCAAGACCAAACTAGATGACAAAACACTGTTAATTCTTTAAAATATTTATACAAAACATGACTAATAGTGATATCACTATAAAGTTAGATGTAACTTACAGAAAGCCAAGAACGTCTTTATACATGACATGTACATAACCATAATGTGCAATAAAAGTAATGACTTATATTGTATGTTTTCTGTGAGAGACCTGTCTGTGCTTATAGTTATTGTAGTTATTATTACATAGCCTTTACATAGAACTGAAAGGCTGAAAAGACTTACAACGTTATAAACGTTATATGTGTGTAGGTCAAATGAAATGAATTTACCATATTCAGATATATCTCACTATTATATCAATGGAAAACACCCAATACAATGTCTAGTTATTACTCGTATTCCTTTACTCTTGGATGGATATATATCCAGATATATGTGGTGCAAGATAACCAGCTTTTCAAAAGAACATGATTTCCATTTATGGTCACCCATTTGTAGTTGTGTTGTGAGGACCCAAACTTAAAAAAAAACAGAGTGCTTCCTTAAAGATTTACTCATATTAGCAAAGCATTTCATGTTTATATTAGCAAAGCATTTCATGTAAATATAGTTATGAGTTTGTCATTGACTCCATCAAAAAAAAAAAACCCTCACTGAAAAGATATACCTAACATTTAACCTTTATTCAGTGTACATTAAAACACATGACATTCAAAGTCATAGGCTAAATTATATAGGAGGCCCCCAGAAGAAACCATGGGAGCAGAAGGTTGGAGATTGTGGCTGCTAAACTCTGCTGGTATCACATTCTGGTCATTTTGATTATTTTACTAATGCATAATTGCTATTGTTAATGGTATTGAATGCCTATAATTGATTGTCCTGTTTCATATCTCCCTTTGATACATTTGTTTACATGAAATATTTATATTTAATGTATTGTTGATATAGGTATGATATATGATATATATTGTATGCACTCCATATTTATTGTATTATTTATTATTATTATTTTATTATGCTTACTTACTGTATATAGCGCCATCATATTCCATTTTGATAAAGAAATATCTTTGACCCAGAGGTTGTTACCCATGATCCTCCTCCCTTCTTTCACATTTAGGTGTTTTAATTGATGAATTTCTGGCTTTTTTATCATGTAACTAATAAATTATGATTTAGTATAATTGGTCAATTTTATTACGTGGTATTGTTGCTTGTGTGGCATATTAATAGGTTTATAAATTAAATAGGAGGATTGCTAGTTTATACTCAAAAATGTTGCTTTAAGGATTAGACAGAGAAACAAAAATGAAAGCAGAAAGCCCAGGAATAAGCAGAATTAGTACCTTTAACCTCTTCTTACCACTGCTTTTTTTTTTGGCCTTTTCATTACTCATCCCCTCGCCTTCCAAAAGACATCACTTTTTTATTTTTCACAGAGGCTTATGATGTTTTTTTTTGCAGGACAATTTGTTCTTCCTAATGGCACTATATAATAATCCATCTGATGTACTGGTAAACTGTAAAAAAAAATCATAATAGTGTGGAATTAGAAGAAACTGCATTTGCGCCATTTTCTTTGGGTGATGTTTTTACAGTATTCACTGTGCAGTAAAAATTATGTTACCTATACTCTGGCGGTCTGTATGATCACAACCATTCCAAATCCAAATCTTTGAAAAGTAAATTTTTATTTTTTTCAGGTTACCATATTTTACCATGTTCTGACACCATATTCTGACTTTTTTTTTTTATATATTTCTGTGTATGGAGCTGTGTAAGATTTCTTTTTGTTAGCTTTTTATTAGATTATTTTGGTAGATGAAATGTCAAAGAAATGGCGATTTGGACATAACGGTTTTCACCGTATGGGATAAGTATTATCAACAGTATACCTGTCCTTTACTATGACTGCCTGGTCGCTAGTGATACTCATTGGAAAGATGCTACTCAAGGTGCTTGAACCAGTACTGATTGCAGTTAAAACTACAGGGAGTGAAATCAATATTACTTGCTGTAAAGTGCAGGTAGTAACATCAGTTGCAGCCATAAGTGCAGATCTCGGACCCTAACATTAGTTGTAGCGAGAACTGCAGTTTGGAAGTCCCAATATCAGCCATTCTAGCCTGCAGTCCATGATATTATTTGCAGTTACAACTGCAGTTTCCCTTTATTATAGTCCTGATGGTGAAACTGTAGATATAGTTATGTGTTCCCAATACTAGCCCTCTTTCCACTTTCCTGACCAAACCTTAACTACAAGAAAAATACCATACAAAGTCCATTTCATTTTCCTTCAGGGAAAGTAGCCTTTCTAATGAAAACATGAATTCATTATTATCTGATTTAAAATAACTTGCGATAACTTGAGATATTCCCAGGATATCTGAAAATAAATTACTTTTGCACAACTTGCATTGACAGTAGTCATTTATATATAATAGTATTTTAAATGTATTTTATAACTTTTCAACTACATAATCTTTTGTACTCTGCAAGTTAAACATCATTCATTCTATATAAGGTTCCGACTTGTCATTTTTCATAAATTAATATGGCTAATGTGACTTGTTTTATTGCATTAATTCTGTCGTAAACACAATGTACATTTTAATGTAAAAATTAAACGCTGATACACGCCACACAATTTATATGTCTCATGTAACAGAAGCGGACCTATTGAACTTCTTCACATTGTGTAATTTAGAACACAAAATCAATCTAAAAACAGCTGGCAGTTATCAAGGTCACTGTGATCAAATTAATGAATAATACACCAACTAGATGTAAGTCAATTACAATAAGCCCTGGTTACTATGGAGATACATTTTTACATTCATCTTCCTTTCCATCTTGTGGCATGTTGAGTAGAATAAATATATATTATAAGTGAAATTATTTACAGAGTCTATGTGTTTTTGTCTATGAGTTTATCAACTTTTTTGTTTGGAACACCCCCTTTCATCACAGCAGTAAATGGGACCATACCAAAGACAAAATAAACTCTTCAGGGGTTCACTTTCCAATTAAGATGATCTTTCAGAAGCAGAACTCATTAGCTGCACACTGTCTAGTGTCTCACATGCAATTACTCATCCTCTCAGCATTCCTATTGGTACTTCATTACCTTTTGTGCTGTTTAGGAATAGATCAAGGACTTCAATTAAATGCACTACCAACAATGTCACTGAGACCATTCACATGAAATTCAAGGAGAAAAGGACAAACACTTATTTTAAATTATTTAGTTGTAAGTGTATGTACTATAATTATAATAAGCCTTGTGTTTTTCAGATATATTCATTTACATAAAAAAAAAAATATTGTACAGTATATGCAAACAAAATATGAGATCTTTACTGGTACAGGCACATCCAAGGTGGGAACAGAAATTTCCAGAGACATTTAGTCTGATTTAAGAAAAAGAAATCATAAGATTATTCCTGTACACTGAATTGAAGCTGGGTTTTTGTAATTTATTGATTCTAATGCACAGATAGATAGAATACATGCCCATAGAAAATAAAACATAACAAACATTTTGGAGGTGTCACACACATATGTAACCATGACCAAAAGATAACAACAAAATGTCAACATTTGAAAATCAAATATCAAAATCATAGGCATTACATCATAGGGTGACCATACACTTGCTCTACCAAAAGCCCACTGCCAATCTTAGTTGGCCTGAGCATATTTGTGTTCTCAATAAGGACAGGGCGGAAACCCTCTGCCAGACACCTCTGGAGGGCATCAGGTAAGTATACTATACTTGCTTATTCTATAGATTTTTTTAAGCAGGGTACAGAGTCATTTTTAAGTTCATGGTAGTCTATCAACACCAAAAACATTTTTATACTAGCCACAGCACCTTATCGCGGCTTGATTTTCAAGAAAAACTGCTTTTATTCCTCTGCAAATGTGAATTTGGGCTTTGTTCTGGTGTGTTTGAGCATTGCAGCAAAATCTTCCTCTTGCACAATCCTTTTCCCAGCAACACTGACATAATCTGAGCTTTCCCTCACCGCCTCCTGAGTCCCAAAGTTGCCTAATGTGAGGCGCTGTACTGGCTAAAGCCGGGTGTAGATGACGAGAGGCGTGCATGTGCTGTACAGTGCACCTCACACTAGGGAGCTCTGGGACTTGGTGGAGGTGGGTGAAAGCTCCTGAATGCATCAGTGTTGCTATGAGGGGTATGGAGTGATAAGAAGATTTTGTTGTGATGCTCAGTCACCCAAGAACATGCCCGTGAAGCACTCTTAACTCATTTGTACAGGAATAAAACTCAGTTTTTCATCAAAATCAAGCGTCTATTCTACAAACAAATGACAGCACTGTGCTCACAACTCTGAGCACTATAAGGTACTGTGGATGACTTAATAACATTCTTGGTGCAGACAAACTCCCTTTAAGGCTTTCCGTAGTCAAACGTACATCAGATTGCATTCAGAAGTTAAAATGAGGGCAACCATGTCGAATTCTTCAGTGTGACATAACATTTTTCTATTTAATTCATATAGCTATTTTATTTTATGCACCTGATAATGGCTGAAACAACTAAATTTAATTAGAAGATTTTGACAAACAGCAGCGTGAAACCCAAAGTATCCTGAATGCAAATCATGTTATGAAGATGCAACAAAAGGACTGTCGTTTACTTATAAAAAAATCATGGAATAGATCATTAATAACCATAAACTAATTTTTGGCTCTTATGTTTAAAACTTAAAAACAAAACATGTATATACTGTAAAGACATTACATTAGAAAATTATAACATTATTTCATAATACTGATTAAAGTCTATGTAGATTCATATAAAATAAACTCTATCCAAGATATGTCACTGAATCGTGCAATGCTAATTACAATATATATAATTATCACAAGAAAATATAATTAATTGAGGATTGTATCACCTGTAAAATAACTCTTAACAGGTGCTGTGTCTTTCTGGATTAAAATTTGTCAGTTCACTATACGACTTCTACCCCGCAAACTTACTA
Organism: Leptodactylus fallax; assembly: GCA_947044405.1. Lineage (NCBI taxonomy): Eukaryota > Metazoa > Chordata > Amphibia > Anura > Leptodactylidae > Leptodactylus > Leptodactylus fallax. Next base: position 8,101,290 of record CAMRHE010000020.1, read on the forward strand.
CATAATTAATATTAACTTTTTACTTTGCATGTGATTTAACCTGTGTTGCTTTCCTCAGCGTACGGTTTTCTCCTATTCTCCAATTACATACTGATAGGTTAATTGCCTTCATATAAAATTGGGTCTAGAGTGCATGGGCATTTCTGTGTGATACAGTATTAGGACTAATCTGGACTAATAGGCTCTGTACAAAGCAATCGGATATTTTGGTGTTATAGAACCAAAAGAATTGCAATAGTATTGCAAAAAAATATTATCTAAAAATTATCATGTGTCCAGTACCTGATATATTCTTTCTAAATACAATAAGATATTGTAAAGTATGTTCTCAAAGAGGAGCACAACATTTAGAGCCAATAAATTAAGGACACAGTATTAATAAATCTAAACTAAGGACTATGTCTCTGGTGAGTTCAGATGTGACCATCTAAATCACATCAAATAACAATAGGCAGACTCTAGTCTGACAGCAGGAATAATCAGTGTGTAGTGTTATATGTCGCAATAAACCATACCTCATATTTACACAGCAGCTTTAAAAAGAACCTGGTAGGGCACAGTATGTAATTATCATTCAATAATGCAAGTTATTTCCCTTCATTTTGCTCCTACTGGTTTGAGGAAACATAATGCAATTGAATTTATTGCTTAAAGGGTGTGTGTGTGTGGGGGGGGGGATTACCTATCCTTAGGAAAGGTCATTAATATCACATCAGTTGGGGTCCGACACCTGGGACCCCCACAGATCAGCTGTTTGAAGAGACTGCAGAATTCAGGTGAGTGCTGAGGCCTCTTCACTAAGTACCAAGCACAGAATCAAACATTGCTTAGGAACTGTTCTTGGAATTGCATCTCGGACCTATTCACTTGAATAGGACTGCAGAGTAAACAGGCCATGAGACAAATGAATGAGACGTCACTGACCTGTGAAGCAGAAGTGGTGCTCACCTATATACCACTACTGTTTTGATCAGCTTATCTGTAGGGTTCCTGAATATTGGCACCAATCACATATTGATGACCTATCCTAAGAATAGTCTGTCAATATTTAACACCTAGAAAACCCCTATAAATTAGCCTTAGTGGGAAAGCATGGGAAAATTATTAAGGATGTAGATATAGCAATCCTGTACTGAACAGAGTGGCCCATTTTGGTAAATTAACGAATTGTAGTAAGGTTACGTTCAGATTGTTGTTGTCCTTTATGATGTTCTGATCCATCAGAGAACCAGAGAAACTAAAAAAAAAAGACATATAAGACATAGGCTTTTTGTTTGTGTTTGTAATAATTAACACTAATAAGAAAAAACATATGATCTCTTTTGTCAGGCTTTTGTGTTTTTATGGAAAACAACGTTGCAACTTCAGTGATATGTTTCCAATAAAAAATACAATAAAAAAGGAAACCTGACAGAATGGACGATCATGTTTTTAACACTAAAGTCAACTATGATGGATACAAATGGAAGCTCTTCAGCTTGTATCATTTATAAGGGAAACCATTTTTCCATTTCTCTGATCCTCTGACAGATCAGAACAACAGAAAGGACAATGGCAGTCTTAACGTAGCCTGACACTAAATCTAAAGGAAATACAAAGGAGTGGGAAAGGTAAAAACTTTAAAAAGCATATTAAGGAACACCTATTAGATTAGTTTTTCTCTAACTATATGCACACAAAATTCTGACCCATGCTTACTATTTTTATAATAGATTTTAATATTGCTTCAGTATTCAGTTTTCCATTGGAAAATTCAAAAACCCTGTTCCTTTGCATCATTCATAAATACACTGATAAAATGATCTTTTTCTGTAGCTTCCACTGGAGAGAGCACAGGAGTCATGTGTAAGTAGAGGGCAAAATGAATGCAGGGAAATTTGGGGAAATCCTGCAAGATAACTTAAAATGAGCCAATAAATATTTTTCAGCTATCCCTCCTAATATTAACCTAGAGCTACATATAAGTTCTTAAATACAGGGTTAAAGAGTCTCTGTCATGCGGAAACATAGATTTCTATCTCTGAGATACATGATATACTGTAGAGCAGGATTTACTGAGTAAATGTAATGCTTATCACTGCACTGAAAGAGAACTATTTTACAAAAACATTTAGGTACTGTATATCAGTGTTAGCAAGGAATAACCTTTATATTTATAGACATTTGTGACATGTAAGTGAGTGCACACTCATTGTGCCTTTTAAGTCCGAAATACTCATGTTTCTTTTAGGAAATTTTTTTCAAGATGGTAAATTTTGCATTATTTTTGCAAAACTATTGGTATATTAGACACACCCCTCTGTCTCATGCCATATAATGGCTATTAAACATACATTCCAATAACTTGTTTTTTAGCTATTCCATAATAAATTTTGTTATACCTGATATGGAAGATTATTCATATTTATGACAAGGGCACTGTTTACCATTGTTAATTCTTATAGTCTTATTATCTGCCTTTGGCTTGATGACAATGATCCATCCTCTGACTTTCTACTGTCTTGATGTTTCTGGTGACTTATTATCAGGGGTGGCATGATACATTTAAAGCTGTTAGGTTTATCATTAAGTCAGCTGGCAGAAGTGACGGTTCAGAGGGTAATGAATGATCAAACACCTAGTGACACTGGCTGGTTATGTGAACAAAGGGGCAGTAATCATAATGCTGGTTTTTATGAAATGTATATTATCTGTAATTCTCTTGTGTTTTCATTCCAGACCTCTATATTCACAGACTATCCATGACAACTACAACATGCTGTAATTGGCTCAATTAGTTCTCTACCTTGGCTCACAAACAGGTACAGCTAATTACTATAACAATATGTCATAAAAGTCAGAATAATATCGACAATTAACTCTGACAACTCTTAGACTCTGACTGAGTGCTATAAATAGAATGCAAGTTATTTTTTATCCTAAATACAGAGATGTTAACTCTACTTTGCCAGAACAGGATTGCACTGTGTACACAGAAGTACTCTATTTAATATAATAAAATAGAAGCTCAGTGACCAGGCTTGGGAATATAGCTGGTCATAGATACAGTGTAAGATTTGGTATTTGTAAGCTAATGTCCCGTGTGATAGACATGCCTAGAATGTTTGGATTTTACCGGCCAGATCAACTTTCAAAAAGTTACGTTATTGGGATCCAGAGAAGTAAAATTTTAAAGGGGTTGTCCGGCATAAACTAAAACTTTAAGACTAAGCTAAACCCCCTCCCCCTTGCCTAACTTCTAATTTACTCCCTTTAAAAAAAATGTATATTTACCCATATGTCACATGACCGCCCCAGGCACATTTTCTGATTTCCTGGTGGCGTTCCGTTTCGCTGTTTCCAGAGATGGGATTCCCCCAGTACTCCTCTGCCCCCCCATCCCCATCATACTCACCAATCCTCACGTCCTCTTCTTCTGCTGGGCGTTGCTTCCTTCACAAGGCATCTGTAGCCGGCGTCTGCGCAATAGAACACCAGCAGAAGGAAAGCTGTTTCTCTTCGCTTCTGCGGCATTCTATTGAGCAGGCGCCAGCTCCCAGGTGCGGGCAGAAGACAGTGACACCAACAGGACAAGAAGACAGGTAAGTATGATGGGGTGGGGAGGAGGTTGGGGGACTGAGTTAGTTAGCTAGGTAGGTAGGGCTAGTAGTCCGCTAGCTAGAGAAGCGGAGGGGTGAGGGAGGACGTGAGAGGGGGATCTGAGTGAACTGCAATGCATCATGGTAGTTGTAGGCTAAGACAGCAGAAAGCTACCCATGTAAACAAATGTAGAGGATACCATAGAAAGCCAGAAATCACTCAAAACACTGCTAAAGGTATTTGGGTACACTTATTAACCCATTGATAGCATTAACAGACCTTTTTTAAAAATATTTTTTTTGCCCGGAAAACCCCTTTAAGCAGTAGTAAAATTGTTCCCATCACTAATTTGTCTTAAGAATCACGTGTGTTCTCAAAGGGTACCGCCTATGCTTTTATGGGTATGGCCACCCTATATTAATAGCATAGCAATGGGTAGGGGTTGTCATACACTGAAACAAGTATGCAGGACCCTATAGGAATAGACAAGGTTTTTAAGACTAATTAATAAAGGTTATGCTTTTATAAAAGAGCTCGTACACACAAATTATTACTGAATCCTCACCAATGACTGATGTCCACAAGAAGTACCGTACACCACAGGACTACCATGCACAATTGCCTTTCATGCTGGGTAAGCTGTAAGAACTTTTTAGTTTAATTTATCTACCAATATTAAATGTGTACACATTTGTGTCCTTTCTTACCCGTTCGCCTGTTTTCAGTTATATCAATAGATATGGCTTTAATATGACCAGCTTTAAAAAAAAAAAAAAAAAAAACAAAAACCCTCTTGCATTACTCACAACTCCTGACAGAGTAACACATTATTTTTCAAAACTGGTCATCTTATGCCACGTATCTCAATATAACTTGAAGAAAGGTAAAAGGTAAGCAAGGACACATCTGAAGGCACTTCATTTATATAAAGTATGCTCCCTAACCTAAGGAATTTGAGACATAAGTAATGTGTATGACCCCCTTCAGTGTACATTGAAATTAATATACTTTCTGTATCCAGAGTTTGGATGGTGTCTTCTTTTTGGCAAATAGGCAAGTGTAGTCTATGGTTAATTTAAAAAGGTTGTCCAAGACTGATATTGATTGCTGCAGCCTCTTGACTATTTACCAAGCACAGTGCCGTACATTGTTTAGTGTCTGTGTTATTGCTGTTTAGCCACGTCCATGTTGATTTGAATAGAACTGTGCTGCAGCATGGTCATGTGACCTATGGACATGATGTCACTGCCTGAAAAGAGGAACTGGAGCATGGATTCATAGTCTCAGACAACCCCTTTAACTTAAAGGGAATCAATCTAAATCCAAAATGCCTCCCATACAATAACATAGCTATCTAGGGGCCTTTTTATTGGAGCATAAACATACCTATTTGGCCAAATAAAGCAATACAAAGAAAAGCATCTTTTTATAGATATGCAAATCAGTCTCAAGTGCATCAGGGTGGACTCAATTTGCCAAATTTGATTACAGAAAGCTTTGATGCAGGCAGAGGCTGAACCAAATGCACTTGAGGCATATCTATAAAAAGATGATAATCTCTGCATTGTGGCCCCAAATGTATGTTTATGCTTGTATTAGATACTCCTACACAGCACTATTATTGGTTGGGGAGACATTTTAGACTAGTCAGACTGTTAAGGCATCTCCTGAGCATCATGTATCAAAACTGGCAAATCAGAGAAGCAGCCAATGAGTCTGTGTGATTCTGTTCACCAGAAATGTATCTTTGTATGTGAAGTTGTAGGGATTCATGTATAGGTGTAAATATCACAATTCACTGTTTATTTAACACAGTGGATTTAATATTTGTCTTCACCAATCAACAAAAAAACCTATGCGAAAACTAATATCTAGAAACATTTGTAGTAAATATTAAAGAAACAATAATGAATTAGTAATTATAACTAAAAGGCAGGAATTAGTAGAAGGATCTTTCAAGCAAGTGTACACTAATGTCTATGTGGACAGGGCCCAATCTGCTCTGTGAACACTACAACAGGTTTTCCTCTTAGGCTTCTTTATACCATTTTGATTCTATGTATGATTGTTCAACTGATATCACCATGGATATCATATCACTAGTTCACAGTCAAAACAATGTGGCACAGTAAGAGAGAGACATGTACCAGAAATATAGTATGTACAGACATATGCACTGTATTTATCTTGCATATGACTTTTCCCACATTGTCATTACAGTGATATTACGTCTTAATTATAACCATACAATATTTTTAACAGACACATTAAAAAGAGGAAAGTGACATGCTGAACTCGCGGTACGTTATATTGCTTAATAATTGAGCAATAATGTATGTTACAATGTACACCATGAAACATACAGTTACAGAGAGGAACTCTGACAATTGCTGAGTCTTTTTTAATATCTCCGACCATGCCACCACAGCATTTTTTTACCGGTAATGTCAATGAAAGCACCTTAATAAACACAGTAAAACACTATGTGTGAGTCTAGCTTTAGGCTGAGGTTACACAATGCAGATTTTCAGCGTTTTTTTTTTTTTAAACCAAAGCCAAGAGTTTCTTCAAACAGAATGGGAAATACAAAGGAAACACTTATACTTCTCGCTTCTGCTAAATCCACTTCTGGCTTTGGCTCAAAAACAGAAGAATCTGAAATAAAAAATACACCTTTTCTGCTACATGTGGCCTGTGCCTTAGCTGAGGAGACACAGTGTGAACACATTGCTGAATTTCTGTCAGAAAAATTTAGCAATATATTTTCCAGCAAGCTGTAACAAAAATCATCACATTGCAGTTCACCTACAGGAAGCAGTGCTGACCCCCCACATTCTTTAAGGCTAAGGTCCCACCTAGCGAGCCACATCCAAAAAGTGCTGTGGGAAAAACAGCAGCGGAAATGGGCCAGGTTTTTTTCGCGCAGTGCTTTTCACAGAAAGTCCGCAGAGTTTCTGATTCTATTATACCTATATGGAAAAAGTGTTTCCGTAGGTATAATTGACATGCTGCGTTTTACCACTTTGCAGGTACTGTAAAACGCCGTTGCATCCCTGCAAAGTGGATGGGATTCTAGTGAATCCCATCCACACATTGCAGAAAAATAAATGCAGCAGAAATGCTGCAATTTTCAAAACTGTTGCGTTTTTGAAAATCGCAGCATGTCAATTATACCTACGGAAACGCCGGCAGTTTCCCTACAGGTATAATTAAAGCAGAAAGTTCGCAGAGGAAAACTCTGCGGACTTTCTGTGAAATGCGCTGCGGAAAAAAACCATAATTTGTTCCAACGCATTTTTTCCAACAACACTTTTTTGCTGCGGCCCACTACATGGGGCCTTAGCCTTAAAGGGTTTTCCAGGCTAAAAATATTGATAATTTATCCTAAAGACAGGTCATCATTATCAGATCATGAAGTCTGACACACCCTCATAAATCCGTTGTTCTCAGAAGCTGGCACACAGAAAATGGAGCAGGAAGTAGTCAGCTCTGTTCTATGTTTAGTGGCAAGACCAGGGTGTTTGCACACACACACCAAAGCTGTTTCCTGTGCCATTTTCTTGTATCAGCTACTGAGAACAGTTGATACTCAGCTGGACCATCACCTTTCAGATATTAATGACCTATTCTTTGGATAGAACATCAATAATTTTAGCCCCAAAAATCATTACAATCTTTGCATTTCAAAGCTTGGACGCCATGGGTGAGTCCCACAGCAATTATTGACTTGATGTATATTTAAAACCTGCAGCTCAGCTCAGGTTTTAGCTGTAGCGTGTGGATGAGATTTTTCTTAGCCCCTTCCGGCCATAGCCATTTTTTATTTTTTTATTCCCTATCCTCCAAATGCCATAATTTTTTATTTTTTTTTGCTTTTTCAAAGCTGCTTACAGGCTTATTTTTTCAGCACAAATTGTACTTCCTAATGGAATCATTTAACATTCTGTACGATATACTAGGAAGGTGGAAAAAATGGAATTGGAATTGGAAAAATGCAGTTGTGCTATTTTCTTATGGGTTTTGTTTTTACCATGCTCACTGTGCGCTAAAAATTACATACTACTTTTCTATGGGTCAGTAAGATCACAGTGATTCAAAATTTATATAGATTTTGTTATGTTTTAATAACTTTCAACTATATAAATATTTGAAAAAAGTACTTTACATCGCCATATACCTATAACTATTTTATACCTATTTTTTCTGGGGAAAGTTGCTTTTATTGATAACATTTTGAAGAATGTGAAGTATGATGTTTACATCTCTTTTTATTACATATTTTAGTGGGGCAATGCAACAAAAAATCAGTGATTTGGACATTTTGGGGTGCTTTCTTTGCTGTTATGGTATTCTTTTTATTTTAGTAACAGGCATTTATTTTGGAAGCAATGATACGCATTGTGTTTATTTTTTATTTATATTTATTTATATGTAATAATGGAAAAAAATTGTTAATTTTTATATTTGTGTTTTTCCTTTTTTAAAAAATTGTAAAACTTGTTTTTAAGCCCCAAATGGTCTTTTGTTGTATAAAACAAAAGATATTCAGTACTATGGTACCTGGTTAGCTCTTGAACTGGAGCCATATTTAAAGACCTGATGTGTCAGGAGGGAGGTTGGCTACCATGCACACTGCTGCTCAGAAGGTTAGCTGCAGCTGAGTATGCAGTCACTAATCTTCTGTAGCCCCTCCCTGTGAGTTCCCTGCCTTTTGCTAAGACCCCACATAGCAAGTCGCAGTGGAAACGTATTGTGGTTTTTACCACAACACTTTTCACAGCAGACTTTCTGCTTCAATTATACCTATAGGGAAACCGCCAGCGTTTCTGTAGGTGTAATTGACATACAGTGATTTCCAAAAACACGATGGTTTTGAAAATCGTAGCATTTCCGCTGTGCGTATTTTTATGCAATGTGTGGATGGGATTCGCTAGACTCCCATCCACTTTGCAGGGACTGTAAAACACAGAATTTTTTGTTTTAGATTTTGCCATTGTTTTTTTAGCCAAAGCAGGGAGTGAATTTAGCAGAAATGAGAAGCACATCATATATATTTTACATTCTTGTTTGAACCACTCTTGGCTTTGGCTCAAAAAATAAATAAATAAAAAAACAGCAGCAAAATCTACAAAAGCAATTCTTCTACAATGTGTGGCCTTAGCCTAAAGATTTCTATAGACCTTTAGTTTTTATTCTTTTGGTTAGGTTCATAAATTAAATTGGATACACATATACAGCCTCAAACTGCTATAAGGATATACAGTAGACCCTGTGACTAGAGATGAGTGAATCGAAGCTGACGAAGTGGAATTTGATTGCTGCTTCAATAGGTATACTGCAACATAGGAAAGTGTTCAGACAATACAAGAAAAACCCAAAGGAAAGAATCACAACTGGGCACGCCTCCACTTTCCCATTGGCCTGCTATTGCATTTCGCTTACTGGCTATACTCCTTGTTCCTTGTTACCTGCACTTCTGATTTTCTGACCACTAGCTTAACTTTGACTATTGTCTTGGATTTTGATTCTGTACTGCATTGCTCGATTGTTACCGACCCCTTGGCTAGCTGACCTCCCTTTGTTGTTGTGCGTCTTGTCTGCGTTCTGTGTTATCACTTATTATAAGGAGGGATTGTCGACCAGTTGCTGGCTGTCACCTAGGACAGATCGGGCAAGTTAGCCAGGGACAGTGGGGGGATTCAGCTTAGGGTCCACTGTCTTGTTGAGCCCCTCCCCCCTAAGTTCTCCAGCAGCTACTGGGGAATCACTCCTCTAGTGATTCCCTTACATATACGCTGCAATACACATGTATTGCAGTGTATAGAAGGCTGTCAGCCCGTGCAGATGCATAGGCTGACAGTCTCCATTCAAGGCAGGATCAACCAGGTATGCAGAGGGACAGCGATGGGGCATACCCGGGGACACTGGTCAGACCCCAGGCTGCCGAATAGGAGCAGCGGCACCTCCCCAAAAACGTTGCGGGGGGGTCTGATCGGGACCCCAATATATAATAAAACCCCTGATATGAATCTCGGGGCTCAGCTCTGACCGGGGGTGTTAGAGGACAGTGTCAGCCGTTACATAGGGCTGACACCCACAGAGCAGGGTGCACACACAGTTTCTTTGTGTGCACCATGCTTCCGCTGTGGTTTGCGGGAAGTCCTTCCCGGCAGCGCCTTACTATTAGGGCGGATGTTGGGAAGGGGGTTAATGTGATTCACCACAAATTAATTCGGATTGAATCGAATTGTTTTGGAAACTTCAGGGAATCGATCGAATCGAATTTTTTAAAAATTCGCTCATCTCTATCTGTGACCCCTTAAAATGCCAATATACTACTAAAATTGTTGTGTATGGGGTTCTGTCGGGGATATATGTTGTCATTTAAGTACATTTGAGCTTGCATGCACTTGGGGATTTTAATACGCAGAAAATAAAGGTGACATTTAATCATAGAGTGAAATACAGTATTTTTGTTGCCTTAAGGCTGAAGCCCCACGTTGCGGAAACAAAGCTTTTTTTGTTGCAGATTTTGCTGCGTTTTTTCTAGCCAAAGTCAAGAATGGCTACAAAAAGAATAGGAAATATATAGAAAGCTCTTATACTTCTACATTCTGCTCAATCCACCCCTGGCTTTGGCTAAAAAAAAGCAGCAAAATCTGCAACAAAAAAGCTGTGTTTCCGCAACATGGGGCCTTAACCTAAGGCAGAAATATTATGGTAGTACTGATGTGACCCTAAGCAATGAGAGGAGCGTACTGTGCCATTAAAGACAGCAAGTAAATTAACAAACTAATGGCACAGGGATCATATTTTAACTTTTGAGGAGTGGGTGAGAAAGGGTTAATAACTGATATGTAAAACATAGCATGAACTAATGTACATTGTAAAATACTGGTAAATTCATTTAGCTGTGAGAACTGGACAACTGGTAATGGATAATGTTTTTCCATAGCAAAGTTTACATTTTAATGCATAATTCATAACCTTGATACTCTTATTATAATAAGCCAGCATTGTTCATTTCAATATCAGTCAGCAAAATATGCGTGCTTATTGTCTACAAATCATTTATTAGTATCATCATATTCTTTTGATTAATGATTTAATTATGAAGAAAAAAAGAACACTGCAAACTTTTTTTTCAAAATAATTACCATAAGTTGCCTCAGCAACATTTACTTACTGTCTGAAATGTAAATTGTGATATAATGTGAATGCCGGTAGAGTCATCTTCATTAATTTTAAACCATTATCTACTTCTTTTTTCTAGAAAATGTTGCCTGCTAAGTCTTAAGATGACATTATATTAGCCTTTTGGTACTGAAATATTTTTTCCTGGGAGTTTGTAAAAGCTTCTTTTTTTTTTCTTTTTGTCCAAAAGTTTCTTCAGCTAGTATGTGTACTTTATACCTAGGCATAGAAATGATGACTCAGCAGCTAATACATCAGTAGATTCTACTCTGCGCATAAAATTTTGATTAGTTTTACTTTTTAGCAGCTAGAAATGACATCAGACATATAGAAATGCATTTCTATAATCAAATTTCTACGTTCTTCAAACACAACTATACCTGGGTTCACTTGACAGGAAGCTTACATTCCAGGACAGTTATCTACTGTGGGAAGAAACACAGAAATGATTTAATATATAGGCTAAAAGTATTTAAAATACCCATACAAGATAATGAATTGTGGAATTCAATGTTGGTAGAAACCCAATTAACCTAAAATAATGCTTGTAATAAATACAAGGGCAGATCTAGTAATGCTGTCTATTACTGTGTATACACAGAGCAAATTTAGGCTAAATAGTCTAAAAATGCTGAAGATTTATCACAGTGGGTGATGCTGGATGATAAATTATCTAGCCTAAATTAAAGCAGCCTATTTGTTGGCTTAGTTTATGCCAAAAACAGTAATAGGCCGGGGCCCCACGTGGCATAAACGTAGTGATTTGGCCACAGCGGATACGCAGCAGCAAAAAACATTTTACAGTCACTGCAAAGTGGATGGACATTGCAGAAAAATACTCGTAGCGGAAATGCTGCAATTTCCAAAACCGTCACTTTTTGGAAATCGCAGCATGTCAATTATATCTACGGAAACACTGGCAGTTTCTCTATAGGTATAATGGAAGTAGAAAATCCACAGAGGAATCCTCTATGGAATTTCTGTGAAAAGTTCTAGATGTTGCATTTTAAAGCGTTATCCACTTTCAAAAAATGTATAGACTGTCCATAAGATAGGATATCAATTTTAGTCTAGTGGGGTGTGGCCATTGGGATCCCCAGTTGTTTAGTATAGCATGCAGCTACTAGTGTTGTTTGCATATTAGGTACTGTGTTGCTTGCTAACTACACTACTGTTATGGGTACTGCAGTGGTGTCCATAGATTTGAATTGGACATCACGACAGTACAGATAAACGTCACTACTAAAAGTAGTGGGAGTGCGGAGCGCAAGTCATGTAATTAATGCTAGGAGCTGCATAATCTGGCAAACAGCTGATCTGCAAGGTCCTGGAGGTTGGTCCCCTGCTGATCTAAAATTGAGGGCCTATCTTATGGATGGGCCATCAGTGTTTAGAATGTGGATAACTCCTTTAATATACACTCCATTTCAAATAAGACACATCACTTCTACTAGACTAGACCAGACTAGACTAGAGCAATACATATATACAATAATAATAATAGTAATAATCCTTTAATAGTCCCACCATGGGGAAATTCAGTGTGTTACAGCAGCAAAGATAAGCAACACAAATACAACATATACAAGAATGTTCCAAGGTAGAGGCATTTCATTGATAGTAGACAGACAGATAAGAAGTAGCAGAGGGGAGGATATCACAAACAGAAAGATATTTCAGTTCTCTGTATGGACTAATCTCTGCTTAGGTCGGTGTTGGTTGTACAGCCTGACCGCAGTGGGGAGGAAAGGCTTCCGATAACGCTCCTTCTCACACAGGGTGAAGTAGTCAGTCACTGACAGTACTGACCAGCACTATCACGGTCTCATGCAAGGGATGGGACTTATTCTCCCACATGGAGCTCACCACAGACAGTATCCTTCTGTCACCCACCACCCTGGCCCTTCTAATCAGCTTGTCAAGTTTGATTGATATACTGCTTTCCTAGTAGGCCACTCCGAAGAAGATGGCTGATGCCACTACCGAGTTGAAAAAAGTCCTAAGAAGTGCCCCCTGGGCTCCAAAGGCTGAGCTCTCAGCCTCCTAAGCAGGTAGAGCCTGCTGTGGCCCTTCCTGTACAGGACCTCCATGTGATCTGCCCAGTCCAGCTTATTATTAAGGAGCGCACCCAGGTACTTATAGGTGTTGACAATCTCGATGCCTGTCCCCTGGATGTCCACTGGTTTAGGAGGGCATCTGCATTTACGGAAGTCCACCACCATCTCCTTGGTCTTCCCAGCGTTACTCTTCAGGTGGTTCCGCTGGCACCAGTCCACAAAATTCCGGTTCAGTTCTCTGTACTCCCTGTCATCATCATCTGTCATGAGGCCTACTATTGCAGAGTCGTCAGAATACTTCTGTAGGTAGCAGCTGGATGAGTTGCACCTAAAATCTGCAGTGTACAGGGTGAAGAGGAAAGGGGCAAGAACTGTACCTTGAGGTGCCCCCGTATTACAGATCACAGTATCTGACACATATATATATATATATATATATATATATATATATATATATATATATATATATATATATATATTGTGAGAGTGTGAACCCAGAGGGCACTAGTGAGCGACCCAAAACCTGGATTGAAAAGCTCCTCAGCCACACCCATAGGTGGGGGCACCAACTCCAAACGGAGTGTCTGCAGCAGGAGAGAGTGCTGTGGAGACCTGCAGGAAGCAGGGAGACGGGGAACCAGTCGGAGATGGACAGGCGGTCTGTCCCAAGAGGACTGGGGTCCTGAAAGGACTGACTGAGCCAGGTTGTTTGTTATTTTTTGTTCCATGTGTAAGCTGAATAAAAGCCATTTTACTTTGGATTAGCACCGTCTGAATGCTGCTTCTCCGGCACCCAGTACCACCTACACCACTGTCGAGCCCAGGAGACTGCCGCCTTTGAGGCTAAATCCCCCCAAATTACCACAATATATATATATAATTTGTGACCACTGATCCATTCAAACAGGGGACTTAGTTCTGCTCTTGTAATAGGGGTCCCATCTGTGGAATCCCCATTGATCATATATTTATCAAAAAGTCTGTGAACAGGTGATAAATGTTTGCAGGCAAACCCCTTTAATGCTGGGGATGGGAAGAACAGGAAGTTTGTGAGGTAAACCTCAGCCAATAGCTGTAGAGCACTAAACAATTGCACCAAAAGGCATCATTATAGCAACTTGTTAAGGAGTTTTTATGGCCTTATAGTGTACAGCACTCCAGGAAAAGTAGCATGTGGGGAACTAGATAGAAACAAATGAATGATGTTTTTATGTTATACACACATGGACAAAATTGTTGGTACCCCTCGTTTAATGAAAGAAAAACCCACAATGCTCACAGAAATATCTTGAATCTGACAAAAGTAATTTGCCAAACTACATGTTGACAAGCCACAAAGCTTCTGGGAGAATGTCCTATGGACAGATGAGACAAAAATCGAAATTTTTGGCAAGGCACATCAGCTCTATGTTCACAGACGGAAAAATGAAGCATATCTTGAAAAGAACACTGTCCCTACTGTGAAACATGGAGGAGGCTCTGTTATGTTCTGGGGCTGCTTTGCTGCATCTGGCACAGGGTGTCTTGAATCTGTGCAGGGTACAATGAAATCTCAAGACTATCAAGGGATTCTAGAGAGAAATGTGCTGCCCAGTGTCAAAAAGCTTGGTCTCAGTCGCAGATCATGGGTCTTGCAACAGGATAATGACCCAAAACACACAGCTAAAAACACCCAAGAATGGCTAAGAGGAAAACATTGGACTATTCTGAAGTGGCCTTCTATGAGCCTTGACCTAAATCCTATTGAGCATCTTTGGAAGGAGCTGAAACATGCCGCCTGGAAAAGGCACCCTTCAAACCCGAGACAACTGGAGCAGTTTGCTCATGAGGAGTGGCCAAAACACCTGTTGAGAGGTGCAGAAGCCTCATTGACAGTTACAGGAATCGTTTGATTGCAGTGATTGCCTCAAAAGGTTGTGCAACAAAATATTAAGTTAAGGGTACCATCATTTCTGTCCAGGCCTGTTTCATGAGTTTTCTTTTTATAAAAATTCAGTTGAAGCATAGTTGAAAAGCAATGTCAGACTTTCATTTGTACATTTTCATAGGATTTTTATATATTATTACTTTTGTCAGATTCAAGTTATTTCTGTTACCATTGTGGGTTTTTCCTTCATTAAATGAGGGGTACCAAAAATTTTGTCCACGTGTGTATAACCATAGGAACTTCAGGGAACTTAGAGGCAAAGGTGAAAATAGAGACAGGTTAGTAGATAGCAGCATGGTTTCAGTACTGAGGATATGACAAGATGTTTAAAAGATAAAAATACCAGAAGAAAGAGAGAGGTTAAATGTTTCAGTTAGATAAATTGTGACTGCAGGAAAGGGACTGGATGAGGCATGAGGAGCCAGAGGCACTAATGTAGATAAGATGACAACAATAGAGGAGGGGAGAATGCTAAACATCCAATGGAGACAGACCACACAGAACCCACGCCATTTCCACCCTTTGAACTGCAGTCAGTAGTATTATATCACTGCCATCTATGTGGGTGCCCTTCTTTGTTCAAAAACTTCCAATATGTGAGTTTATGTCTGACTCAGACACAAATTCACAGGCTGTAAAACAGTGTCTGAAGATAGACAGGGCTAGCCCGTCAGCTTGATCGATTCTTTTCATTACAATATTGTCTGGCTGAACAGTGGCTTTCCCAATGGTCAGTCATGTGATCTTTCAAGCCTCCCCTGATAGCCTGTGGTTTTTAATCTTAATGCTTTGTCTTTCTCAATGGTGCACCACCTCCAGCCATGACAAGACAACAGCAACCAGATGCCAAAGGTAAGTGTACATTTGACTTCAGACTACAGTGAGTAATTGAGTAATGTATTTAGTAAGGGCATTATATTGCTGATGGTATGAAGAGGGCATTAAGGGACAGGATTGTGACTTCCTTAAAAGGTATCTGAGTTTTCATGAAAAGTTTAAATACTTGCAGCACCTTGCTGTGTAGGCTGTTCTCTAATTGTATAAGCCTTCATACATGGTGTCCTATCAGTTTTTCTGCTGTTAATATCCCCATTATGGCTGCATTATATTTTACATTTATCTCTCAGGCTGGGGGCATGTACGAAAGAGAGCAGTCTTCCCCCTTCTCTATCTATTACTACCACCATTACTACTACTATTCTATTCAAATGCAATTCTGCCAGGAGTAACTGTAAAATAGCAAACTTACAGCTGAGAAAAGCCCAAGCAAACATAATATAGAAGATCCAGGGATACTGGACTGAAATACAGGGCATAATGCAGCTAAATAAATCCCAGACACAGATAGAGAAATCTATGAGCACAGTAAGCAAAGCTGCTTACTATCTATGATTAACATCAAATCAGCTGTGCAGAATGTCTAGTCCAGTTGCCAGAGAAAATTGGCATGTGTGGAACTTGTGAGGACAGTCAGGCCCTCCCCTTTTATTTCACAGTGATAACTAAGAACGAAAGTTACCTAGTGAGGAGGAGTGAACAGCAAATTACCTAGAAGAGAGACTTTTAGAGAGGTTTTTCAGGCAGAATAAAGGGCATTACATTTTTGTCCAGCATCACATGCTCTATTAAAGACTTAAATGTCTGAAATGTTAGTGTCCATTTAAAAATTAAACTTTCTTTTTTGGCATTTTCTGACGTAGTGTTAAGCAGTAATCAGATGGTGTAGCTGACACTATGAGGGGAAAATCTATAAATAAATGGGGGAGCTGTGATTGTCAATATTAAGGAATAGGAAAAACTGTCTGGCAGTAATGGATTGCCATAATTAGTACCATGAGAAAGACATTTGATAAAAAAGCGAGCATATAGTGGCTGGCAGTATTGAAGCATGGCAACATGCAAGCTGAACATAATGAGCAGTGTCTAGCAACAAAAAGAAAGTAAAGGGGGGGGCCATGACTGAAACAAATACTGTAGAGTGTATCCATATAGGACAGAAATGCTGGAAATTTCGTGACAAGGAATTGCTGGCAGAAAATCGACAACATTTACAGTAGCAGCATAGTGGGTGAGATTTAAAGGGATTGTCTGGGATCAGAAATTTTAATACAGGCAGTAGGCAAGGTGTAGAAAATAAAAATGCACTTATACTTACCTGCATCCTCCCCTTTATTCCTACAGTAGGCTGCCCATCACCTTTGCCACTCTGTTTGCATACAGAGCAGCTACAGCAGTGACATCATGTTGATAGGACCACTGCACTCATTCACAGCTCTCTACAATATACAGCTGAGAGCAGGGTTTGACTGAAGCAGTCACGTTGATGTGACATCACTGTATACAAACAGAGTGACAACACTGAAATCACGTTGAAAGGACCGCCTCAGGTTCCTGGACAACCTCTTTAAACAAACTTCATCTACATATTGTGAAGAAAATCTGCTGTTAAAATTGACCTGTGGTGTGGATTTAAAATTTACAGTATTTCAATTTGTGTTGTAGGTTTTAGGATTTCACCAATTGCAATTCATAGGGTGAAATCCACAGAAAATCTGCAGCAAACGTGCATGTAGGTAATGTAAATTTAGTTTTGGATTTCGCTGTGGATCAACAAATTTTATCCATTTAGACAAAGGTAACCAACAATAAATAAACCTATTTTTATAGATATTATTTTGTTTTGATTTTTTTTAACTCAAGGTCAAATTAATTTTGTTGCAAGAATTTTGTCTTTGGGGAGGGCAGTACTTACTTTTTCTTTGGACTTTTTGATTTCTATGTATGTCCCTGACTAGATACTTCTTCTTAGGTAAAGTGCTGACAATGAAGAGGAGGAAGAGTGGGAGGGAGATCTTTTCTTGCGCTTGGGGACTGGAAGATGCTTTCATGATAGATGCTTTTAATTTTCACATTGCAATACTATAAATGGCCTGTAGGATAGGGGTCTGTAAGAGGCATATGCAATTTGCAGCTAAAAAAGGAGTTAAAATACTGCAGCGATTTTGATAGTATGAAGAAGGTGAATGTGAATGGTGCACACAGTCTAGAACAAGTTTTATTTTTAAAATCATTATTCTTTCATAAAATCTATGTTTAATATTTTCATTTTTTCAGGATATTTTTTTATTTTCATTTAAACAAACACAAGGCCTAAATCATTTCTGCAGGTCAAGAAAATCCAAAGTGACTTTTAATAGTCTTGAAAGGTTCATTATTCCTTATAGTACACGCTTCAGTTACATCTTTTAAAGAGTAAAGAAGATCTGTCTGTCCATGATACATTGTTGTATTGATGTATTCATTCTTTTCAAAAGGTTCTGCCCATGTGATATTTTATGTTCACTATCCTTTTTATCCCATGTGATGTTATATTATGGAGCTAATGAATGTATATGTTGATATAGATATATCTAATAAATGCATAATACATAGAAACATTTTCTGGTGTGGGTCTTCTGATTCACCAGCTTCTCTATGCACACTGTGCTTTAGTTGTCTGGAACATTCTCCCCTGCTCTTAGATTAACCAGTTGAGACCAGGGGTGTTTCAGATTATTGTGCATGAAGTAGTCTAAGAAGTTGGAGACCATTTATTGCTGAAGTGAAGAAAAATGTATTTTTATTGTGTATCAGAGGATTGCTTTAAAGGAGTTTTCCAGGCAAAAAAAAATATTTTTAAAAAAGGTCTGTTAGTGTTATCAATGGGTTAATAAGTGCATCCAAATACCTTTAGCAGTGTTTTGATTGATTTCTGGCTTTCTATGGGTGCTCCTGGTATCCTCTGCATTTGTTTACACGGATAGCTTACTGCTGTCTTAGCCTATAACTACCATGATGCATTGCAGTTACTGTCCCCTCCGCACCTGGGAGATGGCGCCTGCGCAATAGAACGCCGGCAGAAGCGAAGAGAAGCAGCAGCCTACCACGCATGTGCAATAGAACGCTGCTTCTCTTCGCTTCTGCCGGCATTCTATTGCGCAGGCGCTCGTTCCGGATCCCTTGTGAAGGAAGTGACGCCCAGCAGAAGAAGAGGACATGAGCATCGGTGAGTATGATGGGGACAGGTGGGGAGAAAGATAAGTAATGATGACCTCCCATCTCCAGAAACACTGAAACAGAACGTCACCAGGAAATCAGAAAATGTGCCTGGGGTGATCACATGACCACCCCAGGCATATGGGTAAAT
Source organism: Leptodactylus fallax (assembly GCA_947044405.1). Lineage (NCBI taxonomy): Eukaryota > Metazoa > Chordata > Amphibia > Anura > Leptodactylidae > Leptodactylus > Leptodactylus fallax. The sequence continues at coordinate 8,120,233 of CAMRHE010000020.1, forward strand.
ATACATTACCGTTCAAAAGTTTGGGGTCACCCAGACAATTTTGTGTTTTCCATGAAAACTCACACTTTTATTTATCAAATGAGTTGCAAAATGGATAGAAAATATAGTCAAGACATTGACATGGTTAGAAATAATGATTTTTATTTGAAATAATAATTTTCTCCTTCAAACTTTGCTTTCATCAAAGAATGCTCCATTTGCAGCAATTCCAGCATTGCAGACCTTTGGCATTCTAGCTGTTAATTTTCTGAGGTAATCTGGAGAAATTTCCAGAAGCCCCTCCCACAAGTTGGATTGAATTGATGGGTACTTTTTGTGTACCATACGGTCAAGCTGCTCCCACAACAGCTCAATGGGGTTGAGATCTGGTGACTGCGCTGGCCACTCCATTACAGATAGAATACCAGCTGCCTGCTTCTTCCCTAAATAGTTCTTGCATAATTTGGAGTTGTGCTTTGGGTCATTGTCCTGTTGTATGATGAAATTGGCTCCAATCAAGCGCTGTCCACAGGGTATGGCATGGCATTGCAAAATGGAGTGATAGCCTTCCTTATTCAAAATCCCTTTTACCTTGTACAAATATCCCACTTTACCAGCACCAAAGCAACTCTTCCAGCATCTTTCCAGTTGTTCTGCGTCTCCGTCTCACAAATGTTCTGTGTGATCCAAACACCTCAATCTTCGATTCGTCTGTCCATAACACTTTTTTCCAATCTTCCTCTGTCCAATGTCTATGTTCTTTTGCCCATATTAATCTTTTCCTTTTATTAGCCAGTCTCAGATATGGCTTTTTCTTGGCCACTCTGCCCTGAAGGCCAGCATCCCTGAGTCGCCTCTTCACTGTAGACACTGGCGTTTTGCGGGTACTATTTAATGAAGCTGCCAGTTGAGGACCTGTGAAGCGTCGATTTCTCAAACTAGAGACTCTAATGTACTTGTCTTGTTGCTCAGTTGTGCAGCGGGGCCTCCCACTTCTCTTTCTACTCTGGTTAGAGCCTGTTTGTGCTGTCTTCTGAAGGGAGTAGTACACACCGTTTTAGGAAATCTTCAGTTTCTTGGCAATTTCTCGCATGGAAGAGCTTTCATTTCTAAGAACAAGAATAGACTGTTGAGTTTCACATGAAAGTTCTCTTTTTCTGGCCATTTTGAGAGTTTAATCAAACCAAAAATGTAATGCTCCAGATTCTCAACTAGCTCAAAGGAAGGTCAGTTTTATAGCTTCTCTAACCAGCAAAACTGTTTTCAGCTGTGCTAACATACTTGCACAAGGGTTTTCAAGGGTTTTCTAAACATCCATTAGCCTTCTTACACGGTTAGCAAACACAATGTACCATTAGAACACTGGAGTGATAGTTGCTGGAAATCGGCCTCTATACACCTATGTAGATATTGTATTAAAAACCAGACATTTGCAGCTAGAATAGTCATTTACCACATTAACAATGTATAGAGTGTATTTCTGATTCATTTAATGTTATCTTCATTGAAAAAAGTGTGTTTTTCTTTCAAAAATTAGGAAATTTCTAAGTGACCCTAAACTTTTGAACGGTAGTGTACATTTTTTTAAAGGGAGTAAATTAGACGTTAGGCGAGGGGAGGGGTTTAGTTTAGTGTTAAAGTTTTAGTTTATGCCGGACAACTCCTTTAAGGAGAAACAGGTAAAATAGAGTAGTTTGCTTTGCATAGAGAAAGGATAGCACCCTCTCCTTTCAGACAGTCCTTGTCTTGAGCATTCTAATATCATTTATTAGGAGCCATTTGTGTTGTTCCTGTTGTGTTTGCGGAACAGTCAGATGTGATGCTGATGAGAGTGCTGATCTACCTGCATATTAGGTTGTGTTGACTAGTTTTTCAGCAGTAGTATATGTGGTGCTAGGCATTAGACCAGGGGTCGGCAACCCCCGGCACGCATGCCAAGAGTGGCATGCGAGGCTTATTTCCCTGGCACGGCAACGGAGTCCTCACCCAGCAGTTTTGATTGGACCAAACATGGCCAAAACGAAACTGCTATTATTATACTGTGGGGTCTCTTCAGACCTCCGAGTATAATAAGTGGAGCCCCCGGGAGGTGATCAAACATAAAAAAACAATGTTAACTCACCTTTCCTGGATCCGCAGCCGCTCTGTGCTCTTCGGGCGCTTCTGCCTGATGTAAGAGACCGCTGACAGGGCCTCAGGGGTCACATCCAACGTCATTACGCATAATGACGCGACGTGACCCTGAGACCCAATCAACGGACGCTGAAAAGAACACAGCGCCTGTGGAGCGCAGGAAAAAGTGAGTAACATTGTTTTTTATGTTTGTTACCTCTCTTGGTCCTCCGCTTATTATACTCTGGGGTCTAAAGAGACCCCACAGGATAATAATAGCTAGTGAGTGGTGACAATTGGAATATTATGAAAGTTAGAATATTATACCGTGTGCAGGGGCCATTATGGAGGATAATACTGTGTGCTGGGGCCACTATGGGACATAATACCATGTGCAGGGGCCACTATAGAGCATAATACCGTGTGCAGGGGCCACTATGGGGAATAATACTGTGTGCAGGGGTCACTATGGAGGATAATACTGTGTGCAGGGGCCACTATGAAGGATAATACTGTGTGCAGGGGCTGCTATGGAGGATAATACCGTTTGCAGGGGCAACTATGGATGATAATACTGTGTGCAGGGGCTACTATGGAGGATAATACTGTGTGCAGGGGCCACTATGGGGCATAATACCATGTGCAGGGGTCGTTATAGGGCATAATACCGTGTGCAGGGGCCGCTATGGGGCCTAATACTGTGTACAGGGGCTGTTATAGGACATATTACCGTGTGCAGGGGCCGCTATGTGACATAATACTGTGTGCAGGGGTCGTCAGACTTACAATTATTGACCGGCACTCCGAGTACCTCAACTTTGATTGATTTGACCTCAACAAAAAAGGTTGCCTATCCCTGCATTAGGCCAACACTATACTTAACCATCCACACTTGGGAGCTGGGAGTCATAAATGTGTAGTTAAATTTGAAAAGGCATGTGTTTTTTTTTCCATAGAATATATGTTGTAATAGCCTAAAGATAAAAGTCAGTGAGTTATACGATGGTCTTGCAGGACTGCAACCTTTTGTGTGCCTACTGCAGAGTGCCAGTGTGATGATGAGACCCTCAATTTATGTATCTTTCTCGGACATGTATCATACTTCATTCGTATCAGTCTCACATATCTGTAGGAATGTAGAGCTGTGTTTACATTGGTGGTCAATTCGCTCCAGTGGTTTTATGTGCATACCATGGAGAGAGAGACTTCCTGACCCGTCAGTGTGATAACCCAGGCACCCACCTTTCCTTCTAACCAGTATAGATTCCTCTTTTCGTGAGGAGAGGGCTGGCTGGGGGGGGGGGTGAAGGGTGAGGCTGAACAGGGTCTTCATACGGAGGTGGGGTGAGGTTTTTTAGCTCAAGCTGATGCTCCCTCTCCGCCTGGCGTTCACGGGCCTCTCACTCAGCCTCTCTCTCTGCCCAACGCTCTGCAGCTTCTCTCTCCGTCTGGCGCTCTGCAGCAGCTTGGTACTGGAGAATCACCTGCAGACAGGTGTCAGAGTCACCGGCGTCTAGCTGCTGTAAGGCCATTTGCAAGTATAAGTCCGTTACCCCCACAGAACTGGGGCTACTGGTCCCTCCAGGCAAAGTTACCTCTGGGGTCCGGGCACCTGCTGAACCATCTGGCATGGTGATGTTTTCTTGTGCCAGCCTCTCAGGACTTTGCTCCTCATCCGGCCCGGCTGCAGCACCTTCCATATCAGCCATCTGCTCAGCGTTTGTATCAGTCAGTTGCCGACGTCCCCTGGCTCCACTTCTCAGAGACCAAGGCATCCACTAGAAGTCATTGCCAAATAAAAGATAGGACAGAAAAAAGAAGAAGGGAGGGAACAGTACTGTACCAAACTTTCACCGTATTTTAAGCTTGATCTCATACCGAGCTCATGCCATAGGATTGCCACAATCCTCAGTGTCTGAGTGATACCACACCCACACACTGTTATCCTAAGATCCCACAACGCTGCCACCACTGTGAAGATTATCACCTTGCCAAGCCCCTTGGCCTACCTGCGATCACCCTTCTTAACCTTCGACTCACAACCCGTGAGCAGACCGAGTTCGTAGGATAGAATGAAACGAGCTGTATAAATTTTATATATTTAATAACCCAAGTGGGTTGGTACTAATTAATAGCATATACATAAATGTACAATATTAATATGATCAAGCATAAATATACGAGCAAAATGATGCAGCACACAAAATAAAAATGGGAATAAAGTATAGAGTAATACCTGAGCACAGCTCTCTCTTAGCTGTGTCTCTTCCAGGCTCCACACAAAGACAAAAAACCTCACCCCACCTCCGTATGAAGACCCTGTTCAGCCCCACTTCCCCCCCCCCCCCAGCCAGTGCTCTCCTCACGAAAAGAGGAATCTATGCCGGTTAGAAGGAAAGGTGGATGCCTAGGTTATCACACTGACAGGTCAGGAAGGCTCTCTCTCCATGGTATGCACATAAAACCACTGTAGCGAATTGACCACCAATGTAAACACAGCTCTACATTCCTACAGATATGTGAGACTGATACGAATGAAGAATGATACATGTCCGAGAAAGATACATAAATTGAGGTTCTCATCATCACAGCCAGTCTACCATAGGATACAACAATTTCAATCCTCAATCCTTTGCTATATAAATACAAATGTGTCTTCCTTACCCTTTCTCTTAGCTCAAGATAGATCCATGTGAGTGGTATGAGTTGACCAGCATTAAAAAAGCTCCAAAAAATTATTTAGCAAAGAGGGGAAATAAGGAAGGAAACATCTGTTTGGAATATAAAACCTAACATATAAGCTGTGAATATACTTAGTAACTTAATGCATAATTCCTAGCATGCAAGCCTTTGTGGTAGTTCAAGTCACGGTCTGAGAAAACTGCTGGAGGCAAGAAACTTTAATATGACATATTTCTGCAAGTCTGTTAATCTGATGTTTCTATTATAGTAGAAAAAAAAAATCAACATAAATTTTGGCATGTGATAAGGTTTGACATATTTTCCCACTTTTCCTTGCAGGAATCTTCTAGTTTAGAAATCCAAACCTATTCAACTTCAGTTTCTTTATTGGATATTGGACACTGACTCCTAGAATGTTTCAGTGCAATCTTTAACAGAAGCTACTTGTCACTTGTCACTATTTCCTTTGTCACTGTATGGGACTTTGCAACCCAGTTATTCTTTTATATTTAGCATCAATTAAAATCTCACTGTTTCAGATGATATTTATTTTAAGAAGCATAATACTGTAACTCTACCATGCACCCTGCAATATTGTGGCTTATCTGTGGTTGCTGTGGTTGCCTTTACCTGTTATCTGAAAGGAACAAGCTACTGAAAGTTAGGACCTTTTGTATGATACACACATTTGTGAATGCTGATTTTTGTACTTTTTGAATCTTCAAACTTTACTTTATTTTGTCAAAATATTTGCACGATATGAAAACTTTTTTTCATTTTCACTATATACAGTATTTGTGTGTATGTTCTTTGGCCTTTAGCCTTTCTGTATTCTTCTGTATTTCTGAAGGTTAAAGATTACCATAATTCCAGTGAGATTAGTAACCCTACATGGAATATTCACTAACAGAGGGTAAATTGGGGTTAGAGCTTTTATCTAGATGGTGTGAAGGAAATCAAAAGGACTTTTTAATAGAGAGCATGAATTATAATTCTGACCTACTTTTAGTATCTTCCATAGTCTAAGCTTCATGATTCTACAGAATCAAGTGTTCTCCATAGACCTGTGAATGCTCTTCACCATTCATCAAATGCCCCTGTAATGAACTTACAGTACTTCTATATCTTATGCATAACCAAACTTATACTCAGATTTTATGATTTGGTTTCTGATGTGTAACTCACAGTTTTGATATTGAAAAATATTCAGTAGATCAAATTCTTGTCCTGGACACTATATTCTATACATGTTGATATTTTTAAAGCAAAGGAATTCATAGATTGTAAGCCCTTGTGGGCAGGGTCCTCTATCCCACTGTGCCAGTTGGTCACTGTTAGTATCATATTTGTCTTGTGTACCGTATGTAAATCCTCAAATGTAAAGCAATTAATGGTGCTATATAAATAAATAAATAATAATAATAATAATAATGGTTGCCATGTTGAAATTGGACAGGTTAAAATAAACTGAGTACCAGCATTACACATTCTAGAAACTACTGTTTGATTTATTTCCATTATAAATTAAAATGTATGTGAACTATCTACCTGTTAATAATAATAGTAACATATTGAAATTTTACAATATCTGCAAGTTTTCTACACAAATCATTCAGTTAAATTTAGTAATACTTAGATATAGCAGTTGCTTTATTTGATATGTTGTTCTGTGATATAACAATCTATTACCCATTACCTATTATAAGACTGCAGGTAAATCAAGGAATCTCAATGTCAATTACCTGCAGATGTCAATTACCCACAGATACCAATTACCCTGTGTTAATGGAAAAATTCCTTCCTAACTTCAAATATGGCACTCGGTATAGTTCCCTAGATCATCCCCTTATCTCCAAAAATTATGCACCAGAGATAAAGATCAATTCAGATCTGCTACAAAAAATATAGAACATCAGATAAAAATGATTATCTAGTTTTTAATCGTAAACTACAGAGTATGTCAGTTTTATTGACTATGGTAGGATTACTGTTCACTGAAGTTCTTACAACTTATTATGATAAAATAAGGGTAAAACACTTGTTATGAAAGGTTAAGAAACAATTAACAAGTCAACGAGATAAAGCGACAGCATAAGCAATACAGAATATTTGAGATATGTACAATGATTTACATAACAACTTCTTTGCAGGTTGTACAATGTGTGGTCAGTAAGGTCAGATGAATCATCCAGTACTCAGTCTCAGTGAAACGCAATTACTTGATTGTCTAAATGTACAGAAGGATTCTGGAAATCCCAGTAATTTACTAAATTGTCTATAAACATAAAAAAATAGCACAGAAACTTTAAAGTCTTAGACTGAAATAAAAAATGAATTCAAATTTATGGCTAAATGAGGCTAAAGGTAAGTAAAGTGAAGAAATGGCTGGTGAGCAGGAGTTTATGTAGAGTTTATGCACATGGCCTAGAAGTTTACAAGTCTAATTTCTTAGAGAGCCATGTAGAGGTCTTTCTTACTGATGCTTCGTTCACACCTGCGCTTACTGTCCGTCCGTCGCCAATCCAGTGAAAATCTCGGCGAACTGGATTGGCGTCGGATACAGACCGGTCAGCGGCGCATTGGTTAAAAACCCATTCATTTGAATGGGTTTTTAAAGCAATGCGCGGGTGTGCGCTTACACCCTCTGCGCTGCCAATCCTTTTTTTTTCGTCGGACACGAAGTCCTGCGTGTCCGACTTTGTTTCCGACGAAAAAAAAGGATTGGCAGCGCAGAGGGTGTAAGCGCACACCACACGACTGCTTTAAAAACCCATTCAAATGAATGGGTTTTTAACCAATGCGCCGCTGACCGGTCTGTATCCGACGCCAATCCAGTTTGCCGAGATTTTCACTGGATTGGCGACGGACGGACACCAAGCGCAGGTGTGAACCCACCCTGATTCGTATGGAATCCATGAGAAAAGAAAATTGTGGCTTTAATAATAATAATAATAATAGTCCTTTAATAGTCCCACAGTGGGGAAATTCAGTAAAATTCAGTAGTTTATTTACTGTATGCTGAATTATGGTGGAATTTAGTGGGAAATTACAGTACAATGTGGTGGCACACAAGGTATTCATATCTCCTTAACAGGGAACCATGTGAATTCTGTGTGCTTTCATACAGTACATATGCCATTATATATGATCATTTGTCAGTCATTACACTTACCACCAGCATGTTGCAGTAACAGCTTTTTACATAACATGACTGTTCTTATACAAGAAGGGCGACAAACAAAATTGGTTCAGCAAATATTCATGAAGTTCTGCCCTCTGGTTCATTTTGTACCAAACTTGTTAAGGTAGAGCCGGTAGACTCTGGGGTCTGATCATACTCACCTCGCTTCACCTCTCTTGGGCATTTCTGCAGAATCCGGTGGTCCCCTTTACCATTTTCAGGCCTCTTACGGCTTCTGTCTGATGTCACATGGCCTTTCATTACCACTGAGGAGATCCCAGAGTATAATAGCGTTTCATACTGTGGGGAAAAAAGTATTTAGTCAGCCACCAATTGTGCAAGTTCTCCCACTTAAAAAGATGAGAGAGGCCTGTAATTGTCATCATAGGTAGACCTCAACTATGAGAGACAAAATGAGAAAACAAATCCAGAAAATCACATTGTCTGATTTTTTAAGAATTTATTTGCAAATTATGGTGGAAAATAAGTATTTGGTCAATAACAAAAGTTCATCTCAATACTTTGTTATATATCCTTTGTTGGCAATGACAGAGGTCAAATGTTTTCTGTAAGTCTTCACAAGGTTGGCACACACTGTTGCTGGTATGTTGGCCCATTCCTCCATGCAGATCTCCTCTAGAGCAGTGATGTTTTGGGGCTGTCGCTAGGCAACACGGACTTTCAACTCCCTGTACCAGTTCTACTTTGGTTTCATCTGACCATATAACATTCTCCCAATACTCTTCTGGAACATCCAAATGCTCTCTAGCAAACTTCAGACGGGTCCAGATATGTACTCGCTTAAGCAGAGGGACACGTCTGGCACTGAAGGATCTGAGTCCCTGTCGGCGTAGTGTGTTACTGATGGTAGCCTTTGTTACGTTAGTCCCAGCTTTCTGCAGGTTATTCACTAGGTCCCCCTGTGTGGTTCTGGGATTTTTGCTCACCGTTCTTGTGATCATTTTGACCCCATGGGGTGAGATCTTGCGTGGAGCCCCTGATCGAGGGAGACTATCAGTGGTCTTGTATGTCTTCCATTTTCTAATTATTGCTCCCACAGTTGATTTCTTCACACCAAGCTGCTTGCCTATTGCAGATTCAGTCTTCCCAGCTTGGTGCAGGTCTACAATTTTGTTTCTGGTGTCCTTCCACAGCTCTTTGGTCTTCACCATAGTGGAGTTTGGAGTGTGACTGTTTGAGGTTGTGGACAGGTGTCTTTTATACTGATAACAATGTCAAACAGGTGCCATTACTACAGGTAATGAGTGAAGGACAGAGGAGCCTCTTAAAGAAGAAGTTACAGGTCTGTGAGAGCCAGAAATCTTGCTTGTTTGTAGGTGACCAAATACTTATTTTCCACCATAATTTGCAAATAAATTCTAAAAAAAATCAGACAATATGATTTTCTAGATATGTTTTCTCATTTTGACTCTCATAGTTGAGGTCTACCTATGATGACAATTACAGGTCTCTCTCATCTTTTTAAGTGGGAGAACTTGCACAATTGGTGGCTGACTAAATACTTTTTTTCCCCACTGTAGGTGACAAACCCCAAAAATTTTGTGTTCTGGCAGAACCCGAAACTTTTGGAAATTTTGGGTCGAATCCAATTCTAAATGAATCAGTACCTGTAACGTCTCTGCCGTTTCGGGTCTCGGCACCACCCTCCGCTCGCACGCTGTGGCGAAGGAGGCGTGTTCAGTTTGATTCTTTGTGTAAGTTTCTTGCCGCTCAGTCTGAACATGGTCCTAGTCAGTGTAATTGATTTCTGGCCCCACCCGTGTCTGAACATTTCTCTCTGGACTGCATAGAGTTAATCTCTTTCTGGCCTGTGTGATTGACAGCCATGTGTACCTATCAGGTCTGGGGGCTGGTCCCAGACTTTCTATATACAGGATGTTATTTCTCAACAGGTTGCCGGTTATTACACTTGTGTTTTGCCTGCTGTCTTACTATATTCCTTGATACTTTGCTACTTGATTCTCTGACCCTTTGGCTTGCCCCTGATTATTCTCTTGGATTTTGACTTTGTACTGCTTGCTCGATCGTTACTGACCCCTTGGCTTCCTGACCTCTCTTTTGTTGTTTGTGCGTCCTGTCTTCGTTCTGTGTTGTCACTTATTCAGTGTAGGGACTGGCTCCAAGTTGTTCCTGTCATTAGGACAGTGAGACAAGTAGGAAGGGACAGTGGCTGGGGTGAGATTAGGGCTCACTTGTCTCTGTCCTTCCTCCCAGACCGCTGCAGTAGTGTCAGGGTTGCTACGTTTGGCAAGACCCTTACAGAATAACCGGCCCATACATTCTGCCATTGCTTCCCATAGGGTCAGCATGGATCCTATTCAGGGCCTTGCAGCCAAGTTGGAAGGTTTGGCAGTCCTGGTTAATGAGCTTGCTAAACAGGTGCAGACCCTTACTGATGCCGCTGCAGCATCTCCAGTTGTTTCTGCCCTTTTATAGTTAAGATGCTACTCCCCGACCGTTTTTCAGGGGATCGTGAAAAATTTGAGACTTTCCGGGAGTCCTGTCGTCTGTATTTTCGGATTAATCCACATGCATCCCAGGCCCAAATGGTTGGAGTAGTTATATCCCTCCTACAGGGGGATCCACAAGCTTGGGCCCTTAAACTCCCTCCAGGGGCTGAGGAGTGGACTGACTTTGAAAAATTTTTTTTGTCTTTGGGGTCTATATATGCTGAGCCAGACCACATTGGTCTTGCGGAATCGCAACTCCTCACCATGCGGCAGGGCAAACGCTCTGCTGAGGAATATTGCGCAGAATTCCGCAAGTGCAGCGTGACTGCAGGTTGGTGTGAGTCAGCTCTAAAGGCCCACTTTAAACAAGGTCTGTGTGACCGTGTTATGGAGCTCTGGGTTGGTCACCCAGATCCTCCCACTCTTGAGCAGGCCATGATTTTGGCTGTCCGTATTGACCGTAGGATCCGGGAAAATGTTAGAGAGAGAATAGGGTCTGCTTCTTCCAAGTTTTCTGTCTCTCCCTCACTCTCTCCTGAGAAACCTGTTATTTCTCCCATGACTCTTGGTGAGGAACCTATGCAACTGGGAATTATGGATGCCAAGACGCGACGAGAGCATCGTCTCAGGAACAACCTCTGCCTGTACTGTGGTGCTTCCGGTCATTTTATCAGTGACTGCTCGATCAGACCTCGCAGACCATCAGAAAAACTTCAGTGCCTGAGTGGTAATCAGAAGAACCACTCAGGCAACCAGGTATTTGCCAGTAGTGACAATAAGATGTTGTTATCTGTGTCTCTGTCCTCTGGGGACAGATCTGTTTCTGGCCAGGCCTTAGTTGACTCTGGGTCTGCGGCAAACTTTGTCACATTCTCGTTTGTCTCAGCTTTAGGCATTGAGCTTTTGCCACTTGACACTCCTCTGGCGGTTACTGGAGCGGATTTTGCCCCACTGGCCAGGGGTAAGGTCCAATTCAAAACCCCCTTAATAACGTTGCAAGTTGGTTCTGCTCATTCAGAGGTCATGAGCTTTTTTGTTATGGAGCATCTGTCTTCCGATATTATTTTGGGGCTCCCCTGGTTGAACCTCCATAACCCTATTTTTGATTGGGGTAAAAGGGAGTTGGTAAAATGGGGAGATCAGTGCTCATCCCACTGTATTGTTTTGCACACCTTAAATTGTGTTACTGAGGAGACTATCTCGGCTGCAAAAGGTGGGAAATGCCAGGTGAATAAAAAATGTTTGCCTGGCCCACCAGTGTCTGTGGTTGTGCAAAAAGACCCTGAATTAAAGGCAGAGAAAATATTGGATCCTACTAAAACTGGTTTATCTGGTGAGGTTCCGGTGGCCCCTCATAGGGGGGGGGGTACTGTAACGTCTCTGCCGTTTCGGGTCTCGGCACCACCCTCCGCTCGCACGCTGTGGCGAAGGAGGCGTGTTCAGTTTGATTCTTTGTGTAAGTTTCTTGCCGCTCAGTCTGAACATGGTCCTAGTCAGTGTAATTGATTTCCGGCCCCACCCGTGTCTGAACATTTCTCTCTGGACTGCATAGAGTTAATCTCTTTCTGGCCTGTGTGATTGACAGCCTGTGTACCTATCAGGTCTGGGGGTTGGTCCCAGACTTTCTATATACAGGATGTCATTTCTCAACAGGTTGCCGGTTATTACACTTGTGTTTTGCCTGCTGTCTTACTATATTCCTTGATACTTTGCTACTTGATTCTCTGACCCTTTGGCTTGCCCCTGACTATTCTCTTGGATCTTGACTTTGTACTGCTTGCTTGTTTGTTACTGACCCCTTGGCTTCCTGACCCCTCTTTTGTTGTTTGTGCGTCCTGTCTTCGTTCTGTGTTGTCACTTATTCAGTGTAGGGACTGGCTCCAAGTTGTTCCTGTCATTAGGACAGTGAGACAAGTAGGAAGGGACAGTGGCTGGCGTGAGATTAGGGCTCACTTGTCTCTGTCTTTCCTCCCAGACCGCTGCAGTAGTGTCAGGGTTGCTACGTTTGGCAAGACCCTTACAGTACCATCCCTACACACAAAATGAATGAGTTGTAAGCTACACAAGTAGCACAGACTAAGTTCATGATGTTGTGTGCTGTTCCAGTTAGTGCTGCAAGGAAAAAGTGCTAACTACTGAGTCACCATACTGTCCACGTACATGAAACCTGAAGACAATAAAAACTACATGGTCATCAACCCTCATTATTGACTTTTGAAGTGTGAAAAATGTCATCTGTGTCTTTGCAAGTTAAACAGACACAAAGAAATTTATTTTTTCCTTTTTAATAATTTTCCTATTTTGATTATTTACAAACATTTTATGTATTTTTTTTACTGTGCTTTAAGTATAAAAGGAAATAATTAGCTAAGAGCACAAATGTTATTAAGTGACTGCTCGACAGTTTACTTCAGCCACGTAAAATGTCTGAACTTAGCCAATTTTTTTTTGCTTTTCAATTTCCACATTTGTCTATCAAAGAGTTTTCCTAAAAAAAACATTCATATCAATATCAAAACATTTACATCGTATCAAGGCATATCACGTAAACATACCAAAAATATGATCTATGGAAAAAACCATGTCATATACATCTGTTATAGTAAAGAACATACAACTCTCTACATTTTTTTTCATTCCTTTTGAGATTCAGCCCATTCTCTCTCCTCTCAAGCAGGTTACAAGTATCAACTTATTATATGAGGATAAAGAAGAAAATGCTTGAACATTCAGCTGACTAAAACTATAAAGTTATGTTTGAAGTCAAAAGCAGTACATACATTTATGAAGACAATTTTCTTTTTTATGTTTAATATCAGCATCAGAATAGTCCAAATTCAAATTCTGATATCAGATATGTGATCTAACATTTAAGAGTACCTGTCACCGAAATATTTTTGTCTGTTTTTGCACAAATCATGTGAAAATGAAATCTATACTGTAATATGCAAGAGTTCTTGTCCCCTTATAACACACGCTGAGATCCTCCTGAATCTCGTCATTGTAGCTAGAAAATGGCTGCCATAATAAAACTTAACTAGGGAGCATGAATATCAGAATATTTCATTTGGCATATTCCTCTACAAAATGACAGCTAATTGGCGAAACATTTGAACTGACAACCACAGTTGAGATTGGTCAAATCTATTACAAAGGCTCCTGTCTTAAAATTCATTTAGGCTAAGGGTCCATGTAGCAAAAAAACACTGCGGTTTTTCCAGCATCGATTTTCGCAGAAAGTACGCAGAGTTTTCCTCTGCGGACTTTCTACTTTAATTATACCTACACAGAAAACGCCAGAGTTTCCATAGGTATAATTGACATACTGCAATTTACAAAAACGCAACAGTTTTAGAAATCGCAGCATGTCCACTGCAGACTAGCCAGAATCCCATCCACTTTGCAGGTATTATGAAAAGCTGTAGTCTTTGTGTTACGTGGGGCCCCGGCCTTAGACAGGAAAGCTCCTTATATTCAATAACTCCTAACCAAAATGGTCTGAAAAGAGCTTAAAGGGGCAATAAAATGTTTTAAAATTCTTCCTCTGAGGATATTTTGTAATGTTACATAGGTAATAACTGAAGTATCAGCAATAGGTGCTACTTTGACAATATTAACTCTGTTCATGCTTTTATAATACATTATATTTTGTTCATGACAGTCCATAAACAAAAATATTAATACGTCAAATATTGCAGATCTTATCAAATAAAAGCACATTAAAAATGTATTTTATGTTTTCAGCAAATGTGCAATATCCTCTGCAGTATAACCATGGCAAAAATTGACAAAGAGAACAAAGATTCGTGTACTATAAGGTATTTTTAACCATTCTTGTGATTGTGTGCAGTTATCAAACAGCAATGCTGAATGAGTATTGATTTTAGCACTGCAGTGTCAGCTTAAGAGTTACATATAGCATGTATAGCACATCACTCATGTAATGGATGTTCACTTATTGTACACTCTTACGAGCATAGCCCAGGTTGCCATTTGTACTTGTTTGTCTAAAGGTGTCACTTTGTATCTGGAAGTGGTTTCTTCACTAGTACAAAGCTCAGCTGAGGTCTGGCACTCTGTATGTAATTGATAATAATTATAATTCATGTTCAACTAAACTAAAGCATTTGCAGCAGAAAAAATAACAGGGTATAATATGAAAAACAGTACAATAATATTTTAAAGAAAATGAGTTTACTGTTAAAAAATGCAAATAACTCTGCAGTAATGTCTAGCTTAGGAAATACTGTTAGAATGGGGATGGAAAGGCAGTAATCACAGCCAGTTTGTTCCTTACAGCTGACTGGCAGCTCACGTGGCACCATATACAGTAGCAGCATAGGAGATGAGTGTACTAGAGATCTCACCCATAGGCTGCTACTAAAAACCAACATGTCAACTATTACTGCATATCTCACCCACAGTTTTCAAGCTTTGGCTGCAAGAGTTGAAAGCGGCAGGAGACCTACAGAAATTCCTATAGGTGTTCCATGAGTTGTTTTTTGTAAACATTGGAATTAAAGGGAACTCTGCAGAACTACTTGATGGAAATTCAGCAGTAGATTTACTGTGTTCGGCTTCAGCCTTATTTTGACCCTTCGCACATGTTTATGTTTTATGTATCTTTAGAAACAGCATGTCCTAAACACTATAAAAACTGTTATTTTGTTACACATGAAGTAAACACCTACAAAATATCACCCAAAGCATACAGCATTTTGAAATAAATGTCAAAGTTACATCATAAATCAAAATACCTTGTTCAATATAAAATGAGTGGTTTGAGAGGAACACAAATTTAACAGATTTTCAGCTTTACTAGGGAATTAAGTTACAGCTATTGCTTATAGAAGTCTATGGAGAGGTCAGGGGAGAAGAATGAGTTAACTGCAGAGAGAGAGAGAGAAGACAGAAAGATAGATAGATAGATAGATAGATAGATAGATAGATAGATAGATACTTCAGCTTCTAGTGTTTTAATATCTCCCCACAGTAAAGTATTCAAATATTTACCGCTGAATTGTGAAAAAAAATCTAATTTCAAGTGTGTAGTTTTTAAAAAAATTGATGCAATTGGAATTGTCAGTTTGGATTTCTTTTTATGCCTGCTATGAGCAGTTTTTTTCTTTTCAATTTTGTCTTTGTTTTTTTTTTACTTTTGCCTTTAATAAATGAGGCTAAATGTTCTTTTACAGCTTTAACATGACCACTTAAGTTGTCTTTTTTTTATATTGGAATAAAAAAAAATTGTCACAAATTTTGGCACAAACATTTGTGCAATCTTAGATCAACTTTTGAATGTCAGTAATTTTCATCCACATCACCCAGGTGTAAACAGAATAATACACGTCAGTAACTATGTATTAAAGTGGTTGTCTAGGCTAAACTAAAGTATTACTGTAGGTCTGGGGTGGAGTAAAATAAAAAAAATGATACCTACTCCCGATTGACAATTTGGGCGGTGTATTCCCTCTGTTCTACGAACAGCCGAGTCCAGAAGTGCAGATGGTCAGTTTACCACTAATCAAATCATAGTTATCAGTGAGGTTTCAGACACTTCACTTTAGCTCTGACAACCCCTTTAAATACTTTTTAACCAGATTTAACCATATGTACCTTTAACCCCTTGGAGACACAGCCTAAAAGTTCTTTAAGAACCAGGCCTCATTTTTCAAAACTGACATGTGTCAATTTATATGGCAATAACTTTGAGATACTTTAACTTAGACAAGTGATTTTGAGACTGTTTTTTCATGACACATTGTACTTCATGTTAGTGGTAAACATTGATCAATATTTTTGTATTTATTTATAAAAAAAAGTAAGAAATTTGCTCCTTCACATCTGAGCCCTGCTGTGTGTCCAAACGTCAGTTTATACCCACATGTATGACACTGCTGTGCCCAGGATAACATACTTAATGCCATATGTGGGTATTAACTGCTATTTGGGCACAGAAGGGCAGGAGCGCTATTTGGTTTTTGGAGCACAGTTTGGTTTTTAGACATCATGCCACTTTTGCAGAGCCCCTGAATTGCCAGTGAAGTGGAATCCGCAGATATGTGACTCATTTTGGAAACTACACCAATGAAGGGATTTATCAAGTGGCATGGTGAGCATTTTTAACCCTTGAGTATTGCATTTAATTTCCAGAAATGAATGTGCAGCTGATAATGAAAAGTAAAAATTGCAATTTTTCCAGAGATACGCCATTTCAATGCAAGATATATTGTGCCCAGCTTGTGTCAGCAGAGACATACACTGCAAAAACTGTTAAGCGGCCATCCCAGATACAACAGCTTTTGGAGCATTCATCTCTGATACAAGTTGGGCACAAAATATATGAGCATTATTATTTCAGGTCTGAATGCATAGTGAATGGTGAAAACTGCATTGGGAACACCAAATTCCCTACTATTTACCCCAATAGCACCTATGATTGGTGGGGTCACTCTGGGGGTCACTTCTGGTTCTTTTTTCATCATAAGCTCTAATCTGTGGTGTACCCTGATATACGCTCGCACAGCTTATACATTTCCTTCCTGTCGCAGCCAGTTATGCCCTAATGATTTGGTGATTTTTTTGGAGTTTTTGTCTTCACATTGTGCAAGCTGTATTTTTTTTTTATTTTTCTGGTGATGCAGCCGCATGAGGGCTGTTTTTTGTGGTATGAGATGCATTTTGTAATGAGACCACTTTGGGGTGCCTAAAACTTATTGAATACATTTTATTAACTATTTGGTGGATTTAAAAAAAAATAAAAAATTATGGCATTGCGTTTTATCTTTTACATGAAAGATTTTTATTAAGTTTTCAACATTTAACAAAGTAGAAACAACATAAAAAGGAGAAGAAAATAAGGGTAATATCAGGACTGGGAAAACGGTGAAAAGGAGAGGAGGGGATATTAACAGGGAAGGGGAGTGAAATAAATGAGGAGAGGAATAAGTGGAGGATAGAAAGTTCTAGCGCAGCAGAACCACAATAATAAAGTCAAAATGATATAAATGAAGTAAAAAACAAAATGGAGGGGGTACCTCCAACATAGTGAGACAACGATAGTCAGTTATGCAAAAAGGGGGTGGTGAAGGTGTAGACAAGGAGAGAAAGGTAGTAGTGTCATCTGATCTGAGTTCTGCGACCAGGTCCTCCATGCGTCGGATGTATAGGAATTCCTGAAGCCAGGCTGTTATTGATGAAGGGGATGTAGATTTCCACAACCTCGGGATGACGGACCTGGCTGCAACCAACATGAATCCAATAAGATTGCGGGTGTGTTTATTGAGCTGGCAGGAGAAAATGGAAAGGAGAAGGGGTGCAGGATCATCCTCCAGAGCCACTCCATTGACCATCTCAACAATCCCTTGGATGTTACGCCAGAAGGGCTGTAAGAGGGGGCAGCTCTACCAGATATGTAGCATCGTGCCCTGGCTGATACTACATCACCAGCAGTGGTCTGATAAGGAGAGGAATATTTTGTGAAGGATAGTAGGTACTCTGTACCATCTCGATAAAATTATATTGTTTGTCTCTTGAGCCTTGCAGGAAATTGAGAATTTATGGCTGGAAGAGCCTCAAATCTGGTGGGAACCTTGTGCCAAGCTCCTTTCCCAACTTATACTAAAAGCTGGCAAAGGGTCATCCATTGTGTCGGAAAGTAGGCTTTAAATTGTTGAGACGGAGTGGGGTGCCACAGATGAGGATCTGCAAAGATTTTCGATTGGTGATAAAGGTGTTAGGGTCTTGCCAGACGCAGCAATACCCTACACTACTGCAGCGGTCTGGGAAGAAGGAAAGAGACAAGTGAGCCCTAATCTCACCCCAGCCACTGTCCCTTCCTATTGCCTCAGTTACCCTAAACGGTAAAAGGACAACCTGAAGACGAGCCCTATACTGAGTAAGTGACAACACAGAACAGGACAAGACAAAACAACACAGAAGCAGAGTGAGCAAGCCAAGAGGTCAGTAACAAATGAGCAATGCAGTACAGAATCAAAATCCAAGAGAATAGTCACAAGGCAAGCCAAAGGTCAGAGAATCAGGTAACAAGGCAGCAAAGGATATAACAAAGAGAGCAGGCAAAGACAGTGCAATAACCGGCGACCATGTGAGGGCTGACAACCTGTTTATAGAAAGTCTGGTGGACAGGCTGTCAATCACACAGACAAGGCTGAGATTAACTATTAGATGTCCAGAGAGAAATGCTCAGAACACGGGTGTGGCTGTAAATCCATTACATTGTCTAGGACCATGTTCAGACTGAGCAACAAGAAACCTACACAAGGAACCAAACTGAACTCGCCTCCTTCACCGCAGCGTGCGAGCGGAGGGTGGCGCAGAGACCCGAACAGGCAGAGACGTTACAAAAGGCCTTTGGAGATCTCAAGTTTGCTTCAAGGAAGTGTCGAAGTAGTGTAACTGAAGGTATTTCCAGTATGTAGAGAGGTCCCTGGCAGCTGGGGGAACTAGGTTAGAGTAAGGGAGGAGAGATGGTGGGGATAGGACCTGGGAAAATGTGAGTGGAGAGAAGTCAGTGGGGCGGGAGAGCAATGGTGAATGAAGAGCTGCAGGGAAGTCTGAGTTGCCCAAGATAGGCGTCAAAGGCCCATCATTGGTGAATAGCTTCTTGACCATTTTGTAAAGGTGACAAACACCTAGGACTTGACAAGTCAGATATTGAAGGTCTGGAAATGTTTTATCTGACCAGTAGTGTTCATGGAGCCACGGCAAAGACATGAGTGGCAGAGGGCACAAAGAACCCTCAAGTGCAACCCAGAGTTTAGTGCTGGTGGAGTGGTGCCAAACCAAAATGCGTGCCATGACCGCGGCCAAATAGTAGCGAGTGCAATCAGGGACTGCCAGGCCTCCTCTCGGTTTGGGCCTAGTCAGGGTCTGTCTGGTGATTTTGGGGGTTTTGAAGCCCAAATAAATTTAGAAAATGCCTTTCGGACTGCAGAGAGGAAGTCTTTGAGGAGAACTATGGGGATTGTTTTGAAGAGGTTTTCAATAATAACGAGTATACATAAAATATTCACGTGTCATAAAAATATATATAAATGTCTTTACATAAAAGCAGAAAATAAAGAGTTCATAAGCACAATCATACTCCATTCACTGACATTTAAGATGATGTGTATTTAGCTGGTTATGACTGTTCGAGCAAGAAGAATGCCAAATGTATACCCACAGGAGAAAACTACAATATAGGTATATATGTATTAAAGAAATATGTTTTCTTCTCCATTTATGCTATTATACTACTCTCATCCTCTGTATCTTCATTCAGACTGTTGATCTATATAGAATCATCTCCTCAGTCTTACACACAGAAGTCTATGGAAAGGGGAGGCAAAGGAGAAGGTTGTCACTTGATTTATTGCCTTATTCTGTGCACTGGTAGAGTCTTTCCTGATAGCAGTATCAGATGATCTCTTTCACTCACAATGTAGCAGAATTTATTTTTCAGCAGCTTTGTCCTTCCCCCTTCCATAGACTTCTTTGTAAAAAGTAGCTCACTCTGATAAATGGAGACATATTTCTTTGATAACATATATTACAAAGTTTCTTATATTCACTTTTGTTATTCATCTATGAAAAGTTGTTTTATAATTGAAGGCACCCTTTGTATCTCTCCTATGTTTTATGCTTTAAACTCTACACCATTTTTGTGTGATGCATTTCACCAGTTTTATCTATGACATTTTATTGATGGGGCAGATATAGAGCTCTTTGCAGTGTGATCACAATCTCTGTCTTTCTACTGGTTATAATTCTAATTATACAGCTGAGCATCCTCCTTGCTATTCCAGACTCCTTCCCAGGATCCGTAGATCCTTCTTTTCTCTACTCCTAACACAGAACTGCCAATAAAATACTCTGATAGAGGATGTTATATTTAGTTATAGATGCAGCAAGGGTCAAATAAACATCTAGTGCACTGTGTTATTAACAGATTATGCCAATCATCCTTACACTATTTACATAGCTTGCTTGAATGAACAGCATGCTAGGTTAATAGCATAGTGCTATATTAACTGCATATCATGTCACAGTTGTTCATTTTGGTACTTGCTACATGTAGTACTGCATGTGTTTTCTTTTTCATTTGGTTCATGCTAGCAGATAATGTCACCAACACAATATCAGCATCAGCCATGGTGACAGATCTTGCCATGCCATCAACACTTCCCCACATGGACTATATGGGAAATGAACCCTTTGAATATAGTGGCTTTGAATTGTAGATTGTCAGAAGAGACGGTCTTTCCATTTGGATGAGCTGGTACAAACTGAAGATGTCACCCACTAGTAGTGTTGGGCGAATCGGTTTGACACAAACTGGATTCAACCAAAATATTCCAAATTTGGCTTTTAGCAAAACCAAACAATTTGTGATTCAACTTGGATAAACTAAAATGGCCATCGTGACATGATTTGCAGTAAATTATTATATTCTGGGGTCTCTTCAGATGCCAGAGTAAAAGTGGAGTCCCAAGGAGGGTGTAAAAAATAAAAAAAAACAATTATACTCACCTTCTGTCACCTTCTGTGTCTTCCTCCTTCAGGCATTCTGGCACTTGTTTATGACGTCTTGTGTCCGGGGGGCACTACTAAGGCCCAATCAGAGGTTCGCCTATCCTTACCCACGAGGATCTGTCCAACCACAGTGGTGGACAAAGAAAAGAGGACCAGGTTATGAAGTGTAGGTACCTTTTAACACCAACCAATATTTTCACTTTTATTACACAACCCCAGATGAAATGTGTAGTCATTATTTGAGTATAGGCTATGATCAAAAAAAATTCATAGAAGGATGCTGAACCATTCTGAAAGTGCCAGTGGTATTCTATAATATAGTAAGTACTGTAAAAGGATCTTTTCAAGATTATATTGTCCATTGTGCTCAAGTCAAAGAAAGATGAGGTACTTGCCAACAGGATATTTGTATTATTTCTGCCCATAGCACTTGCTACAGAATCCAGACTCTGGGTAAAGTTTACACATATGACATGAAATCATGCTATTGTGTTGCTGTATTGTGTTGTGTTGCTTTCATGCAAAATTGGAGTTCGTAGCAAATTAACATAAGGGGAAAGCACATCTGTACTCCTTGTAGATTGTTTCTAAAAAAATATGTTATAAGGACTATACTCATGGCCATAAAAATGTTAAGTGTGGATACCTCTGTATCTCAAGAATGGAGATCCTCCTTTGCAGTGGCCACCAACTGTCCATTTACAGCAGCTGTGGCATAGGGCTCCCCAACTCCCATTCTTGCAATACGTATGGTGTTAGAGATGGGAATTAGCATCTGTGATGTAATTAATAAAACAGCAGAGGGCACTGTAACAAGTTGTAAAAGCAATAACTACACACATGATTTCAACTGAAAAATGATGTTTTGCATGATCTAACAGATATACAGTATGTAGTAAGCCTCCCCTCTAAGTAAATGTAGTTGCAACCATACCTATATTTTATTCCATTTCTCTAGAGAAAACCCTTATTACTTTTATGGTTTTCAGTATGTGATTGTATGCGACAATTGCTAAGATTGTAATTTATACGGTATGTATGTGTGCCCTGAACCACAATAAAAAGAAATTATCCCAAATCTTTCTACAAATGATCAGTGTGGTCACCTTTGGGAATAAAATGAATATTGCAGAATAAAAATCCAACTGTTTGTCACATAAAGCCATGTGGAGCTGTTAGTGGAGTCCAGATGCACAGCCAAGATCAGAGCCCACAGGAAGCAGCACAAAAGAACTCTTAGCTGTAAACAGTGAAAGAGCTCGCAGCTAACAAGCTATTAGACAGTATGAATGAAATGTCATCCTCACCCTCTTCTCCAGCTAGCATGATAACGTGTAAAACAGATTCTCCAATGATCTCTAACAGCAGCAGTTTAAAAACAAGAGAGACCTCCGGGCTAACATTGCAGATGACCCATATGTTTAAAATCTCTCACAGAAAATACTGTACACAAACCTGAAGGCAGTCACTGAACCTCCACTATGGAAGAACACACTCAGCAGTAAATGAAGATGGTGATGGAAGAAATGAATTAATCCATTTTAACTTTCTTTCTTGTCATTAGGACTCTGGCTGTAATTCTCCCAAGAGAATATGTTAATACATTTGCATACGAGAGGTAAAATATGCAATTTGGTCTTTCAAGCAAATACAGTACATATAAATGTAATATCAAACATCATTAGAATTTACATGATGCATAGAAATAATAATCTGGGTTAATGCTTACAACCACTAATATTAGAGTAAAATCTTACTGAATAAAAGAACATTATTTATAATAAAATCATATTACTATATACAGATATGTTCACCCTCACCTTATCTCAGCTTTGGTTAAGGACTCCACGTTCTCATTAAACCAATGAAATACTATTTTGCTACATGATTACAAAACTGGAAACAGGCCCGAAATTCGCAACATAACCACTGATTGGCAACCTATTGACAAATATCGGATAGACATTGACAGAGTATTGCAAAATCACAATATTTTGAAAATTTGGGTATTCCGTAACACACATACCGGATATATCCAAACAAGATGAATGGTAAGGAAAGACAGAACTGTACGAGAATATGGAAGGTGCTTGATACAACAAATGTAGTAGAACAGGGCTTCTAAAATTTTTTCGACTAAGAGTTTGCCAGTCAGTTTAGCATGGATCACAAACAAATGTCACTGTGTAGCACATGTTATACCATAACCAGGGGCAATCATGCAGCACACATAATACCGCTAGAAACACCAAATAACACATTGTAGCTCAAAATACCTCCAAATCCCAGTGTCCAACAGAAAATACCTCCCTCAATGTACCAAATACCACAGTGGAGCACAAAATCACACTCTAGCAGTGCTAAAGAAATTTCACCAGATCAGATCCTTCAGCACCCCTAGCCATGGTGCCAGCTTTGCATTATCAGTGCAGTTTCTGCTTTTGAGTCCCTGTTTGGTGCCGAAGCCAACACTGGCAAAGATATGCACCTCACCAACCTGTAAGCCACACCTTGGAGTTTAAGAGCTGCTGTAATGTACAATGCATTACAGTATGCAAAAGAAGATTGTTAGAAGAACTCCAGTGATTCTTTTTCATTCATTTTGTACTTATTTCTCTCTCTCTCTCTCTTATATATATATATATATATATATATATACAGTACAGACCAAAAGTTTGGACACACCTTCTCATTCCAAGAGTTTTCTGTATTTTCATGACTATAAAAATTGTAAATTCACACTGAAGGCATCAAAACTATGAATTAACACATGTGGAATTATATACTTAACAAAAAAGTGTGAAACAACTGAAAATATGTCTTATATTCTAGGTTCTTCAAAGTAGCCACCTTTTGCTTTGATTACTGCTTTGCACACTCTTGGCATTCTCTTGATGAGCTTCAAGAGGTAGTCACCTGAAATGGTCTTCCAACAGTCTTGAAGGAGTTCCCAGAGATGCTTAGCACTTGTTGGCCCTTTTGCCTTCACTCTGAGGTCCAGCTCACCCCAAACCATCTCGATTGGGTTCAGGTCTGGTGACTGTGGAGGCCAGGTCATCTGGCGTAGCACCCCATCACTCTCCTTCTTGGTGAAATAGCCCTTACATAGTCTGGAGGTGTGTTTGGGGTCATTGTCCTGTTGAAAAATAAATGATGGTCCAACTAAACGCAAACCGGATGGAATACCATGCCGCTGCAAGATGCTGTGGTAACCATGCTGGTTCAGTATTCCTTCAATTTTGAATAAATCCCCAACAGTGTCACCAGCAAAGCACCCCCACACCATCACACCTCCTCCTCCATGCTTCACGGTGGGAACCAGGCATGTAGAGTCCATTCGTTCACCTTTTCTGTGTCGCACAAAGACACGGTGGTTGGAACCAAAGATCTCAAATTTGGACTCATCAGACCAAAGCACAGATTTCCACAGGTCTAATGTCCATTCCTTGTGTTCTTTAGCCCAAACAAGTCTCTTCTGCTTGTTGCCTGTCCTTAGCAGTGGTTTCCTAGCAGCTATTTTACCATGAAGGCCTGGTGCACACAGTCTCCTCTTAACAGTTGTTGTAGAGATGTGTCTGCTGCTAGAACTCTGTGTGGCATTGACCTGGTCTCTAATCTGAGCTGCTGTTAACCTGCGATTTCTGAGGCTGGTGACTCGGATGAACTTATCCTCCGCAGCAGAGGTGACTCTTGGTCTTCCTTTCCTGGGGCGGTCCTCATGTGAGCCAGTTTCTTTGTAGCGCTTGATGGTTTTGGCCACTGCACTTGGGGACACTTTCAAAGTTTTCCCAATTTTTCGGACTGACTGACCTTCATTTCTTAAAGTAATGATGGCCACTCGTTTTTTTTTACTTAGCTGTTTTTTCTTGCCATAATACAAATTCTAACACTCCATTCAGTAGGACTATCAGCTGTGTATCCACCTGACTTCTGAACAACACAACTGATGGTCCCAACCCCATTTATAAGGCAAGAAATCCCACTTTATAAACCTGACAGGGCACACCTGTGAAGTGAAAACCATTTCAGGTGACTACCTCTTGAAGCTCATCAAGAGAATGCCAAGAGTGTGCAAAACAGTATTCAAAGCAAAAGGTGGCTACTTTGAAGAACCTAGAATATAAGACATATTTTCAGTTGTTTCACACTTTTTTGTTAAGTATATAATTCCACATGTGTTAATTCATAGTTTTGATGCCTTCAGTGTGAATCTACAATTTTTATAGTCATGAAAATACAGAAAACTCTTGGAATGAGTAGGTGTGTCCAAACTTTTGGTCTGTACTGTGTATATATATATCCAGTGTCGGACTGGGATGTCTAGGGCCCACCAGTGGAATTGTTTCTAGGGGCCCACCATCAGGACCCCTGCAGATCAGCGGTACCGAGACAGGGCGGCTAAAGGTAATAACATGTCGGTAGCCATGCTGCTCACCCACTATACCATGTGCACCACTGCACTACCTAAACCTACTGCTACACCTTGTATGGCAAGTGAACAGCGTGGCTCCTAGAATTGTTACCTTTACCTGTAGTCGCACTGTCCTGGAAAAGCTGATCTGCAGAGGTCCTGGCTGTTGTATCATCGCAGATGTAATATTGATGGCCTATCCTAAGGACAGGCCATCAATATTAGAAAGATGGATAAATCTTTTAAAGAGGTTGTCCAGGAATTGGAGCAGCCCATGTGGGTGGCGGGAGGTGTAAAGTAAAAAATAAGTAAATTAAAAAGCATACTCACCTGTCCCCGGCGCTCCGTTGTCCGTTGCCAGTGTCCATTCAGTCTCGTGCCAGCGACTCCTTGCTGGGAGTCCTGTACCTCATGTGACCGCTAAGACCAATTAGGTACAGGATTTCCAGAAATGAGGCACCGCCATGAGACCGAACAGACACAGGCAGGGGACAACGGGGTGCTGGGGATAGGTGAATATGCTTTTTTTTTTAATTTTCTTATTTTTACACCTGCCTGGTGGCCGCCATAGTTTATGGACAACCTCTTTTAAGGGGTTGTCTGGGCCAAATTTTTCTATGGTCACTTCACTGGTCCCCCACATAGTGGCCTCTTCACTGGTCCCCCACACTGTATGGGGAACAGTGATGGGGTCATTATATTGTGTGGGAGCTAACATCCTGTGGGGGGGACATTAAACTGTGTGGGGCATATTAAAGGGGTTGTCCAGCGTTAATCTTTTTTATGGCCTATGCTCAGGATAGGCCATAAATACCTGATCAGTAGGGGGCTGACACACGGCCCCATCAGCTGTTCGGAGCCACTTCCGGAGCCCGTTCTGTACACAACACAGAGACGGAAGCAGAAAGCTCCATCCACTGTAGAGCAGCCCGGCGCCTTCACTGCAGCTCTGCCCCTACTGACTTCAATAAGTGCTGAGATGCAGTGAAGGTGGCCGGCTAATAAACAGTGGACAGAGCTTTCTGCTTCTGGCCCTGTATTGTGTACAGGTCGGGCATCAGAAGTGGCTCTGAACAGCTGATCGGTCCGGGGTCAGCCCCCTACAGATCAGGTATCTATGGCCTATCCTGAGGATAAACTATAACAAATTATGCCTGGACAACCCCTTTAATATACCCCCCAAGGCCCCCCTAATGCTCCACACTTTAAAGAGGTTGTCCAGTATAATTTTTTTTCTTTTTTATAATTAGTCCGGGGGAGGTGAATTCCCCCCTACCACCCCCAAAAAAAAAAACCACACTAAACCTACTCACCTGTCCCCAGTGCTCCGGAGTCCTCCCAGCACAGTCTGGTCCTGCAGCTCCGCTGTCTTCTTTTTGCTGGAAGTCCTCACTGGCTGTGACGTCCCAGGTCCCTTCACTTAGGCCGCTGATTGGCCTCAGGGGTCACGTGACATCACAGGTAGTCATGAGCAGTGGGAACTTCCGCTGGAAGAAAACAACAGAACTGCAGAACCGAACTGCGCTGGGAGACACTGGGGACAGGAGAGAAAGTTTGGGGGAGGAGGGATTTGTTTTGTTTTTTTCACTTGTCCCAGCGTAATTAAAAAAAAAATGTTATTCTGCGCACCCCCTTTAATGTACCCCACGCTATTGGCCTCCATCACTGCCCCCCCCCAACAATACAATGGCCCCATCAATGGTCCCCATACAGTATAGGGAACCAGTGAAGGAGCCACTGTATGGAGTATAAGCTCCACAGTGCCCCCCACTCAGTATTATAAGCTCCACAGTGGCCCCCACACAGTATTATATACGCCCAATAGCCCCCCTCCGTTTCAGTGCTATTATTATATTCTGGGGTCTCCTCAGACCCCAGAGTATAATAATCGGAGGCCCAGGGAAGGTGATTAAAAATAACAAACACTCATACTCACCTTGCCTTACCTTTCCTTATCATCCTCGCTCCATCCTCGCGTCTTCAGGCCCTCTTCCGACGTCGCTGCTGAGGCCTGTGATTGGGCCTCAGCGGTCACGTGGGGGCTCAATTACGTCATTACGCGGCCGCGCCCCATGTGACCGCTGGGGCCTAATCACAGGCCTCAGTCATGTGAGGAACGCCGGAGAGATCGCTGTGCCCAGGAGAGGTGAGAATATCTATTTATTATTTTCAGTCACTTCCCCTGGGCGCCCTGCCCTGCCATCTATTGGAAAGGGGCCTGTAATATGCCAGGGCCCCTTTCCAATAACAGTATGTATAGCGGTCGGGGGAAACAGTCTTTCCCCGACCGCTATCATAGTGGTCCGGGGCCCCGGCCATCTCCAGCTGGCCACGGGCATCATACCCCCCGAGCCCGGTGGGTGTGAACGCGATCGTTACGACACTGGTCAGGGGCCTGATGGGGATGGTCAGGATTCCGATCGGACCCCTGACCAATGCAGCTACATTGGCAACATGAGGACTAATAGTCGGGGCTCGGGGCCCACCGGGGGATTCATCGGTTCCCCGGTGGGCCAGTCCAACCCTGTATATATCTTATCTCTTATATATATAAAAATGAGTTTCTTTCTGTCTGTTCTTTATGCGCGACCAAAAAACTGGACCGATCTTCACCAAATTTGGGACACAGGTACATCAGGTGTTCAGGAAAGTTTCAGACCTGGTCTCAGCTCTCAGCCTCCTGAGATACAGTATTCCCAAAAAATGACCTGCATTAGCCAATAGAAGACTGCAAGTCTTTCACTCATATTCCAACTGCCATACACATGGTCACATGTCCCTTATCAGCCAATAGAAACTTACAGGCGCTTAGTCTCCACATGCACACAGCTTTACTCCAGGTTTCCATAACAACCCAGCCATTCGTCTTCACTGCTGTAGGTCGGCTTTAAAGGCGCAGGGCGCTGTGGATGACACTGTTGCACAAAGTCACACACAGTTTTACTCCAGGTTTCCAAAACAACCCGGCCATTTTTCTTCACTGCTGTAGGTCAGTTTTAAAGGGGCAGGGTTCTGTGAATGACACTGTTACACACAGTCACATACACACAGCTTTACTCCAGGTTTCTATAACAACCAATCGCAGGTTTTTCACTGATATCCAAACTGAGATACACATGATTACATGACGCTTATGGACCAATGGAAACTCGCGTGTTCTTCAGTCTTGACATACACAAAGCTTTACACCAGGTTTCCATAGCAACCAAGCTATTTATGACCAGTACTAGTCAATAGCAGTTCACAGGCCCCTAAATATTCAGTCGTATGACGTGTATCATCCAATATAACTTCACATTTAATTTACCAGGTTTCCATAACAACACAGCCATAAATAGACTGTACCTATACTGGACTGCCATACTGGATGTTAGCATTCTTATAAATTTAAACGTATTTAAACTACACAGAAACGACATACAGAATAGACCAGTGACAATTCTTATGGGGCCACTACACAAAAAAAATGAAATATACCTGTGCAAAGCTAGGGCCTTCTGCTAGTATATAGTATAGTATAATATATATATTGCTTTCTACTTGAATCTTTCTCAGTAAGGTCATGTAACTCTTACTCTATCCACATATAATGTATAGGAGTTAAAGCAAAGGTCCCTGATTTCCTTTATGATGGACTGTTCCACATACTCTCTACAGAGGAGACAGAAACTTCTGCCACTAACTGCTGATGAGCAGACAGTTCCTGTAACACAGCTATAATGAAGGAACTCACAGCTCAGTCTATTTTATGGCCATATGTTACCACACATAGAAAAAAAATATTCATGTAAAAGTGCCCAAATTTTACTTGCAATGACCTAATATTCTAGACAGACAATCCCCTGAAAAAAAAGAAGAAAAGGTAAAAATGTTCAAATAAATCATAGAAAACTAATTGTTCTAGCACAGAATTGCTGAAAGTATACATGTTTATCCGAACTGTTTTTATACAAGTCTACAGTGAAGTAACTAACTCATATATGTACTAAATTATTACTATCCACTCTTACATTGCAGAAAATAATAGAAATTTAACCCATTGGGTAATGTTAAAAACATAACTGATTTGGTTTTAATGTAATATAATTTTCACAAGTCTATCTACACCTCAGCTGAATTTACAGTAGTAAGCTTTTAGCATAGGAACAAAACTCAAACATAATCCAGAAATCTCTAACTGCATTTAAAGCTAGTTATAAAATCATTCCTGTGCAAGTAATTTGATTTTTAAAAACATACCTAACCATTTGGATTACTTTCAGGGCAAGCTTCCATGCTCCATGTTTTGTCTAAATTTTGCTTTGAGTAAATGATGTGAATGTTGACCCTAAACATACCCTTTTAATCTTAATAGGTGAAAAATTATGGGGTAATTTCATAAAGTAGGAACTATCTAATATTGTTTCTTGGTCCCCACACAGTAATATAATATTAGGAACTATCTAATATTGTTTCTTGGTCCCCCCTTAGTGTATACATGCATACAGCATAATGGCCCTTTGTGGTTCCTACATAGTATAATGTACCCTTTGTGCACCTAAAGAGTATAATGCCCCTTTAATAGCCCCCACAGGGTATAATGATTCTCTTAAGTGCTTCCACAGACTATAATGTCACTTTAATTGTCTCCATGCAATATTTTTCCCTTTAGTGCTCCCTCATAGAGCAAAGTCCTTTATGGTCCTCTAACAGTATAATGCCCCTTTGTGAATCCATACAATATTATGCCCCTTTACTGGTTCCTGCAGAGTATAATGGTGATTACTGGTACTAGTAATCAAATGCTACCAATGGTTTATTCCAGCAGGTAACAGCAGATATGATTATACTCTCAATCCTTGATCCACCACAGGTCCACCTGTTCAGCTACAACTTGTGTCTCTGCTTCTCTCTCACACAGCCTCTTCTCCCTTCTCTTATCTTTTCCTCTTTAATTGAGCTGACTGTATGTATTAATACACCAAGATGGATTCAGCTGAGGTTTCAGAGTGAATGTCAGTTTAGGATTAAGGGCTGGTGATGAGTAAAAGACCTTTCAAGTGGAAAAAAAGGATTTTTGTCTGACATATATTACAAAGTGTATTATATTTGCTTGTATTACTGAATTAGGAAGGTTTATTTTTAGAATGTTGTGATCCTTTAAGTACTAGCTATAACTATATAACTATTCAAATTTTTTAAATGTATTCACTTACTTCAAACTGGAAACATATTAACTTGGCAGTATTATCTGCCTGTATGTCCGCTATAAAATGTGTGTCTACTGTACAAGCAATCTTTGGTCCTCATCCAATGTATTTTCTAAATTTTTCTTCGCTTTCAGTACATGATATGAATGTTCACCCTCAAGATCAGTTTTTAATCTTAAGAGGTGAAAAATTGTGGGATGACTAATTTCTTAAAAAAGCTTTTTAACTGTAGGAGCTCTAGTACTCTAGCACTGTATAAATCTCTAAATTCCCTGCATCGCCATATAGCTGAATAATAGAATGCTTTTACCACTATATTGTACTAAATAATACCACAGTAAACAGCAACCTCCCTAGTGGTAGCAGAATTTATTCAACTCTATATCTATAAAGGTGGTTTGAGGTTTATATCAGAATAAAGATCCATTAAGAATCCATCATTGTACAAAATTGGACCAAAAACCAACTTGAAAGTGGTATTAAAAAGTGGAGGTCCACTCAACAGACCTGTACCTGCTTACCTTTCCACTTGTCTGGAAATCTCCAAATATATTTTGTTTCATGTTGTGGTTTTGTTAGCATGTGGTATTGTAATGACTTGGTTTAATGAGAAAGATTACATTAAGCTTAAGGAAGGGCACTTTTGTATTTAGCATTGTTCCACTTTTATAATTGACTTGTTCAGTTCCCCAAGTTGGAGATAGAAATGAAGTATTTCATACACAGGAACTTTTTCCTCTGTACTAATGTCAGGAAGAATCAAATTGTGTTATACGCCACTGTGTCACTGCATACCTTCTGTTGTGAAATATTACCTCTATAAAAATGACATAGTTAATATTTAGTAGTGGTAAAAGATTTTGAACTTATGTTGCTCCTTCTTCAACCTTAGAAAGATGGGTAAGTACTCGCGCTTCCCAGCAGTAAGTAAATAGCTCTGGTAGACTTTGGTTACTTTACTTTAGCTATGCATTTTGAATCCACTAGTGGACACATCCTAATGCTACATGCAATTCATAGAGATTTAAAACAAAAAAAGACCGCAAGATTGGGGGTCATAGGTCACACAAATCTTAGCCATTGTACATGTAAACTGCAAACCCACACCTGAATAACACAGGCCATGAGCAGTGTTCTCTGCATCTGGAATTATTTACACCTAGTTTTTTGTTTGTTTTTTTTGGGTCTAGGAGCATATACTTAATATTTGCAGGATACATGCTTCTGCTTTTCATCCTCCTACAAGATGGCCTCCGGAAACAATGGTTTCCACAACTATTTTACTATATTATTTCAAGTTTCGAATTACCATCTATCTCCTAAATTGCAGAATGAACAGATTTCTGTATATTTTCCTAGTGTCAGCCAATATATTTAGATAACTGGATGGATAAACAGATAAATAAATGGTAAACAAACACTATTAAATAACAAGAATATAAATCATTGATACAAGAGGATGTTTTTCAAAAATTAAGGACAGTTTCTTGCATTTTTTGTTCCCTGTAGTGAATGAATTATGTTTGATGTCATCTTACATCTCCTAGTCCCTTGAGCTTTGAGCTTCATCAAAGCTTATAAATCCTATTGTCTCCAGCAGCTAACTGTTATTCTCTTGCTCTACTGATTTGTAGTGAGACAAAGGATTCTGTATAATATTTGAAAAGCTCTGTTACTTAGTAACAGATAAAATACTCCTTGCCCATGAGCAAGAGATGAGTAGTGTGATTATTATATACTCCACAGACTTGAAAGGGAAATGTATATATATGTTATTAAGTGCAACAAAGTTTAACTTGACACTTAATGTGTTAACAACTCTATGCCACTGAATGTCAACCCTGTTCTTTCAATGGCTTTTGTGTGCTTCTGTTACAAGATGCCATGCTGCACCAAGTTTGCTACATCTGTACACTGTGCACATATTTTGCAGATGTCCAGGTAAGGTAGTCTGCATTACTTGGAAAACCTTTACCATGCACAATAAAATACAGCAAAAAAATGCAGGATCCATGGAGCAGTCATATGCAAATAAACCCTTCTTTGAGGGCGATTACTTGTATGATCATAGCAAAATAGTACTAAAAATAGTGCACCTTTGCAGTGTTTTTACTTACTTCTCTTGTCTTTTTATTGTTCCTTGCCATATTTTTGAAAATGTATATGACAAAATGTCATCACCCAAAAACACGGAATCAACATCTTATCTAGAGATAGGCGAACTGACTCATAGCGAGCTAGGTTCGACCCAAACTTTCCAAATTCTTCATTTTTTTTTTTTACGAAACCGAAAAAAATAGAGATTTATCTTGGGTGCAGTAAAATGACAGCTGCATTATACTATTATATATTAAACATTCATACTCACCTTCCGTTACCTCTTTTGGGCCTCCATGAGTTGTCTCTCCTGTAGTAGCCCTGTGTTCTACACTATTTTTCAAGCTGAGACCCCACGTTGCGGAAATGCAGTTTTTTTGTTGCAGATTTTGCTGCTTTTTTTCAGCCAAAGCCAGGAGTGGTTACAAAAGGAATGGGAATTACATAGGAAATACTTATACTTCTACCTTCTTCTCAATCAATTCCTGGCTTTGGCTCAAAAAACTACAGAAAAAGCTGCTTTTCCATAGCTTTAAGCAATTTTAAGGTGTGGTCCGTAACAAACTTGTTTGATCCAAAATAAATCTTGGGCCAGAGCCACCCAGACCCAAATCAAATCTCGAGAGGTTTGCCTATCTCTAATCATATCTTAGGTTTTACGCTGAGCTGTAGAGTGCCTTTGGCTGTGACATATGCTGCGTGACCATTGATCATAGTGTTACACTGAATTCCTTGCAAGTAATGAAAGTGAATGCAGTTATACAGTGACTCACAAGTTGCAGAGACTGAGTTAGATAGTTGCAAGAAATTCAACTGTTGTGTAACTGTTATAGCAATTGCAAAAAGCAATGTAACCTCATTCACTTTCTTTCTTTGAATCGAAGGCAAAACAACACTGTGATTTTTATATGTTTATCATCTGTCATAGTCATTGTATAACGCTACTCTGGTGAGCTTTTCAGCTTACATGCCCTTAATCAAGTTCATGAGCAAAATAAAAAAAAAAAAAACATTTGTTATATAACCCAAGAATGGGTTGATACAAGACTGAATATATCCAATGAAAAGTACAATGGCAACTGCCAAATCAAGTTTCACAAAACTCTAAAATCAAGTTAATATAGTACAATGAGACAACAATACAAATATTATAAGAATACAAAGAATTATTATTATAGTAAATCATAAAATATGTTACACAGTATAGTTGTACACCACCAGAAATCAACAAAGAAATAATACATATGCAATTTCCAACCATTCATTACTGACAGTGACGGTATTATAGAGAGCCACATCTGCATAATATGCATTTACTTATGTTTATTGTTGTCATAATCACTGGACTAGATCTACAAAAAACATAAACAATACAAACCCTCAAAAACTAAGGGTATTAATCTTTTCCCGCAGCAGCCATTTTTTGTTTTTGCAATGTCTTCCAGTTAGTAAACTGCATTTACGCCATTTGTAATGGGTTTTATTTTTCTGACATTCACTGTTCAAAAATGACTTATTGTCTTTATTCTGCGGGGGAGTATAATCATGGCACTATCAAGTTTATTTAGCTTTTATTATGTTTAACACCTTTACAAAAATCTAAAACGGAAAAAAATGAAAAAAAAAAAATGAAAATGAAAATTTGAGTCACTATATTCTGAACCCCCTCCGCTATATTTCTCTATTGCTGATATTTAAAGGGGGAGCACCATTAGGATTCTAAGAGTCTCTCCAGGTGCAGGATTGTTTACATGTTGGAAACTAGGGCTGTGCCACTCTTTTTTTCTTTTTGGACATTTATCTTTTGGGTCAAGTTTCAGTTTGTATTGATACTATCTAGAGAATTGCCAGATGTTTTGATGACTTTTTATTCATTTCTTTTTGGAAGCAAAACAGTGAAATAACAATGGTTCAGCCAATTTGCTTCTTTTGCCGCTATGGTGTTCACCACATGAGATAAATATTTTTATATGTTTATAGTTCAGGTGCTTTTTTAACCCCTAGGCGACACAGGATGTATTAGTACGTCCTAGATGCAAAGGTCTTATCGCATCTCGAGCGGGTGGCTTCTGGAGCGGGTGTTAGCTGTAACTGACAATGGGGGGTGGTGATACCACCACTCACCAGTGACCCCGAGCTGCCAGATTCCACATATCTGGTTGATCCTGCTGAGATGAAAGGTAGTCAGATAGTCTGACTTCCTGTATACATTGGAATACACGTGTATTGCAGTGTATACTACTGAACCAATGATCAGAACATTGCTATTCAGGTCCCCTAGTGGGACATAAAAAATAAATGTTAAAAAAGTATAAAAAAAAATCAAGTGTGTTAAGAATGATTAAACCCCCAAAGTGCCCCTTTTCCAACATACAGGTGCATCTCATTAAATTAGAATATTTTTGAAACGTTCATTCATTTCAGTAATTCAGTAATACAATTCATAATCAGCGTCTTCCATGATTGTGTGTCCTACTAAACCATACTGAGGGACCATTTAAAGGCTTAGGAAACCTTGGCAGGTGACACACTGAATTTACAATACTGAACTTTTTTACAATATTCTAATTTTCTTAGATTTGGGCTTTCATTACCTGTAATCCATAATCAACATTTACAGAAATAAAACACTTGAAATAGAACACTCTGTGTGTAAAGAATCTAGAAAATATAGGAGGTCACTTTTTAATTTAATTACAGAAAGAAATAAACGTTTCAAAGATATTCTAATTTATTGAGATGCACCTGTAAAATGAATTATACACACATGGACAAAATTGTTGGCACCCTTTGTTTAATGAAAGAAAAAACCACAATGGTCACAGAAATAACTTGAATCTGACAAAAGTAATTTGCCAAACTATGTGTTGACAAGCCACAAAGCTCCTGGGAGAATGTCCTATGGACAGATGAGACAAAAATCGAAATTTTTGGCAAGGCACATCAGCTCTATGTTCACAGACGGAAAAATGAAGCATATCTTGAAAAGAACACTGTCCCTACTGTGAAACATGGAGGAGGCTCTGTTATGTTCTGGGCTGCTTTGCTGCATTTGGCACAGGGTGTCTTGAATCTGTTCAGGGTACAATGAAATCTCAAGACTATCAAGGGATTCTAGAGAGAAATGTGCTGCCCAGTGTCAGAAAGCTTGGTCTCAGTTGCAGGTCATGGGTCTTGCAACAGGATAATGACCCAAAACACATAGCTAAAAACACCCGAGAATGGCTAAGAGGAAGACATTGAACTATTCTGAAGTGGCCTTCTATGAGCCCTGACCTAAATCCTATTGAGCATCTTTGGAAGGAGCTGAAACATGTCGTCTGGAAAAGGCACCCTTCAAACCCGAGACAACTGGAGCAGTTTGCTCATGAGGAGTGGGCCAAAATACCTGCTGAGAGGTGCAGAAGTCTCATTGACAGTTACAGGAATCGTTTGATTGCAGTGATTGCCTCAAAAGGTTGTGCAACAAAATATTAAGTTAAGGGAACCACCATTTCTGTCCAGGCCTGTTTCATGTGTTTTCTTTTTTTAAAAATCCTGTTAAAGCATGGTTGAAAAGCAATGTCTGACTTTCATTTGTTCATTCTCATAGATTTTTTATATATTATTACTTTTGTCAGATTCAAGTTATTTCTGTGACCATTGTGGGTTTTTCTTTCATTACACGAGGGGTACCAACAATTTTGTCCACGTGAGTATACATAAAAAAACTAAAAATGAATAAAGTATACATTATATATACAGTATACATATTTGGTATCACCGCATTCGTGGCACAGGATATTAACTCAACTTTTTTAATAGATTTCAATGGCTTTTGTTGTTTTTTGTGACAAGGTATCACACTGTGAATACAAAACACAATTCTGTTACCACTAAGAGCATTACTACTAATTCCTACTGCATATAAAATACATGAAAATGAGGTTCACATTTACATTTTGATCAAACTTTATGAACCCATTTACCATCGTTTTATTACGCTTAGCATACATCACAACGTTTTCTTTCTATGGACCTGAACCTCTAAATGTAATAAGAATTACATTTGGGAGGGGGGGGTGTGCACAACCAAAATGGAGTCAATCACTACCAAACAATGTGAACAAGTAATGCATTGTGCATTTGGGGGTTGTGCGCATCACCCATCTGCATTTCTTGTTCACCTTGTGCCTGCATTCATTGTTCACATTATATATCAGTTCTGACCATCTTGGTGTGTTTGTTGCATTGTGCAAAGCTCCTTATTTAGAGACTTCTTATTTCATTCATGTTTCTCGAATATTCAATGGAAATTTTTCCTCTTGAACCTAAGTAAATCAGAATAATCCGAGTTATCTTATTTTGTATTTAAATTATGAACTCATGTATTTTAACTTTGATCTGTTACTCGGTCTTTGCATACTTATGATATTGCTGTTGGCTGAAACTAATGGACTAATGTTGTGTACAATTTTTTTCTGATGTTCAATTGCTCACAAGAGTATATTAAAATTATACAGTATTACAAAACCTTGTAGAATGCCACCATTTCTGACAATTTAAGGTAATAGGTCACTAAACAAAACAAAAGGGGGAATTTAGACAGCTAAAACTACATGCTAGACATACCATACAACTATGTACTGGTGTTATTGCACCAATCTCCATTATTAAATGACCATGCAGCTATGATTGTTGTAAAGCATGGACATTATTAAGTTTTTTGACATTTTTTGCAATATTGAACAAGAACAAGTTTACTGTTTTTCAGGTTTATGAACCATTCCCATGTGTTATAAAACAGGAGTAAGTGTATGCAATGGTGGCAACAATATCTCATCACAAATATCTCAAATATCTATACATTTTATACATTATCTATCTGAAAAAAATTAGTAACAAGGTAAACTATCTATATTGTACCAAATGTCATGTGTAACAATTTTAACATTATGTCAAAATGCCCTTTTCATTGCCTTCTTCTGTGTCCATAATTCATAAACATGCCAATTTTGTCCTCCCCTGATTCTTCTCATTTTCTTGGTCACTGACTGCCATTTTGCTGGGTGCTGCGCAATGGGGGGGAAGAGGAGTGGTCTCATAATACCCATTCTTCAGAATGGTCATGTCCATCTCCAATTAATGCAATGAATGTCAATAATTGGAATACCTAATTAAGTAACTTTGATGTAAAAAGTAGAAATAATATTAAAGCTAATAATCAAGCATATCACCTTTAAGCATGAATTAACCTAGTAGAGTGTACCTCTTTGAGACAATCACAAAAAATTGCATGAAAGTGGTCTTCTAGAGAGGTGGTCTTCTCAAAGAAGATAGATAGTATGGTAGATAGTATGGAAAACTGAAAATCTGTCACAGAAAATGTGATCTGTTTAAGGGGGCTCTTCTCAAAGAGATGGTCTTTTGTAAAGGTTTTACTGTATAAGGTATTTAACCCCTTCATGCTGCAGCCATTTTTCGATTTTCATTTTTGAGTCACTGCCTCCAAAAGCCATACCATTTATTATTTTTCCATTCACAAAGCCTTCATTTTTGCGGGATAAATTGTTCTTCATAATGGTACCATTTAATATACTGTATGAAGTACTGGAAAGCTGGAAAAAAAAATCAGAATGGGGTGGAATTAAAGAAAAATTGGCTCCGCTGTTACGGTGTTTACTGTGCAGCCAAAATAACATGTCACCTAGATTGGGTGGGCATGATTCCATTGATACCAAACTTATATATACTTATATTGTTTTTTTTTTTTACGTTTTAAACCCTTAGAAAATTTCCTGGAGTTGCCATATTGTGACACCCGTAACTTTTTTATATTTCTGTGTATGGAGTTGGGGCCAGATATACTTTTTAGTTATACCATTTAGGGGGATGTCTATTGCTTTAATCACTTTTTTTTCACATTTTTTATGAAAGTCGAAACAACGGAAAAAAACGACCATACAGCTATTTTTCACGCTACAAGTTCATGGGAAAAATAAGTTTGTAGACCGGGCATTTTCAGACACAGCAATACCTAATGTGTAAAGTTTATTTAAGCACGTTAATATATGTTCTAGGGAAAGGGAGTGATTATAATTTTTAATTCTTTATTTTTGTAATATTTTTTTACTTTTTTTTTTTCTGTAATTTTTAGACCCCCTAGGGGTCTTGAACCCAAGGGAGTCTGATCACTAATAAAATCATTGCACTGTATTGTAAAATAGCACTGCTTCTATTACATGCTGCATAGAGGAGCTTTCAATAGGCTCCCGGCTGGCACTGTAATGTGTCGCCAGCCCCTGGATCTCTTGCACTGCTGCGAAAATGGTCTCTTTGACCAAGGTGTCATGGGGGGGTTAATGCCCATGATGAGTGTGAGCACTGATTGCAGGCATTGCTACAGGGTATCCGCTGTATAATGCAGGGGGGACCCAGCAGCTATGGCGGCTGCTCAGCTTCTGAGTGGCTTCCATATTTAAATGCCTGATATTCACTGTACTATTACAGCACATGTCAGGAAAGGATTAAACATAGTCTGTCATCAGTAAACTTACCGTAATATCAAACCAACCACAGTGTATTGTAGGGGACATTATACTGAGCACCATCATACCTTCAGAAAGTCCAATAGATGCAATATTTCCTTGAAAAAGCTCTTTTTAGCAATATGCAAATGAGGCTCAAGTGCAGTAGGTGTGCCAGAGCCTCTAAGAACTCTCTATTCAGGTTTGAAAATCTGAGGCTTTGGCACAACCCACTGCATGTGAGCCTCATCTGCATATCTCTAAAAATGGCATTTTCAAAAAAATTCTCCATCTATTGAACAATCTAAAGATATGATGGTGCTCAGCATAATGTCCACTACAATGGCTGGTGTGATTATTGAGTTTTCTGGTGAGAGACTCCATTTAATGATATTGTTAACACACTATCAAACCTTCCATTTGAACAAAAGGCCATGGTCTGGTTATAGTGAAACAATGAGTTAGCAGATTTTAGCAAATGTAACTAGTAGAGAAAAAGATCTTATTTATTCTTACTCAATGGCATTAAATCTTACTCATTTTATACTTTAATGTAAAATATTATATTTTGCTAATAGAAAATGTACTTGTGAATGATATAATGCTATAGTATATATACTTCACTTGATATAGTGGCCACAAATGTATCTGAATATTTTTGTGCATGTCAATCAGGGCAAGAATATTTAATAAAGTATAGTATAGTTTAACAGTAATAGTGCAGTAATTTAATGTTGCAGAATCTGTGATATTTGGATTACCCAAACAATATTGGATCTTAGACTGACTAATATATAAAACAGATCTTCACAGGATTATTCTTGAAATTACACATTTTCATAATATGAAATGACATTAATAATCTAAAATGAAGAAAATCTACCACATTTGAAGCTGACCTTTGCCTCTTCCAGCATGAATACAGTACATTTGTCTATTATAGCATGTTTTATGCATACTGTTCATATTGTACAATGTACTATTTTTAGTAAGAAGTATGAAAGTGATATTATTCTGCTAACATCGATAATGATTTTAAAGAGAATAGAAATGCAGCTCTAAATACTTAAGGTGCTTATCTTAATAAGAAAACCCCTGCTCATATGCCCTCTCAAGAAATCCCGATATGAGTCAGAGTGAAAAGTTGCAAACAATGGATTTCACAATAGTAGCTGCATGTTGTCGTGGGAGGAGATGTCTGCAGCTGGACAAGTCTGATAAGTTGATTGTAATTATGTTATAACGTATAGTTTTTATTCTAAAACTTTGTTATGGAAAAGATTTCCTTAATTTGTTCTCTTATCTGCAGCAAGATTTTTAAATTTTTAGAGAGATATTTGAGTTCATGTTCAAGAACTATATATAATGAAACATCTTTGAGACTACCAGCCAAAATTGCATAAACTATTCCTCTGCCGACTTTCTGCTTCAATTATACTTATAAATAAATTGTTGGCGTTTCCATAGGATAAAATGGCGATTTTTGACGGTTTTGCATTTCCTCTAGAATCCTATCCACTTTGCAGGGACTGTAAAATGCCGCGGTTTACGCCATGTTGAGCCCCAGCCTAAAATGGTCTTCTAGGGGAGTGGTCATCTCAAAGAAGTTGGTTAATATGGAAAACTGAAAATCTGTTGCAGAAAATGAAGTCTGGGTAAGGGGATGGTGTTCTCAAAGAGGTGGTCTTTTGGAGAGCTTTCATTGTATGAGGCCTTTTAGAGTTACTCAGGGTCAGTATTACTTTTGTATTCTGTATGGTATGTAAGGAAGAATATTAAAACTTTTTTATATGCACACATATTTATACAAAATTCAAAAGGAAAACTCCATGAAACAATTTTTTTTTTAATTTTTTTGTTCACTTGTTTAAGAAGATTACAAAACACAGTAGTGACAAAATATAAAATGTTTAAGATTACCAAAAAAGTAATAAAAATTTGTAAAAATTACATGTATAGTTAGTTTAACATTGTGAGAATAATTTTTAACATTGTTAACTTTGTTCGTTTTAGATAACAATAAACGGTTACACATTGTGTAATTTTTCAGTAATGGGGCAGTTTGTAACTTGCTATGACATCACTAGTTTTTTTATTACTCAATTCAAACTATTCCTCGCCAGTCCCCGCAGGTGAACCTGCTAGTCTTTCACACTCTTTCTGATTTGTCAAATGATCTAAATAGTAGTTTAGATATCATTCCTGCTAGTATGGAAAATTCATACAAATTGAAAATTTGAACATAATGTAGTCATCATACATATCAAAAATAATGAGCTTCTGAAGACTCATCAAAACGGACATCAGTATTAGCAGTCAATACAAAATGTATCATATAGCTCATTAACCAATATTTAACAGGTAATACCAATGTCCATATCTCATAAATCACCAAGGTATTGTGCTCCTCAGATGACAGGAGGCAACAAATAATGAAAAACACTTGCTACAGTACAGACCAAAAGTTTGGACACACCTTCTCATTCCAAGAATTTTCTGTATTTTCATGACTATAAAAATTGTAGATTCACACTGAAGGCATCAAAACTATGAATTAACACATGTGGAATTATATACTTAACAAAAAAGTGTGAAACAACTGAAAATATGTCTTATATTCTAGGTTCTTCAAAGTAGCCACCTTTTGCTTTGATTACTGCTTTGCACACTCTTGGCATTCTCTTGATGAGCTTCAAGAGGTAGTCACCTGAAATGGTCTTCCAACAGTCTTGAAGGAGTTCCCAGAGATGCTTAGCACTTGTTGGCCCTTTTGCCTTCACTCTGCGGTCCAGCTCATCCCAAACCATCTCGATTGGGTTCAGGTCTGGTGACTGTGGAGGCCAGGTCATCTGGCGTAGCACCCCATCACTCTCCTTCTTGGTCAAATAGCCCTTACACAGTCTGGAGGTGTATTTGGGGTCATTGTCCTGTTGAAAAATAAATGATGGTCCAAATAAACGCAAACCGGATGGAATAGCATGCCGCTGCAAGATGCTGTGGTAACCATGCTGGTTCAGTATTCCTTCAATTTTGAATAAATCCCCAACAGTGTCACCAGCAAAGCACCCCCACACCATCACACCTCCTCCTCCATGCTTCACGGTGGGAACCAGGCATGTAGAGTCCATTCGTTCACCTTTTCTGCGTCGCACAAAGACACGGTGGTTGGAATCAAAGATCTCAAATTTTGACTCATCAGACCAAAGCTCAGATTTCCACAGGTCTAATGTTCATTCCTTGTGTTCTTCTTCTGCTTGTTGCCTGTCCTTAGCAGTGGTTTCCTAGCAGCTATTTTACCATGAAGGCCTGCTGCACACAGTCTCCTCTTAACAGTTATTGTAGAGATGTGTCTGCTGCTAGAACTCTGTGTGGCATTGACCTGGTCTCTAATCTGAGCTGCTGTTAACCTGCGATTTCTGAGGCTGGTGACTCGGATGAACTTATCCTCCGCAGCAGAGGTGACTCTTGGTCTTCCTTTCCTGGGGCGGTCCTCATGTGAGCCAGTTTCTTTGTAGCACTTGATGGTTTTGGCCACTGCACTTGGGGACACTTTCAAAGTTTTCCCAATTTTTTGGACTGACTGACCTTCATTTCTTAAAGTAATGATGGCCACTCGTTTTTCTTTACTTAGCTGCTTTTTTCTTGCCATAATACAAATTCTAACACTCCATTCAGTAGGACTATCAGCTGTGTATCCACCTGACTTCTGAACAACACAACTGATGGTCCCAACCCCATTTATAAGGCAAGAAATCCCACTTATTAAACCTGACAGGGCACACCTGTGAAGTGAAAACCATTTCAGGTGACTACCTCTTGAAGCTCATCAAGAGAATGCCAAGAGTGTGCAAAGCAGTAATCAAAGCAAAAGGTGGCTAATTTGAAGAACCTAGAATATAAGACATATTTTCAGTTGTTTCACACTTTTTTGTTAAGTATATAATTCCACATGTGTTAATTCATAGTTTTGATGCCTTCAGTGTGAATCTACAATTTTTATAGTCATTAAAATACAGAAAACTCTTGGAATGAGAAGGTGTGTCCAAACTTTTGGTCTGTACTGTACATCTAGAGCTTTAAATAACAAACTACATTCATTGACAAAAGAAAATAAAAAATAAAG
This sequence comes from Leptodactylus fallax, assembly GCA_947044405.1. Taxonomy (NCBI): domain Eukaryota; kingdom Metazoa; phylum Chordata; class Amphibia; order Anura; family Leptodactylidae; genus Leptodactylus; species Leptodactylus fallax. The sequence goes on from CAMRHE010000020.1 coordinate 8,163,520, forward strand.
CATCCAGAATAAGTTATTGAAATAGATTAAACTTTATACCTGTGAATATAATGAGATATATGATTACAACATTAAAGTGAAAGAATAAGTTCATTGGTAGAGATGGGCGAACACATTAGACACGAACCAGGTTCGACCTAAATATTCCAAATTGTTCCATTTTTAACAAAACCGAATAAATGGTGATTTATCTCAGATGAACTAAAATGACCTCTGCCACATGTATTGCACAGTAAAAATACAGAAGGGACACATGTCTTATGAGTAACTGGGATGTTCTGGTGCCATCTGTAAAATGATGCGGTTTTTGCCACGGCATTTCCTCCACGGCCAAATCACAGCGTTTTTGCAATGTGGGGCCCCAGGCCTAAATCTGATTTGCAAGTCAGCAGTTTGATGTATCCACAGATTATATTGACTAACAAAGTCCTGTTAGTGAAAAATCTTTTCTTAGGCTGAGGCCCCACGTTGTGGAAACGCAGCTTTTTTTCTTGCAGATTTTGTTGCGGTTTTTTGAGCCAAAGCCAAAAATGGCTACAAATGGACTGGGAAATATCGAGGAAGCTTTTTATACTTCTCCTCAATACACTCTTGGCTTTGGCTCAAAAAAAAAACACAACAAAATCTGCAACAAAAAAAGCTGCGTTTCCGCAACGTGGGGCTTTAGCCTTAAGTTTTTTTTTTTGGGGCAACAGTTTATATTTTTTTCATTAAATACAGCAAAACACTGATTCTGCCTTTTGTATTCTGAAAAAAATCTCTGGTGTTCAAGGGGTTTTTGTGCTCACCCAATAAACAATATGGCAGAGCCTGCAAATCTGAAAAAAAAATCTCAATTTCTTATGCGTTTTATTTTGCTTACCTAAAAATAGTCTCGATGCCTGCGCTAATTTGAAAAATTCTCCATTATTTAAGTGGGGCTGTGCTGCTACTCATGCTGCCACAGCTACCATCACTGCCACCACTCAGCTAGATATGTCCTGCGACCTGCTCAATCATATTATTCCATGCCGTACTGCTACTCTTGGTCCATCACATTCCACTATACAACACAGTGTTGGCATCAAAAAACAAAATAATTTTGTCTCTAAGACCTTTCTCGAGCTGCATCGGTGCTCTGGAATGCTTTACCCAAGACAATCAGATTAATCCCCAAATACAGCAGCTTCAAAACTGCCCTAAAATCACATCTGTATGGTCAGGCTTATCACGTGCCCTGATCACAGTGTAGTGTGTGGAGGTGCAGAACAATAACACCTTTTATCCTTCCTCCTCTGTTCCTCAGATCCTGTCCTCTCCATCTAGAAGTTACACTGCACTTCTTGCACTTAGTATCTGTTTATTCACAGATACTAGCTGGTGGCAGGTTCATACAACTTAAGTTACACAACCTTTTCTATTAAAAGATGGCTGGACCATGGTAGCAAACAAGCCCTCTGACCTCTTGTGTCCCACTATCTCCTCATAGAATGTAAGCTCTTGCGAGCAGGGCCCTCACTCCTATTGTTTGATATGTTTATTTCTTTGTCACATTGTAATGTCTCACATTGTCTGTTCATGTGTCCTCTGATTTGTAAAGTACTATGGAATATGTTGGCGCTATATAAATAAAGTTATTATTAGTATTACTATTATTATTATCACATCTGCTCTCAGAAAAGGATAATTTTTGCTGGCCTATTTTTTGAAAAGCCAATTCTTCATTATTTTTAAACCAGGCACACGTTCACAAATAAGTCTAAAACTAATCTTGGGAGGCTCGGCTATCTCTATTTATTGGGGAAAAATTAACAATCGAATGGAGGCTCTAGTACAGTGGTTCTCAAGGCACGGTTCCTCTGGGGATATGACCCGCTATTCCCAGGGGTATGTGCTACGGTGAGATCCCCCTGCCCCTTCCCATAATGGTACTTTGTGAGGTTTGCCACCCATGAACTACTATTATACTCTGGGGTCTCTTCAGATCTTCAGAGTATAATTAGTGGAGACCCAGGAGAGTTGAGCAAACATAACAAATAGTGTTATTCACGTTTCCTGTACTCCAGCACTGCTCTCTGTGCTCTCCTGGATTTCAGAGTTCATGTCAGGGACCGCTGAGGCCTGGGATTTGGCCTCAGTGTTCATGTGGGTCATGTGGTTTAATGATGCTATGCATCATTATTAATAATAATTATTCAAACAGAAAGGCTGCAACTACCCCCCACATGTGGCAGCACATACACACAAATGGGACAGTTAGCATATTACTTTGAGCTAATTTATCATAAAATCATGTTGTTTTTAGAAAAGCTGCTTAAATTGTGGTACATGTATTTTAAAGCATCCAGCAAAATAACAGGTAAAGGAGGGACACATTTGTATACACAAAAATAGTATGCTGCCCAGTACTGATGTGTTTTTCCCAACCTTTCCTCTTGGCTGGACAAGTCTAGGTTCTATGTCTTGGGGTGAGCAGCTATTCAAAAGGACACAATTTTGCCATACCCTATCACAATATAATATGTTATATGTAAATTTCAACCTGTCAAGGGTCTTGCTAACATGTGAGATATTGTTTTGAATTGGTTTCATGATAAATTGTTTCTTTACCAAATTCAAGCTAAGTTAAGTGGACACATTGGTATATGATTTTTTTTATGAAGACTTTTACAACTATACTGTATAATTATACACAGAGCATAACTGGGCCCCATAGCAAACTTTTGACTTGAACCCCCACACAGCATTGCACCGTCTTTCCTGGCACCCACCTTTTTGGCCCCTACATGATAAAACATTCCCTTTGCTGGCACCATACCCCATTCACATACAGTATTATATACCTTAACCAAGTATACTACCCCATAGTGGACCCTCAACAAAATATAGTGGCCTACATACAATATAATGCTCCACAGTGGCCCCTTCACACAATGTAATGTCCTATAGTGGCCCCTCCACACAGTATAATGTCCCAAAGTGGCCATCATATAAAACAATGTCTGATAGTGGCCCCTCCACACAAAATAATGCCCCATAGTGGGCTACATACAGTATAATATCTCACAGTAACCCTTCCACACAGCATAGTACCCCATGGTGGCCCCTCAACACTGTATGTAACGTCTCACAGTGATCCCTATGGTGTTCGTTACAAATATTGCAAATATTTTGGGGTTCACCATCCATTATCCATCCAAAATTTTGGGGTTCACCATCCACGAATAATTATTATTATTATACTCTGCTGTCATTATGCGTCATGACTCCATCATGACCCACATGACATCATTGAGGCCCGAATACCAACGCCAGAACCCAGGAGAAGTGAATAACATTGTTATTTTTTATGTTTGATCATCTTCCCTGGGCATCCACTGAAGAGACCCCAGAATATAACAATAGCAGTTCCATTTCAGATGTGCGTGTTCTGAACAAAACCACCAGATGAACCTAGCAAGAAGAATCCTGTGAGGTTCATTCTACTTACTGATTTCCGTTCCTGCCCATGGCTGCCTCCGCTTCTTCAGGCTTGGGTTCCATATCAGCCACTACGGCTGTTATGGCAAAAGTTCTTCCACTGAATATACATGTTCTGTGTATGCATACATAATTACAGAATACAGTGTGAACATAGCCTTAAACAGCTTTTCAGCAAACAGTAGTTCAGTTGACAGCTATACTGAGTCTTGACTTTCCCATGCAATGGGGAAAGCGGAGTAGGCTGTTGCCAGACAACTTTGGTCATTGCTTATTTTCCATGAGAACAAAAGGATCAGATGTTAAATTCAGTATGTCAAATCCCCAATATCATCACTGGGCTAGAGTCAGGAAGCATCCATATACATAAGATATTGGGCCGGTCTTGCTAAATTCAGCAGGTTCACTGACTTTTATCTGTCCACCCTAAATTTACTGTAGTTCGAGTATGATTAAGGACTCAAATTTCTTATGAAACAATTTCAATCGAATATTGCAGAATGCTAACAAAACCTTTTAAATTCTGCAGTTCACAACACAGCATCTCCAGCCAAGAGGAACCTTAGGGAAGGACATATCTGTAATATGTCTCTCCTTTTAATGTATTGACCTCCAGGAAGAATATTATGATTCAACATTAATTCATGTATTGTTTCTAAAATTATGTATGAAGCACATTTACTCCAAATTCGTATTTGCTTCACTTTAAATATTTTTTTTCTTATAAAATGCAACAGTCAAAGTCAATAGTTAATTCCTAAGAAATATATGTGATAAAAAATAAGAAAATAAATCTGTTTCACTTCCCTTCTGGTCTACTTAATATGCAGTGTTGGTGATAACTCCGGTAATTGTGAATATGTTCATTGGTACTGAGTAACTTGGTATGATTTTCCTACAGTTCTGTAAACTATAGGCAATTACCTTAACTTAACAGCTGTCCGCCCTTTTGAGACAGACTTTGTTAGATGACAATTCAAAGCTACTTTACCACAATAATTATCCCAACACTGAATGCAAGAAGAGTGTCATAGAGCTGAAGGGTGTTTTCTCAGTACTATATCTTGATGTCAGTCTTCACCAACATCATCTGCTGCCTGTTGGCAAGACTGACACTCCCTGAGTTATCCTATTTTATTTTTTAGATTATTGTGACAGGAAATAAATTTATAGCTAGCTTTACCATTCGATTTGTATTTAGCGGCAAATTAGAATTAGCAATGTACTGTTACATTACATAAAATGCATTCAGTAATGACAGCATGCTGAGAGATTCGTAATTATCATGCCAGAGTTACATAAAGAAATATAGGTCTAGAACACAACATACGGCCTACTAGTTAACTCGAGAATAATCTTTCATGGAAATCATTTACCATTTAATACAAGACACTGTAATTGATTTTCTGCGACAGAACGGTATTGAAAATTAGATTTCTTATCAAGAAATTGATGTCCGGTGTAACCAAATGGTCTGTTAAGGTGCCTTTAATAAATGCAACATACTATTTAGTATAAGGTTATAATATTTTATTTGCAAGCATCTGTCGCGAGATGTTTATCCTGCAGTATATGTGTCTATGTGTGGCCGCTCAATAGTTATATTGTGAACTGAAGACTGTCAATGGATTTGCTAGTATGTTGCAATATTATATTGATTTGGTTTTATGAGAAATTGGAGCCCTTAACTGTGGAATCTATGGGCAGATCATAATATTACTAGATTAATTGAAAAATTGAGGTCAGTAAAAAGACCAGGATGTGCCAAGATTGATAATGAAATTGACTCATAACTTGGTCAGACTAACAACAAATCAAGGAAAGGTTCATACTTTAGGTCTATGAATGAGGCAAAACAATTCAAGGAAAATGTAGAAAACTGATCAAAGCAACTGCATAGCAAATACAGGTTCTATTAAAAAAAAAAAAAAAGTTTTACTACTAAAGAATTTACTATTGGCTGTATAGGAAATCATAATTTCTTTTTTTGATTATTTTGTTATTCCATAAGTAGTTATGGTAATGGGAGCCATTATTGTATAAGTGACAACAGAAAGTGCTGCCGTATCACTTGTCACTCTTGAATTAGCTTTTGGAAATTGATAGTAAAGCTGTCATTCTGTCATTAAGTGTTCTTGCTGACAAACTGAAAAAAACCTCAGTAGTCAAAAATTGCTGACTTAAAAAAGGATCAAAATAAATGAACATACATTGTACATTCACAGTCAAAATAGTTAATGTCTTCTAAACTTTTTATTTACAAGGAAAGAATTTGGAAGGGAAGTTCAAATTTTTTATCTATCTATCTATCTATCTATCTATCTATTTTTTTCCCTGATACATCATAGATACATGCAATCACTTATATGATGGGCCACTTTAACCATAGGACCAATAGTGCATCCTCACCGGAACCTATGGTAGCACGGGCCCCTCAATAGTTCCACATTCCTGCTCTTCCGGGTGGTAGGCAGTGACTTCAACTCTATCTAACAGGGTTAGGTGAGTATACTTTATCTTGCTTTTGTTTTTTGTTTTTTGTTTCTTTTTGTAACATTGGTGGTTGAGGGGGAAGAGGAAATTAAATTATGTGCGGGGGGGGGGGGCACTAACAAAAAGTTTGAACAGGGCCCCCTAATGTATTGAAATGGTGCTGGGAGGAAACCCATGCAAAGACATGGAGAACATACAAAATTCTTGCAGATGTTGTCCTTGGCAGGATCTGAACCCAGGACTCCAGTACTGCAAGGCTGTAGTGCTAACCACTGAGCCACCGTGCCGCCCATTCTTTGAATGGATCATCAATATTAGATCAATAGGGTTCTGGCACCGAGAAATCCCATAGATTGGCTGGTTGATGATGCCGTAGTGTTCAGCTGAGCATTGTAGCCCCTTTACTTACTACCAAGCACAACACTGTACATAGCATAGCGGATGTAGCAGTCATGTGTGTTGCAGCTTTGGTCTGTTCAATTAAATGGGACTGATCTGCTTTTGTACCATGTGACCAATGAATATGACGAAATTGGCACAGGGAAGAGGCCACAGTGCTCATGAGTGTGGTCATGAGTGTGGACCTCAAGCAATCACATAATGATGTCCTAAGGATAGTTCATCATCAATACTGTATGTAGTTCCTGGAAAACTCCTTTAAATGTGTTTGGTACAATAATGTAATTTTAGAACATTAGTCATTTTCTAGTGTCAGAAATCATTAAGCCATGCATTAAGCTATCTGCCTTTTGTACTGGAAAGTAGTGGCAGTAGGCACGCATTCTGGCACAATAATGGACCACAAATGCACAGGCCAAAGGCTAATTCAGAAACAGCACTTGTTTTAGTGCCCATCATTGGCAACATGAGACAAAGTTTAGTTTAGTTTTTTTTTTTTTTTTACTTTTATCCTGTTTATACAATGATAATGGCAAAATTTAGTATACAATTGAAAGTGTGTGTGCATATGTTCTGTATGTATGGAAGAGTTGGTCCTAAAAAGTTGTCATATTTCAATAATGTAAAGGATTTTTACTACTATCATATGGGATTTTCAGTTATAAATATGAAATTTTACACTCCTTATTCTGTTGTTGTTTCCAACTTAAGATCTGAATGTGGCTGAATTCTTTGAGGTTGTTAAGTGTTTTACTCGGACATGATTTGTGAAGGACCCAAACCCATCTTATACAGTACCTTGATGCAGGCAGGCTGAAGCATATTTAACAGATAAACTCAATTAGGGTAATAGCTTTCACCTTGCCTTACGCGGTCATTCAATTTCAAGGAAGTTACTGGCATGCCTAATGTTCTGGACATATTGCCTAATAGCAAATGCAATATTAAGAGGACCTTGATGTGCTGTGTTCAGATCTACTTACAATTCCACCTATATAAAGGAGTTTGAAAAGACTGCACAGCTTAACCAAACGTGGATGAAATAGACCAGTTATTCATTAAGGAGATATAAATTATTTTAAGGTGAGAAATAGTAGAGTGATTATGGTTTTTTTAAAAAATTTTTTTATTTTTTACCACCAATATTCCTATACATTTATATATTGTACATATTCTATATTAATTTACTAATAATTATTTCTATATGTAATTACCAAATGATAAAATAAATCATTAAATGGAATTTCTCATATTTTTGATTTTACTTTCAGTAATTTGATATAATCCATACAAGAGAAAAAATATATTTATTTATTTATTTATTGAAGTGCTGTAGCTATTATTATTATTATTTATTTTATTTTTTTGAAGTCCTGGGAATGGCCATTTTGGCGACACACTTCCTTTCTTAATAATCTTAATAATCTCTATAGTCTGTGCTGCTGTGTGTACATTAATTGATAGAGAAATGTCATAGAATATTATAGTCCCCAGGAAGTGATGAAGTACATCCGTTTGTGAAAAAAGTAATAGTAGGGAATATGCATACAGTGTTGCTAGCCCGTCATATATGTATCATAGCAGTCAAATAGAACTGGCATACATTCTCATTTTGATGATAATGAGATAATTCTCTTGATGTTGTCCTTCTAAACACACAAATGTGACCATTAAAGTGTAACTCCCATTTTATTTTATATTTTTTGCTATCGTGTCGTGGGTTGCTTGGTGAACTTTTTTGTAACATAATTAACCTATCTAACTTCCTTCTAATAGAAACCAGGCTCTAAAATTCTCCATAGCAACCCTCTAACTGAGAAGTTTCCATTTTCCAAAGGGGGAATGGTCAATTCAAAGGGTTGTATCTCCAGTTTTATACAACCTAGAAAAATGGTTCTCATCTTTCATATGCTACCAAGATCATAAACAGTATTAGCTAAAAAGCAACTTGAGATATCACTAGTTAAAAGCATAATTGTCCATTGCCAATAGGGTTTAAGGTCTGGGCCCCACGTTGTGAAAACACAGTTTTTGGCTGTTGCAGAAATGCCACGGCAAAAAATGCTGAATTTTACAGTACCTGCAAAGTGGATGGGATCCTGGTTAATCCCGTCCATGCATTACAGAAAAATATCCTGCTACGATTTCAAAAACTATTGCATTTTTGTAAATTGCAGCATGTTAATTATGCCTACGGAAATGCTGGCTTTTTCCCTATAGGTATAATAGAGCCAGAAAGTCCACATAGGAAAACTCTGTGGACTTTCTGTGAAAAGAGTTGTGGAAAAAAAAATGTAATGCATTTCCACCGTGGTCTTTTCCGCAGAGCTTTTTCGCTGTGGTTTACTACATGGAGCAGCGGAAAAGGTGTGTGTTCAAAAAACCCTTGCGTTTTTGAAAATTGCAGCATGCCAATTATACCTACAGAAAGACTGGCGTGAAAAACACTATAAACATTATACGAAAGACACACAGTGCAAAACAAATGTTGAGAGTTGCCAAAGAATTGTATACATAGAACCAAAAACCACATTGGTCCCATGCAACGTATATAAAAAAAAAATCTGCACTGGACTTGCAGTTTATATTTTCATATTCCATGTAGCAGAAAAAAAGATTACGTATACCAAACTGACAGAAGCCAAAAGCAAACTTTTTATGGCCTTCATCTGGTGAATGGAGTCCAATGCATACTGTTTGTGCTTAGAACATTTGGTGTCAATGGAAAATGGTCGCAGAAAATGCAGTCTGAATTCAGCATACGTTGCAGAAAACTGGAAGAGTAAGCTAATTATATGTTATATGACTACTCCAGTGGCCATTATGAAAACTGGAATATTGAGGTGACTTTAATGTGAATAGCAGCATAAAAATTAAAACATGAATATATAAACAAAATGAGGACCATGTTCGCGTTTTTACAAGAAATGTGTAGTGTTGAAGTGAGGATGCAGGTCACCTGGAATAAGTCCACTATGCAATAATGACTTTTATGGATCAGAACTCTTTATTCCATGCTTCCTCCAAGAATCTCTGTCTAGCATCTGCCCCTCCTAGCTCAGCTCCTCCTCCCTTACTACCTTACTGTTGCTAGGCAGACAAAGCAAAATGAGTAAGCAGCAAAGAACATACAGAATATACTTATAACAACATCACAAAACACACTTCAAGCATAAAAAGTTCCCCATTGTTCCCCAAGAATTATTCACACTTTGGTTTCATAACTACCATCAATACTCTCTATTGCCTCTAAAAGTGTCTCAATAGCACTTCACAAGTCACTACCCTTTACACATACAATGTAGATAGTGAGGACTGAATTCTTGTAATAGAGGCAACTTTAGTATCACCCTGTATCCCGCTTTAGACTCAACACCGAAAATGCTCAATCTACAAACTTATAGAAATATTTCTTACCTGAAAGCAACAGTTAGAAAAACAAAAAAAAGTTTACTTAAGAGGGGTTTGCATGGATTTGCCACATGCGTTATTTGAAATACACATATTTATTTTATTCAACTTTAGAAAAAGCCTTTACTTTTTCTTGTGTAATAAGCAGCAAAAAAACAAAATGACAAACAGCTCTATATTTCACTGTAGCTTAAAGTATTAAGCACATTTCAGTAGAATCAAATAACTGCATAGAAGCATTTAAATCTTTGTGACAACATTGATAAATGTTTATACATAAACACCAATATTTAGCTGTGACTAGAACCTAAACTCTACCACCTACATATTGTTTGCATAAAAAATTAGTATACAGGAAAGTTACATGTTTAATTAGTCTGGAAATTAGTCTGATAAACCATAGAATATTTACCGTGGAAAAGACAGCATATTTCAATGTACAACTAGAACAAAAGAATCTTTGTTCAACAATATATTAACTTTGCAATTCACAGAAATATTCGGTGACCAAAGTCAAATTAAAATATAACTTTTAGTAGGAAATAGGCTAAAATAGCATATATATATATATATATATATATATATATATATATATAATGCTAATTGAGTAGAAAGCAGTAGAAAGTCAGATAAAGACACACATGACTAGTACACTAGATTCCACAAAATAATCAAGTAATCTCATTGGGAAGCTGTGTGCACAGAGTGTGTGAATAATATCAACACAGTGGTGTAGTAAATAGATCACATATACACACGTGGACAAAATTGTTGGTACCCCTCGTTTAATGAAAGAAAACCACACAATGGTCACAGAAATAACTTGAATCTGACAAAAGTAATAATATATAAAAGTTCTATGAAAATGAACAAATGAAAGTCAGACTTTGCTTTTCAACCATGCTTCAACAGAATTTTTTAAAAAAGAAAACTCATGAAACAGGCCTGTACAGAAATGATGGTTCCCTTAACTTAATATTTTGTTGCACAACCTTTTGAGGCAATCACTGCAATCAAACGATTCCTGTAACTGTCAATGAGACTTCTGCACCTCTCAACAGGTATTTTCACCCACTCCTCATGAGCAAAATGTTCCAATTGTCTCTGGTTTTAAGGGTGCCTTTTCCAGACGGCATGTTTCAGCTCCTTCCAAAGATGCTCAATAGGATTTAGGTCAGGGCTCATAGAAGGCCACTTCAGAATAGTCCAATGTTTTCCTCTTAGCCATTCTTGGGTGTTTTTAGCTGTGTGTTTTTGCTCATTATTCTGTTGCAAGACCCATGACCTGCGATTGAGACCAAGCTTTCTGACACTGGGTAGCACATTTCTCTCTAGAATCCCTTGATAGTCTTGAGATTTCATTGTACCCTGCACAGATTCAAGACACCCTGTGCCAGATGCAGCAAAGCAGCCCCAGAACATAACAGAGCCTCCTCCATGTTTCACAGTAGGGACAGTGTTCTTTTCAAGTTATGCTTCATTTTTCCATCTGTGAACATAGAGCTGATGTGCCTTGCCAAAAATTTTGATTTTTGTCTCATCCGTCCATAGGACATTCTCCCAGAAGCTTTGTGGCTTGTCAACACGTAGTTTGGCAAATTACTTTTGTCAGATTCAAGTTATTTCTGTGACCATTGTGGGTTTTTCTTTCATTAAACGAGGGGTACCAACAATTTTGTCCACGTGTGTATTAGAAGAGCCCTATTACAAATCGATCCGTGGGTAATTAATCCACTAGATCGAAAACACATAGGTTCACTCAAAAATAAATGTATATGAGAGACCCTATTATGACTCCAAACCCCATAAATCAGGATTAGATCAGAGGCAGTTGAAAGGTGTAAATTACACAGGGAATCATGCCAAACAATAGCAGTCTCTTACCCCCCCCCCCCCAACAACACTAGTCAAGGCTGATATACAGTGGAAAATGCTCATGGATTGCACAGGGAAAAATGCCACACATTAGCAGTCCCTGCCCCCAACTCCAGTGGTTATGACTGATGTAGAGTACATATTGCTCTGCTCAAAGCGTTTCCCTTAATGATAATCTAAGTTCATCAGGAGCTACAGTAGAATATACATGTTTATATAGCAGCTTCTGCAACATAACCCCACCCCATCCTCCATGCGCCCCCTGGTTGCAGCCAGTGATCGCATAGGCACCACCCACCTTTTTCAGACGTACCACAAGGTAGTGGGAGGGGTCGATGATGTACACAAAGAAACTGTCATCAGCAGGATAGAGCGATGTTCTTAGGTAAGTATAGCTCACCAAGTGGTAAATGTAAAATGAAATTGCGTCCACACGACATCAGGGAAAAACACACTTTTTGATTTGGTTCAGTCACCCCCTGATTGAATATATTAACTTTATTCAAAGTATTCTACTGCAGTCAGATATTTTTTTTAATAAAATGTATTTTATTTAAAAAAGTGTCATTTTTTTAATTACATTTTTTACTATTGATTTTTACTTTTCTAATCCCATAAACTGACTTTTATTAAAAATATTTCTTAATTAGGTTATACTGTGCATAGGAAGGGAATATTTATCAATATACAGTACATACAGATGTATATATATAGCCGTAATTTAAATTGATATCTCCCATTTCCTGAATTCAAGGTATATACTGTTTGCTACTGTAGATGGAGCCTTTTTTAGCTCCGAAATGCGTCCGGATTGAATTTGATGCCATATTCATGTGATGTGATATTGGTTTGATACTTGAACTAATTGGAATTGAGAAATTGAAAAGGACATCTCTGAGTACTGGCCCGAAGGTGGAGTCCATTGGGGTGAATGACTACTGATCCACCTGCTAGAGTGATTACCAACTGATCCACCCACTATAACATTTAATTATAAGAAATTCCAGACTGCAAGTAAGAACAAGTTGTTTACAGGTGATATAACCATCAAGACTGGAGCTTTCTTTTTTACAGCATGTATGAGCTAGCGTTCTTCTCTGGCGAGAGAAAATTAAATACGTGTGGTATTTTGATCAAACAGTTCAGCTGCAGTGAGATCCATGAACATATCCTGAAGGTGGTGAGTGATAAATATACATTGGGAAAGCCATATATAGAGGTACCATTTAAACATTTGGATATTCATTATTGCAATAATGGAATGGTAATAATATATAACATCCAGGGGAGTAAATTAATGAGGACCCTGCTATTCACAGAGACACAGTAACGTCAGTATCTTTTTAATTGTTTTTTTATTATTGGTTCTTTTAATGTTGCCATTAGAGATGATTGAATCGAAGCTGACGAAGTGGAATTCGAGCCGAATTTCAGGAAATATTAGATTCGATTGAATCCGAATTTCCTCAGGCTTCCTGGTAACGAATCGCATTTTGTTCAAAATGGCTGCTGTACATGTTAGGACATGGGGCACAGAACTCTGGTAACATGGGATCACCCACAATGCCATGCGTGCAGCCAATCAGCAGCCAGCCCTGGGATGTCACAGCCCTTTAACCCCTTCACGAGCGCCCATGGCATGTTTGACCGCTGCATCCAAGTTGTTAAAACCCCCGATCGCTTATGCCGCGGTCAGGTTTCATCCAAGGGGTTCCACCATTTTGCCGCCTGCCTGTCCACCCTGGCTCTCTGCAGACAGGAAATAGCTGTTTATGTGGATCGAATCGTTTTGGGAAATTCAGCAAAGCTGCTGAATCAAATTTTTGAGAAATTCGCTCATCTCTAGTTGCCTTCAGTGTATTATTTATTTTAATCATTGTATTGTATAATTTATCATACATTTTTTATTGTTGCCATATTTGCTTCTAGTATGGTTATCAGGTTCTTGCTGGGTTATTGTTTTTATATGGTATTAATTAAAGCGTAAATTTTGTATTTTTTAAATAAACTGCTATCTTGTATACAGGAAATAGGAGATATAGTTGTTATATTGTATGTCCATTGGGTATTGGATTATCCTGTTGATCTGTGCGCAGTTCCATTTGAAGCACGTTTGGTAGAATACAGTCTCTTTATTTATATTTAAGTGAATTTGATAGCATGCTGCAATATGATGTCACGGATGAAAAGCCATTGTAAGCAATCGGAAAAAATAAGGTTGGCACTGCCTTACACCGGAGGGTAAAAATAACTTTAGCACTTTAACAAGGTGTGCATCTACTTGCTTTACCCTGAGTGCTTCAAGTCTGTATCAGGACATCTATATTTTACTATTATAAATGCTCCAGCCTATTCTGTGATTTCTCATTGAGAAGCCAGGGAATAACCTATATCAGACTAAATAATATCCTTGCTTCTCCCACTGAGGAGACTGCAGAAGCTGTGCTGTGCATACTGGTCAAGTAAGACTAACAAAACTCAAACAGAATGGCATGTACAGACCTATACATTTTGAACACCAGGAGCGCTATTGCAAGCAGATCATTTCAATATTTCAAACATGTATTTTCTTTTTAATAACAATTCTTTACAAAGTTTCTCTAAAATGCATATTTATTTTACTAATTGCAATTTGCCTTTATGTCACAAATTTGAGGTCAGTTAAAAGTGGAAATTTCTATATATACATCTCCTTATCTCATTAGGCACGATCCTCAAAATGTGGTTGTGAAATCAAAGTTTTATGTTCTTATTACTTAGCAGAAAACATTTAATACAGAATGTTGATATTTTGTTATAACCAACTCAACTTAAAAAGGCTAGCTTTATTATTGATTAGTAAAGAGTTAAATCACTTACATGTTTATGCTGCAACTATAGGCTGAAATATTTTCATTTGTCACGTAACAGTATAGCTTAATATAATTCTCTAATTTTAATATGTTGCACAATTAAAATGATTAGCTTGCCATTAAATATGTAAAATGACCTTTTCTGTTTTGAAATCTTCTTTTTGATGACCATGGTGACAAACTCTATTAATGCAATCATTAGCTTTGCATTGAAACTTGCAGGTCTAGGATTTTACTAGTCACAAGATGACAGCTCACAAAGGGATTATCTTAATAGTTTATACATTTCATAACTTTGAGAAAATATATTTCCTGTGATCCTCTGATCATTATTTGAGTTCATGTTGCTTTCTTGAAATTCTATAGTTTTAGTTACATAGATCATTAATGCTTATTACAGTTGTTTTTATGCTGCTTTAATGAAAATCTGAAATTACAAAAGGCATAAATTAATACAATTATTAAAATATATATTACATTAACGTAAGGAGAAATGACCTTGTAACCATGCATTGTACAATGTGCTGCCAAGACAAGAATACTGACAAAACGAGTCTGAAACCCCGCTTTCCTACTGAAACGTCTTTTTAGTTAATGTTATAAAGTTTGTTATTTAAATTGTGTTGTCATGTAGATGAGGTGTGGGCAAAAGACTGCAATAATTTACAGAGGTATTACGATTTCAGTTTATTATAATAATTTTTTTGCATAGTATAATAAAAAGTTATACAGTATATTATGTATTTTAAAGTGTTTTTTTCCCATAACTATAATTATATTTAAATGTGTAGACAATTAAATTATACCATATACAATACAATTAAATTATAAAAAAACATCTAAAAGTTAAACAATCTTGTTGGTGCCTTTTGCCTTAGTTGCCAATGGATACAGCCATAAATGCAGAAACTTTCTATGGCTTGCCACTTGTCAGAAACTGACATAACTTTCCTTATTGTGGAAAGGTTCTCAAGCAAAGACACTACATGCATTAGAAGATAACACACCTACCATAAGAAAATCATGACGGAGTTTCTGACAAGTGCCAGACCACAGAAAGTTCCTGAATTTATAGTCATATCTATTGGCAACTGTCACCACTAAAATGATTTACACATTTAAATAAGGATATATTCAAGGTAAACCACCCTTTCTAATATAGTATAATACAGCAGAAACCCGGCAGCTATGGCGGCCGCTCAGCGCCAGAGCGGCTGCCATATTTAAATACCCGACATACGCCGTACTATTACGGCAGATGTCAGGAAGGGGTTAAAAAGTTATGGGTGCCATAATGTGGCAACTCAATTAAATTATTTTTTCAAAGATTTTAATTTTTTTAAGGTATTAAAACATATCAATAACTATATAAATTTGACATTGCCGTAATAGTAAAGACCTGCAGAATACATTTAACATGTCAGATTGGCTGCACAGTGAATGTCATAAAAGCAAACCTTTTAAGAAAATTGCACAGATGCAATTTTTCTCTAATTCCACCCCATTCTCAAATTTACATATAAAATATCTATACAAATATATTGCCACATACAGTACACATACACACACACACACACACACACACACACACACACATATACAGTAGGGAAAAAAAAGTATTTAGTCAGCCACCAAATGTGCAAGTTCTCCCCGTTAAAAAGATGTGAGAGGCCTGTAATTGTCATCATAGGTAGACCTCAACTATGAGAGACAAAATGAGAAAACAAATTCAGAAAATCACATTGTCTGATTTTTAAAGAATTTATTTGCAAATTATGGTGGAAAATAAGTATTTGGTCAATAACAAAAGTTCATCTCAATACTTTGTTATATATCCTTTGTTGGCAATGACAGAGGTCAAATGTGTTCTGTAAGACTTCACAAGGTTGGCACACACTGTTGCTGGTATGTTGGCCCATTCCTCCATGCAGATCTCCTCTAGAGCAGTGATGTTTTGGGGCTGTCGCTGGGCAACACGGACTTTCAACTCCCTCTAAAGGTTTTCTATGGGGGTTGAGATCTGGAGACTGGCTAGGCCACTCCAGGACCTTGAAATGCATCTTACAAAGCCACTCCTTTGTTGCCCTGGCGGTGTGCTTGGGATCATTGTCATGCTGAAAGACCCAGCTACGTTTCATCTTCAATGCCCTTGCTGATGGAAGGAGGTTTGCACTCAAAATCTCATGATACATGGCCCCATTCATTCTTTCATGTACACGGATCAGTCATCCTGGTCCCTTTGCAGAGAAACAGCCCCAAAGCATGATGTTGCCACCCCCATGCTTCACAGTAGGTATGGTGTTCTTTGGATGCAACTCAGCATTCACTCTCCTCCAAACACGACGAGTTGTGTTTCTACCAAACAGTTCTACTTTGGTTTCATCTGACCATATGACATTCCCCCAATACTCTTCTGGAACATCCAAATGCTCTCTAGCAAACTTCAGACGGGCCCGGATATGTACTGGCTTAAGCAGGGGGACACGTCTTGCACTGCAGGATCTGAGTCCCTGGCGGCGTAGTGTCATTCTGCAGGTCATTCACTAGGTCCCCCTGGTTCTGGGATTTTTTCTCACCATTCTTGTGATCATTTTTACCCCACGGGGTGAGATCTTGCGTGGAGCCCCTGATCGAGGGAGATTATCAGTGGTCTTGTATGTCTTCCATTTTCTAATTATTGCTCCCACAGTTGATTTCTTCACACCAAGCTGCTTGCCTTTTGAAGACTCAATCTTCCCAGCCTGGTGCAGGTCTACAATTTTGTTTCAGGTGTCCTTCCACAGCTTCCACAGCTCTTTGACCTTCACCATAGTGGAGTTTGAGTGTGACTGTTTGAGGTTGTGGACAGGTGTCTTTTATACCGATAACAATGTCAAATAGGTGCCATTACTATAGGTAATGAGTGGAGGACAGAGGAGCCTCTTAAAGAAGAAGTTACAGGTCTGTGAGAGCCAGAAATCTTGCTTGTTTGTAGGTGACCAAATACTTATTTTCCACCATAATTTGCAAATAAATTCTTAAAAAATCAGACAATGTGATTTATAGATATGTTTTCTCATTTTGTCTCTTATAGTTGAGGTCTAACTATGATGTCAATTACAGGCCTCTCTCATCTTTTTAAGTGGGAGAACTTGCACAATTGGTGGCTCTCTAAATACTTTTTTTCCCCACTGTATATACTGTTATATATATATATATATATATATATATATATTCACACACACATAAAAGTATATAGACACACAAATCTACATACAGACATATATACATATATATGCAAACATGTGCTGTATTTACACATATTCAGTATATAAACGCATGTGAACATACACACATGTAGAGTATATATGTACATACAGTATATGTGCATCAGTATGGATAACATATCATGCCATTTGCCTTTTATTTCTTAGATATTGCAGGAGAGGGACATCAGTGCTGGGAATGGAGAAATGCGAGACAGAGACGGCAGACAAGAGATGCCCTGCAGTGCCTCACTATAACATTTATTGTACAAGCAGGATCTCTAGGCAGCCTATTTAGATATCAGTAGGCACCCTTTCTGAGCCTACTCCTCATTGGCTCTATGTACCTCCAACCCAATAGATGCTGCCCTGTTGTCATATTTCTGCCCTCCTGTATTGCTCTTCATGGGTGAGAGAAGGGTAGAGAATTGAATTAGGTGGTTAAAATAAGGTTGTCCCTGCTGTGGCATGAATGCAATACATGGTGATGCCTCAGCTCTGGGAGTGTTAGCTATGCAGTCTGGCAGGCTCTACCCACCTGCTCATCACAGCTAAAACACCCTCCACCTCTGCATTTTCAAATGCAGAATGGTCTAAGTAGAGACTATGCCTCTCCTAAATGCAAACCTAAGCTTGTACACACAAGTTGGTGCCTCATACTAACAGTCACAGGAGGTGGTGTGGACACTGACACTAGGGAAGTGCCTCCTACTGGATCCACGGAGGACCAGGAAGCACCTTATTTTAACTACTCAGCACCTTATTTTTAATACTCTGTTGTAGCATCTACTATGAGAGGAAGCTCTAGCTGCATAGTACCCCACTCCTCCATTAACCCTGTCCTGTTTTAACTTAAATCTTGAAAGTGCAGTTGTCTCCTTCTTGCTAAGCATCTCCTTCTCTTTTGGAGCAGAGAAGGAGATGCTTAGTGAGAATGTTGGGGCAGCATGGGACAGTCTTGGCACATACTGGTTCCATTTAAAGATAGAGCAGAAGATTCTTAGGCTGCTCCACACTGTCCACACCACTGCTTCAGCCCCTCACAAAGGTGAAACCAGAGCAGGATCTGCTTCCCTCAGTGATCTTAAGATGCAGAAGGTCCCGGGCTGTTAATTTAGTGTTGGTACCACACTTCTATGTTCACTAAGTTGTACTGCTAGAGGCAAGATGTCCAACTCACCACATGGCAGAAGTTCCCTGATAACTTATTACAGTACAATTATCAGAGCTGTGTCTTGTGCCTCTCACATGACCAAGGCAGATGTTTTTTTCACTGGAAGGAGACAGTAAAGATTCTTAGCCAATGACTAATTGAAATGTTAAAAGTTAACAACTTTCTACAAGCAACATGATCTCATGATAAGTCAACATAAATGGGTATGCTAGACACCCTTTTAAAGGGACACTAAGCCCCAAAAAACTAAGAAAAAAGCCTAAAAAGATGTATCATTTAGTTTATCTCTAGATATGTCTGCAAGATTAACTGTACACAGTAGCTCTGAGCAGTTTAGCAGAAATCTTGCAGATAGTGTGCTTCCTGCCTTTCTGAATCTCCATTTTTGCCTAAAGACCAACTAAGGGCACCAGAATAAAATCACAGGAAATTTGGGATGGACAAGGCTTACTGTTAAGGGGCAGGGCTTAGCTCACATTCACTATAATACTGTAATGGAGTGCCATTGATAGTAATGGTGCAGTGCCAGGACATAAATAACAATAGGGAGAAGTGTTTTCATCTACTATCATTATTATCAGGGATTTCAACCCAAATACTAACTGGGAGGCAGAAACCTGCAGGTACAAAAAAGGGAACAGCTTATTGTCAGTAATAAAAGACATTTACCTATCACAACTAGTGGAAGAGTGAAGAAATCAGGTGATACCTTTTAGAGGCTAACTGAGTATATTTGATAGTAAGCTTTCGAGAGTGCTAGGTCTCTTTTTCAGACATGGTGTAATATTAGAAACTGAAAATTCACACTATTTATACACACACAAGACATGGCCTGGGATCCTCTCAGATAAGCCCTTTATTTGCTTCTGGACCTGGATTGGAAACTTCTTGATCATATTCTTTAGTTGTTTGATATAGTACTCCAAACTAGGAAGGGATCCCACAGAGGTCTATATGAAACAACTAAAGAATATGATCAAGGAGTTTCCAATCCAGGTCCTGCTTCTATATGCTCCCAAAGATACACAAAGATGGCAACCCTATGAGGCCTATCATTTCTGGCATTGGGACACTGACGGAAAACATCTCGGGTTGGGTGGAAAATCTCCTAAAACCCCTTGTCAGGGATACTCCAAGCTACTTCCAGGACATCACTGACCTTCTTAACAAACTGAATGCCCTTGGCCCACTACCTGAGGGTACCATTTTAGCCACCATGGATGTGGAATCCCTGTATACCAACATTCCCCACAAGGATGGAGTTGCAGCATGTCGGGTACACCTGGAGAAACAAAACCTCCCAACAGAACCAGTAACGCAACTTATACAATTCATCCTTAGCCACAACTATTTTACTTTTGGAGAGGATCTATACAGTATCTACAGTGAATAGGAACTTCATTGGGGACCAGATGTGCACCCCAGTATGCAAATCTCTTTGTGGCAGAACTGAAAGGAGCATATTTATCAACATGCACCACCAAACCTATGATTTACCTTCATTATATTGATGATATCCTTGTCATCTGGACTGCAGGTGAGGAGGCCCTACTTCAATTCCATAATGACTTCAATGACTTTCACCCTACCATCAACCTTAAACTTTGCTATTCAGAAAGTGAAATCGACCTTCTGCACACCACAATATACATTAAAGACCACCGGCTACACACATCAATATACCACAAAACCACAGACAGAACGGCCTACCTGAGAAACAACAGCTTCCACCCCAAGCACACAAGTCAATCTATTATTTACAGCCAGGCTATACGATACAATCGTATTTTCTCTGACAAAGCAGACCTGGACAAGCACCTCCTGGATCTGAGGATGAAATTTCTCCGATTGGGATACAAACCAAAAGTGACGGACAACCAATTAAACAAAGTGGAAGCCATTAACAGAGACAGTCTGCTCACATATAAAGAGACCCAGGAAGAAGCCTGAGTGTCCCTAGTTGTCACCTACAACCCACCGCTGGAGATCCTACGAAGGATTGCCAAGGAGCTCCAACCTGTGCTACATAGGGACAACAGACTCAAGGACATATTTCCAGTCCCCCCTCTCCTTTCCTTTCGACAATCACCAAACCTGAGGCGTATTATTGTCCAGAGTGCCCTAAAGGCCCCAACTGAAAATGGCACCTCAGCTTGCCTGCAAAACAGGTGTATGACCTGCAAGCACATTCACACCGCTGACAGTGTACCTATCCCACAGTCACAACAGGTGCACAGAATAAGGGGTACATTTTCCTGCAGGTCTTCCATTGTGGTGTATCTCATAATGTGTGTGCAATGTCCCACCACAGGCCTCTACGTGGGGGAAATGGGGCAGAGACTTAGTCAGCGCATGAACTCACAGATTCAACATTAATAACAGTAGAACAGATCTCCCAGTGGCCGCACATTTCTCTGGAGAAGACCACTCTATTGAAGATTTGCGGGTTGTGGTTTTAATGGGACATTTTAAGACACAGAGGGAGAGGAAAGAATGGGAATACAAGTTAATGCAAAAATTTAAAACTCTGCAATTTGGACTTAATATTCATGACAGCTTCATGTCACACTATGAATGAACTTGTGAGGGTCACAAATCACCACCTGATTACAAACAGATAACAGATCCCTCTGTCACACACCACAAATTTTACAGACTGTTTATTTCCTGATCTGTTGTAAATAATTTCTATACGTATATTGCATTTTGTTATTCCAAGATGCTTTTGAAGATCCATGTCTTGTGTATGTATAAATAGTGTGAATTTTCAGTTTCTAGTATTACACCTTGTCTGAAGAAGAGAGCTAGCACTCTCGAAAGCTTACTTATCAAATATACTCAGTTAGCCTCTAAAAGGTATTGCCTGATTTCTTCACTCTTCTACTACTTTCTATAGCTAACACGGTACAACATTATACTACTATCACAACTAGTGCAGCACCCTACAAGAGGTGATGCACTTTTAGATCTAATTTTAACAAATCAACCTGACACTTTGTCAAATGTGGAGGTTAGAGGTCTTCTAGGTAATAGTGACCACAACATAAGTTTTCATGCAAACTTTAAAAAGATGTACAGTAGAGGGAGTACAAAAACACTAAACATCCTCAAAATGAAGAGAACACAAGCAAAATGGGACATTTTCAAAGCATTCTAAATAGGGCCAGTAAAAAAAATATACCTTATAAGGGAATAAGTGGACTAGAAATCATAGAAAATTAGTATGGCTAACTAAAGCTGTAAGGAGTGCAATGAGGGATAAAAAGGAAGCAGATAAAGTACTAAAACAAGAAGGTAGTGACACAGCATTAAAAAATTATAAAGAGAAAAATAAATTGTGTAAAAGACAGATAAAAGAGGCGATGAACAAGGCAGAGAGAATAATTAAGAGAATAATTGCCAAGGAACATAAAATAATCCAAAATTATTCTTCAATTACAAAAATAATAAGAAAAAAACTGACAATGCGGGCCCTCTCAAAAATTATCTGGAAGTAATGGTTGAGGAGTTCTTCTCTACTGTATTTACACAAGAAAATCCAATGACCAACCACATGATTAAGGGTAATGTTAATTCTCTATTAAATGTCACCAGGAGGAAGTGCGGCGCCGCCTTCAAAATACTAAAATAGATAAATCTCTGGGTCCAGATGGCATACACCCCCGAGTTCTGAGGGACTTATGCACGGTGATAGACAGACCCTTGTATCTAATATTTAAGGATTCAGTAATGACTGAGTCTTTTCCACAGGATTGGTGCATAGCAGATGTGGTGCCAATATTCAAAAAGGGGTCTAAAAGTGTCAAAAAGGTCTAAAAGTGAGCCTGGAAACTATAGGCGGTATGTTTAACCTCTATGGTGGGTGATATTTGAGGATTTTCTAAGAGATGCTATCCTGGAGTATCTCAATGTAAATTATCTTATAACGCCCAATCAGCATGGGTTTATGAGGAATCAGCCCTGTCAGACTAATCTGATCAGCTTCTATGAAGAGGTCAGTTCTAGACTGGACATGAGTAATGTGGTGAATGTGGTGTACCTGGACTTTTCAAAGGCATTTGATACTGAACCACATAAAAGATTGGTATGCAAAATGATAATGTTGGGACTGGGGCAAAACATGTATTTGGGTTTGCAGCTGGGTCAGTAAAAGGCAGCAGAGGGTACTTGTTAGTGGTAAATACTCTGACTGGGTCACAGTCACCAGTGGGGTGCCACAGGGGTCAGTATTGGGACCTCTCCTGTTTAATACATTTATTAATGACCTGGTAGAGGGCTTACAGAGCAGGGTGTCCATATTTGCAGATTACACTAAACTCTGAAAGGTAATCAAGAATGAGGAGGATAATAGAATGAAATAGGGGATTTGTGGAAGCTGGAAGCCATGCTGAATGCTTCTGCCCCTTCAATTATTAAAAAAAAAAAACAGTTATACTTTAACACAGTGATAACTTGATATGTAAAAGAATATTGAAATATGTAATACATTTTTATTTTGCAAAGATTATCATTTATTTACTTATAGCATGGCATTTCTTTAACTTACTTTCCCACAGCACTTCAGGTTACATCAGCTAAATATAGACACCATTTATAGATGGTTTCAATGGGCCAAGCAAATTACTTAGTCCGACACCTGTATTCAGTTGGTGATGGTGTCTGCTCCTGCCATGCACTCAGAATTACCAAAATTAGTAAAGGCAGTGATCTAGTTGCCATCATTATATTAGATAATTGTCCATAATGTCATATAATTTCTTAACATGATACTGTAGATACTGTATCAACTAGAGCTTAACTTTCAGAGGATAACAATTTAGTTATGTGTTCTCAGTTTCAAAATCATCCAAAATTACATAGTAGAGCATGTAATGTATGAAATATGAACATATAAAAGTACATTCTTATAAAGATGGAATCCTGTTTTGAAAACAAATAAAACAAAAAAATGTACTACCTTCCAGGAAAACTCTTCCCTCTGTGGATATGTGATTTATTTCATGTATTATTTATTCTACCATTATCTTTGATAATTCATTAGAATAGGTTTCCATATTAACCTAGTTTTCTTGAGTGGAAAGTACACTATCAGTAATAGTATTCATTAATATTGAAGCATATGCCATCATATATATGACTCAGACTTCACTATTAGAGGCATACAAAACCGTGAGATGTTACTATAGTAGCTTTTCAATCTGATGCCGTGAAAGATTTACCAGTTAGTTAGAAGGAATTCATTTTGGGTTTTGGTGCCTTTTTATTTTAATGACTTTTCTAGACCTTAAAGGAGTCACCCTAACTGTCCTACTTATATTAGATTATGGAAGAATGATCTAAAAAGTAAGTTTTCATAAAAATTCATAATAACTCACATGGGTTCTCTAGGTGCATTTGCATCCAGGAGCATTTTTACAAAGCTATGATGAGTATAGGATCCAATTATCGATGAATCCATCAAGAACTGATGTTTCTTTGACATGTTGGAGATGTGGAATGGAGCAAGGTTCCTTAGGTCATATTATTTAGTCATGTCCAAAAATAACAGGCTACTGGAAAGAATTGCTTTATGCTATTCTCAATTACCCTTACATATGAGTCAGTCTTGTTATGGCTGCAGAGCTCCTCCTGGAATTCTTTGAGGGGTGACCTCCCAACCCAGCTTCTACAGGCTGATAGGCTACTTATACTGGTCTGTTGGCTAAGCAAAGCACCTCACATGAACAACATGTGGCTAAATAATGTATAGCAGACCCAAGTCAGATGATGGAGGAGCTGGGAAGTTGGGGAGTCTCATCAGAAATACAGACAAACATAGGCCCCCTGGCATACCTTCAGTAATAATTTGAACCACTAACATGTATTCAAGATTAGGACATATAGCTTGAGTTATTATGCGTATTCTTTCATATGGTTTCACATTCTTGAAATAGCAATTTAAGTAAATCGTATTCCAGCCTAGCCAAAGGACAGCCAACCAACTTTATTTTGTTTCTTATTCATTATGACTTTGTTTGGCAATTTATGATATTATCAATGTATAAATGTTCTAACCTCTTATTCGCAGCTACAGTGGGTGGAGAGGTGGCTACATATGTTAAACTTTTTCTATTCACTTCTATGGGACGTACAAGAAGTCTTTCATCTTGGCTATTCTTGGAGTTATGAAAGATGTAAATGTTGAAAGTCACACACACGCAATAACCTCTCTGCTCAAAGATATGCCATAAATGTCCTATATGGTAATACCCTTTTGAGGTGCTTTTTATTATCAACTACATACAGTACAGGCCAAAAGTTTGGACACACCTTCTCATTCCAAGAGTTTTCTGTATTTTCATGACTATAAAAATTGTAGATTCACACTGAAGGCATCAAAACTATGAATTAACACATGTGGAATTATATACTTAACAAAAAAGTGTGAAACAACTGAAAATATGTCTTATATTCTAGGTTCTTCAAATTAGCCACCTTTTGCTTTGATTACTGCTTTGCACACTCTTGGCATTCTCTTGATGAGCTTCAAGAGCTAGTCACCTGAAATGGTTTTCACTTCACAGGTGTGCCCTGTCAGGTTTATAAAGTGGGATTTCTTGCCTTATAAATGGGGTTGGGACCATCAGTTGTGTTGTTCAGAAGTCAGGTGGATACACAGCTGATAGTCCTACAGAATGGAGTGTTAGAATTTGTATTATGGCAAGAAAAAACAGCTAAGTAAAAAAAAACGAGTGGCCATCATTACTTTAAGAAATGAAGGTCAGTTAGTCCGAAAAATTGGGAAAACTTTGAAAGTGTCCCCAAGTGCAGTGGCCAAAACCATCAAGCGCTACAAAGAAACTGGCTCACATGAGGACCGCCCCAGGAAAGGAAGACCAAGAGTCACCTCTGCTGCGGAGGATAAGTTCATCCGAGTCACCAGCCTCAGAAATCGCAGGTTAACAGCTAGAGACCAGGTCAATGCCACACAGAGTTCTAGCAGCAGACACATCTCTACAACAACTGTTAAGAGGAGACTGTGTGCAGCAGGCCTTCATGGTAAAATAGCTACTAGGAAACCACTGCTAAGGACAGGCAACAAGCTGAAGAGACTTGCTTGGGCTAAAGAACACAAGGAATGGACATTAGACCTGTGGAAATCTGTGCTTTGGTCTGATGTGTCCAAATTTGAGATCTTTGGTTCCAACCATCGTGTCTTTGTGCGACGCAGAAAAGGTGAACGAATGGACTCTACATGCCTGGTTCCCACCGTGAAGCATGGAGGAGGAGGTGTGATGGTTTGGGGGTGCTTTTCTGGTGACACTGTTGGGGATTTATTCAAAATTGAAGGAATACTGAACCAGCATGGTTACCACAGCATTTTGCAGCGGCATGCTATTCCATCCGGTTTGCGTTTAGTTGGACCATCATTTATTTTTCAACAGGACAATGACCCCAAACACACCTCCAGACTGTGAAAGGGCTATTTGACCCAAGAAGGACAGTGATGGGGTGCTACACCAGATGACCTGGCCTCCACAGTCACCAGACCTGAACCCAATCGAGATGGTTTGTGGTGAGCTGGACCGCAGAGTGAAGGCAAAAGGGCCAACAAGTGCTAAGCATCTCTGGGAACTCCTTCAAGACTGTTGGAAGACCATTTCAGGTGACTAGCTCTTGAAGCTCATCAAGAGAATGCCAAGAATGTGCAAAGCAGTAATCAAAGCAAAAGGTGGCTACTTTGAAGAACCTAGAATATAAGACATATTTTCAGTTGTTTCACACTTTTTTGTTAAGTATATAATTCCACAAGTGTTAATTCATAGTTTTGATGCCTTCAGTGTGAATCTACAATTTTTATAGTCATGAAAATACAGAAAACTCTTGGAATGAGAAGGTGTGTCCAAACTTTTGGTCTGTACTGTATGTATAATAGGTGTTTATTGTACATAGTTAGAAATCTTAAATCCTGGCAGCCTTGTAAGTTTTGCTTGGTTTTATTTAAGGGGTATCAAACTAATTTCCACCTTGGGCCACATTAGGATTGTGGTTGCCTTCAAAGGGCTGTTTCAAAGGGCATATATAAATGTAACTACTCCTACACATTGCTGACATATATTGTACTCCTTTACATTGCCTTATAACACAAAAGACCTAATATTTTTTTCTCCTTGAAGGACAAAGGTGTATTGACATGCCCATTTTCCATTAAACTGCCTTCCCTATTCATCAGTTTTCCTCTTGCTGGACATTATTTCTCAACTCCACTTGGAAAGCCAACTGATGTGGAAATACAGCAGTCTGCCACCTTTTGCCTGTCAAGATAGACCACACTCCCCATGCTGGCGCCCCCTTTCCAATCAAAGAAAATTAAGATCTAAGTGCTGTATACCCAAGTAATGCATCCCCTGAAATTCAAGTGTTGCGTCCTCATGTACTGTGTCCCTTGTGGGTTGATGTGTAACTACTGCAAGATGGCAGGTTGATGTGTAACTACTACAAATGCAAAGATGGTCCCTGCTGCCAAAGACAAGTAAGATACCTCATGGACTTATGTTAGCTCAAATTTCTGCATGACAAGATGCAGCCCACTTGTTAAGCATTGTATTCTTCCTCTGCCAAAAGTGAGTGAAGTCAATGAGAGACCTCCTTCCTCCAGCCTAAGTGATGAGTGAGTGAGTGAGTGAGAAATCTCACAGACCATATAAAAAGATCCTGATATGATAGTGTTTAACATATTTTACTTAAATGGTCACTAACTTTCCAGACAATTTAGTCTCATTTAATAGTTCATGTCATTCTAGACCAAAATGAATTGCACAAAAACGTTGCTGTTTTCCACCTGCCACTAGGTATTACCTTCATTCCTAATTTGCTGTTCATTCCAATTGGCCAACCCTAATGGGGAGACATCAGAGTTGGAATATTTTACTACTGGTTTTGTCTCCTCCATTATTGGAGTTTAGAGACTATTGGTTTTGCTTTATCAGCAGTTCCTCATAGTAAAGGTCCCCTTATGAGCAGATTTTGCCACCGTGAAACGTACGTAGGGACATATAGGGGCAATTTTTCATGGATAGTTTAATTGGTACTGCCCTTGTAAGGGCGGGAGTCATATGGGTCAGAGAAGAGAATAAAGGGTGAGTTAGGATATTAACTGGACCCACCGCCCATAAGAAATGACCTCCTGTACTGTGACGCATCACATGAAACCAACAGAGTGGTGAGATCAAACCAATTTAATTCCTTCTCTGCTAATGGTGTTGTTTAGATTTGATTGCATGATTGATTATGCATATATTGCAGATATTTTGATCTTTGATGTTACGCATCACATGAAACCAACAGAGTGGTGAGATCAAACCAATTTAATTCTTTCTCTGCTAGTGGTGTTGTTTTGATTTCACTGCATAATTAATTATGCATATATTGCGGATATTTTGATCTTTGATTGATCATACTGGTGGTTAAAAACTGGGTATTTACCTTATAATAGTGTTTATATTTTATATTATATTTTGTAAAAGTTATGTTTTACATATGCATTAGACATCTTTGCTGGTTTTGAGTGAGTGAGAGATCTCACAAACCATATAAAAGGATCCTGATTTGAGAGTGTTTAGCATATGTGACTTAAATGGTCACTAACTTTCCAGACAACTTAGGCTCATTTAAGAGTTCATGTCATTCTACACCAAAATGCATTGCACAAAAATGTTGCTGTTTTCCACCTGAAAAGCTTCCCCATAGTTCCTGCCGCTAGGTATTACCTTCATTCCTAATTTGCTGTTCATTCCAAACGGCTATCCCTAATGGGGAGACATTAGAGTTAGAATATTTTAGTATACCTCCTTATGCAACATCAAAATGAACATCTTTCCCTAAAAAAATATGGGTTGGATATTGTTGATGAAGATGTTATCTCTTTTACAGACCAATTGAGCAGGGCACCTTGCATATATCACAAAATGGAAAAAGTAATGTAATGTGAATACAGCACACCATAATTCTGATTTTGAGATTTAAACTAGTGGTAATTTTTCCAACATTAGAAAGCATAAAATAGTTTAAAGCTTTTAATTCTGCATTCTAAATGATTCCCTAAACCAGTAATTTATAAATGCAGCCTAATAAAATAAATAGGTACACAGATATAACATATATTACCTAGTGTATTAGAGAAATGAGTCACTGTTAGAAGTGAACCGTGATTATACCTAGAATAAAAGCCCTAGGTATTCATTATCTACATTTCCCTGATTATTTTAAATTACTGATGCATTCAGCACAGTTGCAATGATATAAGCATCTTGTAGCATCTTGTAAATAAGCACCAGTATGCAGGTAACAATTTAAGCACATAAAAACAAAAATATCTGTATATTTACTAGCTGACTAATTACATATCATAAACGTTACTTCATGTAAGATTTAAATAAGAAACATATTCTTGATGAGGAGGAGAGAAAGACAAGAGGGAGACAAAAAGATACTAAATAGAGATATATTGATAAACACAATGGGGCAGATATATTATGACTTGTATGCCAGTTTTCTGACATGCATGGCATGAATAGTTAGAACTTTTGCTGCAAGAGCCTTATTTTTGTGTAAAAAAGCAACTTTTTTATTTTGTTCCTTTCACCGCTTTTCACCGTGGTTTTAGACTGGCGTGAGTTTCAATTCCAGTGCATGGGACCTCCTGCAATGCTCCTGAATTATTAAGAAACTGCATCCTCAATAATTCTGGCCCATGTTGCACAAACACACAAAGGACTTGAACATAGAGCCTTAAATCATCTGCAATATTTTGCTGAAATATATAGACTTTTCAGGATAAGTTGCTATGTGTGTGCATTAGGAATAACACTATTTATGCTCATTATAAAAAATGAAATGATGAAAAGTAACTTTATTATATAAAGTAAAATCTATAATATTTTTTTCTTTTACAAAACACCAAAACCCTGTTAAGTTATGAACTACCTCTGCAATTCAATGTTTTGTTGCAAAAAAGTGCAACTGTTAAATTTGGCGTATTTTTTCTTTGCTAAATGCCAAAACCCAGTTAAGTTACAGACTGCCTTGTTTGTATAAATGTGCTACAGAAAAGTTTGGCATATTTTTTCTTTGCCAACTAGCAATACCAAGTAAAGTTATATGCACACTGCCTCTGCAATTCAGTTTCTTGATGCCTAGAAAGGTTGGTATAAAAAGTGGTAAAAGCAGGGTGGCAATGAACACAGTAATGTAAGAAAAGGAAACATCTGTGCCACATAATCCACAACTACCAGTAAGAATAAGTGTGGCAGCCATCTGGCAAGTAGAAGTAGCAGCAGGCTACAGATATCCATTTGTAGGCAATAAGATAAAATTATGGAGGAAACGTTTATTCTGTATTGTATCTTTTTGTCTGTACTTGAACCCTACAATTTGTAAAGTGCTGCAGAATATGTTGGCGCTATATAAACAAAATGTATTATTATTATTATTATTATAAGATTATGGAGCAAATGACTCACTCATAATTTCAATCACAGCATGATAATGATGACAGTGACACAGTGACTTTAAGCCAGAATTCAGCTCAATCCTTCTCTGCTGCCCCCACCACCATAATATTTAAATATCTCCATTGTGTCCTTTTACTTTTTTTCTCAGAAGAAATAGCATTTCAAGTACTGAATAATATACTCCTCAAGATGGTGTTCCAAGTTTGGATGAGAATAGTTAATTTTGGACTGTGAAGTGGTGAAGGGCTTAGGTTGAAGGTGGAGGACATGACTATTATTGCTGTTAGTAGTGACACCTCCAAATTTGTGCAGGCCTGATTTTGAGTCTTCAGTTCCTGATTGGTGTAGATTTCCTCTCTGGCACACAGGAGTGTGCCTGAATTATTGAGGCTGGAGACTCTTAATAATTTGTCATTCTTAATAAATTCCTTTCTATGTGGGATTACTTTGAAACAGTGGAAGCTCATCAGGACTGATTTGCCTCTTGAGGAGCCAACCAGCTTTGCCAGTGAAGACAACTGCAATATCATCCCCCTGATATTTATATACAGAGGAAATGCTTAGGCTACTTCAACAAGAAATGATGGAAGAACAACAGCATTTGCATCTTGCTTACTGCCCTGGGGCTGTTGGACATCGACACAGATGTTACATGCAGGACCCCCTCCCCAAGCAACTTCTCCTCACAACCGGCAGTCACATCCCATCCATACATTTTTTACATATGCTTATATACAGTAGATATTTTCAGTAATGCTCTTGGTGCTAACAGAACACATTTTTTGTGTTCTCATTTGTATTGCAGGCACAGCAACATGCACCTGTAGTTCTAGTTCATATTGTTTGGCAGTGCCATCCAACTTGTCTGTGTTTGTTACTTTGCCATTATTAGGTCTGTGTGTGCATTAATGAGCTATAAAGGTGTTAGAGACCTAGGTGTCCTCAGACATTTTATGGCAATTTGCACTTTCAATCCAACACAAATCGATTTGGACAAACACCAAATTTTTGGTTTGAATCAGGGAATTCGAAACAAATTAACACATTTTCAAAAGTTTGTTTGTCTATAGACCTGTTCACATGTAGGTGGGGTTTGAAGGTTGTTGGACCTCATTTGTGCTTTTTTTTTTTAGTTTATTTTCCCAATAGTTCCCTCTTTCCTTACATGCATATCTCACTAAGCTTACTATGAATACAGTGATTAAACCTGCTGTTGGTGAATTAACTTGCTAATTAAAATGGAGCAACATTTAAAAAGGAGCTCCTTAAGGAACTTTGAGAGTCATTGGTGCCTTTCTGTATCACCTTGGCTTGGTTAATGCTAATTGCAAGAACACAGGGCAAAAGGCATACAATGGCTATTTCAATGACCTACACAATGTAACCAAACTTATTCTTCCACTTTTTTGTTGAAACCCCCCCATGCTATTACTTTGGAGGCACATAAAGCCTACATAAGGGGAGAACTAATTGAAGAGGGATCTAGAGTTAAACAGGATAGGATAGTGGTTTTAAACTTCTGTATCTCCACACTAGAGATAGAACTAAAAAGTACAAAAGCAAAAGGAGTACAGGCAGAGCTGATTCACTTCCATCTTGCACTTCAGGACATTTTACATCACTAGCATACCTGGCAATAGCAATATGCCAAATACTGAAATTATAAAGGAAATAGACTTATGTCTCATTTGATCAAAAGACGAAAAACTCAACGGACATTACCGGTTTTGATACTGGATGGGGAAGGACATTACACATGACCAAAGAAATATATTATCAAAGCCTGTATAACTTGTCAGCAGAGCTTTCACCAGACAAACAACTTTCAAAAGAGATGCTGCTTGGTTTTCCCTAGATCCTTGACCTTGCCCCAATTGTCTGACCATATGAAAGAGATACTGGTAAAAACTATCATGCCATGAACTTACGCAAGTAAATTTGATGCCATTGACTAAAAGTCCAGGTGTGACGTTTATAGAAAAGTATTACCTGCAATCCTACCCCATATGACTGCATGCTGTGATGCAATCAAGACAGGTAAATTTCTTCCCACAAAAAGCTATGGAGACCACAATTACTATTTCACCCATAGAAGGGAAAGACCCAAAATTGTGCAGAATTCCACCAGTTTCCATGTTAAACTTTTCCCAAAATGCGGCAAATTTGAGACATTCAAGAGCCTATTGAACACTCCCAGGGTTGGCTGGCAAAAACTTGCATTACAGGCTGCTCTATGCAGCAAAGCATTATATTAGTGATCAAACCCCCAGGGTTTAAGATATCTAGGGGGTCTAAAATGACAGTAAAAAAAAAAAGGTAAAAAAAAATATAAAAAAAAAAATTTCAAATCATCCCCTTTCCCAGGAACACATATAAAAGTACTTAAATAAAGTTAAACACATACACATTAGATATCTCTTTGTCCGAAAATGCCCGGTCTACAAACTTATAAAAATATTTTTCCCATATGGTGAAAGCCATTTTTTTTTTGCTGTTTCACTTCCCATAAAAAAATTGGATAAAAAAGTGATAGTAATAGATAGTCCCCAAATTGGAAAAAGTAAAAAGTATATCTGGCCCTACAAAAAAAGATGCATTATGCATCCCCTTACACAGATATATAAGAAAGTTAGTGTCAGAATATGTTAACTCCAAGAAATTTTTTAAGGGGTTAAAAAACTATATAAATTTGGTATCACCATAATCATAAAGCCCATAAGAAATTCAGACAAATACAGTTTTTCTCCTATTTCACCCTATCTTAATTTTTAATTTTTTTTAACTTCCAGGTACATCATATGAAGTATTAAATGGTAGCATTATCAAGTACAATTTGTCCTGCAAAAATTAAGCCCTCATACGGCTCTATGAACAGAAAAGTTAAAAAGTTATGGCTTTAGGAAGACGGAGAGTCAAAGTCATGGGCAAAGATTTTGGCTAAATGCATCAGTGCATACCTACCAAATTGATAAAACCTGAACAAACAGGTTTTGCCATCTAGTTTGCCCGTAATAAAAACTTCCCACTTGTCTTTCTCACTGACACTGAGAAGACTTTTGACAGAGTTAACTGGATGTTTATAAAAGGATGTTTAGGCCCAGTTCACATCTGCGTTTGAGTTTCCGTTTGGGGAGTCCACTTAGGGACCCCCCGAACGGAAACCTGTACGAATAAAAAAGTGATTACCTGGGTATACCTGTGGACCCCATAGACTATAATGTGGTCCATGTGGTTTCCACTCAGTTTCCGCATGAAACATGCGGAGAGAAAAGTTCTCCCCGAACGGAAACCCAAACGCAGATGTGAACCGGGCCTTAAACAGATTTGACTTTCCATGCTCATTTACAAAAGCATTTACAAATGCTCTTCATACAACAGACCCTGCACCAAAATTAGGGTAATTGGCATACTGTCTGGGACATTCCAGATAGGGAGGGGGGCCGGGGGGGGGGCCCCCCCTCTCCCCTTCCATCTTCATCCTGGTGATAGAGATGTTGCTTCAGGTAATTTGAGAACATCCACATATACAAGACTTGAAAATTGATGGCAGAGTCCTCTATAATACAGCATTTGCAGATGACCTCTTAATGCTAATTGTTAATCCCATGCAGCATTTTCCACATGTAATAGATCTAGTTGATACATTTGGCAGACTGTCAAATTTTAAAATAGGCCATGAAGGCCATGAATATCTCAGCTCTTCAGACAATGGCTAAGTCAATTATGAGTTCTTCTCCTTTCAAGTGGCAACCCATAGAATATACTTACCTGGGAGTCTACCCAAAAACAATCCTAATTTTCTATTCTGGGTGAATTATATACCTATCCTAAACCAAATTAAATCACAGTTAAACTTACATGCCCTGCCATATGTTTCCTGGATGGGAAGGAAAAAAAACTACTCTATTTACTCCTATATTGTCCCCATAACCCTCCCAAAGAGCTTCTTTCCTCAAATACTCTCTCTCTCTCTCTCTCTGTAGCAGGGGAGGAAATCTAGGTTATTAAGAAAAGGTTTGGAGGCTTTGGTCTGCCAGATGATTAAACTTATTATAATGCTGTTCTGAGAGATTGATCCAAACAGCGGCGTAACTAAAGTCTTCTGGGCCACAGTGCAAACTTTTGTCTGGGGCCCCCTCCCTAGAGTGAATTCTTGATAGTGATGGTTACGGGTGCTGCAATGATATCTCTGATACTTGAAAGGTATACAGCTTTAGTACCCACAACTGCAGTTATCAAGAACACGGTGAGTGAGCAGTGCAACGCCGGCATGTAAAAAATACTGGGACAGTATTATGTGCTCCTCAGCTGCCCCCACACAGCAGCATTATGTGCTCCTCATTGGCCTCCACACAGCATTATGTGCTCCACAGCGACCCCATACAGCATTATGTGCTCCACAGCGGCCCCCACACAGCATTATGTGCTCCACAGTGGCCCTCACACAGCATTATGTGCTACACAGCGGCCCCCCACACAGCATTATGTGCTCCACAGCGGCCCCCACACAGCATTATGTGCTTCACAGTGGCCCCCACAGAGTATTATATACCCACAGTGGCCCCCACAGATCTCCCAAGAGCCCCCTTCCTAGAGCCGGTGCTATTATTATACTTTGGGGTCTCCTCAGACCCCAGAGTATAATAAGTAGACGCCCAGGAAAAGTGATTAAAAATAACAAACACTTATACTCTCCTTATCCTTACCTCTTGATCCTTCAGACTGACATCTTCCTGCATCCTCTTCTGTCTGGCGACTGAGGTCCTGTGCTCCAGACGTCACTGCTAGGGCCTATGATTGAGCCTCATTGGTCACTTGGGGCGCAATGACGTCATTACGCTGGCACGCCCCAAGTGACCACTGGGGCCAATCACAGGCCCCAGCAGTGAAATCTGGGGCGCATGAGCTCAGAAACCAGCCAGAAGAGCCCCGGAGTGGATGGTGAGCCCAGGACAGGTGAGTATAAATAATTTTTTTTATTTTTAGTCACCTACCCTCAGCTGGCATTAACTGGAATGGGGTCCGACCAGGCCCCTTTCCATTAACATATATAGCGGTCTGGGAAAGCCTGGTTCCCTGATCACTATCATGGTGGTCCGGGGCCCCGGCCATTTCCAGCTGGTCACAGGCCCCGTTCCCCTCTGGGCCCGTTCGCGGTCGCATTCCCAGCGACCATGATAGTTACGCCACTGGATCCAAACCTTGCCACACTAATACACCAGTACCGAGATACAGCTTGACCCCAGGCCATAAGGCGACTCAGTAGGGTTCAGAATCTAAATTTCCTGTTAGTATGTCTGTGAAATGTGGAAAAAATCTAGAGTATCCAGAGGAAACCCATAGAGAACATGTCAATGTCTGTATAGCGCTACGGAATATGATTTTGCTATAAAAGTAAACATAATAAATAAACATACAAACTCCATGTAGAGCTGTTTTTGGTGAGATTGGAATGCAAGGCTAAGCACTGAAAGCAAAAGTGTGAACTACGAGACACTATGCTGCCAATATGTTATAAAACTACTTTAAAACACACTAGCACCTCCTAAACAATGTGAAATGTTTTATGCAATGCCAATACCAAAAAAGTTGTGATTCTCTGTAAAGTGTAAAGAAAGCAATGATATAAAATCTCATATAAAAATACTTTTTCACAACAGAACATACAACATTTAACAGAAGTTGAAAGTTTTTCCATTACCCATGAAACTAACTAATAATAGAAACTGATGGCAGAAATATATCGCAGAGTAGTTAGGATAGTGTTAACAAATGGCTGGATAAGTAAGTGGTACTAATGAAATACAACTGGATGGTAAATTTTCAACTAAGTCACATGACTGTGTATAGATAGAGCATGTTAGAGAAGCAGAGTCTCTCAGAAGTTAACAAGGTCAAAGGTTTACCAATCTGTAAAAATCTGCAGAACAAAAAATTGTGAAACAATATCAGAAAAATATAACTTATGAGATTTCCAAATCATTACATTCTTGAGTTGTTACATTTTACACAGCCTCCCAACTATTTTGGAATTGGGGTTGTATTTTATCTTATCTCAATAAGCTGGGAAATAGGATAAGAAGATGGTGAAATTGAGATCAAATTGTTGCTAAGATTTATTATTAGTAAGAAAATACAATATGTAATATGCATGCAATACCAACTGCATATTGCGCACCTAGTCAAATTAATTTTAAGAGCTCTGTCAGATGTAATCGCATTTGGCTCACTTCCTTCTCTTTTGGTGTTGTATCTGTAAGATTGCCTGCAAGTGTCCCTGAAGGATCTAAAGTTAGATTTCAAAAACATTTTATATTCATTGGTTATACACTTGACTACAATAATGCAAAACCTGTTGAAGCAGCATCTTATGAAATTCAAAACACACTTACACATCTGTAATGTCAGGTGTTCTACAAAGTAATGCCAGCAAAATATATACTCGTATCAGCTTGAGGGCATCTCTGGAAACATTACCTTAGCTAAGAGGAAGCCATATTCCTGCTGTTTGAATGTTAAACAGAACTGTGCTTACATTGAAAAAAGTATTCATCATGATAAAGTTAATTGTTCATGGCTGGCAGGATTTGCTGAAAAGGATCTAGCTTCCATTTGTGCTGTCTTTGATAATACGACATAACGAAAGACATTCAGCGAATACTTAAAATGAGCTGCACTTTACAAATTAGAAGCATATACCATAGTGTTCTTAATGTTTCCACAATATTAATCCTGTCACTTATTGCCTTAAGCTGTTGCCTCATATCTCTGTCTTTCCACTACTTTCTGTTTGTTTCACCAACTTACTTTTTTCTGTGAGCCTTTTCCCATGAGCTGTAATTGCAGTTACTTTTGATTTGTGCTATTTTTTCCCATTTTATATTATAGTTCAAATAAATATTAGTATGCAGTTCTTGTTTTCTATATGTAACATGATGATGTAAACATTTGATGCCAATTTTAAAGTGCTTCTCAGGTTTGAACTGAAACCCCAATGTGTGAGAGTTTATTCCCCTGTCACTTGTTATCCAAAAAGTGTTGCAATTCTAAAGAACTCCAAATTAAATATTTGCAGAGCTTCCATAAACTTAAAGGTTGTTTCTTCCTATAAACAAAATTCATCACTTACAGATGTAACAAAGTTTAACTAACTGACACTGATAACTTGCTGCAGCATAATATCTTGCAACAGAATCCAAAAAGCCATTGAACATCTAAAATTCTCTGAAACAGTTTTGTTAACTTGTGGTCAGTTAAAAATTGCTCCATCTGTATTTACAGAACAAGTGATATATGTATGATTGCTTGAGGTCTGACTACTGGGATTCCCACCAATCATGAGTGCTGGGGTCCTTATATCGTCTGAATGAATGTAGCAGTAGTTTGCAGACATTACCTCGGATCCAGGGCTGCTTAAACCATAGGGCAAATGGTGCACTTGCACTTGGCCCTATGGTTGCGGGGGCCCCGAATCCGGGCACAAGACTTTCTGCCCGGGAGAGCTCCACTCACAACCATATCGGCGTGCTATGCATGCCGATACAGTTGAAGCCTATGACAGAGCAGGGCGCTGTAAACTCCTTGCTCTGCAATAGAAACCTTACAGTCTGTGCAGAAGGTCCCGGAACAGTTGATGACGTCACTGCATCGCGTCACCTGTGCCAGGCCCAGACCTGCATCAGAGTGCAACAACAGCAGAAGATGTTAGCTGCTCCAGTCATCGGGGGATCATGGTAAGGTGAGTATAAGATTTTTTTTTTGTTTGTTTTTAAAGACAAAGGGGGCAATTCCTGCTGAGAGGGCACTTCTGAACATGGACACATTATTTGTAAGGGGGTATTATCTATAGTGGGGGAACTATTATTTTTAAAGAGGGTTATTATAAGGGAGGAACTATTATTTATAAGGGGGAATATTATTATAATGGGGAAATAATATAAATAAAAGTTTTCCTCTTATAAACAATAGTTCCCCCTTAAAAAAGCCCTCCTTAAAAATAAGTCTTCCCCTCATAATATTTCTCCCTTATAAATAATAGTTCCCCATAATAAATAATAGTTCCCCTCCTTATAAATAATAGTTTCCCTGTATAAATAATAGTTCCCCTTTATAAATAATAGTTCCCCCTTATAAATAATAGTTCTCTTCTTTATAAATAAAAACAAAGCCTTTAAGAAAGTCACAAAAACGCAGTTTTTCTCCAATTCTACCCCATTCTAAATTTATTTTCCCAGCATTCCAGTACATTATACAGAGTATTAAATGTAAATATACAATTTGTCCCACAAACATTAAGCCCTCATATGGCTCTGTGAATGTAAAAATAAAAAAGTTATGGGGTTTGGAAGGTAGAGAGTCAAAAACGAAAATTGAAAAATGCCTGTGGCGGGAAGGGGAGAAGCCTCAAATATCAAAATCTATATCTGTATCAAAATATACATATAATTTTATTAAGGTATAAATAGAACAAATAGAAATCCACTAACAGTGTTAAAGAAGAGAGCAGATCATACACACACACACATTGTGGTAAGTTGTGGACGGGGTGTATATCTCAACGGGTCTAAAAACGGGTAAAAGTGCCAGAAGCATATGTCCTGACTGAAAGCTGCTACCGCATTGCAAGGTCCATCCAGCACAATGGTGGAGCTAATAAAGCAGCTGATACAGGCTAATCTGAGACATGAGTAGTCCATGAAACAGCAACAAAAGTTTCATGCAGAGGCTTTACAAGCACAGCAACAAGCACAGCAGCAGTTCCATATGCAGCAACAACAGGCCATGGCACAGCAACAGGAAACAAATCGCCTGTTAATTGTGCAGAATGCTGAGAGTCTCAGAGAGACTATTGTGGCTTAGCTACAACGAGTGGAGGTAAGCCCCCCTGAGACTGTTAATGTGAGGAGGGCCATTCAGTGGGTCTTGCAAAAGATGACACCTGATGACAACATCAAGGCCTACCTCACAGTGTTTGAGAGAGTGGCGGAGAGAGAGAAACATGGCTTGCTCACTCTGCTTCTGTGTTGTTTTTGTCTTGTCCTGTTCTGTGTGTCACTTACCCAGTATAGGGTTTGTCTTCTGGTTGTCCTTTTACCGTTTAGGGTAACTGAGGCAATAGGAAGGGACAGTGGCTGGGGTGAGATTAGGGCTCACTTGTCTCTGTCCTTCCTCCCAGACCGCTGCAGTAGTGTCAGGGTTGCTACGTTTGGCAAGACCCTTACAGGTGGGTTGGACATGGAGACTCCAAGACTGCTGAGCAGCTCGTCAACCTGGTGGAAAGGTTCATAGCAACCGAGGACTACCACCATGATGTCCCAGCACCACCAACACCTCCCAGGACTGCCAGACCCGTGACATCTGTGGGTAAGAGCATTTCAGCTGGAGCTGTGTGGAAAAATGTGAGAGGAAGCAGGGCTCTGGAGCTTGGGCAAGGGCAAAAGACTGATCCTGAACCCCAGGGGCCCTCTGGTCCTGGAAAGGACTTCTTGGTAAGGAGACCAGGGACCCCCCAGTGCTGGAGGTGCCATGAATGGGGACACATGGCTGCCTATTGCCCTCTTACCTCAGAGCCCATGGTGTGTGACGCTAGTCAGCGACAGTCCCTATTTGCGGAACTTGTTTGTGCAGCCATTCCAAGACCAGGGACTGGGCTACAGGTTTGCATGGTGAAGGTAAATGATCACTCCGTGACAGCCCTTTTGGACTCTGGTAGCCTGGTGTCTTTGGTTCGGGACAGCCTTGTGGCTATGGACTATGTGCCAAACAGAGATGGCGCTATATAAGTAAGCAAAATAAATAATTAAATAAATAAATAAAGACATAAAAGGGCTATGCATCCATGGGGATATCGTAGCTTACCCCATGGCCCCTGTTAAATTGGTGACTCCATCTGGGACTGTGACCTATGAAGTCGGGGTCATAAAAAGACTCATGTCTGAAGTGATATTAGGCCACAATTTCCCATTGTTCTGGGAGTTGTGGAAAAGAGGTAACACTTCTGCTGCCAGTGAAGAAACTCCAGCAGAATCTGTACCTTCCCCTGTAAATAATGGATCATGTGAGAGAGGAGCAATGAGGAGCATAATGGAAAAGTGAGTTTACCCAAAATGCATGGTGATGCCTTTTTTTCCCTTGTAGGAGTTACCTGGGAAAGAAGAAACTTCCCTACCTGGTCAACAGGTGTTAGATCCAGAAATTTCTCGGGATAACTTTGGGACCGAGCAAGTGAGAGACCCCACTCTGGGTACTGCACGGGCAAATGTTACAATAATAAATGGTGTATCACAGGAACCAGATGCTGACCATAAATTTTCACATTTTGCCATTAATGGGGATCTCGTATACCGGGTCACCAAAGTTAACAATGAAATTGTGGAACAGCTTCTGGTGCCAAAACCGTACCGACGCATGGTACTGGACATCGCTTATAACTATGTGTTTGGGGGTCATTTGGAGAGTAGCAAAACACAAGAGAGGGTCCTCCAAAGGTTTTTTTTGGCCTGGGGTATATGAAGAAGCGAGAAAGTACTGTGAGTCATGCCCCACATGCCAGATAAGTGCCCCAACATCACACTTCCATAGCACTTTGGTGCCACTTCCCATCATCGAAGTGCCATTCGAGAGAATTGCAATGGATCTGGTGGGGCCCCTTGTCAAGTCTGTTAGGGGACAGCAGTACATTTTGGTTGTATTGGACTATGCTACCCGATACCCGGAGGCAATACCCTTAAGAAACATGGCGTCCAAGAATATTGCTCAAGAGTTGTTTTACATGTTCTCTTGCAAAGGGATCCCCAAAGAAATCCTTACTGACCAGGGTATGCCTTTTATGTTGAAGGTCATGAAAGAAGAGTGCAAACTGTTTAAAATCAGGCACATCCATACATCAGTGTACCACCCTCAAATGGACGGATTAATGGAGATATTTAACAAAACCCTAAAGCATATGCTAAAGAAGGTAGTAGAAAGGGATGGCCAGAACTGGGACTGTCTGTTACCCTACCTCATGTTTTCTCAGATAGGTACTCCAGGTGTGTATAGGGTTTTCACCCTTTGAATTAGGCTATGGCGGCATCCAAGGGGTTTGTTAGATATTGCCAAAGAAACCTGGGAGACCGAGGCCACCCCATATAAAAGTGCTATTGAACACATGGCCCAGATGCAGGACCGAATAGCGATAGTGATGCCTATTGTAAAAAAGCATCTGCAAAGAGCTCAGGAGGCCCAGAGCAGAATTTATAATAGGTCTGTCAGGGTGAGGGTCTTTAATCCTGGGGACAGGATCCTGGTTCTAGTACCCACCGTCGAAAGTAAGTTTTCTGGCAAAGTGGCAGGGTCCCTATGAGATTGTAGAAAAGGTGAGTGAAGTGAAATACAAGGTGCATCAACCAGACAGGAGAAAACCCTTCCAGGTTTACCACATAAACCTGATCAAGCCATGGAAAGATTGGGAGTCTTTGGTAGCCACCCAGACTGTGGTTAAAGAGGTGTTGTAATCAATTCCCCCAGTAAGAATAGGTGAGGCACTGTCAGTGCACCAGAAGTAGGAGGTAAGGGAGTTCCTACTGGAAAACAGGCGTAAGTTTTCTGACCTACCAGGCCGTACTCACCTGATAAAACATTATATTAAAACTGAGCCTAACAATAAAGGTAACCTGAAGCCGTACGGATACCAGAACCCTGCAGAGAGGCGGTATCCTCTGAGGTCAAGCGCATGCTTGAATTAGGTGTCATTGAGGAGTCGGCCAATGAATGGTCAAGCCCCATTGTGCGCTAATCCCAAAGCCCAATGGGACATGGAGGTTCTGTAATGACTTCAGAAAGTTAAATGAGGTGTCAAATGTTGATGCATACCCCATGCTCCCCATGGATGAACTGATTGAGAGGCTTGGGAGGGCAAGGTAAATCACGACACTTGACCTTACAAGGGGTTATCTGAAAGAAAAGACTGCATTCTCCTCTCCAGAAGGCCTGTTCCAGTATATAGTGATGCAATTCGGGTTACATGGGGCCCCTGCTACATTTCAGAGGCTGATGGATCTGATCTTGAGACCACATCATGATTATGCCGCTCTTTACCTGGACGATGTGGTCATTTTTTCATCTGACTGGAGAAGTCACCTCTGTAAGGTACAGGCAGTGTTAGACTCTATCAGTGATGCAGGCCTAACCATAAACCCTGAGAAGTGTGCAGTGGGTCTAGAAGAAGCAAAATGCCTGGGCTACATTATTGGTAAAGGGCTGGTTAAACCCCAGATCAATAAGATTGAGGCGATACAGAACTGGCCTAATCCATTAACAAAAAAAAAAAAACAGGTCAAGGCCTTCCTTGGCATAACCGAATACTATCACCGGTTCGTGCCCAATTTTGCCTCAATTGCAACACCATTGACAGACATAAGAAATGGTGGTAAGTCAGTAATGGTGAAATGGACCCTAGAGGCAGAAAAGGCTTTTCAGAGCTGTTCCCTACAATATATAAGTCATACAAATGAATGCAAGACAAGAGTGGGAGCTTTCAATAGGCTCCCGGCTGTAATGGCATCGGATCGCCAGCCCCGCATCTCGTTCCAGGCGCTGGCGATCCTACCCAAAACACCGGTGCCAAAATATCCTTTCATATAGGGTTGTTTCCCACATACAGAGACATATTTTTTGCAAATACTTCATATATTTTTTGAATGCATCATTTGAAGAGCATTCATAATTCAGAGTTAATCTGGAGAGAACGTTTCCCTTAAAGGAACGTATCCCTTGATGCTCCTTTAGGCATTTTTAAAGGATGCATCATCAGTCTGAGTGGAGTGCATGAC
Organism: Leptodactylus fallax; assembly: GCA_947044405.1. Taxonomy (NCBI): domain Eukaryota; kingdom Metazoa; phylum Chordata; class Amphibia; order Anura; family Leptodactylidae; genus Leptodactylus; species Leptodactylus fallax. Next base: position 8,206,732 of record CAMRHE010000020.1, read on the forward strand.
CAGTTACTCCACCTTTCTTATAGAAAATTCTTCTCTGTCTGGATCTTTAATTGGCAATTTATAACTAAAATACACGTTGAAAAGTAAACTGACACACTTTTATACACTTGGTATATGCACAACTTTTTGTTTATATTCGATTTTTTTTCGTTTCTTTTATTATAAATAAATGTTAAGTTTTAACATTATTAAAGACCTATATACAGATTCAAGCAGTTAGTATAAGAAAATATTCTATAGACTATTCTACCTTTATATATCCTTTTTTGTATGATCCTCTATAACAGGGGTCGGCAACCCCTGGCACGCGTGCCAAGAGTGGCACGCGAGGCTTATTCCCCTGGCACGGCAGCGGAGTCCTCACCCAGCAGTTTCGATCGGATCAAACATGGCCGAAACGAAACTGCTATTATTATACTGTGGGGTCTCTTCAGACCCCCAGTATAATAAGCGGAAACTCAGGAGAAGTGAAGAAACATAAAAAACATTGATACTCATCTTGCTCCCTGCGCTACGCTGCGGCTGTGCTATCTGCCGGCACTTCTGACAGCTGACAGGGGTCACGTCTGGCGTCATTACGCATACGTCATTACGCGACGTGACCCCAGAGACCCAATCAGCGGTCGCTGACTACAGGCAGAAGCGCCGAAGAGAACAGAGCGGCTGCGGAGCGTGGAATGGTGAGTTCATTGTTTTTTTTTATGTTTGTCCCCTCTCTTGGTCCTGCACTTATTATACTCGGGGGTCTATGGGACCTAATGCCGTGTGCGGGGACCGCTATGGGACCTAATGCCGTGTGCGGGGACCGCTATGGGACCTAATGCCGTGTGTGGGGACTGCTATGGGACCTAATACCGTGTGCAGAGGCCGCTATGGGACCTAATACCGTGTGCTGGGGCCACTATGGGACCTAATACTGTGTGCAGGGACCACTATGGGACCTAATACCGTGTGCAGGGACTGCTATGGGACCTAATACCGGACCGCTATGGAATCTAATACCGTGTACAGGGACCGCTATGGGACCTAATACTGTGTGCGGGGACCACTATGGGACCTAATACCGTGTGCGGGGACCGCTATGGGACCTAATACCAGACCGCTATGGGATCTAATACTGTGTGCGGGGACCACTATGGGACCTAATACCGTGTGCAGGGACCGCTATGGGACCTAATACCGGACCACTATGGGACCTAATACCGTGTGCAGGGACCGTTATGGGACCTAATACTGTGTGCGGGGACCACTATGGGACCTAATACCGTGTGCAGGGACCGGTATGGGACCTAATACCGTGTGCAGGGACTGCTATGGGACCTAATACCGGACCGCTATGGGACCTAATACCGTGTGCAGAGGCTGCTATGGGACCTAATATCGTGTGCTGGGGCCACTATATGACATAATACCGTGTGCTGGGGTCACTATGTGACATAATACGGTGTGCAGGGGTCACTATATGAGATAATACCGTGTGCAGGGGCCACTATGTGACATAATACGGTGTGCAGAGGCTGTTATGGGATATAATACCTTGCGCAGGGGTCACTATGGGACATTATTCTGTATAACGGTGTGTCTTCTGCATTAAGGATGTGTTTTTGCACAGAAAACACAGGCATTTTTTTTTTTTGTGCAAAAATGCACCATGTGAACGCAGTTTTACATTGAAGTAAAAGTTCGAGTGGCCTAAGACTATATCTGCATCCAGATATATAGTGTGTATTCACCATAAGGATGCCGCCATACACTGCTCCTGGACACATTTACCACTAATTGGGGGCTGCACATGGACTTTCATTGCTTCTAATCGGAAAGTACAGGAGCGTCCCAGGAAATAGCAGTAAACACATGTGTCCTTAAGCATCTTGTGGCAGCACTTCTGTGTTATGGTTTGTGTGTGTATAACTTTAGTTTAGGGGTCGTCAGACTTACAATTATTGACCGGCACTCCAAGTACCTCAGCTTCGATTTTTTAATTAAAATCGGCACGACGAACAAAAAAGGTTGCCTACCCCTGCTCTATAACCTCAATTTTATTACCCTACCTTATTCCACCTCATATCACCTCATGAACTAATTCTCTTTGTATAACATCTTGCTAATGTTGTGCTGTGTTTTCAGCCATTCATTTAGAAAGGAGCCTCTGTGCTTTTAAAACTTACAAATGTAATTTTTCTGGCTAGCCAATAAAGGTATCATACCTAAAACACTTTTGTCCTTTTTGCTATCACACAGTGAGTGAGTTTGCTCTAAATACATCTTTGGTACGTCACAGTCAATATCATGCTTTGGGACCTCAGTCCTAAGCTACATCAAGATGTAGCAGAAGAAATCCATTGTAAATTTTGCTGCAAATCTACAGCGATTGCACAGAAAAATCTGCAATCTAACACATCTAGATTTTGCTGTGAAGTGTACTGAGGATTCACTGCAGATTACACCACTATACTGTACATTCAAGAGGTGACATTCAAAAAATCCATGGCATTTTCACAATATAATGACTATGCTGCAAACACTGTGCTACTGTGCTTTGACTTAAGGCCACCTCTAAGGATGTTGCCTAGGCAGACTCCCTCATATTCACCGTTTAACCCCAGTAAGGGAATCTAGACTTCACTTAGGGAGTTTGTCAGTTTGATGTCTCCCGAGGTGGTTCCTTAGTACCAGGCACAAACACTTTGCCCAGAAGGGGCGACAAAAGCCCATTTACCTAGACTAATCAATATAATGTATTATGTCTACTCTTACATAAGATATAGCTTTTACTTAAACTGCATAAAAACCTATTCTTAGTTAACAACATTAATCCAGAACTATTAGACTGCACAGTGCACAGTATATCAATATTAGTATTTAACACAGTGGACACTACTGCAGATATGTCTACATAACTGTCAGGGATGTTACATCTGTTGTTGCTGCTTTAAAGTTGCCGGGTCTACATAAAGAAGGATTGGTGGTTACTGCTTTAAGGTTGCCATGACAACATAGGGAAGCTTCCTGAGCAGGCCTATATAAGCCACTCCCTCTTCACTCAGCTTTGCTGGCTAATCAGTTTCCTAACTCCTGCTAAGTGCCTGACTGTGATTTGACTTCTCCTATACCTGACCTGTGGCTGTGTTCTTGGATCCCTCTTGTCTTGAGATTTTGACCTGGCATTCCTGATTGGTTCCGACTAATGTCTTTGTTTCCCGGATTTGTCTTCGTCTCGTGTTTTGGATCTGTGTTACCCTCCTCAGTTGCTGACCCTTGATTGACGACCATTTTGTTTTCTCTGTCCCTGTGAGTAGTGTGTGGGTTTGGTGTAGGCTTCTGTTGCATTTATTTGTGAACCACTTTCTGTTTGATGACAATTCCGGTCTTCAGATTCAGCAAAAGGCCACCTCTTCTTGCGAGGAGCTCTGGTGAAGGCATCTGAGGCCGGTCTTGGCTCGCAGTAGTGTTTTGCCTTTAAGCAGCATTTTCTACTGCTTGCAGTTGTCAGCCCTTTTCTGCCACTGCTCTCCTATAGATTCATACATTTCTTACCTTGCATCTGAATCCTAACAATAACATTATTGCCCTAGGTGATTGCCTAAAAACAGAAAACCACAAGAGCCCCCCCCAATATGTTTCGCTGTATTTCAGGCTTCATCAGGGGTCTATGGGGCAAATAACTTGAACCACATCAAACCAGGGGATTATATAGCCTCTGATGTCGTCCTGCATCAACAATTGCATCCTAAGCCAATCATAGTCTCCATGCAGATCGTGCAAAATTAGATTAGTCAGTCTAAAACTGTGCCAGATTTATCACAGTGACTGATGCTAAACTATAAATCTGGTACACCTTTAGACTGTCTAGTCTAAATTAACAACAGTTATTTGTTGGCTTAGCTTCCGGCAAAAAGTTCAGCAACATTTTGACACTTTTTGGCACAAGGTGGTGCCACTGAATGCCTTCGTGTTTTCCCAGAATACAGACTGCAATGACACTAGTAAAATGGAAATTAAGCAATCAGATCAGTTTTCCAGATTAAGCAAAACACATATAAAGAAAATAATATACTGTTTATTACTTAATGAATATAAATATACAGTGCTGAATTTATATTATGTGCTAGAAAGTACATAGATTATATATATATATATATATATATATATATATATATATTATATTAAAGGATTCTATAACAGAAGTTGAAAAATGTATTACTGTGGCCAAATTGGCCTTTAGCAAAGAATGGGCACCTTTTAAAGTGGTATTTGACAAACTTAAAAGATTTATAATAACTTCATTGCTCTTAGGCCAGCTTTGTCACAGTACAGATCATCATGAGGCAGGCAAAATTGAGTGACCATTTTTATTAACTAAAACACACTTTTCTGCCAAAACAATAAATTATGTTGAAATACATAAGTATAACTATAAATTAACACACATTGCAGGTATCATTAAAAATATACTTTGAAATACAGTAGTTATGTTACAGATCCCTCACTGTTCTAATGAACCAAACATAGATCACCATTGAACTTTATAGTGATGTTCAGTTAAGTAGAAGTGTATAGGATTTGGGGTCTACTGTCAAAATATAGATGATATAGTGTAGTGCTTAGTACATTATTCACCTAGCAAAAATACCATATTTATCCTATATGTCTCACATAGTATCCCTGAACATTTAAAGCAAACATCATTCATAAAAAGTGATTCAAATATATAAGATAATGGATAAACTATAAAATGTCACATAATCAAATGTAAAATCTAAAGAGGTTTTCCCAGCATATAAAATGTACTGAAAACACAATACCCCCCTAGATTTGTGCAACACAGTGGCTTTGAAGCTCCTAGGGTTTGATATGATCTATATTAGACATTTCTTTCCTCTCACAGAAATTGCCTTTATTTGCATCAGCATGCATGTCTCTCTATTACAAGGGCTATGGTAATTCTAAATTTACTTGTCTTTGCATACAATACAGATTTGCTACTAAGACATTGTTCTGCTGTTTTGTTGTTCACTGACTCATTATCTGCTAGCAAGCAGGTGAAATGCACCCCTTCCCCAGAGACAGGTAGGATGAAGATAGCAAACAGAGAAAAAGATGGAATGTGTTATGGCCCAAACAAAGAGAGGGGGGTTGATAAATCTGGACTCTGTGGACATTTCAATGAAACTTTTATCATGTTTTTTAAATATTTCCTTCTCTGCATCATATCCAGTGCTCAGCCATAATCAGCCTGTGGAGCTGTATAGAAATCAAGTGCAGTGGCTGTCCTGTGTCTCCCTTGAACCTAAACCTGGCCTGATTATTTTTCTGTTCACAGTTGATACTAGAAGGATGTCAAACCACATTCAGTTGACCACTGCTGTTTTCAACCAGTTCAGTGGAGGGAGTCCAGGAGGTGGGGAGTAGAAGTTTCTGTGGTCACTGTGGCAATGATCTCCAATGTTACTCCAAGGTTGGTCCAATGCTGAGGAGGCCTGCAGGGAGTCTGATGGTTGTAATATTGTTTCTTGTGTCACTTCCTAATGGTACTAAGTCTTCCTGAGCTTGAGGATGTTTTGAGTTTCCATGATCATAGGTGTAGAAATGAGACTCAGGAGACAGGGTTGCAAATACAGAAAACTCACAGTCTTTGCTGAGGTTGAACAGGGCAAATCAAACAGCTTCCAGAAACTGGAGGTAGAGTTCTTGAAGGGGTTTTCCGGGTCTAATTTGTCTATCCTCAGCATACGCCATAAATACCTGATTGGTAGGGGGCTGACACCCGGCCCCCAGACAGATCAACTGTACTTAGACATTTAAATCAATGGGAGCTGAGCTGCAGTGAAGGCACCCAGCAGCTATACAGTGGACGGAGCTTTCTACTTCCAGCCATGTATTGTGTATCGGGCAGGCACCAGAAGTGGCTCCGTACAGTTGATCGGTCTGGGGCCAGGTGTTGGTCCTCTACTCCTCACCCAGCGTCTTGCTGGATAATCAGTTGCCTAGCTGTATAAGCCTTCATACATGGTGTCTTATCAATGTTTTTGCTGCTAATAGCCCCAAATATGACTGTAGCACTGTTTACTCTCTGAGGCAGGTAAAATCCAGAGAATTCTGCTCACCCTTTTCATTATTACTTCTACTGGAGTCTTTACATGTATTTCTGCCAGAAGTAACTGTAAAATAGCAAACACATAGCTGAGAAAAGCCCAAGTTGATACAATATGGAAAGTCCAGGAACATTATAATAATAATAATAATAATAATAATAACTTTATTTATATAGCGTCAACATTTTCTATAGCACTTTACAAATCAGAGGACACATGAACAGACAATATGAGACAATGTGACAAAGAAATAAACATATCAAACAAAAGGAGTGAGGGCCCTGCTCACAAGAGCTTACATTCTATGAGGAGATAGGGGGACACAAGAGGTCAGAGGGCTTGTTTTCTACCATGGTCCAGACATCTTTTAATCGAAAAAGTTATGTAACTGAAGCTGTATGAACCTGTCACCAGCCAGTATCTGTGAATAAACAGATACTAAGTGCAAGTAGTGCAGTGTAACTTCTAGATGTAGGGGCCAGGATCTGAGGAACAGAGGAGGAAGGATAAAAGGTGTTATTGTTCTACACCTCCACACACTACACTGATCAGGTCACGTGATAAGCCTGACCATACAGATGTGATTTTAGGGCAGTTTTGAAGCTGCTGTAGTTGGGGATTAATCGGATTGTCTTGGGTAAAGCATTCCAGAGCACTGGTGCAGCTCGAGAAAAGTCTTGGAGACGGGAGTGGGATGATCAGATGACAGGGGATACAAGTCTAAAGTCATTGGCAGAACAGAAAGGACGGTTAGGGCGTGGACAGTGATGAGGAAGGAGCTATAGGGGGGCTCAGCGCTATGGATGGATTTGTGGGTCAGTGTGATAATTTTATATTGTATTCTGTGATGGATGGGCAATCAATACAGCAACTGACACAAGGTAGATGCGTCTGTGTACCGGTTTGACAGAGAGATGAGTTTGGCGGCCGCATTCAGGACAGATTGTAGTGGGGAGAGTTTAGTAAGAGGAAGCCCAATTAGAAGAGAATGCAGTAGTGAAGACGAGAGAGAATCAGAGCGACAATGAGGGTTTTTGATGTTTCCATGGTGAAAAAGGGTGAATTCTAGAGATGTTTTTAAGTTGCAGGTGGCAAGAGCATGCAAGTGTCTGAATATGTGGGGTAAAGGTGAGATCTGAATCAAATAGAACCCCCAGGCATGCTGCCTCGGGGTAATATTAAGGCCACAGACAGAAATGGAGATATCAGGGTTAGGTCGGTTAGTAGATGGAGGGAACACAAGAAGTTCAGTTTCTGAAAGATTCAATTTCAGATAAAGAGAAGACATGATGTTAGAGACAGAAGAGAGACAGTCACTGATGTTCTGTAGTAGTGTAGGGGTGATGTCACGGGATGAGGTATATAGTTCGGTATCATCTACATAAAGATGGTATTGAAAGCCAAATTTGCGAATGGTTTGTCCAACTGGGTCTGTATACAGAGAAAAGAGTAGGGGACCTAGGACTGAGCCTTGAGGAACCCCAACCGCAAGGGGCAGAGGAGAAGAAATAGCACCAGTGAATGATACACTAAATGGGCGGTCAGAGAGATAGGAAGAAAACCAAGAGAGAGCGGTATCCCTGAGGCCAATAGAATGGAGCATAGTGAGGAGTGAATAGTTCCCTTTAGATTTAGCCATCAAGAGATCATTGGAGACCTTTGAGAAGGCCGTTTCTGTAGAGTTTAGTGCACGAAAACCTGTTTGTAAGGGGTCCAGAAGAGAGTTAGCAGAGAGATAGCGGATTAGGCGGGAGTAGACCAAGCATTCCAGGAGTTTAGAGATGAAGGGGATGTTAGAAACAGGTCGGTAGTTAGCAGCACAGGATCAGTCAAAGGAGGGTTTTTTCAGTAGTGGGGTTATGACAGCATGTTTGAAGGAGGAGGGAATTATTCCAGAAGAGAGAGAGAGGTTAAAAATTTTAGTAAGGTGAGTTGTAACAATAGGGGACATAGACCAGAGGAGGTGTGGTGGGATAGGATCACTTGTGCAAGTAGTGGGGTGAAAAGAAGAAAGGAGCTGGGAGACTTCTTCTTCTGTTACCGGGTCAAATAATGAGAGTTCATAATGAGGAGCAAGGGGGGGAAGGGGACTGATGCCGCTTGGAGAATGGGTTATTTCCTAACGGATGTTGTCGATTTTGTCTTTAAAGTACGTGGCCATGTCTTGGGCACTGAGGTCTGTGACAGGTGCCCGCACCTTTGGAGTGAGAAGGGAGTGAAAGGTGTCAAAGAGTCATTTAGGGTTATTGGAGGGAGAAGAGACGAGAGAGGTGAAGTAAGCTTGTTTGGTGAGGTGAAGGGCAGAGTTATAGGCTTTGAGCATAAACTTGAAGTGAAGAAAATCTGCAGATGTGTGAGATTTTTGCCATAGCCGTTCAGCACATCTTGAGCATCGCTGAAGAAAACGTGTTTGAGGAGTGTGCCAAGGTTGCCGGTGTCTGTGTTGGGATTTTCAGATGGTCAAGGGTGCTACTTTATCCAGGGTGGCTTTGAGAGCCTAATTGTAGTGTTTGGTGGCCAGTTCAGGACAGGAGAGAGAAGAGATGGGAGACTGTGATGACTGTAGGGTATCTGAGAGGTGCTGTGTGTTTACAGCCCGTACATTATACTCCAAATCCCTGACACAGAAAGAAATCTGAGCACAATTAGGAATGCTGCTTGTTGTGTTTGAAGAGATACCTGCCCCTCCAATCACTGTGTTCCCATCTGGAGTTTGTTAGTTTCTAAATAGTGACCTTCCTTAGTAACAGGGAGTGAACAGCAAGTTTGATACTTGGCAGTAGGAATGTTAGAGGTTTTTTCAGACAGAAAACAGCAACATTTTTGAATATTGTGCATTACATTTTAGTCCAGAATCATATGCTATATTAAATGAGACTAAGTTGTTTGAAAAGTTAGTGACAATTTAAAGGGGTTCTTGAGTTTCTGAGATTGATGACCCATTCTTAGGATAGGCCATCTATATTAGATCTGCAGGGGTCCAACACCAAGTAGCCCCACAGATCACAGTAGCCCACGAGAAAGCATGGGAGAGTCATGCTACTTACTTGCCGTACAAACTGTAGCGGCAAATATAGGTACTGCAGCACTGCCCCATAGATTTCTATAGGGCAGTTCTTCAGTACCTACCTAGGCCATCAATCTTAGAAACTGGATAACCCCTTTAAGTACTAATCAACTCATTTTGAGTGCATATAACTACATTGACCTGCAAATAGTACAGTATATTACACTTTCTTTTGTATATTTTAATGCAGATGTCACCAGTTACAACAGTGATGTTAAAATATATGGGTAAATATTGATGTAGTTAGAGAATTTGTAACTGTTTCTGCGTGAATGTTCCAGTGTTTCTATCTATTTATGTACAGTTTTATGATTTTGTAATAATTAGTTATGAATTTTGACCAAGTTTATTGGGGCTGTGTGTAATAGCTGGGTGGCAATGCTATTGGAGACATGAATGGCTGTTATGTTTTATTACTTGTGCGTGTTTTCTATTTTATTAATAGCAATTGACTTGTAAGAAGTGTAAAAAGCATAAAACATTTGGACACAGATGAACAGTGTATACACAGTTACTTGATAATAAATAGGGATGAGTAAACCGATTCAGATAGAACAGGATTCAACATGAATTGTACACAAATTTTGGGTTTGACCTAGTGAGTATATTACAAACTATTATACTCATCTTTCCTTACCTCTCCTGGGCATCTGGCGGTCCTCTAGCATTCTCCAAAGGCCTCTTCCACCTCTGGCTGATGCCACATACTCCAGAGTCACTGCTGAGGCCTTTGATTGAGCCTCAGTGGTCATGTGTGGTTCTCCAATTTCATGATGCTGTGACCCACCATCATGATGCCGATGCATCCAATGTGACTGCTTAGGGACATTCACAGGTTTTGTGGGATGCAGGACATTAAAAAGAGACTAGAAGAGGTCTGAGGAGGATGGATTGGTGGACACTGATAGGCTTGCGAGGAGAGGTGAACCAAAGTGAGTATACCAGTCTGTTATTTTTACTCACCTCCCCTGGGCCTCCACTTATTATACTCTGGGATCTGAGGAGGTCCTAGAGTATAATGATAGCGCTTCATGTTCATGCTAAACAAGTTCAGCTCAAAAGAACCTGGAGGGGCAAGCCTCACAAATATCATTATTATTATTGTTATTAAATATATCACTACCATGCCCAAAAGCCTGAGGATGCCCAAAAACCTCTCTATAGCATAAAAAGACACACAGCACATGGTATGTGAGCTCCTTTTACATAATGTGCATTGGGGTCCAGGAACTTCAAGTTGCACCTCTGGTTATAAATAAATGTATGTAAGAATGCTAAACTACTATAACACCATCTTCATCACAGACCATCTTCTCTCCAATGTATATATTCTTAACTCTGCTGCATGACTCATCCAGCTCTCCTTCCCTTCCATCAGACACACACAAATGTAAACTCCTTTCCATAAAGGCCTATCCCGTTCTTCTGTGTCCTACAGTATAACAACCCATGCTTACATCAAAATACGGAATTACTGGTGTGTGGAATAGACAGTTAATAATTTAAAAAAACATTCCCAAAATGCTTAATGTCATATTTACTTTAAAGCCTTGGTTGTATAATTTTCTACCATGTTTTCAACAACTTTTATCCCACCTCACAGGTTATTCAGGTATTTATTGAAGGACGTTAATCTTTGTCTGGGGCTATGGTATATCTACAGTATGTTGCACAGCCAGGACTTTAAATGTGAGCACAGTAAAGTATCCATTCATACTTTCATATGATGTATTTTACATAACGGATTTAGTATTGGGCTTTTTACATCCATTTATCATTTATACATCTGCTTGTGAGTTTTTCTACTTGATGACTTTTGGCTATACTGGAAGTTGAGTAAAATAGCCCAATCCCAAGAGAATAATTTCACTAACTTCCTAATACATTAAAGTCATATATCTATTTAGCAAATGTTAGAAATTAAGATTTTATATCAGAAAAGATCAGAGCAGCAATCCGTTCCGTCCTCTAAACAGATCAATGGAAACCACTCTTCTGTATTAAAGCTGACAAGCATCCATTTATTAAACATTATATTTCCTTTAATAATTAAATCTTATGCCAGCATCTCAAACTATATTTTTTACATCTCTCCTGTAAGAAAAAGGAGAGTTACATTTTAAATGTCCACATTTTAGGGAAAAAAGACAGTCTGTCATTAAAACTACAGTATGTTTTTTTTTTTCTTCGAAACAAGTTACAGCCAACTACATTCTTTAAGAATTTATGTCTTAATGACAAAGATATTATTGTTTAACTGTAGGGTGTATCATGTGATTTGTTCTAGATGAAACCAAATTGTTGTTCTGCTGAGTTCCCTTAATGAAATATGAATACAAATTAACATTATAATGTTTGTCTGCATTAATTGGGTTTTAAATTAAAATTGAAAACCAAAGATTCCAAGGCCAAATTAAAATCAATTTTCTTTGAATAACTGGGAATGAATAATAATTATTGGAAATGGAAATACACTGATTCTGCCAGCAGTCACTAGTGCTCTTTACTGCGCAGACAATTAAATTGATTTTGGCAGATACTTAATTCTACCAACTTGTGGTGAGCAAACTATGTATTGTTACACAAAATCAATCTCAATTGATGTGAGGTGCATTGCTTAATTTCTGCCGAGAGTTGGGTGAAGGATTTCTTCATAGACATCACATTTATCTCCATTGGATATGTCTACTTTGCAATTACTAGCATATAGATAAGCAAATGATGTAAATATATTGATATTCTTATCTCTTCATTATCATTTCATTACTTTTGTTTAGAAATCAGGGATCAAAATTACTGGAGGATAACAACATTAAACATATTAGCAAACTGTGCATATGTTCCAATGAAATATTGATAGGTTGATTATCATAGAAATAAATGAAAGCAGTATGCTAAAGTAATTATCCAAATAAACTACAGTACATAATGGTCAGATTTACTTAGGCTAAGTTTCCACTATTGAAGTCTGTTGTTCTGATTGGTCATGGCATTTCTTCCATCTGGTTTGTTTAGTTTTCTATGGAAGAAAAAGTTCTGCATGCAAGCAGTAGGGTTAAAATTGTTAGAAAAGATTTGTGAATGATGTGATGAATATTGGTGATTCAAAAATTAATGTAAGAACTGTATAGCTGCAGCAGCACTCAGCACAGCAATGGACTGCCGAACTAACACCCTGACAATGACTGAATTGCGGCTATCTATTAATTTATTATAAAGCGATCTATTCTCCTCACTATGAAGCACACTCACTACTATTCATCTGTATTCTTTGCTTTAATACCTTTCATTTTAAGACTACCTGTATCCCACTCACACCTATATTCTCTCATGCACGGCTTTGCTAGTGGGATGCCTGCAAAGCATTATGGGGAAGTTAGCCAATCTGTCGCTGGAGGTCATGTGATCCTTCTTCTCTGTCTGCTTCTGATCTGTTAAATGGCAGCCACCTTTTGAGTGATTTATGTTGGACAAATACCAAAAGCTTCAGATTTCCTAAAATCTGAAATCTTTTGGGAAATTTGTTATAAATTTGATTAAGGCTGAATCGATTTGCAGATAAAGCTGAATTGAGCTCTCTGCTGCCTTAATACAAACCCATGTACAGTACTGTACAAAAGTTTAACCACTTCAGTACCAGTCCAATTTCTGGTCCAGAACCAGACACATTTTCAGGTTTTTTTGTATATACAGTTTAGAGGGCTGTAAGATTTTTAGCCTATGTGTTATTCAACTAATTTCTACATCTTTTTTCGATGACACATAGGGCTTTATCTTTATGTTGTTTTTATTTTTTCATGTTTTTTTATTTTTTTAAATCTGGGAAAATATAAACAAAAGAGGAGGGAAAATGTGTCTGTTTTTCAATTTTCATTTATTTTTTTTTTTATTTAATAACACAAAGTGCTACTAAAAAAACTTTATAAAATAGTTTTTCCTCTCCATTACAGTAATTTTTATTTTTTATGGTGTCGTTGGGGTTGGGGCTATAACCTTTAATAACGGCATTTTATTGGCGTATTATTTTATTTTTTTAACTTTTCTATTAATTTTAAAATTTTTTTTTTTTTTTTTTTTTTTTTACATTGTGTCCCCATAAGGTCATGATAGACCTTTGGGGACATCTGATCACTTTTTTTTTTTTTTTGTGGGAGAGGCTGATTTCCCCTGTGACTGGGGTTGGTACATTTAGCCCCAGTTGCAGGAGGAATACAGCCTCCTGCCAGTTACTATAGAGCTGAACTGGGTCCTGTAGGACAGGGCTCTAATAGACGATGATCCCGGTGGATCACATGACTGAGGGGAGCCGCAAGATAGCGGCGCCCATAGCGGTGTATTCAGCGCTGTATACACAGCGATCGGGAGTGCAGGGAAGGTAATAAACATTCCCTGTCTTCTCTCTGGGAGCTCCGGCTGAAGTTACAGCCGGCTCCCTGTTTCAGCAGCTGCACGATTTTGAGCAGCTGCTGAGTTGTGCTTTGACGTACCGGTACGTCCTTGCAGAACAAGGCAACCACCTTCCGGATGTAAAAACCCAATGAGCAGTCCGGAAGTGGTTAAGGCAGGTGTGAAAGAAATTTTCAAAGTAAGAATGCTTTCAAAAATAGAAGTGTTAATGGTTTATTTTTGTTAATTAATAGAGATGAGCGAATTGAAGCTGACGAAGTGGAATTCGATCCGAATTTCAGGAAATATTCGAATCGCATGAAATCCGGATTTCCTCACACTTCGTGATAACAAAGCTGCTGTACATGTTAGAACATGAGGCAAGGAACTCTGCGAACGCGGGATCATCCACAATGCCATGCGTGCAGGCAATCAGCAGCCATCCCTGGGATGTCACAGCTTTTAACCCCTTCGCGAGCGCCCACAGCATGTTTGACTGCTGCATCTAAGGTGTTAAAACCCCCGATCGGTTATGGAGCAGGGTGTTAACTGTAACACCAACACCACTGGTAATGCACACGTAACTGCAAAGACAGTGATCATAGCGGTCACATGAGCCTCAGCAGTTCTGGCCCAGCCAATCCTGCAATGGGAGGGCACTAGAGACATGCCCCCCAAACAGAAGACTTTAAGAGCTGAGTATCTCCCCAGCCCCTGGATTTTCAGTTTATCCTGTAAAACCCTGTTATCATTCAGTTCTGAGCAACTGTGCAACAGGCAATGGGCCATTAGGCTGTTTTTGTATATTTTTGCATTTATTCTCATTTGCTAAATCAGTACATGTGTGTAGATGTCAATTATCAGCTCAACTTCCATATAATCCAGAAAATACCACAATAAGTAATTATTATACTCCAATAGATAATTAAACTTCCACATACAGATCCATATCTGCTCAGCCAGATAGAGCTGCACACATACAGTATGTACAGTAAACATGGCTGCACATTTTGGAGCTATTTACCTGCAATGTAATCAAGCAGCTTTTAAAGATGCTTTTCATATAGTTATTTCCCTACAACTGTCTCTAGGGTAATATGTTTCACAGTATAATGGTTCCGACAATAAATAGCTTTACCTATTAAACAAATGAAACATTTCTTCTGGCTATAAAGACTTTTTCTTGTTACTTTTATTGCTTTGGGAACTAAAAGTTTATCCAAGCTGATCCTCATTAAATTTATACACAAAGGAGATTATTTAAAATCTCCATGTGACTGAGCAAAGTACTACTGTATGTGAATGCGGAATATGTTTAAAACGGTTCAGCATTGAAATCATCCCTAATTTTATTCTTTGCATTCATTTCTAAAAAAAAAAAAAAAAGTTTGCATGCGTCTATAAAACCAGCTTATTGCTATGATATGAAATTAATCCTCATCTCAAATTCTTTCCTCCCCACCTACTTATACTTTCACTTCCCTAAAAAAACATGTATTAAAACTTTACGTTCTATCATAACTACATTGCCCTGAGAATTGTGTTCTTCTTAACCAGCCCTTAGATATACTGTATTAGACCAGGGCCCCACTTAGCGAAAACGCTGCAGCAAAAAACGCGGCATTTTACAGTAGTTGCAAAGTAGATGGGAATCTGGCTAATGCCATCCACACATTTCAGAAAAATATCCGCAGTGGACATGCGATGTGATTTCAAAATCCGTTGAGTTTTTGTAAATTGAAACATGTCAATTATATGTATGGAAACGCTGGCTTTTTCCGTATAGGTATAATAGAAGCAGAAAGTCCGCAGAGGAAAACTGCGGCATTTTTTCCCGCAGTGCTTTTTGGCTGTGGCTTGCTACGTGGGGCCGTAGCCAAAAGGGCAGTTCTCATTACAGCTCACATCTGGTATATACACAGAAATGCCAGTTTATTAGAGACAATGTTGTAACAATGGATGCCTTTAGAACCACAACAATTTATTGTGGCATACACGGATATCATCCATAGGTATTAGAAGACTCAGGGTATGCCAAGAAAACATTTCACCAAAAACACCATTATTCCACTTCCACTAGACTGAAGTGTTGACATGTGACAGAAAGGGTTCATCAATTCATATTGCTTGCTCTAAATTCTCCTGCTCTTTTGCCCACTGGAGTCTGGCTTTAAGTTTTTCTTACACTTCAATGGCACTCAAACTGGTCTTGAAGACTGGTTTAAAGAACAAGTTGTACCAGCAGAACATTTGGCTGCAATTTACTTGACTGTGCACTTTCCTGTTCATCAGAATGAATTTTGACATTTTCCTCTGACTCTTTTTCTTAAGTTATTTACATCCACAGAATTCCCTTTTTTCAGGATGTTTCTCTCACTATTCACACTATTCTCAGAATACCGTTGACATCATTGCACAAGAAAACCCACAAGGTTTGGAAATTTATGTAATTGAAAAAGTTGCTCAGATCACTTGATTTTCTCATTACAATGTTCACTCACTCTGAAACTGATCCATTGAAAGCTTGTTCTCTTCATTTTACACTACAATCCTTGTATAATATGCATAAGGTAAGCTTCAATCATGAAAGGACAGGTGTCTCTAATAAAATGGCCATTCAATACATTTGCATAGTAAATATACATACAGTAGTTATTAGATAACCCCCAGTCATATTTTTCCTAAACAAAAACCTAAATTATTTGCATAGAAATATATTCTGAAAGTTCATATTTTTAAATAATTTCTTTCACGTATCAGATATCAATTTATCATAATCAATGCAGAAAAAAAGTAGACCAGTATTGTGTAGGTTTCATTTATCAAATATAAGCTGGCATCTAATTCTTCTAGTTTTTATAAACCATACATGTACTGTGTATTTCTTCACTTGTGTCACATGAACACACCTAAAACAACTCATCTTCAGATATGCTTCGGACATAGCAGGCCCAGAACTGCATGAACTACACAAACTTACGGTGCAGTGTGGTTTGCAAATGAATATGGAATTGTTTTGCAAGCACACTACTCTAATCTGATTTTATAATTGCATTCATATTAATTTTATGAATAGGTATAAGGAAATGCATGCAGAATATTACACACACAACAAGATGCCACTGGCAATCTGACAGTGCATGAAGCAGTGCCAAATGTAAATCTATGGGGATTCCTTACACTTAGTCATTTTAAAATTATAAGTTATAAAATCAGCAGTGGAGAGAAGCATTTCAATAAGCCCATTGATTTATGTGTGCCAATTTTTTTAAACTTTAATTAAAAATAAGATAACAGCATTTGCGAAAGAAATTTGCAAACACCATTGCACCATGATTAAAATCTAGTTAGAGTCTTACATTTCCTTTTAAGAACAGTCTCTCATGAAACTAATATTTTTAAATATAGGAAATAAAGTTACATTTCAATATTGTCATTTCTCCACTATCTGCTACTGGATTTTTCAATAACAAATTTCTTTAGGTTTAAAGCAATGATAATTATTTTACAGCAATTCCACTAATACAAATGTAGCAAAGTTTACCCACTGAACTATGAGCAGTCAGATAGCCATCAGATATTTCATGTGAATGCAAGTTTTTTTTTCAGTTTCACAATTTCCATTACTGAGATATTAACTTTTTTCCTGAAATGCTTTTATTGAGTCATCTAATGCATTACTATTGCTCTCATTGCATCAAAGACCTATGCTTTCCAGCACCCAGTCCCTCCATCCCTCCCTGATATGATTGACATGTACACTGCCTGGCTCTGTCAATCATAGCAGGGATGTAGCTCTTTGGTGCAAAAAGAGCAATAGTGATGCCCTCACTGCACCAAACAGCTCATTCGAATATCAAGAAAAAGCCAATATCTAAGCAACAGAGTCACATTCAGGAAGCAGAAAAGGTGTTTCATTCACATGAACCCCAGCTATCTATTGAGGGATATGCTTAATATCCTATGTGTGTGGTTACTCTATGTGAAGCTCAGCTTTTCGATGCTTTTGTTAGCTTGTTGTGACGTTATATTGAATTGTTTTATTAGAAATTGCATTTGTTAGCTCACCTGTAGGGTTGTTATGCCTGGTCATATTTATACTGTATTAGGAGAAGAGGTATGGCACATCATTCAGAGTGGGTATTTTGGGGATTGTGTTTCCACCAATTATTGCTAGATGTATATGTTATGTTCAGATGTTATTATAATGATTATTTACTGTTTCCTTATGCATATAAACAAAGATATAAAGAGAATAAATGAATGATAGAGAGAATATGCATATGCAGAATGTTACAACAAATGATATCCTTAGATATTAATATAATCTTTTATTTATTTATTTTTTGCTGAGTTTTGATGTTACCGTGTTTATATATGGTTATATACAGCTGCATACATAATTTCATATATGGAGCACTATATACAATAAATGCATTGTTTACTCCTCGATATCCTTGGCAATGTGAAATGACTCTTTGTATTCAATTCCTAGCACTGTAGGTTATTAAAACTCTGTCTGACAATAGTCTTGGTTCATGCATTGTCTGCTGTGAAATTCCAGACTTGCCTCTTGATCTGATCTGATTTTGTTGTCTGGCTTTGATCTGTCCTATGATTAGTTATGACTCTTAGTTATGACCCAAGTTTGTTTATGAGTTTTTTTTCTATCCTCGTGGTAACACCCCAGACTTTCTGTCTATAATGGATCGGCGATCGACAATGTAGCAAGCCAATTAATACAATAATAGTAGGGAAGAGATGCCTAAGGTCGACCATGCTGAAATCTGCTCCCCTTGATAGATTGTCCTAAGAGCACAACACCTCGATGTACATATAGGCAAAAACCAGCTGCTGCAGTCTGCTTATCCGGGTGCACAGGCCAATTTGAAATATACTCATGAGACAGAAAAACAAGTGGAATCAATTTGAGGGAGCAATTTTCTGATTAAGAGACTAGTATAAATGTATCTTCCCTTACCTTTCCTTTTGGCTGGATATGTCCAGGTTTACGTGTCACAAGCCAACATTTCCAGACAATATTGTTTCTTGATATGACAAAGTAATATTCCATTTGTGTCAGTACATGGCCATCTATTGTTAATAGCAAACTGTCAAGGGTTTTGCTAGCATGTTGTGATATATATTGAATTGGTTTAATGAGAAATTTTGATCCTTATCCAAACTCAAGCTAAGTTAAGGATGGACACATCTGTATGGTCTCTTAATGCATTCATAATGATGTACTTCAGTAAAGTCATTAAACCCATCTCCAGAGCACTTGGAATCCTTCATTCAGCATTGTCACCAGTAAAGCTCTTTCATGTCTACTGAGTACAAAATACTAATCTAGCCTCTATTAATTTTTCCCTTGATTATTTTTATTCATTTCTACTGTACTACTTTAATATTGCTCATCATTCAGTCCATTGAATTAATTGTAAATGCAAAGAACAACTTGATCTCTTTATCTCATGAAAATATTCCTGCTGTTACTCTGTGTGGGTTATTATATACTTTACTTGTCTTGTTTAGAATGAAATGTAAACGTTCGTTACCAGTCCACTCCCAGGCAAGGCTCATTTAATGACTGCTATTTCTGTATGCATTTTGTTTATGCAGTGACCAATGGTTATCATCCTGCTTCTAAACATGCAGTACAAGCTAGTGAGCTACTGAACACACTATGCTTCCTCTACACTGGAAGCAACTATTCCTCTCCTTGACAGCCCAGTGGCTGTAAGGTCAATCACATCTTTAACATTTGAGAACCGTTGTTCGACTTCAGCCTTGGGAATCTTTTTCCTTTGGAATGTCTATCTAGAATCTGAGATTTTAATAGAACTGCTGTAATGGTACTGTATTTGTTCACTGTGTTCAAAACTAACTATAAAACCTGGACATTGCCCTCCCAACCTATCTTTCTTCCCTTTTTATACAGTATATTTGTATTTGAAATGTTGTTTTTTTTTAATTGTTCAATATTCAGTACATGTATAGATGTAGTATAGTTTAACATTACACTTTTCAGACCCCAGAGTATAATGATCAGAGGCCCAGGAGAGATGAGGGAATATAAATAACACTGTTACTTACCTCTCCTGCGCTCCAGCAGGCTTTGGGCCTCCTTGGTGATGTCCCAGGCGTCACCGTGGCCTAGCCTGACGTCATTATGCGTCGCGATGCATGCCTGGCTCACGTGATGTCTGGTCCAACATCGAAGAAGGCGGGGAGTGCGCTGGAGCCAGGGAGTGGTAAGTAACACTGATTTTTAGGTTTTTATGTTTGTATCCTCCCCGGATCTCTGATCATTATACTCTGGGGTCTGAAAAGACCCCAGAGTATAATAATTGTTCATGGTCCACATTGGGGCATAATACTGTGTGCAGGGGCCACTATGGGACATAATACTGTATGCAGGGGACACTATGGGGCATAATACTGTGTGCAGGGGCCACTATGGGGCATAATACTGTGTGCAGGGGCCAATATGGGGCATAATAGTGTGTGCAGGGGCCACTATGGGGCATAATAGATGTGACATCACTTAACTACTCCTGCAAATAGAGATATCCTAAGTTGTCTAAGTGGAAATACATGAGATACAATCTTAGATAGAGTGTAAGGTTGAGGTGTTAACTTAATCCAGGAGTAGGCAATGTTCAGTGCTCCAGCTGTTGTGAAACCATAACTTCCAGCATGCACACTTGCTCAGTTGTTCTTGGAAATCCCATAAAAATGAATAGAGCATTCTGGGAGTTGAAGTTGCAGCCAGAGTGCCAAAATTGCAGACCCCTGGCATAAACTGTCTGCAATAGTACTGTGAAGACAGCTGGCGCTAGTGCTGTTACTCTGTTTGTAGTGTGGGAGTTTATCTTGCCACATGTTTAATACCCCTAGATTTGAAAGATGTGATGCCTCTCTGACTTTGTTCTGAAAAGTAGAGAAAAGGGTGGAGAAGGAACTGTTGGTCAGCCCATGTGATATTCTACAGCTTGTATTGTAGGCAAAATTAAAAAAGAATTTTTCCACCCCAAGAAAAAAATCAGAAAATTAAAAAAAAATAAAACTTAACTTTTAATTCTCATAAAAGGAGACATAAAAAATATGGATTGAATACAATGCATATTAACCCTCTGACACATTTCAGGGAATCTGTGCCTTAGTCATAGCATGAAATTTACAGCAAATTGTTCACAATAAAAATCTTTTTCAAGCCAGAAACACCTGGGAATTAATGACTAACTGTGGTAGTGATAGTGTTTTGATATCTTCTGAAGCATCTAAACGTTTAAATTCATGTCATATGGTTAACACCGCCTCATTCCAATTTACTGCATTAGAGCATTAGAGCAATTGGAGAAGTAAGTTACTTAGGCGGGAGGCATACTGGATATTTAAGCTAGCCACTTGGTATCCAGCAGGTCTCAATCTGAGGTCAGATTTATTTTATTTTTATTAGGGGGCATGCACACTACTATTGTTATTGTCCGTTGCTGTCGTCCTTCATAGGATGACAGCAGTGGACATTAAACTGTCACAGAGAATGGTCACAGACTGATTCTGTGTCTGTTCCCATTGACACTAATTTAAACAACATGATGGAAGCTTTCTTCTGTCATGTTTGTTTACTTTTGTAACAGAAGATAAAGTCATGCATGCATGTTTTGTTTTTGTCAGGTTTGTTTGTCAGTAATTGTGGTGTTGTTTTTTTAAGTTTTGTTTTGTTTTGTCCTTTTTGTTTTTTATTTGTTTTTCATTTGTGTTATAGCTGGTATTTGTCATATGGTCTTCCAAAGGTCTCACGTTGTGTTATTTATATTTGTTGGGTTTCACTGCAGTGATTTCCTGTTTTTTCATTACATGTGGTGACCCGTATAGCCACGGACTATTACCAGCATGCATTCTGGATTTTTTTTTTGCTTAAAGGGCATTATAATATACTTGAGATTTTGATAAGTCCCGACATGGACATGTGGACTTTCAGCAACATAAACCAGGTATGAACAAATTCCTTTAGATGATTTCTATTTCTTTTTCATATGGTTAAGTATAACATTGGCATAATGCATATGTATTTATCTGTTTATTTGTTTATTTATTTTCTACATATCCTTTATTGTGTCTGTGTTCTGATTTGAGAGCTTTGCATCTTGCATTTATTTATATGATTACTATGATATCTTTTATGTATATTATTATTTATTGTGTTTTTTTTTCTTGCTGCGATTTATTGATGAAGGCCCAAAACAACTTTCAGGTAAACCTAAATGCAAAAATGATTTTTAGCCCTAAATATATACCATTTAACAATGATAAAAAAAACTATGTGAAGTTGTACAAAGCTTTTAAGACAAAGTTATTATTATTATTATTATTATTATTATTATTATACATATTTAGCCAACTGTTTGCAAAAACTGCAAAAAAAAAAAAACTTTTAGCAATTTTGTTATTGACACATGGAGAACATATAACGTACAAGTCCTCTCATTAATCACATGAGCCAGGACTTCCAATGAACTTTGTTACAATAACTATGAAAAATAAGCTGAAGCCACTGCAGCTCCACTTTGGTTGCAATTGTCACACTACTGTAATTTATAGAATATAAATGCAGTAAACCACTTTCTCTCATCACCTTTTTATTGAGACACATTGTTTCAGTATCTATAGAAACTATATACCTTATAACACAGAGACCAGCAGAACTGAAAGCTGTGAAAACAATCAAGATATTACTGGAAAAAGAACATTTGAGTCACTACTATAGAGTAATATATGGGTACAGATTCTTACAAAATTTAATAATGTAATTTAATTTTAAAATACAGTAAGCGTCATAAACTATAGCTCACTTTAAGGACATTGTCATACTCATCTTTTTTGTTTTTGCTTATTTTTTTTTCTTTTGCCAAGTTATATTTAACTTACTTTATATCACTCACAGAGGTGTCAATTTACATCAGTTATTCAGAAACTGTAAAAAAAATAGAGCCTAAATAAAACTAATAAAACAGATCTGTTTTTGTAATTGCCTAAAGCTTATGGAAAATCAATGTATAAAACTTGCCTGTTTTATGAAAAATGTCATTATAATTATTGTGAGATTGCAAATAGTTTGGTATATACAACAATTTAATTAATCTCTTAAAAATCTAAAGATGAACTTGTATCTTCTTAGAAACAGCACAGCCTTTACATGATCAATGATATACTATGCCTAAATTACCAGCAATATTTAATGGACCATAATGTACACAATGAAGTTTGTTTTTGCTAGTTGTGCCTACTTGCATTACAGTACATAGGGCCTCATACATGAGATATAAACTATGTTTGTGAACCATATTACATGTATCTCTATTAAGACTGGAACAGTTCTTAGTAAGGCCATGCATACTGCCATATCAATCTGCATTAAAAAATGTGGCATACTCATTCGGATGACATATTGTAAGGGAATTGCCAGTTGAGCAATTCCCCAGTGCTGCTGCAGAACCCTGGGGGGAGGAGCACAACAAGACAGTGGACCCTAAGCTGAATCCCCCCCACTGTCCCTGCCTACTTGCCCGATCTGTCCTAGGTGACAGCCAGCAACAAGTCGACAGTCCCTGCTTATAATAAGTGAAAACACAGAACACAGGCAGGATGAACTACAACAAAGGGAAGTCAGCTAGCCAAGGGGTTGGTAACAATCGAGCAATGCAGTACAAAATCACAATACAAAAGAAGTCACAGACAAAACCAGAGATCAGAAATAGGAATACAGGTAACAAAACAGCACGGAGTAAAGGCAGGTACGCAGAACATTATAGATTATAGATTTTTGTAATCTGAGTAGAGGAAAAAAAAGACGAAAACATTACCAAGGCAACAACCAGGGGAAATTGAGAGTACAATGTCCAGGATGCGACCAGGTCTCATTAGGGTAAATAATGCCCCATTGTTTTTTGCCCATGGAAATTTCAAGACATGTATTAAAAAAAAGTCTACTATTAACTCCTTAATGACATTATGTTTTGTTTTCTGGCAGCTGTTAAGGGTTTTTTGTAGCAAGATAAAATTACCCCACTACGGAATAAAGAGCTAACAAAGCACCCAGCAGAGTAAGCATAAACATTTTTTTCAATTATTTCTGCCTTCCTGATCTGTGTATACCTTTGCCTCTGAATGTCAGTTAAAAGGGTTTTCGGGTACTTAGATATTGAGGACCTATCTTTAGGATTGGTGAACAGTTTCACTTTAAGAAGACACCGGAGCAGAAGGATCGGAATGCACCAGGAGGACACCAGAGCACCGGGGACAGGTGAGTATGATTTTTTAAAATTATTTCACCTCCCCCTGTTGTCCAGGCATTTAAAAAAATGGCTGGACAACCTCTTTAATATTGTTTAGGAGAGGGTGTAACACCACCAATCAGCTGTTTGAAGCCAGAAATGTCCAGCAGACAAGGGTCAGACCACTATAATTCATGCTGATCACTAAAATAAATGGCAGGTTTCATAGGTAAGCCATTATTGTAAATGGCCATGGATGCATATGACTAGAAACAAAAAGATGTGTCATTTTCCTAGCACTGCTGATACTGTTGATCAGCGCTGATCTAAGCAGTGAGATCATGACTGGTCAGACATTGGGGTACATTGTAGTGGCAATATTGTTAACAATTTAAAAATTTCAATTCAATTTTAGAAAAATGATCATAATTTCTAAAAAGAAAAAGTAAA
Source organism: Leptodactylus fallax (assembly GCA_947044405.1). Taxonomy (NCBI): domain Eukaryota; kingdom Metazoa; phylum Chordata; class Amphibia; order Anura; family Leptodactylidae; genus Leptodactylus; species Leptodactylus fallax. The sequence continues at coordinate 8,231,010 of CAMRHE010000020.1, forward strand.
GAAAAGTGATGTACAAGTGCAGTCGGTGTATATTTTTAATTCATCATATTCAATCATGATGATATGTAATGGGTTATCTATTTAGATATACAGTAGTAATTTCAAAACCTATGGTACCTTGTATGAAATTTCATTAATGGTGCTATATGCTATATACAGTGCAGAACTTTAAAAAAAGACAAGCAGCATAAATGATATTTCAGCAGTAAAGGAAATACAGTGAAGCTTAAATTAGATATTCAGTTCCCAAATGAATGAGTGACTGAATGACAATAGATAATCTATATTCATGGTAGCTCTACTGATCTATGTCCTCAACCTGTGGCTTCAATTTCCCTTGAAACATGGATCAAGCAACGCATCCAGAACACATTCCATGCTGTCAAGCATTTCACTTTTCATAGACTTTTCATGACAGTCTTGAGCCACTCATAATACAACAATGACTTCTTTCAAGTTTTAAAGTTCACAGTTTATGGTGGAGGAGAATGGAGATAAATATAACTTTCGTATATATATATAACTTTAAGGAATTTCTTCTATCACTCGACTATGTATATGAATTAACAAGGAATCTGGGAATTCCAGTCTGTGAACAAAACATGTCAGATGTTAAACTTCCCGACCTCATTCCCTGCAGCTTTGCTATTTCTACACACAATCTAGATTTAGCTTCTTTATATATTTTCTTTGTATACAGATTTTATTTAGAAATTTAACTGGAGATCATCATTTCTAACCATTTGCCATTTTTACCAGCACTGGGGAGAGTTACCCATCTGTATACTGCTTTGGTACTGAAGCAAAGTGCTAGCAGTGCATACAGTATCAATATATGTCAAAAACATTTCCAGTAAAAGGGGGAGCAAAAATACAAATGTGTCAACTATTACCTATTCACAAATTTTATTAAGGATGGCAATATCTCACAATAAGAATTCAATACATTATCATGACATGCTAGGAGAAACCTTAATGAAATTCATATCATCATAACCACAAGGTAGGACATATAGAAACAATTGATCATCTTGCACAACTCATTTTGGTGTACAGATGTGTCCATCCTTAAAGGGGTTGTACTATCACAGGTACTTATTCCCTATAAAGCGCCAGTGCACTTCCAGTGTTCCATTTACTTCTATCGGGCAGTCAGAGCTGCCAGAGATTTCAGTCGCGGCAGCCTCATAGCAATGAATGGAGTTTTGGTCATGCAAGCACACTGGTGCTTCATTCACAGGGAGGATGAAGGGGGATTTTCAGTCCTCCATTCTCCTGATCACTGGAAGTCCCAGCAGCCAGACCAACAGCAATCTGACACTTATCCCTTAGCCTGTGGATATGAAAGAAAGTGTCTGTAATGGAACAACTCTTTTAACTTAAATTTGGTGAAGGAGTCAAATATATCATGAAATCAATTCAATACAATATCTGGACATGCCAGAAAAACCCTTGACGTGCTGCATATCCTAATATCATCTCTGGGAGACTTTGCTTAGGCACACATATGGATGTGACCTTATTTAAAGGGGGTCTGTCAGCAGTAAATTTGTTATAAACCTTATCAGAGTACCTTGCAGAGATGTTTCCAAATTTGCTTCAGTTCAGCTTTGGAGCCCCATTTTCATGTAAGGTTCTGTTTTATACATATGCAAATAAGGTGAAAAGTGATTTGCCAGGAAACTTAGAGCTAAGACCAAGATAAATCACGCCCCAAAACATTTCCCTCATTTGCATATGAATAAAACAGCAATTTACCTGACAATGGTACTCCAAAGCTGAGTATGAGGTGTATTTGGAAACTGTATAGTAGAATCACCTCTACTGACAGACTCCCTTTTATCTCACTTTTGGTTAAAGATTCCAATTTGTCTTGATACCAATTCAACACAATATCATAATATCCTATTAAGACTTTGATTACCTTCCCCCACTAGGTGGCCACACCTAGACCCAAATAGGGTAATTAGCATAACATTTTGTAATAACTTGTAACAAAAGCATGTTGTGTTTAGAAAAGCTGTTTAACTTGTTAAACATATATCTGGATATGTCCATCCAAGAGGGTAGGTAAGAGAGTACAAAATAGAATAGAATATAGAAAATAAAAGCACAAATTAGAAAGCTAAAAATGATTGGGCTTTACTAGTTGCATTTCTATTAGTTCATTATGGTATCAGAGAATAGTGTAATAGAATAAAAAAGCTGCATAACAATAAAGAATATGACAATATAACCATATGGTTAAGCAACAACAGCAGCTACAGGCCCTTACAATCTGAGTGTAATTACCGACCACCTACTAATATTCCACTCTTTGGTTTTGGATTCTTTATTGAAAAAAGTATACAACCTCAATCCATTATGATATCCTGGTAAATTCTTATAATAATATTAGTAGTGAGGCTCTGGCCTCTTAGTAATTCTAGCTCATGTAGGTGCGCCTGGTCGCAGATCTATGCCAGTCACGGAACGGCTTAGATTTGTGGTATAGCTCATGCCAGTTTAGTTATAGTAAATCTGGTGGGCTGGGACATCCCTACCACAGCCCTCCTAGATTTCAGAGCTGCTCCGCCCACTGTCTAAAAAAGTGGATAGTGAGGTGCAGAGGCTGAGATGTGCCACAGTGCATCAAAAAATGGTGTTGAGGCATTTTCAGAATCCTAGCTCTAAACCTACTTACAATAAACCCCCATTCAAAGAAAATCAGCCAGTCCTCCTGTCATATCTGTTTTAGTATATTCTTGTATTTCTTATAAAATTATTATTGAGCAACATTTCTTAGCACTCTATGCTGTGGTGACCTCTAATATGCATCATGGAAATGTATACTGTACATAAATTAGCAAATGGGTGGTATTATTTTTAGATAAGGTGTATCCCTATATACACTCACATTATACAGTCAGAGCTGACAGGGGAAGGAGACATTGTATTGATTTAGGAAATATTTTTGTCAATTTATTCATACATTTTTAGGAGGAAATGTGGTCAAGAATTATTATTTCATAAAGTACTGTATGTATTACTAGAACAGACATGTCAGCATTTCTGACAGGTCCTCATTAGGGTAACATCTAAGAGCAAATGGGTAACCCATTAAAAGCATAATTTGGGTCTAAATGAATGTAGTCCTTTGTGAAATAAAATTAATATAACATTCAAATTCTTATGCGTGCTATCATATGTTATATGACACTACACAGTATTTCCTACCAAATTCCAAAGTGATGTTGTTTTCCTGAGCAATTCTACTAAAGGACTAGAGACAAAGTCATGATCTTTTCTTCAGGCTGCCATCCCATGTGACACTGCCTTCCTATGTGACACTGCCATCCTATGTGACACTGTTCTACCACTTGATGGTTGGCTTCCCAGCTCTTTCACTATGCAAAAATTAGCAACAGAAATATAAAAACAGAAAATATTTCAAAATAAACTGAATTGAAGGAATTTTTATGAGTTTATCACATTTACATTTTGGTATAATGAGAACAAAAACATATTTCTCATCATCACTTCTACCATATGGTTCTGCATCTTACAGTTCTATAGTAATAAAACTTCTGCTGTCTCAGAAGCCATAGATCCATTATTCAGTAGATTCTACAAAGCTTTATAGGAACAAGCCAGAACTGCCCCAAGACATGTAGAAAATTGTCATTTTCATTGAACCACTTTGCACAATAAGGTTTATCAGGACTCAAACCTTAAATGCCCTTCTCTCTCTCATATGTATTAAAGGGGTTGGCCACTTTCAGACCAATATTGAGAGACCAATGTTATTGTTTGTATAATAAAAAGTTGTACAATTTTCCAATATACTTTCTGTATCAATTCCTCACAGTTTTCTAGATCTCTGCTTGCTTTCATTCATTCTGCTTATTCTAAGTGGATAAAAATCAGTCCATGGTCGTGTGATGGACACAGAGGTGCACAGCTTGTTACTAGGCAGATGTCTGATTACTGTGCTGTGACTATAATGAGCTGTACACCTGTGTGTCCATCACATGACCACAGACCATAAATCACATGACCATGGATTGATTTTTTTTTTATGACAGCAAGCAGAGATCTAGAAAACTGTGAGGAATTCATACAAAAAGTGTATTGAAAAATTGTGCAACTATTTTTTTATAAAATATTTTTTATTCATTCAACAAAAGAAAAACATAGCTGTACATGCATACTTAGAAATTGCAAAATGATGTTACAAATCAAAGTACACAAAAAGTAGCACACTGATTGTTGATTGTCCATTAATGTACAAAGTCATTGCAAACCTTTTCATTTCTGGGTTATATAGTGTTAGATACAGAAAGAAAAGAAATACAAAGAAAGAAAATGATCAAGGTAATACAATAAAACAAAATAAGACAAAGCAGAGCGGAATGGTTTGAAAGGGATAGAGTAGTTTCTGGAGACTCACCATTTTCACTAGATGGCATCCATCTAGGAAGTATAGAGGCAGGTGATGCCAACCTCGCAGTTCTGTGATCAATTTTTGAATTAGAGAGGGTAATTTAGGCCATATAGGGAATCCAGCTCCCAATACAGATCCTCAGGTATTTGATGTTGTATGGGGCAACTGTAACCAGAGATGAAAGCTCTGGTTCGCACCTGCGCTTGGTCTCCGTTTGGGGATTCTGTCCCTGAATCCGCTTGAAAAATGTGGAGAGAAAAGTCCTGCAAGCAGAACTTTTCTCTCTGCATTTTTCGGGCGGAAACCAGGCGGAAATCTGGTGGACCCCATTATAGGTTACAGTATTAAGGTTAAATTGCCGTGTTGGCACTTTGCGATAAATTAGTGGGTTTTGGGTTGCAGTTTGGGAATTCGGTCTCTAAAAGGTTTACCATCACTGGTCTATGGGATCCGCGGGTAACCACTTTTTAAGTGGATTGGGTTTTCTTTTTTTGGGTCCCCAAGCAGACACAAAGAACGGTAACCTGAACGTAGATGTGAACCTAGCTTAAGTCAGGGGGTTCAGGATTTCCACTGAGCAGGAGGAATTCAGTCTTTGACAGATACACCCTATAGCCCGACACCGCTCCAAACTGGAGAGTAGAGTCATCAATTGCTCAGGCCCTTAATATTCCATGAAACCATTTGCATGGCCAAGTGTTTGGGGATTGTACCTTCCTTTCATGAATACCTAATACCCATAAAATATCAGCCATCTGGGGTAGCCCTCCTTTACCTCCCCATTCCCTAACATAGTGATACCTACCAAAACAAAGCAAATCACGTAACATAACTGTTAAACACACATTTGATTTAAGTGGATATTTCTGCATATCTTGAAGTGCAGCAAAATGGAAATAAACCAATAATAAAACAATTTAAACTGAGTAAAAGGCCCAAAATGGTTATTATCAGAGCCTACGATGACTCTGACAGACTTTTTTTTTTTCTAACCGTAACTCAGTGACCAACAATAAAGTGTCTCCAGTCCATAGGGATCTTGCTTGAGTCTCTGAAGAAGTGATAATTGGGGGCATAGTAGTAGAGTTGCCAGCTTACAGCTCTATTCCCAACTGGATCACTGCCTACTGTTTCAGGGTGCATTATGATTCACGACCCTCTAGTATCATTTAGACTACCGTGGCATCCCCCAACCCAATGAAGAGACCTAACAGCCTGTCGTATCTCATAGAGAGTCCCTCCATTCTACCTTGCATGGGAGGGGCAAGCCCAGAGTCTCTGATAATTCCTGTCTCAAGGAAGGATGTTCTTCATTAAGTCCAAGATCCTCAAGTTATTTCGCTGGGACCGATTTTCAAGGTCGTTGACTGTGTCCCAGAGGCATTGGTTTTCACTTAATCTTTCTCAGAGGGCTCTATTAGTAGAGTCTGTAGTTGTTTCCAACTCCTGAATGCAAGCTTCCAAGTTTTTTTGTCCCGATAGGGGACCTGAACCAGCATCTACTGATCACTGGTTCAATATTTATACACCACAATACACACACACATTGCAGTGTATAGGAGGCTGTGAGCCTATGCAGCCATTATCAGCAGGACAACCAGGTATGTGGCAGGGATGATCAGACCCCAGGCTGCAAAATCAGTACACCAGCATCCCTGAACACGTCGTGGGATGACCAATTTGGCCCCATAATATAGTAAATCTCCTGAGATGCAGCTCAGCTCCAACCGTGGGTGTTAGAGGAAGGTGTCAGCTGTATATAACAGCTGACACCCCCTAGGTTTGGGGCGCACACAGTTTCTGTGTGTGCACCATGCTTCCACCATAGTCTTTCCTTGCTGCAGTGTACTATTATGGCGGATGTCAGGAAGGGGTAAATGCTTCAATCTATAGGGTCTTAGAAGTTTGTCTCCTGTTCAGGAACCACTGCGTTTTTAAAGCCTTTTTATTCATGTGTTTTTTAAAAGTGGGAATAACTTTAAATCATCCAAATGATTTTAAGATTGATTTTTGTGACACATTGCAATTCAAGTTAGTTTTGGTCATTTTGGTCAATATGCTTTACGTTTATTTATAGAACAAAATCTGAAATTTACAGAAATAAAAAAAAAAATAGCAATTTCTCTCACTATCAGACAGATGATATAACCAAAGAATTGTTAATTAGTTTGCAATTGGATTCTAAATTTAAACATTAAATATTTTGCAAAAAACCCCCAAAAAACAGCAAGTGAGAACTATTGACAGTATTTTTCAGTCTTTATAAATATCTTACGTATGGCCCTACTTTGACTAGGGCCTTTTTTTTTCCAGGATATTTTCAGGCACAATTATGTTTGCAGGGGCATGTTTTTTAATGTCACAGCAGTAATATTAGAAAAAAAAAAACAAAAAAAAACCAACACATCATAGTCTTTATATAATAGTAGCCAATCGGCTTTATTTTTGTCAGGCATATGCCAGTGGATCAGGGTAATGCATGCTGCTCTTGATAGAGGGAGCCCCAATACTGCTATCCTTGGAGAATTCACGTCCTAATGGAATGAGAAATTTTTTGTTTGGAGGTGAATAGGCAATGCAGTGACGGGAGTGGTTAAATCAGAATATTTTTATCTGCCGTTGAATGCGTTTATTAAATATTTGCACCAACCTTTAGAGCTAATTGTGACATGTACAGTACATCAGTCTGCAAAATCACCAAAAAAGGTGCAAATGTGATAGAAAGTAACATCTCTAGTGTACAGAAAGTGCTGTCATTTTAGTCAGAATGAACATTAATGGTAGTGATGCATATTGTGACAGATCATATCAGACTTATCAAAGCACGAACATGTACAATAGTTATATTGATATCTGCTATAACAGATATCAATATATTAGCCTAACTTTACCTTACTGTACACACTGGCTTAAATAAACCCACTTTAAATAAATGTGGGCCTGATTAAAGATAAAGTAGTAAAAGAATTGTAGCATATTTGAAATATCCTCGAAATTGCAAAACCAAGAAGGATAAATCTGGGAATTGTAGAAATTACAGAATTGATAGACTTGTTAATGTCAAAACACCTTGATGTTATATCACGCTGAATGCACTTGGGCATGCAAATCATAAAGATTGGCTGCTTTCAGCTCCATTTGCAATTGCTGACCAATAACATCCCAGATGTGCTAGATTTGTAAGTCTGGAGATGCTACAGGCCACACAACACACTTACTCAGTGTAGGCTGTTCACAGCAGCACAAGCAACATGAGGTCTGATGTTCTCCTGTTGAAAAATGGCTTCTGGGACACTTTGGAGAAATGGCCATAACACGAGTTCAATGACCAAATCAATGTAATCCTGAGCTGTTAGTGTACCTGAAATGAAGACTACTTGGGTCTGGCTACCATACATTATGCCTCTCCACACCTTAATCCCAGAAGAAGGGACTGATGTGACATTCTCCTGTGATGGCCTCTTCATGACTTTGCCCATGTGGTGTCCAGACCAATCTCAAAACTATCATTGCATCTGAGACCAAATCGGGACTCATCAGAAGCTGGACCTCCATTCTAGCCTCTATTACCATGCCGCCTCTATTACCATCTTACTGTATCTTGATATTTTTTGAGAGTTGTGGTGTATGGCAAATGGAATACCTGTAGCTGTACATCTGGCTTGTAACCCAATGTTGTGCAAACTCCTTCTGATGGTTTGTTTCAACTGCAAACTGTTTGCCACACTAGGTTTGGGATGTGACATCCAATTTCACTTGCAGTATAGAATGGATCACTTTGCACCATTCTTCCAAACAGGCCATCTGTCCATTCTGTTATTCCAGTTCAACATTGTTGTCCGAACCACCAGATCACACAAAGTTGAACAGTTGTGACATCTCGGCCTAGACCAATAGTGATCTGCTGGTGTGATAAATTAACGTCTCTCAGTCATCTCAAGCATTCTGTCCCTCTCAGTTTGTGACAAGTGGCGATAACTGTCATGTTGATGAACAGAAGGCATTGTACAATAATACTAGGCCACTTAATTCAATTTTTGAGGTTTCATGTGACTAGAAAATTTTGCTTCCAATATGGCTTGGATACCCATCGCATAAGCCGTTGATTGAAGCTACGTGCTTGAAAATTTAACAATAATAACAATAATAATAATAAATTTTATTTATATAGCACCACCATATTCCACAGCACTGTACAATTTGTAGGGTTTAAGTACAGAAAAAAAAAGATACATTACAAAGAAATAGTCAATTCACACACTGGGACTGAAGGCCCTGCTCGAAAGAGCTTACAATCTATGAGGTAGAGGGGGTGACACAAGAGGTAGCAGGGGCGGCGTGAGAGGTAGCATTGCTTATATAATGGTCAGACAATTCTGTAATAGAGGTTACTGTCATTACACATATATAAAGGTGTATGAGCCATCACCAGTCGTGTCCTTTAACGTGCAGACGGTGCCTGGACATATAAACTTAGTCTGATACGGCATCATATCCTGTGAGGTAATGTGGGAGCGTGAACAGAGGAGGGTATGCTTTAAGGAATCTAACTATGGAAGGGTTTACATTAGGAGTTGTAATAGGCCTGTCTGAAAAGATATGTCTTTAGTTTGCACTTGAAGCTGTGGAAATTGGGGTTAATCTGATAGTCTGGGATAGAGCATTCCAGAGAAGTGGTGCAACTTGGGAGAAGTCTTGTATACAAGTATATATAACTATAAGTATATACTTGTATACAAGTGTATATACAGTCATATGAAAAAGTTTGGGCACCCCTATTAATCTTAATCATTTTTAGTTCTAAATATTTCTCGGTCCCGTGTGCGGCCCGCCAGTCCGGGCCACATAAGATAGGACTATTCTTGTCCTATTTTGAGGCCCGTGCTTCCATGGCTTCTATTCATTTAATGAAAGGAGCCGTGGAAGCACAGCCTGTGCACGGGCAGCACATGGGGATATCCCTTTGTCCCCCGTATGCAGCCCGTGCTTTTAAATCATGGCAGACCGGTTGCAGCATGGTCGTCTGCAACCGGCCTAAAACTGCAAATTTAAGCAGGATTGCCTAGTTATTAAATGTATATGGGGACAATCTGATGGTTTCACAGTATGATGGGACAATATGAGGCATTTTGGATTTCAACAGGTGATTCAAAGTGTAGTAGACATAGCTCCCAACCGTTCCACATCTGGCAGGGCAGTCCCGATTTTACACTGCTGTCCTGCGGTCCTGGATAGCTTACAGTTTGTCCCGCTGTGCACCTGAAGTGTTTTGCTGTTAACAAACTTTATTAGGGTAGGGTAAAGGCTAAATGGTAGATGCTAAATCCTAGTGGGCTAAAGGACCTTTGATGACGTCATGACCATGTGATCAGACTCTTGTGTGGGCAGAGCTATTCTGGATACTGCAGGACAGTGTGATGTTACACAGAAAGCTGGGAATGAAAGTGTTCGAAGATATGGAGGAGAGAAGAGACAGCATGTGTGAGCAAGAGGGGAGAACTGGGGGCAGATGTAGGGGCAGTTAAATGGAAGGCAGATGTAGGGGGCAGTTAAACTGAAGGCAGATGAAGGGGGCAAATAAACTGGGGGCAGATGAACGGGCAATTAAACTGAAGGCAGATTAAGGGGGCAATTAAACTGGTGGCAAATAAAGGGGGGCATTAAGCTGGTGGCAGATAAAGGGGGACATTAAATTGGTGGCAGATGAAGGGGCAATTAAACTGGGGGCAGATGAAGGGGGCATTAAGCTGTTGACAGATGAAAGGGGGGACATTAAATTGGTGACATATAAAGGGGACATTAAACGGGCAGATGAAGGGGTCATTAAGCTGGTGACGGATGAAGGGGGGACATTAAATTGGTGGTAGATGAAGGGTGGACATTAAGATGATGGCAGATGTAGGAGGCATAAAGCTGGTGGCAGATGAAGGGGGACATTAAGATGGTGGCAGATAAAGGGGGACATTAAACTGAGGGCAGATGGAGGGTGACATTAAACTAAGGGGAAACTGGAGGAGGACATTAAACTGTGGGGGGTAGCTGGAGGGGAACATGTCTGCCTCTAGTTGCCCCCAGTTTAATGTCCCCCTCCAACTACCCCCACTGTTTAATGTCACCCTCCAGCTGCTCCATAGTTTAATGTTCCCCTCCAACTACCCCCATAGTTTAATGTCACCCTCCAGCTGCCCCAGTTTAATGTCCACCTCTAGTTTCCGCCAGTTTAAACTGGGGCACGAGGAGAGGGACTTAATACTGTGGGGCAATTGGAGGGGAACATTATAATGTGGGGGCATATAATGTTAGGGTGACTGTAGGAGCATTATACTGTGTGGAGGCACATGGAAAAATAGATGAGAATTGGCGACGTCAACGTAGAAGTGGGTAGAGCTAAATTTGCCATGGCGCACATAGCGTGCTGCATATTTTGTCCCTCTTTCTGTCCTTTGAAAGTTGGGAGGTATGTAGTAGATAGCTGAAAGAGTTTGGCTGATGGCTACCTTGTGTGTCTGGCCAGTCGGATAAATCTATTGCTGTAGAGCACACATTTCAGAAGGAAGGTTTTGAAAGACATACAGTAAGTTTTGTATATAGAAGTCTTGAAAATTTGATCATTTGCAGATCTTAAATTCAACAACAAATATCCACACAAATCTCAACATTAAATTAATCAGTAAAACTTTATTTATATCAATATATTTTAAAATGCAATGAGCTAAAACCATAAGAATGACTGAGGGATCACAAGTACTAAAATGATTATATTATCAGTAATCTCAATGTGGTAGAACACATTAAAGTAATGTATCTGGGTTCAGACATATGAAAAAGATATTTAACTAACTAACTATATATATACAGTGGGTACGGTAAGCATTCAGACCCCTTTAAATTTTTCACTCTTTGTTTCATTACAGCCATTTGCTAAAAGCAAAACAGTTCATTTTATTTCTCATTAATGTACACTCAGCACCCCATCTTGACAGAAAAAAAAAAACTGAAATGTACATATTTTTGCAAATTTATTAAAAAAGAAAAACTGAAATATTACATGGTCATAAGTATTCAGACCCTTTGCTCAGTATTGAATAGAAGCACCCTTTTGATCTAGTACAGCCATGAGTCTTCTTGGGAATGATGCAACAAGTTTTTCACATCTGGATTTGGGGATCCTCTGCCATTCTTCCTTGCAGATCCTCTCCAGTTCCGTCAGGTTGGATGGTGAACATTGGTGGACTGCCATTTTCAGGTCTCTACAGAGATGCTCAACTGGGTTGAGGTCAGGGCTCTGGCTGGGCCAGTCAAGAATGGTCACAGAGTTGTTCTGAATCCACTCCTTTGTTATTTTAGCTGTGTGCTTAGGGTCATTGTCTTGTTGGAAGGTGAACCTTTGGCCCAGTCTGAGGTCCAGAGCACTCTGGAAGAGGTTTTCTTCCAGAATATCTCTGTACTTGGCCGCATTCATCTTTCCTTCAATTGCAACCAGTCGTTCTGTCCCTGCAGCTGAAAAACACCCCCATAGCATGATGCTGCCACCACCATGTTTCACTGTTGGGATTGTATTGGGCAGGTGATGAGCAGTGCCTGGTTTTCTCCACACATACCGCTTAGAATTAACGCCAAAAAGTTCAATCTTCGTCTCATCAGACCAGAGAATCTTATTTCTCATAGTCTGGGAGTCCTTCCTGTGTTTTTTGGCAAACTCTATGCGGGCTTTCATATGTCTTGAACTGACGAGAGGCTTCCTTCAGGCCACTCTGCCATAAAGCCCTGACTGGTGGAGGGCTGCAGTGATAGTTGACTTTGTGGAACTTTCTCCCATCTCCCTACTGCATCTCTGGAGCTCAGCCACACTGATCTTTGGGTTCTCCTTTACCTCTCTCACCAAGGCTCTTCTCCCACGATTGCTCAGTTTGGCTGGATGGCCAGGTGTAGGAAGAGTTCTGGTCGTCCCAAACATCTTCCATTTAAGGATTATGGAGGCCACTGTGATCTTAGGAACCTTGAGTACTGCAGAAATTCTTTTGTAACCTTGGCCAGATCTGTGCCTTGCCACAATTCTGTCTCTGAGCTCCTTGGGCAGTTCCTTTGACCTCATGATTCTCATTTGCTCTGACATGCACTGTGAGCTGTGAGGTCTTCTATAGACAGGTGTGTGCCTTTCCTAATCTAGTCCAATCAGTTTAATTAAACACTGCTGGACTCCAATGAAGGAGTAGAACCATCTCAAGGAGGATCAGAAGGAAATGGACAGCATGTGAGTTAAATATGAGTGTCACAGCAAAAGATTTGAATACTTATGACCATGTGATATTTCAGTTTTTCTTTTTTTAATAAATTTGCATATATGTAGCATATTAATATTAGCCCAATGCACAAAGTAACACAATGGCATACACAGACCAATTAGATACCCCAACATGCGTTTCACTAGATGCTGCTTACGGATATCATGTGAAGCCATTATACCATTTGTTGATCAATAGTTTGATTCTTGAAGATTCTTGAAGGTATACACACCTCTAAAGACCATGAGATTGTTTCAGATGGCAGTAGTCTCTTTGTCCATGAGGGGTGGGAAGACCCGTGCTTTAGTAAAAGCCAAAAGAAGTTGGTGTAATCTAAGTTTGCAATCAGGTAAGGAATGGATAGAATGTGTTTTTTTTTTCATTAAGGACAGGGAGTACTTCATTTGGGAGGATACAATGAAATTCAAGGCAGATGCATTGAGATATTTTACTAATATTATATTGAGTATGGAGAAGGCTGTCTGATAGGAATGACAGAATACAGAAGCCTTGGAGTTACTCATAGGTCTGAGAAGATCCTATAACTAGAAAAAAAAAGGATTTTTATAAAAAGAGGAAGAAATCTGCTAATGTCATATTGTTCATTAACTATTTCTCACTCAAAATGGGAGGCTTTGGTTAAGATTCCCATGTGCCAGGTATTGATTGCCATTTTTCTGGGATGCCAAGGGCAATGACACATAAGTAAGCCATCCAGAGATTTCTTAACCAGCACATACAGCTTGTGGATGGGATGCCTATACCAGTCTACTGTCAAGACAATTTCTGCTGGAGGAGTTAACAAAGAAAAAAACTGATAACAGGATAAGAAGCTGTTGGAACTTTCAGAAATCAGCTTTAAACTATGGAAGAATTAGGTGGCAACCACAAGGAAAATAAAGCATTAAACAGTTCCATTAACACTAATAGGCTTCTCATGTACAAATGACAAATGACACAGTATGTAACCTGCCACACAAGAGACAACAAAACACTGGACTTGTTCTTTGCCAACGTGAGGGAGGCATATAACTCATCAGCCCTACCACCCCTGGGAAGATCGGATCACAACCTAGTACATCTCCGACCTGTGTACAAGCCACTTGTACGTAGAGAACCAGCTGTCACCCGCACAGTGAGGATATGATCCGAGGAGAGTGATGAGGCTCTGAGGGATTGTTTTGACACAACCGCATGGGAAGTTTTGCAGGATTCGTATGGAGAAGATATAGAAGGACTCACACACTGCATAACGGACTACATTAATTTTTGTGTGGACAACACAGTACCCACAAAAGTGGTGAGGTGCTTCTCCAACAACAAACCATGGATTAACTCTGATATAAAAATACTACTTAAGGAGAAAAAGATGGCATTCAGGACAAGAGATAAGGAGGGGTTGAAGGAAGTACAAAAGGAGCTGAGGCATCTAATCAGGCAAGGAAAAGCCAGTTATAAGGAAAAAATGGAAAAGCAAATGGAAAGAAAAGACATAAGGGGGGTCTGGGGGGGCTTAAGTCAATTTCGGGTCATAAACAGTCTGTCTGCCAGATTGAGGCAGATGTTAACTGGCTTAATGAACTAAACCTATTCTTCAACAGATTTTATCACACACCAGCTCCTCCCACCCCAGCATGTCCTTCAGCTCCCCTCACCACAATGACTTCACCCCATTCACCCCATGTGGCTACTTCCCAACAGACCAGTAAATCCAGAAATCTGTCTTTATCTGACCACAGTCTGACCTTCACACGGGCCCAGGTGAGGAAGGAGATGAAAAAGATCAATGCGAGGAAAGCCGCAGGGCCAGATGACTTCAGTGCAAGACTAATTAAGACTTGTGGGGACCAGCTGTGTGGTATAATTACATATATGTATAATATGAGCCTGAGGCAGGAAATAGTCCCTGAATTATGGAAATCTTCTTGTGTGGTACCAGTTCCAAAGAAACCTCACCCTATGGACCTCAACGACTACAGACCTGTAGCACTGACATCACACATCTTCGCCCTCTAGTGAGCCCCGCTATGGACCCTCTCCAGTTTGCTTATCGACCGGGCATTGGGGTAGATGATGCCATCATCCACCTTCTGCACAGGGCTCTGTCTCACCTGGAAAAACCAGGGAACACGGTGAGAATAATGTTCTTTGATTTCTCCAGTGCTTTTAACACCATACAGCCCAGGTTACTGAGAGACAAGCTGGGCCTTGCTGGAGTGGACCACTACCTCTCCAACTGGATCCTAGACTACCTCTCAAATCGACCTCAATACGTGAGAGCCCAAGACTGTGTGTCAGGTACCGTGATCTGTAATACGGGGGCACCTCAGGGTACGGTTCTCGCCCCTTTCCTCTTCACACTGTACACTGCTGATTTTAGGTGCAACTCATTTAGCTGCTACCTACAGAAGTATTCTGACGACTCTGCAATAGTAGGCCTCATCACAGACGATGATGACAGGGAGTACAGAAAACTGAACTGGTTTTTTGTGGACTGGTGCCACCAGAACCACCTGAAGATTAACGCGGGGAAGACCAAGGAGATGGTGGTGGACTTCCATAAAGGCAGATGCCCTCCAAAACTAGTGGACATCCTGGGGACGGGCATGGAGATTGTGAACACCTATAAGTACCTGGGTTTGCTCCTTAATAATAAGCTGGACTGGGCAGATCATATGGAGGCCCTGTACAGGAAGGGCCACAGCAGGCTCTACCTGCTTAGGAAGCTGAGAGCCTTTGGAATCCGGGGGGCACTTCTTAGGACTTTCTTCAACTCTGTAGTGGCATCAGCCATCTTCTTTGGAGTGGCCTGCTGGGGGAGCAGCATATCAACCAGGGACAGAAATAAACTTGACAAGCTGATTAGAGGGGCCAGCTCTGTCCTGGGGAGCCCACTGGACCCAGTGCAGGTGGTGAGTGACAGAAGGATACTGTCCGTGGTGAGCTCCATGCAGAAGAAGAAGTCCCATCCCATGCATGAGACTGCGATTGCACTGGGCAGTACTGTCAGTGACCGACTGCTCCACCCTAGGTGTGAGAAGGAGCGCTATCGGAAGTCTTTCCTCCCCACCGCGGTTAGGCTGTACAACCAACACCGACCTAAGCGGAGATCATTACATACAGAGAACTGAAATATCTCTCTGCCTGTTAAATCCCCCCACCCCCCCTCTGCTACGTCCTATCTGTCTGTCTGCTATTAATGTAATGCCTCTCACCTTGGAACATTCCTGTACATGTTGTATTTGTATTTGTATCTGCTTATCTTATCTTTGCTGCTGTAACACACTGAATTTCCCCATTGTGGGACTATTAAAGGACTATTATTATTATTATTAAACATTAGTAATGTGCTTTTCTCTCGGGGACTCAAAGAGTTGTGGAGCAAGGGAGTTAGTGAGTGCCGTACAGGCTCTCATATCAAAAAACAGAAATGGGTAGTCAGTTGTTTTCACAGGGAGCCAACTTTCTGAGTATATTTTTGGCATGTGGGAGGAAACCCACGGAAACAAAGCGACAACATACAAACTCCTTGCAGATGTTGCCCATAGTGCAGATGTTGCCCCATGTTGCTCCTGTACTGTAATGCACTTACATGTTTGGTCCCCAGACCTATTATTCTACACTCTGGCTGAGTAGATTGTCAATAAATTTTGATAATTTGAATAAAACAGGAAGTTGAAAAAATATATCTTAATATCATATCAGAGAGAAATGCATCTTTCTGCTCTAATCAGGATGTTTTTCTGTTCCACTGCCCTATGCTAAAATAACTTTCACTCTGAAAATTACTACTTTATCAGTCTCGTGATGGACTGCAGGTCTATAGTAGCCTGTGGAGTAGGTGAGCAGTACTTCAAAAGATAAAAGAAGAAGCCTAGACTTAGACTGATCCTGGAGCAAAAAATAGAAGTATTTTGGTTATAACTAAAATACTTTATTTCAGAAAGGAATGCAAACTAGAGATGTAGCCTGCAGAAGGAGTCATATAATGACCAGAAGTAGTGTTTGATGTGCCCTGTATTAACTTATAATTCCCTAAGTGGAATGCTCTAAGCCAGACAAACCCTTTAATGTTCAAAGTTTGCGACTATGGCATTAATCTTTAATGCTTCTGAGAACATAGTCAATAATGTTTTATGTCTGAGATGAACACATTATTTGTGTTTGATATATTTAATTGTATCCTAATAGGGATGGTGCCCCAATAGAAGACACAATACATGCTCAGGTTTTTTAAACCTATAAATTATATCTGCATTTTCATATCTAATGTATGTAAAAGGAATAAAATTTAAGGCTAGTATCCCTTAAAATTGTTGCCATATAATACCTCACCCTATTTACCAACCTGTAATATACAGCAAACAGTTGCATGGTATAAACAAGTCACTTATAGGGGGCAGCAAATGCGAAATTGCACAGGGCTCAAGTTTCTTGGTGGGGGCGACAAGCATTGTAACACCAGAAGCAATCTAACAGAAGCAATCTAGAACAACCAGTATTATTTAGTACTTTATTATATTATTATATCTATCTATCCATCTATCTATCTATCTATCTATCTACATTTCAATATTATGTTGCAACAATATGGACTATATGACAATATTTTGAGGGAGCTAGAACCCTCAATAACCAATCTATAACTAGAGATTGGCGAACTTTTCAAGATTTTCTTAGTTTCGAGTTCGGATGGTTTGATCCCAAGGTTTGTTTCGGGTAAAACAACTTTGGTACAAACCACAACTTAAATTGGCTTAACCACTTCAGTACCGGGCCAATTTCTGGTCCAGGACCAAACACATTTTTGGTTTTTTTTTTGTATGCGGTTTTGAAGGCTGTAACATTTTTATCATATGCGTTATTCAACTAATTCCTGCGTTTTTTTTCGGTGACACATAGTGCTTTATTTTTATGTTGCTTTTATTTTTGCATGTGTTTTCATTTTTTTTATATCCGGCAAAATATAAACAAAAGAGGAAGGAAAACGTGTCTGTTTTTCACTTTTCTTTTTTTTTTTTATTTAATAACACAAAGTGCTACTAAAAACTTTATAATAGTTTTTAAAATAGTTTTCCCTCTCTGCTATGGTAATTTTTATTTTTTATGGTGTCGTCGGGGGTGGGGCTATAACCTGTAATAATAGCGTGTTTTTGACGTATTATTTTATTTATTTTTTAAATTATTTTATTTACATTTTTTTTTTACTTTTCTATTCATTTTTTTTTTTTTTTTTACATTGTGTCCCCATAAGGTCATAATAGACCTTTGGGGACATCTGATTACTTTTTTTTTTTTTGTGGGGAGAGGCTGATTTCCCCTGTAACTGGGGCTGGTACATTTAGCCCCAGTTACAAGAGGAATACAGCCTCCTGCACTTTACTTAGACATAACTATAGAGCTGATCTGGGTCTTGCAGGACCCAGCAGCTCTTACAGACTTTGATTCCAGCGAATCATGTGACCGCTGGGTCAGAGGGGAGCCACAAGGTGGCGGTGCCCATTGCTCTGTATACACAACGATCGGGAAGGCAGGGAAGGTAATAAACCTTCCCTGTCTTCTCTCTGGGAGCTCCGGCTGAAGTTACAGCCGACTCCCAGTTTCAGCAACTGCACAATTTCATGCAGCTCAGTTCTCAGTTCTTCTTGGATGTACCAGTATGTCCTTGCAGAACAAGGCAACCACCCTTAGGATGTATATAGTCTATGATCGGTACGGAAGTGGTTAAAGGAGTTTTCTGGACAAAAAAAATCATTTTTCAAAAAAGGTCTGTTAGTGCTATTAATAGGTTAATAAGTGCTACCAAATACCTTTAGTAGTGTTTTGAGTGATTTTTGTGTTTCTCTGTGAGCTCCTGGCATTTCTGCATTTGTTTACATTGGCATCTTCCTGTTCTGTGTTTTCCTACAACTACCAAGATACCTTGGGATTCACTCAGAGCTGACTCACACCACTTCCCTCTCTCACTCGATCCCCTCTCCCTCTCTCACTCCCTCCCCTCCCTTTCTCATTCCCTCCCCCACCCTTTATCACTCATACCCCCTCCCTGTTTCCCTAGCTAGCCCCCAACTACTAGCCCTCCCCCTCCCTTTCTCATTTCCTCTCCCACACCTTATCACTCACACACCATCCCTGTTTTCCTTTCTAGCACACCAACTACTAGCCCATCCTAACTAACTCAACGTCCACCCCCACCCCATCATACTTACCTGTCTTCTTGTCCAAACCTTCTGGACACAGGACGTCACTTCTTCACTCCTGCTCTATTGTGCAGATGTGGGCAGCTGACAGATGTCAAGAAGAGGGGTGCCGACTGCCCACACCTGTGCAATAGAACCAGAGTGCCAGCTGCTGCCGGCCCAGAAGAAGTGACGTCCTGTGCTCAGAAGGTCCGGACCTGAAGAAAGGTAAGTATGATGGGGTGAAGGGGGGTGGGTTAGAATAGGTGACGTTCCATTCCCCCCTTTCTGGAAATGGAACACCACCAAAGAATCTAGGTAAAAAAAGATTTTTTGTACACTTAGTAATTTAGAAGGTAGCCGGGGAGGTGTTAAGCTTAGATTAGCAATATCAATTTATCCCGGACAGCATAGTATATGATACTGTTAGGGCTTTTAAGAAGCTATCTATCCAATTTCTAGTTCACTAAGGCAAACATAGGCATGTCATGTCAGTCTGAATGGTGGCAGTGGTGGTAGCTGTGGCAACAAGAGTGACAGTACAGCACAGAATGATATGATGGACCAGACAGCAAGACATGTCTTGCTGAATGGTGGCAGTGGTGGTAACTTGGGAACATTAGTTGCAGTACAGCATGGAATAACGTGGTGGATCGGGCTGCAAGAGAAGATGTCCAGTTGTTTAGGAGTAGCATCATCAGTACAGTAATTGGAACATGATACAGGGAAACAGTGGTCGCTCTATACAGAGACATCAGCCAGAGGTGTGTAAAAATTTTCATGGATCTAGGCCTGATTCATCTTGACAAAAGTATTTTTTTCCACATGAGCAGTGGACAGTTTGGTCTTTCTAGGGTTTACAATCTCATAGGCAGCACTGGAAACTCTCTCTGCCATTACACTTGAGGTAAAGATGGAAGATAAAACTCCCATGGCAAACTGGGACAGCTCCTTCCACTGCTCTAACCTATTGGCCCAGAACTCCATGACATCACAGTTATCTGCTGGAATATAGGAGCACTCTAGGTATGACTGTGGGTGTTTCAGTTTCACCATGTTACAAATACTGTACTGACTGCTGATGCTACTGTTTTTACTCCTGCTCCATGTAGCTGTTGCTTTGGCAGAGGAGGTGGAGCATAGTAGAGTGAGGTGGACTGGGAGCGGGAAGAGGCTACCTGGGCATGCGTGCAAATGGCACTTGCATTGGTCTACCTAAATGCTGTGGCAACATAGCTATGAAGTATATCCTGATAATATTCCAATTTTGCTTCACTTTGGGTGTCAGGGAAGAATTCCCCCATTTTGGCTTTGCCATCTAGTACTCTTACCTCTGCCTCTTGCTTATAATATGCTTGTCATTGTGTAAGCAATAGAGCATACAGCCTTGCAAGTATGTGCACGGACCCAGGAGCCTGCCATGTTTAGTCTTCTTGGCCAGCGTGGTTGTCATCATCATCATCTTGAAAGAAATAAGGTTTAGCCTAATCTCTTGGCTGTGCCTGTGACATATCAAGGACCCCCTCTGCATCCAAAGAAGATTCTTCCTCCTCCTCCTTCTCCTCTTTCAGTCTAAGATTCCTCCATCATAATGCTACTGATCCAGATCTTCATCCTCCTCCAGTTTGCATCAACCCAGGGCGATGATGTTGACTAAGTGGTGGAAACTGTTTATCCTCTTCTATCCCTCATTGCATAGTGTAAGTGTTTCCCGTAAGATATATATTAAAGGGATGATATCATTGATGGTGTAGATGTGGCCTGGCTACAAGGAAGATCACGAGGAGATGGAATAGGACAGTCTTGCTCACTTTCCCTGCCAGTGCCACTGCCAAGTCTATTTTGCCAAATAAGCTAGTGATGCCTTTTCATTTGAATATGTAGTGCTGTAGTTCTAACATTTGTTCCTGCACTGCCATGGCTAAGTTTCTGCTTGCAGATCTTGCACATTGCCATGGATTTTTCATTTGGCAATGGAGAAAAAAACTCCCACAGAAGAGAAGTGTAGTTGCTGCCACCAACACCAATATCACTATCAGTAGTAGGCGAAAGGTCTCTGACACTACCACCACCAGTGCCATCATCCCACCCCACAAGCTTCCCCTAGGTATGCCCCAGGCAGGCTTTTTGGATGTTAGGATTGTACATTAGCTGGAATCATTACTATCATTACTGCCACCATTCTCTTCATCTGATGTCACCTTGTCACCCTGACCCAGTTGCCAGGTTTTATCCACAAAAGAACTATCATCTGCAATGTAATTGTCTTCCCTGCTTTTTTTTCTGATTCATCACAACCATGAGATTCTTGCACACCATCATAATTTCCACCTCCAGATTTCTCCCTAGTGTCCCTACCAGAAAGACTACCACTAGTAGTACTGCACCCCCTGCCCCTATTACCTTCACCTCCAACAGCCATGTCTTCCTCTTCCACCTCTTCCTCCTCTAATTGCAAAAAATCCTTACTGTTGTCATCCAGCTCATCAAAAAGAGGAGGAAAACTGCTCTGACTACGAGAAATAACACAGCAGCTGATCCATCACTACCATGGATCTGTGTCAGGAAAGAAAACGAAGGAGACATGCTTGACTGTACAGAAATTCCTTGCGGTAAATTATGTGTTACAATATTAGAGGAGGAGAAACAATATCACATTGCTCTAACATTCAGTTTTATCCTGTGAGATGAGTGAGCTAAGTAATCAAAAACTTCATCTTCATTCTCAGGACTTACAACAATCCTGCGGCTACAGGCAGTTATACCAAAACCAGAAGCAGTGTTGCTTATTGTTAATACTTTCACAAGTGTTTTCTCCTCCCTGCCTGTACCCTGCCCTGTTTTTTTCCAGTCATTTTACTGCACACTGCTAAATTTTATAGTAATTAACAACAATGTTGACACTGTTTGTATGCCTTTTTTTTTTTTAATTTAACAAAAAAACTATTTCAAGAACAATAGCAAAGCATTAAAAGCACTAAAAGGGTGACTTGGTCATTGAGTATTAGAATAAAACTACGCCCCAGGGAGCTCTGTCCCACCTTCCTTCCCTGATCTCACAGGTAATTAGCTATGATGGCTGGTTGACTATTAAAGCCAGCCCCCATAGCACAGGTAATTAATTACCTGTGAGAATGGAGGAGGAGTGGGTGGAGTGAACCAGGGGACAGAGCGACTCGTGCATCCGAATGCTCCCTCTTATCACATGACCTGGGGTTGTGACATCACCAAAACCCCTAGGTCTATCAAAAGCATTCTGCGAGACCAGGTAAGTAAATAAATACTCCCCCGTCAACCCCTTTAATAAAAGTTGATCATTACATTTTAATTACTCCAAAATGATGCAATTCAAAAATACAACTTGTTCCACAATGAACAAGCTCTCATACAGCTATACTAATGTGAAAAAAGTCATGGCTCTAGAAATGCACAAATGAAAAAACTTTATAAAACTGCTTGTTCCATAAGGACTAAAATAGGGATAAGGATGAAGGGTTTAACACAGTATTGTTTGAATTCTCTATATTTTTTGGGCAGTGCATGATGGTTTTATCTGAGGTATAAATGACAGTCTTATCTTGGAACAGTATGGCAATGTTACTTGTACTTAAATTGCAAAAACTGTCTAAAGTTCCAAATAACTGTTGTACATATCCACATTTCCCTCAAAACTGCCCCTAATATGCACTTTATTCACTGAGAAGTGCACACTGACAAAAAGAATAAAGTGATCACTTTGGTTGAAATCTACTAAGAAAGACTAACAATATATTATTCATGCTTTTTTCAATTTGACTTTTCACATATGCAAATTTACTCCCTGCATATTTACCCTTCAAATATAGCTATTTGATTAATAGTAAAGCTGCCAATATGAAAAGCAAAGTGACACGACAAGTAGCAAGGATGAGAGTGTACAGAAGGCACTGGTCATGAAATGTCTACATTATATATGGTTCAGTTTCTGCTAATTCTGCACCTTCCCAGCAATTATGCAAATTTTGAACCTTTATGATTTCTGTTATAATACATCTTTTTTGTAGCTGAAAAATGTATGCAATTGGCAAACATGAGATTTGGCATCAGATACCAAATTCATTTATCACATCAACAGCCTTTTTGTCAGTCAGATACACAGTGCTGTGTACTTCTCATGGGACTCATTTAGAAGCTGCAGCAATTACAGGATTATACATATAATGCCAAGAAGTAGCTGTTGTACAGGGTGTAAAGAAAATGATATTTCTTATAAGTTTAATTATCTTTTTATAATACACTGCAATAAAAGTAAGCACTCAGACAACACACTTTAAAGTTTATGTTCAGTGACTTATGTAAAAGATACAGCATGCAGCGTGACAGAAATGACATGTGGGTAGGAAGGAGCGAAACCACTTACGATAGAACCAGATTCAACCTGAATTTTCCTAATAGTTTCGTGTTTGTCACCCACAAAACACTATGATACTCTGGGGTCTCCTCAGATCCCATGTCTGTAGATGGGTTCCTCTTCCTGGTCCCTGTACACTGCAAAGTGCCATCTTTTAAGGCAAAGTCTCCTTAATGAGACATAGTACCCCTTCTCCCCACATCCAGGACCTCTCACCCAGTCAGATAGTACCTTGCTTAACACTGATAAGAGGCAATAACTTAAAAGCAGCTGTCTAAAGATGGGTTCCTCCTTCTTTTGGAAGAGTTGTTGTGGCTTGATTTTATTCCCAGTTTATACAAGTAGGTTTCAAGAAAACCAGGCACTGATCTATAGGGAGTTGCCTTCCGAAAGGTGGTGCAAGAGCAAGTTCTCCTTTTCCACAAAGGATGACTTTTTTTGCATATTTCTTTCCCAGAAGTCTTAGCAGGGCATGAATGGTCTAATAAATTCCTCTGCCTTGCAAATTGGCCTCTTTTGAGGGAATGCCTCTTTGATAACATATGACATATAACATGATTGTAGTCATTTTTCTGTGTTATACCCATTTGTACTCCTGTCTGCAACTAGCCTAAGGGAAAACAATTAGTTTCTAACACTTCCTTTACACACAGACTTTTTAAATGCTTTTTGAAAAAATACAAATGGGAATTTTTATCAAGACTGGTGTTTCAATGTTGTTAACTGTGTTTTTTGCATACTTTTTAATAGGGTTTTTTTTTTTTGGACCATTTCTAAGTCTTATAAAAAAAAGCATATGAGAAAATATCAGATAAAAACATTATCATCATAGCATGCTACATTAAAAAAAAATACAAAATGCTAGCAATGCTCAAACATGGCATAACAAATGGCTAAAAACAAACCATCTGTACTACAGTGGAAAAAAAAAAAAACAGAAATAGAAATAGAATAACTAAAAAGGCCACAAAAGTTTCTGTAAAAATATTCAAAAACTGTCAAAATCAGTAAAAGGGGATTCTCATTATAGTGAGTGAAGAGATAACTTCAGATGAAGTGTTTCTGTGCATTGCGATGCTCTTGACAACCTGCTGTGCAGGAAACTATGTTGATATTCTCTGAACATCTCATCCTTTATTTATTCCTCCCACTTTATCCTATAAAAGATGTACCCTCCTCAAACATACAGTATATCATGTATAACGCTATAAGCGATCATGGTGATTTTTGTATTTATCTGTTTCTTCAACATTTTTCTGGTCTTTTACAGTATTACAGTATCTTAGCTTCTGTCAGCAATTCACATTATTTCATTGCTTCCATATACTGTACTGCCTAGTGCTAAAAGTGACCATGTGATCAATGCAATTTCTTTGAATTATTGCTATGTAATAAAGTGGCTGAATGTAAGTTGTGGTGATACACAATAATGATGTAACCATTGTGTCAGTAAAATGGCATCTTAATGCTTAGATTATAAATGTAACATTTTACAAGAAAAATCTTAGTCTATAAAATCTCTAAATTGGAAGAAAAGTTATTTATGTCCAAGACACCATGCCTTGGGAACTAAAAGCATATTATGATTTTCTCTAATAACACTATTTATTTTCATTATTTTGCTAACAGAAAGACTAGTGTAGGTTTTCCACCTGCCCATGAGTATTCCACAATGGTCCTTAATATCCATTACTATTGTCTCTGAGCTAATTAAAGGCCATGGAATCGCTTCTGTTTGGGTGCACAACTGAACAATTTGTTTTTAAAATGGTTGTAGCACTTTAAGTAATAAGCATATTGCTGCAGCCATAATATATCACGCTGCATCATGTAACAAAAAAAAATTATTGCTCAGTATATTAGCTAAAGCTTTCTTTCCTCAAATACAGAGATACAATAGTCTAGCGATCGGTCAGGCAGAGCAAGATGTATAACAATAAGAAAAGATAAACCATGCCTACACATACAAATGTTGTACAAATTTATTTAGGAGAGAACTTGTCAGTTTAGCCTTCATGTAAATTGGCTTTTATACAGAGTATTATTTTTTATGGAAAAGATCAGAATATCTTGGCTTACTGCCCTCACTGTTCCACCACCAGACATGCTTAGGTATAAAATAAGCAAAAATAAGTATAAAAAATAGGTGTAAGAAGAAATGAGAAAACCTGGTTTTTGATCAAACCCTTTTAGTTGCATATGATCCCAGTCTATTTTCAAGATAAGTTATTATTACCTGTCAAAGATAACTCAAAACTCATATTTATAAAAATGAAATCAATAATAGTTGGGGAACTCTATCTAAAAATTCTAAATGCCTCAAATGTAACATCAGAGATTTACATACATGTACATGGCATTACTGTTTAGGAATAGATGAACAGATTCATTTTGAACTGGCCTCGACCAGAAATTTCCAAAAGTTTGGAAATCAGCATCTATGAAACACTATTACACACTGGGGACTCCTCAGACCCCAGAGTATAGTAAGTGGAGGCTCAGGGGACGTGAGGGAAATTACAAACACTAATACTCATCTTGCCTCTTCTCTCCTGAGTCTTAGCTTTGTGATGTTGCTGCGCCCCACATGACAGCTGAGGCCCAATCACAGGTCCCTGGGTGACCACTGGATAGATTACTTCAGCCAGAGGACTGAAGAAAATTCAGGGAAACCAATGGACACTGCAAAGATGCCCAGGAGAGTTAAGGCAAGGTGAGTATAAGTGCATTTTCCTCACATCCCCTGGGCCTCCACTTATTATACTCTGGGGTCTGAGAAGAAGAGTTATTTTGGCTTGACTTTATTCCAAGATTATACTAGTAGGTTATAGGAAAACCAGGCATTGATCTATATTGAGCTACCTTCCAAAACATGGCGCTAGAGCAAGTTCCCTTTTTCCACCAATGAGGACATATTTGCATATTCCTTTACCAGAATTTTTAGCAGGCCAAGCATGGTCTAATAAGTTCCTGTATGCTGAAGAGCAGCCTCTTTGAGGCAACATCTACTTAAGAAGACATAGTTCCCCTTCTGTCCCACGTCTATGACATCTGATCCAGCCAGATGGCAATAACAGCTGTCTTTGGATGGGTTCCTCTTCTGCTTCTGGAGGCGTTATGCTACTAGGTATCAGCAATACCAGGCATTGATCTATATGGAGTTACCTTCCAGAAGGCGGCGTTAGAGCAAGTTCTTTTTTTTCTACCAAGGAAGTCTTATTTACATATTCCTTTTCCAGTGAGCTCAGTCACTTGCCAATTGAAGCCAATGCAAAGGAGCATTCAGAGTAGAAGGTTTGCGGTTTCAAACATTATGTGAATATACCCAAAAACAGTGATATATATGAGTTATTTTCACCCACATAGTTGTTGCAGGGCTGATGTTTTTTTCACTCAAAGGGGTTGTCCAGGCAAAAGAATTATTTTTTACATAGGCCGGGAGCGGTGAAAAATTAAAAAAAAAAAATCAGCATACTCACCTTTCCCCAATGCTCTGATGTCTCCCAGCATGGTCCGACCCTGCCGGTCTGTTGTTGTCTTCCGCAGAAGTCCCCGCCACACATAACTGCTCAGGACAATCAGCGGCTTCAGCAGAAGGGATTCGGGACATCACAGCCGGCAAGGAGCTTTACTTCAAGAAGACACTAGGGCTGCAGGATCGTACTGCACTGGGAGGACATCCTTTTTTATTTTTCTCATCCTTTTTAAGTATTTTTTGTACTGCACAATTTGTTTAATACTGCATTAATTCTTATTACCACAAGTACCACTTTTTTCAATGTAGGACTTTTGGACTGCTTTAGGAGCGAAGGCCTAGGCACTTCTTAGTGTATATTCGTTTTTTATTTTCTATATTTAAATATATATATATTTGATATAAGTTGGTGAAGCCTTTTATGCATGTGTAACTTTTTGGTTGTATACATGTTCGTGTGCATGCATTATTATTATTATTTTTATTATTCTTTGTGTTTAGTCTTTGGGAGAGATTAATAAAGACCATCATTTTGTACGCTACCTTACTTCATGAAGAAACTATACCTCATCGTGAGCTAGGTGTTTCCTTCTGGTGTTCTTGCGACTACATGGAAATGTATGGCAGCTCCTTGCTAGCGTAGATTTTTCTGTGACTTGTGATGATGTATGTTGACCAAGTGATGGTCCAAGTGGCCGGAGTGAAAACACTACTTGTGAATATTATAATCACAAGTGGATATTAAAAGATGTAAATCACAAATTTGCAATTATTTTCTGATAAAAAACTGAAATAAAGCAAAAATGAATTCTCCCCATTGTGTTCTACAGGATTCATGAATGAAGACAATGGGATACATTGAACTATAGATTCTGTCCAGGTAGGAGAGTGGTTAACACTGTCATGCAATGCATTTCATTTTAAAGCATAAAACTGAATTTGATATAATGAGTATTTGTATTGCTATAAAACATAGTGTAAAGCACATGACACATCATATTTGTGTAAATTCACAATGAACCCTGCAATCACAAACTAGACAGACACATTTAATATGTCCTTACAGAAAAGCATTGATTCATTCACTTTAATCATGAATTAGTCCTTTGAGTATCTTTTTTTTTTTTTTAGAAAAATTTGTGAAATTAAAAATATAATTGCAATCTACTCATGAAATGTTTATTTGGTCTGTTCTGATTTGGGATATATAGTGTTTATTTTGAAGGCACATTGAAGTATACATTGTACAGCATTTTACTTCATAACCATCAGAAAGATAAAACAGAGTGTTCTGTAGTTTTATGAACTATACCTGGTTGAATGCCAAATAATAACCCTGAAATTAGTTTTTGCTGTTTCGATCTTTCATAGACTGCTCTAATTTCAACTGTTATTAAAGTGAAGCACAGTTTAGAAAACACTTTTTACAGCACAGTAAAGGATTGTTTAAATATCAATTTTCTTATATAATTTTTTATTAGAGTCATTCCCAATAGAAGCAAATGTAGTCCAATTATATTGTAACTCACACCTGAATCCCTCACTGGTCCCCTAGAACATTTTATCAAACATGGGAAAGATGTATTTGGATCCAACATTCCATACATAAAGTCATGAGTTTATTTCCCCTTCATTAAAAGTACAGTGTCAGCAGCTAATAAAAATAGGAAAGAGATACAAAGTTCACTGTTCTACAATGTATTTGGACTTAATTTCCTTTGTCAAGCATACTAAACATGCAAGTAAAAGAATTTAAAATCCATAGCTCCAATTAATTAATTGAACATGTGTGGTACATTCCATAATGCAAAGTAGACACCAAACCTTTACACAACATATAGTATATAATTGAAATCCCAACAACAACATATGCAGATAAACAAATAATGGTAAATGTATCAAATCCATTAAAATTAATATACAAAATGGTGAAAAATTAGTGGAAAAAAAAACACACCAGGTGTTTCAAGCTGGGCCAGGTAAATGGGATGCACATAGAAAAAAAAATTAACAGGTTGTATTCCCTTGAAAATCAATGCAGCACAATTTTATTGTTAATCAATTAGTTATTAGAACTACTATAATAATAATACATTACTATAAAAATACCACTAGGTTTAAACTTACCAGAAATTTGCGGGTCCCTATATTTGCATGATCTCCCCACAGAAATATAGTTGTTCTTCCTTATATACAGTCTGGTGCCCCTATCGAATTATAATGCCCCCACAAATATACATAGTGGCTCTGCCATAATATACATTCTGTCGACCCCCTCTGTAATAACATACTGTTCAGTCCCCTGATACTTAAAGGGGTATTCCCATGAACATAACCATTTTTAAATTTGTAGATAATTAAAAGTTAAACATTTTTGCAAAGTTTTAAAGATTTTCTCTAAATATCCTGTGGTCACAAGTTGTTGTCTTGATCGGATGCCAGTGGCCACGACCATGAATGCAGGACCTTTCTAAGGTC
This sequence comes from Leptodactylus fallax, assembly GCA_947044405.1. NCBI lineage: Eukaryota > Metazoa > Chordata > Amphibia > Anura > Leptodactylidae > Leptodactylus > Leptodactylus fallax. The sequence continues at coordinate 8,260,240 of CAMRHE010000020.1, forward strand.
AAAAAATCAGCCATGATTTGCTTATTGTGGCTGGGGTATCTTCTGATACATGTAGTGTCCCTACCTGATAACTCAGCTGCAATAAGAAAATTGCGGCTGGGTTCCTGACAAGTCCCAAACCATAGAAAGTTTCTGTACTTGTGGTCATATCCATTAGCAACCGATCAATACCACAGACTGTCACCTCTAAGATAGTTAGAGAAAATCTTTAAAACTCTGCAGAATCTTTACTTATATTTGCAAAAATATTTAACTTTTAGCTATCTACAATTATATATATGATTATGTTCATGGGAATACCCCTTTAAATAAAAAAAAAAATCCTCCTCTCCATACTCACCTACAACCTAAACAGTAGGATGGGAAAGAGACACCTCTACTAGCACACATTGCAAGCCAGTGTGATGTCATTAGGGGGCGCCGACGCACTCCTCCTGCTCTCTGCTGTCTTGAGCATGTAGACTAACAAAAACATATTGCATGAACACGAAATGGAATATCAAGCTAAGCATTGCATAACATGCTCATGATCACTATTACACATTCTTCTTACAAAGTTAGTTAAACAATACCATCAATGCAACAGACCTTAAACATTATTAGGGAAATGAACTACTACTAATGGAACTGGAACTGGTACAAAATCCACCTCTGATATTTCACTTTACTTTTTCACTTTCACAAAGGTTCAATTCCCATAGTTCATACTCTACAGAACTTGCTCAATCTAAAGACACAGATGGAACAATATCCATAAACCAGAATGCTGTTTACAATACTTTAAACCAACTCCAAAATTTTAATATTTTTTCTTTGTTTTCCTGTGGCTTTATTGGGGTTGGCCTACAGAGCTCAGTAAACATGTACAAGCACTCTATTGACATAGGTGGCACCATACGCATGTCTAAGCTTATCTGTTCCTATCTCCATCCTGTAAAACCAAAGGGGCCTGGACCTGTACTGTTCTGACATTTATGGCAGCTTCAATAAGGAAGGGAGATTTTGAAAGATTTGAGTTCAGCCTCTGCTCTAAATGCATTGTAGACAAAGACTGTTATCAACCCCATTAACAGTGATTTTTTTTGCGATGACTACAGAATTCACATGGCAGAAAGCTCTTAGATTGGGTCCACATTGACACTGTGTGTCAATTATTTTATCTGCTATATTATTTTTTAATTTTAACATTTCACAACACAAATGAAGTCCAGCAGAGTTAATTCAACTTTAGAATTCAGTTTTAGCTCAATGGTTAAAATTGGAATGCTACACTACAAACAATCTCCATGTACCCCTGCCTTACCAAAAAAGAAAGCCCTCAGTAATTGCACTGAAAACTACAAGTTAAGAATTGCATTATTATCCAGACTAAATTGTTATGACGCTACTTGAATATATAAAATTATTGGTCATCTTTCCATCATAAACTTTGTAAATTGTGCCTTTTTGGTTAAGAACACATGGTCTGTCTACAGTCATGGCCAAAAGTTTTGAGAATGATACAAATATTAATTTTTACAAAGTCTACTGCTTCAGTTTTTCTAATGGCAATTTGCATATACTCCAGAATGTTATAAAGAGTGATCAGCTTAACAGCAATTACTTGCAAAGTCAATATTTGCCTAGAAAATGAACTTTATCCCCCAAAACACATTTCAACATCATTGCAGCCCTGCCTTAAAAGGACCACCTAACATCGTTTCAGTGATTGCTCCATTAACACAGGTGTGGGTGTTGATGAGGACAGGGCTGGAGATCAATCTGTCATGATTAAATAAGAATGACACCACTGGACACTTTAAAAGGAGGCTGGTGCTTGCCATCATTGTTTCTCTTCTGTTAACCATGGTTATCTCTAAAGAAACACGTGCAGTCATCATTGCACTGCACAAAAATGGCCTAACTGGGAAGAGTATTGCAGCTAGAAAGATTGCACCTCAGTCAACAATCTATCGCATCATCAAGAACTTCAAGGAGAGAGGTTCTATTGGTGCCAAAAAGGCTCCAGGGTGCCCAAGAAAGACCAGCAAGCGGCAGGACCGTCTCTTAAAAGTGTTTCAGCTGCGGGATCGGGCTACCAGCAGTGCAGAGCTTGCTGAGGAATGGCAGCAGGCAGGTGTGAGTGCATCTGCACGCACTGTGAGGCGGAGACTCTTGGAGCAAGGCCTGGTCTCAAGGAGGGCAGCAAAGAAGCCACTTCTCTCCAGAAAAAACATCAGGGACAGACTGATATTCTGCAAAAGGTACAGGGAATGGACTGCTGAGGACTGGGGTAAAGTCATTTTCTCTGATGAATCCCCTTTTCGATTGTTTGGAACATCTGGAAAACAGCTTATTCGGAGAAGAAGAGGTGAGCGCTACCACCAGTCTTGTCTCATGCCAACTGTAAAGCATCCTGAAACCATTCATGTGTGGGGTTGCTTCTCAGCCAAGGGAATCGGTTCTCTCACAGTCTTGCCTAAAAACACAGCCATGAATAAAGAATGGTACCAGAATGTCCTCCAAGAGCAACTTCTCCCAACCGTCCAAGAGCAGTTTGGCGCTCAACAATGCCTTTTCCAGCATGATGGAGCACCTTGCCATAAAGCAAAGGTGATAACTAAATGGCTCAGGGAACAAAACATAGAGATTTTGGGTCCATGGCCTGGAAACTCCCCAGATCTTAATCCCATTGAGAACTTGTGGTCAATCATCAAATAATAATAATAATAATAATAATAATAATAATAATAATAATAGTCCTTTAATAGTCCCACAATGGGGAAATTCAGTGTGTTACAGCAGCAAAGATAAGATAAGATAAGCAGATACAAATACAAATACAACATGTACAGGAATGTTCCAAGGTGAGAGGCATTACATTAATAGCAGACAGACAGATAGGACGTAGCAGAGGGGGGGGGGATTTAACAGGCAGAGAGATATTTCAGTTCTCTGTATGTAATGATCTCCGCTTAGGTCGGTGTTGGTTGTACAGCCTAACCGCGGTATGGAGGAAAGACTTCCGATAGCGCTCCTTCTCACACCTAGGGTGGAGCAGTCGGTCACTGACAGTACTGCCCAGCGCGATCACAGTCTCATGCATGGGATGGGAGTTATTCTCCCGCATGGAGCTCACCACGGACAGTATCCTTCTGTCACCCACCGCCTGCACTGGGTCCAGTGGGCTCCCCAGGACAGAGCTGGCCTTTCTAATCAGCTTGTCAAGTTTATTTCTGTCCCTGGTTGATATACTGCTCCCCCAGCAGGCCACTCCAAAGAAGATGGCTGATGCCACTACAGAGTTGAAGAAAGTCCTAAGAAGTGCCCCCTGGATTCCAAAGGCTCTCAGCTTCCTAAGCAGGTAGAGCCTGCTGTGGCCCTTCCTGTACAGGGCCTCCATATGATCTGCCCAGTCCAGCTTATTATTAAGGAGCAAACCCAGGTACTTATAGGTGTTCACAATCTCGATGCCCGTCCCCAGGATGTCCACTGGTTTTGGAGGGCATCTGCCTTTACGGAAGTCCACCACCATCTCCTTGGTCTTTCCCGCGTTAATCTTCAGGTGGTTCTGGTGGCACCAGTCCACAAAAAAACGGTTCAGTTCTCTGTGCTCCCTGTCATCATCGTCTGTGATGAGGCCTACTATTGCAGAGTCGTCAGAATACTTCTGTAGGTAGCAGCTGGATGAGTTGCACCTAAAATCAGCAGTGTACAGTGTGAAGAGGAAAGGGGCAAGAACCGTACCCTGAGGTGCCCCCGTATTACAGATCACGGTACCTGACATACAGTCTTGGGCTCTCACGTATTGAGGTAGATTTGTGAGGTAGTCTAGGATCCAGTTGGAGAGGTGGTGGTCCACTCCAGCAAGGCCCAGCTTGTCTCTCAGTAACCTGGGCTGTATGGTGTTAAAAGCACTGGAGAAATCAAAGAACATTATTCTCACCGTGTTCCCTGGTTTTTCCAGGTGAGACAGAGCCCTGTGCAGAAGGTGGATGATGGCATCATCTACCCCAATGCCCGGTCGATAAGCAAACTGGAGAGGGTCCATAGCAGGGCTCACTAGAGGGCGAAGATGTGTGAGAACCAATCTCTCAAGAGACGGGTGGACAAACAAAAACCAACAAATTCAGACAAAATTAAAGCATTGATTCTGCAAGAATGGACTGCTATCAGTCAGGATTTGGTCCAGAGGTTGATAGAGAGCATGCCAGGGAGAATTGCAGAGGTCCTCAAGAAGAAGGGTCAACACTGCAAATATTGACTTGCTGCATTAACTCATTCTAACTGTCAATATAAGCTTCTGTTACTCATAATATGAATGCAATTATATTTCTGTATGTGATAAAAACATCTGACAAACACACATAAAAACCAGAGGGCAGCAGATCATGTGAAAATATAATATTTGTGTCATTCTCAAAACTTTTGGCCATGACTGTATGGTTACTGAAACCATGCCCACCTACAGTAGTCAATGGCCACACGATTAAACACAGTATTAACCCCTTAACGACATTGGACGTACTATTACGTCCTGTGCGCTTGGTACTTAGCGCAACAGGGCGTACTAATACCGACTGACAGCTAACACCCTGCTCCATATCCCCCGGTCGGAACTGAGCTCCGATCCGAGGTTTTAACCCCTTGGATGCCGCGGTCAAACATGACCGCGGCATCCAAGGGGTTCCGCTATGTTGCCGCTCCAATCGGCACCCCCCCGCGGCGAGATCGGGGGGTGCCGATGCCTATAACCTGCAGCCCGGAGTCTGCTCAGTGACCCCAGGCTGCCTGGAGACCCCACTACCTGGTTGATCCTGCGGAAGTGAGGCTATGCGTCTGCATAGCCTCACTTCCTGTATAGACTGCAAGACACTTGTAAGCTCGTGTCTTGCAGTCTACAGTGCTGAGCCAGCAATCAAAGCATTGCTGGCTCAGGTTTCCTAATGGGACACATGAAAAAGTAAAAAAAAGTGAAAAAAAAATAAAATAAAGTGTTCTAAAAAAAATTAATAAAAGAATAAAGCCCCAAAAATTCCCTTTTGCTATATAAAATGAATTATATAAAAAAAAACCTAAAAATTAATAAAAACAATGCATATTTGGTATCGCCGCGTCCATAACAACCTGTACAATAAAACTGAAACAATATTTAATGTACACGGTGAACGTCGGAGAAAAAAAAACGGAAAAAAACTCGCCAAAAGTAATGATTTTTTGCCATCTCACCTTACAAAATATGCCATAAAAAGTGATCAAAAAGTCATATGTACCCCAAAACAGTACCAATAAAAAGCACAGGTTGTCCCGCAAAAAATAAGCCCTAAACCAACTCTGTAAACCGTAAAATAAAAATATTACGCATCTCAGAAGATGGCGATGCAAAAACAATTAATTTATGTCCCCAAATGGGTTTTTGTTCTGCAAAATTAGTATCGCATAAAAAAAACAGTATAAATGAGGTATCTCCGTAATCGTACCGACCCGTAGAAAAAAGGTAACATGTTACTTATGCTTTATGCTGCATGGTGAAAAATTTCAAAGGTAAAACGCAGTGTCAGAATTGATGGGATATTTTTTAATCCAACAAGAAAGAGTTAATAAAATTTATTCAATAGGTTATAGGCGCCCAAAGATGATGTCATTACAAAATACATCTCACCCCGCAAACAACAAGCCCTCATATGGCTACATCACCAGAGAAATAAAGAAAATATTGCTCGTACAATGTGAAGACAAAAACCCCAAAAATCGCCAAATCTTTAGAACACAACTGGCTGCGTCAGGAAGGGAATGTATAAGCTGCGTGAGCAGATATCAGGGGACACCCCAGATTTAGAGCTTATGAGGGAAAATAAACCAGAAGTGACCCCCAGAGTGACCTCCCCAATAATAGGAACTACTGGGGAAATAGTAGGGAATTTGGTGTTCCCAATGCACTCCGCACAGCTTACATATTCACTTTTCCCCATCCGCTGTGTATTCACGTCTGGGATACTAATGTTTACTACACCCCTTGATAAATTCTTTGAGGGGTGCAGTTTTCAAAATGGGGTCACTCCTTTGGGGAATCCACTTTTCTGGTACCTTACAGGCTCTGCAAACATGACATGGCGTCCAGATACCAAACATCCGAATCTGCACTTCAAAAGCCACATAGCGCTCCTTCTCTTCTGCGCCCGGCTGTGTGCCCAAACTGCAGTTTATACCCACATGTATTACACTTGTCGTACCCAGAATAACGTACTTAATGTCATATATGGGTATAAACTGCTGTATGGACACAGCTGGGCACAGAGTGGAAGGAGCGCTATTTGGTTTTTGGAGCACAGGCTTGGACGGTTTGGTTTTTGGATGCCATTGCACTTTTGCAGAGCTGAAACGCCAGTAAAGTGGAATCCCCTGATATGTTACCCCATTTTGGAAACTACACCCCTGAAGGAATTTATCCAGGGGTACAGTGAACATTTTTAACCCCCAAGTGTTGCTATAATTTATTATCCATAAATGAATACGCAGCTGATTGTGAAAGGTGAAAATGACAATTTATCCAGGAATACGACATTTCAGTGCGTAATATGTTGTACCCGGCTTGTATCAGAGATGAACGCTCCAAAAGCTGTTGTGCCCGGGATACCCGCTCACCAGTTTTTGGAGTGTGTGTCTCTGCAGACATAAGCTGGGCACAACATATCGGGCACTGAAATGGCGTATCTATGGAAAAATGTTATTTTTAACTTTTCATTATCATCTGTGCATTCATTTCTGGAAATTAAAAGAATGCAACACTTAAGGGTTAATAATGCTCACTACACCACTTGATAAATCCCTTGAAGGGTGTAGTTTCCAAAATGGGGTCACAAGTCTGTGGATTCCACTTTACTGGCAATTCTTGGGCTCTGCAAAAGTGACATGGTGTCCATAAACCAAACTGTGCTCTTAAAACCAAAATAGCGCTCCTTCCCTTCTGTGCTCGGCTGTGCCCAAACAGCAGTTTATACCCACATATGGCGTTGTTAAGTACGTTATCCTGGGTACACCAGTGTCATACATGTGGGCATAAACTGTCATTTGGGTACACAGCAGGGGGCAGATGTGAAGGAGCGCTATGTGCTTTTGGAATGCAGATTTAGATTGTTGGTTTTTGGACGCCATGTCACATTTGCAGAGACCCTAAAATTGCCCCTACAAAATGGGGGTCACTTCTTGGGGAATTCCAGTTTACTGGCACCTCCAGGGCTCTGCAAAAACAACATGGTGACCAGAAAGTCCCTCTAAATCTGTACTCCAAAAGCTAAAAAAACACAGTGCTCCTTCCCTTCTGAGCCCTGCTGTGTTCCCAAGCAGCAGGTTACACCCACATATATAATTTTTTTCCCCCGGGATAGCCCACTTAATAGTTTTAGGAGTTCATGTCTCTGATGCCACAAAGTGGCCGCAACATATTCTGAAATTGGATATTTCTTCAAAAACTTCAATTTTCACTTTGTACATAAATTTTTGGGAAGCATTTTTAGGCTCAAAATAATAATACCCCTTGATACATTCCTTGGGGGGTGTAGTTTCTAAAATGGGGTCACTTTTGAGGGGTTTCCATTGTATTGGTACTTTAGGGGCTCTGCAAATGCGACATGGCACCTGAAAACTATTCCAGCCACATCTGCCCTCCTAAAGCCAAATAGCGCTCTTTCCATTCTGAGCCCCACCTTGTTCCCATACAGCAGATTACAACCACATATGGGGCATTTCTGTGTTCAGAAGAAATTGTGTAACAAACTGTGGGGTGTTTTTTCTTCTTTAACCACTTGCAAAAATTAAAAATATGCCGCTAAATAGACGGTTTATTGGAAAAAAAGTAATTTTTCATGTTTACGTCCCAATGATGATAAAATCTGTGAAACAGCTGTGAGGTCAAAATGCTCACTATACCCCTAGATAAATTCTATGAGGGGTGTAATTTCCAAAATGGGGTCACTTTTGAGGGGTTTCCATTGTATTGGTACTGTAGGGGCTCTGCAAATGCGACATGACACCCGAAAACTATTCCAGCAAATTCTGCCCTCCAAAAGCTAAATGGCGCTCTTTCCATTCTGAGCCCCACCATGTACCCATATAGCAGATTACAACCACATATGGGGCATTTCTGTGTTCAGGAGAAATTGTGTAACAAACTTTGGGGAGCTTTTTCTCCTTTGTCCTCTTGTGAAAATGAAAAATTTGCGGCTAAATTGACAGTTTATTGGAAAAAAAGAAATTTTTCATTTTCATGTCCCAATGTTAATAAAATCTGTGAAACAGCTGTGGGTTCAAAATGCTCACTATACCCCTTGACATGTTCTGTGAGGGGTGTGGTTTCCAAAATGGGGTCACTTTTAGGGGGTTTCCACTGTTTTGGTACTTTGGGGGCTCTGCAAATGCAACATGGCACCTGAAAACTATTCCAGCAAAATCTGCCCTACAAAAGCAAAATAGCGCTCTTTCCATTCTGAGCCCCACCATGTACCCATACAGCAGATTACGACCACATATGGGGTATTGCTGTGTTCAGGAGCAATTGTTTAACAAACTATGGGGTCCTTTTTCTCCTTTAACCCCTTGTGAAAATGAAAACTTTGGGGATAAAGTGACGTTTTAGTAATTTTTCATTTATACATCCCAGTGTTAGTAAAATCTGTGAAACAGCTGTGGGGTCAAAATGCTCACTATACCCATTGATGAGTTCTGTGAGGGGTGTAGTTTCCAAAATGGGGTCACTTTTAGGGGGTTTCCATTGTTTTGGTACTTTGGGGGCTCTTCAAATGCAACATGGCACCTGAAAACTATTCCAGCAAAATCTGCTTTTCAAACGTCCAGTGTCGCTCCTTCCCTTCTGTGCACTGCCGAATGCCCAAACATCAATTTACACCCACATGTGGGGTATTTCTGTGCTCGGGAGAAATTGTATAATAAACTGGGAGATGCATTTTCTCCTTTAACCCTTTGTGAATGTGTTAAATTTAGGGCTAAATGAAGGGATTAGTGGAAAAAAATGAAATGTCTAAATTTCACCTCGATATTGTTTTAATTCTTGTGAAATGCTTAAAGGGTTAACAAACTTCCCAAATGCTGTTTTGAATTATTTCAGGGGTGCAGTTTTGAAAATGGGGTGATTTATGGGGGGTTTCTAATATATAGGCCTTTATAATCCCCTTCAGAACTGAAATGGTCCCTAAAAAATTAGTTTGGGAAATTTTCTTGTAAATCTGGAAAATCGCTGTTACACTTGTAAGCCTTCTAACATCCAAAATAAATTAAAGGACGATTAAAAGATGATGTCAATATAAAGCAGAGATATGGTAGATAATATTTATTAATGTATTTGGGTGGTATGACTATCTGTCTGAAAAGCAGAGACTTTCACATTTTGAAAATTGCGATTTTTTTCCAAATTTCCATCAAATATCCTATTTTTTTATAAATAAATACAAAAATATTGATTAGTGTTTACCACTAACATGAAGTACAATGTGTCACGAGAAAACAATCTCAAAATCACTTGAGTAAGTTAAAGCGTCTCAAAGTTCTTGCCACATAAAGAGACACATGTCAGTTTTGAAAAACAAGGCCTGGTCCTTAACGCACTTTTGGGCTGTGTCCTTAAGGGGTTAAACACAGCTTCTAATTTTGGCTTCAAAAATGGCATCAAAATGGCATGTATGAAAGCATAATCATTAAGACTCAGAACATCATCATGTTTCTCAATAACATAATAGGCACCCAGTTAATGAAATTGCAACATCAATTAGAAATACAAAAAAGCACCAAAAATAAAGTTGCCCTATTTTAATAATTTAAGTATACATCCTTCAAATCCTGGCTCATTTAATTAAGTAAAGATTCTAGTTCTGTTACAGGTTATAGACTAATTATATTAGCATATCATTTGTGTATTTGAAGGCTACAATTTAACATGAATAATAATAAGATAATAATAAAAATGAATATTTCATAACCATCCCTTGACAATTTCTTAAGGTTAAAGGGAAAATTCCATTTGAGATAAAGCAGATCTCCTGTTCTACAAAAATGATAGATAGCCTGATAACCTTTGCATGAATGTATTCTGACATATATTATTAAACCTGCCACCAACTCATTTTTTTCTTTTATTAATTCTTTTGAAAATACCGTCCAAAAATTCTTGCTACATTTTTGAAGATATGTTTTTTCCCCATACTATGATTTTTCTGCTTAGAATAAAATGGATATAGTGAGTTCAAATAAAAACTGAACATGATTCTTCCCAGCTCAAAATCTTGATTTATTCTTACAATCTTTTATTTTCATTTTACTACTTAAGCAAAAATTGGGTCATTGCACAAAGCACTTGCTGTGGATGGTAGTCCGTTAAGGAAGTTGAAATGATTAGAATAGATGCTATATCTAGGTTCAAAAAGCATTTCTGTACAACTCAACTGTTTTTTGTTTAACCTGAATAAATGTCTTGAAAATATGATTTTGAAATAAATATTAATATGTTTGCATTCATATTTAAGGCGGGTTTTCCGCTTAAGACTTTTATTGCCTATCAACAGATACAGGATATCCTAGTGATCATAACAACAGGGGTCCCTGAGTTCTGTTCCAGAAGTTCCATAGAAATAAATAGAGTGGTGGCCAGACTTGCACTCTACCACCGTCTTATTCATATGGAGAACCCTTGGACCCATGTCCCTGTGATCACTGGGGATCTTAGCAGTTGGACACCCAATGATCAGAAACTTCCCTCCTATCCTGTGACTAGTGGAAAAAGTTATTAATGGGCAAATTTACGTGTCCCAAAAATGGGAATGAAATGAATAATCTGATCACCTAAGATATCTGTGGTCAGATTTAATATGTTGGAGTAGTGGTGCATTCATGATAGGATCCAATAGGTATGACTCCCCCAGATGCGCTACATACATTTTTTTTTAGTTTTTGTAAAATATTCTGGCCCTCCAGAGCCACTGTCAATTTAAATATTATTTCAAGGACAGGCAGCTGTACTGGTCCAGGGATACAGTAGAATGACCTTCATGTTCTTCAAGTTTTTAGTATTACCTCTTCCTCCTACTCTCTGCATCTAGATCCAGTAAGATTATTAATCCCTTATTAAGAAAATAATTTGTTTCAGAGTTGCTTTATTCAAAGGTATCTAATATTTTTAACTATGGACAGAACTGTAGGAGGACTTTGGTAGAATGACTTGTACAAAGGTGTCCTCCCTTACCTGTCCAATTCGTAAGACATGTCCAGATATGTGTCACAAGCTTTAGAGACAACTTTCACACTGCCATCTGGAAACCAATTAAATTCTCCAAGCTCATTCTGGTGCTTTTATTACAATATTACTATTACCACTTCTCTGTTCTTATGTATAAATTTCTGTTTCTTTGTATGCTTTGTTATACCATGCGTGAAGAGGATGAAGCGATCTAAGCAGTCTCAAAAGCTTAGCTTGTAACATCTTTTATTTCAGTTAGTCATTAAAAGGTATCATAACTGCTAAACTGCTATTTTGTTTCTCTTATTGTGAGCAATACTACACAAGTCACAATTCAAGCACAACTTATCTCCTGATAAGTTACCACAAAGGGATGTATTGACTATCCTGTTTGCTTGGATGTGTTGTATGTTGCATTTTTTAACTAACCTGTTTGTTTCTATGTGTTGCTTGATTGTTGCATTTGCTTTTCAAAGGTCCTCAGTGCAGGAAGGAGCCATCATAAAGTAGATTGTGGATAAAGTAGTTAAGCAATTTTATCTTTATGTACACTCCAGAGTGTTTTAGGTGGTCTTAGTTTGGCATCTAGGGGAATGGGCAGACTCAACCCATAGGGACATATTAGGTGATATGAAGCTTTGGAGCTTTCTCTTCCCTGCCACCCACGGACAAGACATGATTAGCCCAGGAACATGTTAAGTTATAAGTGTGCACTTTCTTTGTATGTATATAAGTATAAGTGTAATAATACTACAAGTAGACCTCATATGTGTACATACAGATATCATAGGTGTAAAATGTATGCTGTTTTATATATATTTATATATATATATATATATATATATATATACTCAGTGATGCAATCTGCCTTGCACAGTGGGTATGTGCAGTTATATAGTTGTTAATACATTTGCAGCCTGTAGTTGTATCCCATACAGGGCCGGCGTTGGGGGGGGGCAAACTGGGCAATTGCCCAGGGCCCCGTCCCTAAAGGAGCCCCCGGGATCCGGAACTTGATGACTCCGGATCCCGGAGTCAGGCTCGGCCAAAGCAATAACAGAAAGGGACCACAGGGCCCCTTTTCGAGGTGAGTAAAAATAACAAACATTTTTACTCACCTGTCCTTGGCGTCCGACGTCATCTTCTAGAGTTCCGGACATCACAGCGGTCACGTGGGGCGTGCTGACAGTGTGCTTCACGTAATCGCTGAGGCCCAATCACAGGCCTCAGCGGTGACGTCCACAACGCGTGACATCAGCCGCAGAGAAGAAGAAGCCAGCGCCGGCGGGGATAGCAGAGCGGAGGCCCAGAAGAGGTAAGAACAAGGTGAGTATAACTGTTTGTTATTTTACCTTACTTATCCCGGGCCTTCGATTATTATACTCTGGGGTCTGAAGAAACCCCAGAATATAATATAATAATAGCACTGTAGGGCCCCTGTGGAGCATTATACTGGGGGGCCCCCTCTGGATAGCATATTATACTGGGGGGCCCCCTCTGGATAGCATATTATACTGTGTGGGGCCACTGTGGAGCATTATACTGGGAAAGGGGCCCTCTGGATAGCATGTTATATTCTGTGGGGCCTCTGTGGAAAATTATAATGTGTGGGGGGGGGCTCTGGAGATAATGTTATATTCTGTGGGGCCACTTTGGAGCATTATGCTCTTCAGAGGGGCCCCCCAGTATAATGCTCCAAAGTGGCCCCACAGAATATAACATGCTCTCCAGAGCCCCCCCACTTTATAATACGCCATAGAGGCCCCGCAGAATATAACATGCTCTCCAGAGCCCCCCCACTTTATAATACTCCATAGAGGCACCACAGAATATAACATGTTCTCCAGAGGACCCCCTCCCCAGTATAATGCTCCATAGTGGCCCCACACAGTATAATATGCTCTCCAGAGCCCCCCCAGTATAATGCTCCACGGTGGCCCCACACAGTATAATATGCTCTCCAGAGGGGCCCCCCAGTATATTATATTGTGCGGGGCCACCGTGGAGCATTATACTGGGGAGGGCTCTGGAGAACGTTATACTGTTTTTGGCCACTGTGGAGTATTATACTGGGGAAACCTCTCTGGGCAGTATATTATACTGTGTGGAGGCCATTTCTGGAGCATGTTATACTGAGTGGGGTCACTGTGGAGCATTATTCTGGGGGGGGGCCTTCAGCAGAGCTTATATATTGTGTGGCGCCACTGTGGGGCATTATTCGGGGGGGACTAATGAGCATTATACTAGGGGGCCCTCTGGGGAGCATATTATACTGCGTGGGGCCTACTGTGGAACATTATACTGGGGGACGCTCTGGGGAGCATAATATATTGCGTGGGGCCACTGTGAAGCAAAATACTGGAGGGGGCACTGTGGAGCATTATACTAGCAGGGGCCCTCTGGGGAGCATATTATACTATGGGCCACTGTGGAGCTTTATACTGGGGGAATGGACAGTGTGGGGAGCCTGTTATACTGTGTGGGGCCACTGTGGAGTGTATTATATTGTGTGGGGCTTTTCGGGAGCATATTATACTCTGTGGGGCCATTGTAGAGCATTATACAGGGGGGGACTGTGGGGAACATATTATACTGTGGGGGACCACTGTGGAGCATTATACTGGGGGAACCCCTCTGGGGAGTATATTATACTGTGTGGAGGTCATTATGGAGCATGTTATACTGTGTTAGGCCACTGTGGAGCATTATACTGGGGGGGCATTGTGGGGTGTATATTATACTGTATGGAGCATAGTATATTGTGTGGGGCTGCTGGGGAGCATATTGTACTGTCTGGGTCCACTAAGGGGTAGTATACTGTGTGGGCCACTGTGGATTATTATACTGTGTGGAGCCTTACATACCATGTGGAACCACAATGGGGGCTCAGGGGAGCATTTTACACTGTGTGGGGTCACTGTGGAGCATTATATACCATGTGGGGAAACTGGAGGGCTCAGGAGAGCATTTTATACTGTGGAGCATTATATACCATGTGGAGCATTATACTGTGGGGGGTGCTCACAATTCCTGCTGGCAGCCCTGTGTGCTATGTCTGCATCACAGCTCCCTCACTATAATCTTGCACATACGTGTAGTGCCCCATGGCCATGTCATTCCCCATACAGTACTGTGCATGAGCTGGCCATGGAGTTATTGGGGCCTGCACAGTACTATAGGGGCTGACTATACAGGGAACATACTCAGTAACACAGGATAGTCAGCACATAAGTAAGACTTCAGTGAAGGAGCCGGGGTGTAGGCTATTAGCAGGAAGCTGTTGGGTGGGACCCCAGAACAAGTTCCTTTGGTGGGCCTAAGACCCTTCAGTCCAACACTGTCTAACTGAGAACTATTATATATAAGGGTGGGTTACTATATATAATTGGGAAACTTAAGTATGAGGGGGCTATTATAAGGGGGAACTATTATTTATAAGACGGGCTATTATTTATAAGGGGGGGAACTATTATATATAAGGCATCCGATATAAGGGGGGGCTATTATTTATAAGAGGGGAACTATTTATAAGGGGGGTATAATTGTTAAGTGGGCTTATTTATAAAGGGGGCTATTAGTGATCATGTGGACTATTATTTATAAGGGTAACTATTATTTATGAGGGGGCTATTATTTTTAAGGGAGCAGTATTATTTTTACAGGGTGACTGTTACTGATAAAGGGGATATTACTGATACAGGACACTATTTATCATTTATAAGGGAGCTATTACTGACAAAGGTATAAGATTATTTATAAGCAGGGACTATTGTTTATAAGGAGGCGCTGTCTACTATCAATGTAATGCCTCTTACCTTGGAACATTCCTGTATATGTTGTATTTGTATTTGTATCTGCTTATCTTTGCTGCTGTAACACACTGAATTTCCCCATTGTGGGACTATTAAAGGACTATATTATTATTATTATTATTAGAATAACTGATGACTGGGTGCAAAAATCTAATAGGTGGTACAAAGGTGCTCATTTGAATTGTGTGTGGTAAAATGGGGCTTGTTACTTTTTTGTTGGCAGAAAGGAGGCGTTATTATAGGGGTTGTCACTGGAAGATGATGGTGTTGTTTGCATATCAGCATTTGGGGCCCCGCTTTTAATTTTTGCCCAGGGCCCCACTTTGTCTAAAACCGGCCCTGATCCCATACACACATGGTTTTGTGAATTCTGTGACCTGCATGTGTTATGGTGGAGTAGGAATATATGCAGGTTTTGCGTAAGTCTCTATATGTACATGCAGCTGGTCAGGTACTGGTTATGGCCCTTGTTATTAGGGCAGATCCAGGAGATATTGTAATGTTCTCAAATATTATATATACATTATTGGCCATGGCCACATTTGCTGGGTTGCCAGGAGGGTGCAGGAAAGAAGACTGTTGTTTGCAGTTGTGTTCTCTATGCAATCTATGTTGTATATTGATGTAAGGTATATATCTGTGTTGCATCTATTTTATTAGTAAAGTATTCTTATATATAAAGTATCTATGAGAGTTGCACGTTACTCCTGTGGTGTATGAAGGACTGCAGTTTATGCATATGGGAAATAGCACAAAGTAAGCAAACTGTATACAGACCAAGGGAACAGCCTAGGGATGAAAGAAGGGGATACAAGACAGATGCAACCAATATGTTGCTTATGTGTTGTTTGAATTTCTGTATTTTTGAGATGGTTCATTATGGCTGAATCATCATGACTCATGAAATTGTGTGACATGTCCAAGAAGACAGCTTACGTTTACATGAAAGATACCCTGCTGACTCCAAGGGGTAGCTGACTACAAAGAAAGATAAGCCAAGTGGACATGTCTTATGTTACTATGCCTTTTTCAGTGTGATAAGATTTTGCTTAAATATTCACCAAACACAGCATTAGGCTGAGATGGGTTTTGACATTATTTATCCCATCATGACGGCATTCACTTGAGCATGTGGTCCTATTGCTAAAGGGGTATTAGACTCTTCTCTGACACTAGCATGACATGATTGTTATTGAATTGCTATTTATGCAATTCCCTAATATATGCAATACAGGTTACTCATCAGAACAATAGTCTACAAGCTCAAACAAGATACCTAAACACTGCCCTGGATAGCAGGGTCTGAGGCAATCCCTAGGTATTCCCCAATGCCCATCACAAGGCTGGACAGAGTTGGCTGCTAGAGACCCATCTACAGGTTGCATCTGTAGAATATGGTGACAGAAAACAGGTGTGAACTCGCAAGCTGCAATCTAAACTGGATGATCAGTGACAGTCAAGTAAAAAGTCAAACTAGTCAAAGTCATATCCAGGAGGATATAGATAATGCCAAATGGAAAATAGAATTACCTGTAGATGAAGCTGAGTTGAGATACAGCCAAATCAGAAAGTGAGGGTTTAACCAGTAGAACAAGCCAGAGTCAGTACACAAGATTATTTGCAATAGCAAACTGGGTGAGACACCAGGAAAAAGTATACATACAACAAACACAGGCAAAGACCTATTTGATTATCCAGTTCCAACATTGCTGAGAATCAGTACCCCCTTTCAGTGTGAGAACCATACTGTAATAGCTTCCTATTTTCAGTTTTACAGAATTCAGTAACAAAAAAGTTGTAAGAGGAAGAGTAGTAAGTTTTCTTTTTTTATTGCATTTTGGCTTTGAATGTTGGAAAATATACAAAACATATGTGTGCATGCCATATGGTGACTCTGTTTTGGGATATCTAAAGTGAGTGGGATGGAAGTTTTTGCAGGTGATTTTAATTCCATCTATTTTTAGTATCCATCTAATAAACATGTCATCTAGATGAATATAAATATTCAAAATGATGATTGCATGTAGTTTATTTAAATCTATTTTACTTCACTTTCTTAAAGGAGTTGTATGATTTGTTAGTGAGTGGATTGGGAGTTTACTTCTCCTATTCAGCTGTTATAATTAGAAGAAGCTGTCACTGGCCCATTGTTTCCCCTGTAAACCCAGTGAGACACTCTTTTCTGGCTAACAAAAAAGGTACCAAGTACTGCCAGATATTGCAGTGCTCTCATATAGTGTTATGGTTAGATTCAAGGCCACAATAAAAGCAATAGCAAACAATTGGCTGATAACTGCAAGCAATAGAAACAGCTATCTACAACTAGCACACCTCTGCGAGCCAAAACAGACCCCCAGACGTCTTCACCAGAGCTCGTCACGAGACAAGATGGACTTTGCTGAATCTGGGGATCTAAATTGTTACCAAACAGAAAAATGTACTAATAGTAAACGCACTGCTGCAGGAACCAACACAAGGACAGCTAAAACTTAAAATGTGGTGTGGACAGAAGAGAAGTAGTACAGCAGGAACAAACCAGGAGAGGCGAATAAGCAGAGATGGGAGACAGAAGCAAAATCCGAGAAAATAGCCAAAGGTCAAAAATCCAGCCTGGAACATGACAACAGAATCAGAGGCAAAAGGGAAATCCAAAGAGCAAGCCAGAGATCACAAATAATACAGATACAAAAATAATGGAAGCCAAACTAGCAGTAGCAAACTAATAGTCAGCACATGTCTCAGGAAGCCTCTGAAAGACATGGTAACGTCAAAGGTGCAGCAGCCGGATAGAGAATACTGACATATAGTATATAATCATCGGATGAAGTAGAAAACTGATTTGCAGTAAGCATTAGGTAATATATAGAAAATGGCTAATTATAGATGTGTTCCTCCTGATATTAGCTCAAATTTGATAAAGGACTGTGTTTTCTCATGAAAGCAATTTAATGAAATATCACAACATGCTAGCAATACAGACTAGACAGACTGCAATACACAACACAACCACTGGATGGCCTAATACATAGACACATAAATAATAGACACATTAGAGCAGATTTACTAATACTGTATATGTTTCAAACAGAGCAAACTTAGACTAGACAATTTAGACAGATTTAGTAACATTTCTAATGCTATTTGATAGATCAGGTATATGTTTGGATTGTCTAGTCCAAGTTTACACAACTTATTAGTGGCTTACGTTACAACAAAGCATGTGCCAAAATTTTGCTGCATTTTTGACTCACAGTGCTGCAAAAGGCCATGCCCAGTTTTCGTTGAGCCACAGTAAAAAAAAAAAAAGGAGTAGTTCTGGTTTGTCTAGTAAGATTAAAGAAGGAAGCAGTTATGTTTATGAATTGTTATAGCGGTATATACTAGGGGTTGGGAAGTAATGGGTTAAAATAATGTCACTATAGGGGAGTAGAGTGGAAGATATGATATGCATTATATCTAATTTTACTGTTATGAATATAGTAAAAGTGGAACCTGTGAAGTCAATGTGAACAAAACCTTATTCTGGTAGTCTGTATGATGATATTGGGCACTGTGATGATGAGAAACCCCCAGTTATGTATTTTTCTTTTATATGTGTTGTTCTATATACAAATTACCTAATCCTGTTAGTCCGATGCTGTGTTTACGTTGCTGGTCAATTCACTTCAGTGGTTTTATGTGTATACAATGGGAGATTGCCCTTTCTGGCTCCAAACAGTTTTATTACCCCTGGACAAACAGATGTCAAAAGAGGGAGAGAGAGCTGATGACCCTCAGCTAAACCCAAACACAACTTTCCACAAGCCAAGAAAACATCCTTCTTTCTCAAGATCCTGCAGTGGGTGTAAGAGGAGGGGGGCTACCTGGAAGGGAGGTGAGGTTGGACACTGGCCTTAACTGAGAGGAAGACCTTGATTCTTTTTGTCACTTCTGTGGAAGCAGCTAAGAAAGCTGGGTGTGTCCACTTCACTACAAAAGATCGCCAAGCTTCCTGGAACTAAAGACTTTTAAGTATTCTTCTACTTTATTCCTTTTTATTTTACAGCTGTTTGTATTGTGTGTCATTTGTTATCTCTCTATATCTGTAGTTCTGAACCATCTTGGTATTAAAGTGTTAACTTTAAGGCTATTTTGTGTATGCTCTATGAACCTATTATCTTTTTGAAGTGTATATGTGTGCGAGGTCTCCACTGAGCTGGTAAATCCGTGATGGTGGCAGCGTGTATTTGGGGTTCGTGGACTGTGCTGGGGTGCGACTTACACTCAATTTGCAGCCTGAGTGAAGGGTGAGTGTAAGATTGAGTGAGCGGAGTGAGTCGACCTCTGACAGCCGCACCCGTGTCACGTGCTAGGTGTTAAATTTCTAACACTAACATTTTCATACATCTACAAATGAGTTGTTTACTGATATTTGGTGGGTAATGTCTTTGTCTCATCTGGTGATTTTTCTAAACAGGGAACCACCAGTCTATATTCAGATTGTCATTACATATGGATTAATCACCCTCATTTTTAGATATACAATAGAAGCCAAGAGAGAACCATTATCATCTCCAAGATCTAATTTCTTGTTTACATATAGTGTATGTGCTGCAAAAACCTCCCGATTTGCAGAGGCTATATTGGATGTTTAACAGTGGCATCTATCATCCATAGGCTCTAATGACATGTATTTAGTGTATACATCATGAGCTATTCATAGCTACTAAATGGATAGTGCTATAGCCTATGTTTGACTGATGCCACCATTAGGTATCTCTAAGCTATAGGCTTTAATCATTTTCATTTATTTGTTACAGATCTTACATTTTTCTTGATTCAACATATCCCAAGATGTGCAGTGTAAAATGACTAGCTTTAGAAAAACTAAGAAAAAAAAAATTAGCGATGAGCCATTAAAAGTCAACTGTTAAACACATGAGGAAGTGCTGCGCCACCTTCAAAATACTAAAATAGAGAAATCGCCATTTAGGTGATATACACCCCCGAGTTCTGAGGGAATTACCTACAGTGATAAACAGACCCTTATAGCTAATATTTAAGGATTCAGTAATGACTGAGTCTGTTCCATAGGATTGGTGCATAGCAGATGTGGTGCCAATATTCAAAAGGAGTCTAAAAGTGAGCATGGAAACTATAGACCTAATAACAATGTGCAAATACGTAAAGTGACAGCACAAAGAACTTTCTAATGATCTTTTCACTCCTAGGCCGATGACAGTGACAATGGGAGATCTTCTTCGTCTACAAAAGAGAAAATTTCACCACCAACATAGACATGGATTCTTTACTATATGAGCAATGAGGCTATGCCACAGAATGTGGTGATGGTTTATTGATTGTGCAAGTTTAAAGAGTGCCTGGATGTCTTTCTTGAACAAAAAATATTACAGGTTATGGGTTTTAGATTTTGGTAAGGACAAGTTGAATCAGGGTTCTATACTGATTGCCAGATTGGAGTCGGGAAATAATTTAATACCTTATTATTTGCATAGGGAGAGTCTTATCTTGAAAGATAGAAGTATGCAAACAGCTTTCACACTCACATTGCAGCAGAGTTTAGCAACTGCAGTTATTTATGTGCTTTTTCCAGCACATCTGGATATTTGTTTTTTTTAAATAGACTCTGCATAATGTAATAAGTCTTCTTACTTTAATGTATGTTTTTTCAGTATGTTTTCTGATATTGGTCTGGTCCAACAGATTAATTGACACCTATGAAATATTTATGTGTATACTGGGTGTTTTCCTGGCATACAAGCTAAATGCAAACAAAATAACATGATGTGAATGGGGTAAATTGCAAGTCCACATGACGCCCACTCAGTGCATCCTGCTAGACATTTACAGATGCATCTCAATAAATTAGAATATATTTGAAATGTTCATTCATTTCAATGATTCAGTAATTCAATTCATAATCAGCGTCTTCCATGATTGTGTGTCCTATACTGAACCAGACTGAGGGATCATTTAAAGGCTTAGGAAACCTTGGCAGGTGACACACTGAATTTACAATACTAAACTTTTTTACAATATTCAAATTTTCTTAGATTTGGGTTTTCATTAACTGTAATCCATAATTAGAAATGAGCGAATCGAAGCTGCGGAAGTGGAATTTGATCCGAATTTCCTCACACTTCGTGGTAACTATTTGCATTTAGTTCAAAATGGCTGCTGTACATATTAAGACATGGGGCAAGGAAATCTGGGAACGCGGGATCACCCACAATGCCATGCGTGCAGCCAATCAGCAGTCAGCCCTGTGATGTCACATCCCTTTAACCCCTTTGTGAGCGCACACAGCATTTTTGACCACTGCATCCAAAGTGTTAAATCCCCCGATTGGTTATGGAGCATGGTGTTAGCTGTAACTGACGGGCTAACACCCTGCTCCATAACCGATTGGGGTTTTTTTACACCTTGGATGCAGCGGTCAAACATGACTTTAGCATCCAAGAGGTTCCGCCATTTTAATGCCCACCCCGGCTTCTGCAGCCAATAAATAGCTGTTTTTGTTCCGCGATTTGCCGCGATTTAGAATCGTATTGCGAAATTCGGTGAAGTTGCCGAATCGAATTTTTGAATACTTTGCTCATCTCTATCCATAATCAACATTTACAGAAATAAAACACTTGAAATAGAACACTCTGTGTGTAAAGAATCTAGAAAATATAGGAGGTCACTTTTTTAATTTAATTACTGAAATAAATAAACATTTCAAAGATATTCTAATTTATTGAGAAGCACCTGTATCTTGTTGCAGTCAATATTGCAGCTCCTCTGAACATAAGAAGTGATGACTGGACATCTTATATCAGGGTGACTTGCAATTCAAAATGTATTCATCCAAACAGGACAGTAATAATAATAATAATAATAATAATAATAATAATAATTTATTGATGTTCATACTGTTAAATGGTTTTTAATCAATCATTAAAGGTACATTAGCTACTTAGTTACAAACATGTTAATCAATTTTAATTTTTGTCAAATCATTGATTCAGTGTTAAACTATTCTAAGCCTTACTGTCATTGTGTCTGCCTTTACTACTTTTTTTGAGGTAGTAAATTCTTTTAGAAATATTACAATATATTTTTATTTGTTTATTTTAGTTGTATTAACTCAACATTTTCAGATACATACTCTAAGCCAAGCCATTTCACTTTCTTAGTATGTATGTCCCATTTAATTCTACTTTCTATTTGTAGATGATTTCATCCATTTCCAATTATATTTGCTTTAATATTGTATTATCCTTATTAATATCTAATTATATTATAGTTTTCAATTTTTGCAAAATATCCTCATTTATATTATCTTTATGCAGTTTTATTAAATACATTAAAATGATATAGAACTGTGTTTTCCTTTATTAGCACATAATTTCCTCACACAGTGGGTGAGTATTAATTTACACATTTAAGCCATTTTTTTCTTAATTAGTTTCCAGCTATCAAAAGGAATACTAAAGTAAATGAATAATAAAATATATTTACAAAGATGTTTGTGTCACATTTAAATAATCATAAAATATAAAAGCGAGTGAATTTCCGATAAAATCACAGTGTAGCTGAATAAATATATGCAAACGACCCCGATATTAAGTCATTAACATTTTCTTGTTATATGTTATGCTCTTTTTAGACAGTGCGGGAACATTACATTCAATATGTTCTCCTTATTTTCACCCATGTGACACGTTACTTTTTCTTCCTAGTTTCAAAGTGAATAGAAATGCTTTGAAAAAGTTTATAACTATTGCAGACAAGACAAAAAGTTTATCACAGAGCAGCATGAATAATAACTCTATTAGAGAAAAAAATAGGGGAACCAGATGAAAATGCAAATATCCTAAAAGGATTGCACAGACGGCTTTGAATTCAAAGTACAATGGAATCTAGCAAAGCATCTACAGTAGTGCAGCAATTAATAGCTATTTAAAGAAACTGCAGTGTCTCAAAGTAACACAATACCGAGCTGTGCTTGAGATCACAGAAGTTCAAGATGCAAGATATAACCTAAAGACATATTCTTTTATGAACATAGTGTAGAACACAATAACATTCTACTGACAGCAGCACTAAAATAGTGGAGAGTGAGAAGGGTAGAAGTTTATTGGAGACTTTCATTTAGCAGCAAATGGAACTGTGACTGCCATCCATTTATGTGTGATGTCATGTGTTACAATGGGATCAATTTCTATCATTGGAAAATACTAGAAAGTGGAAACTGCAACTTCATGAATACTGTGAAACAAATGAATCAAAGTGTAAGGGAATCACTAGAGGAGCGATTCCCCAGAAGCTGCTGGAGAACTAGGGGGGAGGGGCACAACGAGACAGTGGACCCTAAGCTGAATCCCCCCCACTGTCCCTGGCTAACTTGCCCGATCTGTCCTAGGTGACAGCCAGCAACCACGTTGACAGTCCCTCCTTATAATAAGTGATCACATAGAACGCAGACAAGACGCACAACAACAAAGGGAGGTCAGCTAGCCAAGGGGTCAGAAACAATCGAGCAATTGCAGCACAGAATCGAGATCCAAGAGAATAGTCAAAGTCAAAGCCAGTGGTCAGAAAATCAGGTAACAAGGTAGCAAGGGAAATAATGAAGAGAGCAGGCAAAACACAAGTGTAATAACCGGCAACTTGCAGAGAAGTGACAACCTGTATATAGAAAGTCTGGGCCCAACCCCACACCTGATAGGCACACAGGCTGTCAATCACACAAGCCAGGAAGAGATTAACTCTATACCGTCCAGAGAGAAATGCTTAGAACACGGGTGTGGTTAGAAATCCATTACACTGATTAGGACCATGTTCAGACTGAGCATCAAGAGACTTACACAAAGAACCAAATTGAAGACACCTCCTTCGCCACAGTGTGCGAGCGGAGGGCGGCGCCGAGACCCGAAACGGCAGAGACGTTACACAAAGCTTTTGTCGCAGTGCAGTCCATGCTCTATCTACATTACAGTAAGTGAGATTTCACTATATACTGTACAGCTGCAAATAACACAGAACTGTGTAAAATATGGTAGAGTATAATATTTATATTTGATTTGTTGAGTAGCCATTCAGCAACAATGGCACTGTGCCATCAAGAACATAGAAATACTTGACACATATTGTAGACCTTATAGAAAGCATGCCTACTAAATTTTTATTGTGTTTCTTTGTTTCTCTTGCTTATATAATGGCAACAAACTGTATTAAGCAATGCTTTACAGACATTGTCATCACTTACTATCCTCAGTAAAGCTCACAATCTGCTTTCCCTATCAGTATGTCTCTGGATTGTTGGAGAAAACCAGAGCACTCAGAGGAAGACAAACATAGGAAGAACATACAAATTTCATGCAGAAGTTGTCATTGGTCAGATTATAACTCAGAACCCCAGAACTGCAAGGCAACAATGCTAAGCATGGAGCCACCCAGCCATGTTATGTTTAACCGGTTAAGGACAGGGCCTGAAAGTGCCTTATGGACCAGGCCTCATTTTTCAAAACTGACATGTGTCACTTTATATGGCAATAACTTTGAGATGCTATAACTTACACAAGTGATTTTGAGATTGTTTTTTCATGACACATTGTACTTCATGTTAGTGGTAAACATTGATCAATAATTTTGTATGTATTTATAAAAAAAATTAGGAAATTTGGAAAAAAAATCGCAATTTTCAAAATGTGAAATGTTCTGCTTTTCTGACAGATAGTCATACCACCAAAATACATGAATAAATATTATCTACCATATCTCTGCTTTATATCGGCATCATCTTTTAATCATCCTTTAATTTATTTTGTCACAGAATTGGAGTGGAATTAAAAAAAATATATATATAATAAAACTTAACATTTATTATAATCTAATAAAAGTGGACAAGCCACTAATTATGTGAGTGTCTAAAAATATATATGGTATTGTGATGACGATCACTGGAAACTCATAAATAAAACAAATCTGATTCCAGCCCAATACTCGCATCCCATATAGATAACCCAAAGCAGTCTAGGTGATTTTGGAGCTGTACTACTGCTCTGACACCAGACATTAGCTTATTAAGTGGTGCTGGGATAAATGACTCTCAGCGCCGCTGTTTGTATACCAGCCTAGGTGATCTTGGAGTTGCACATACTGCTCTGACACCAGACATTCAGCTGATGTGTTAATTATAGTTTGGGTAATCTATATGGAATGCGAGTATTGGGCTGGAATCAGATTTGTTCTGTTTATGAGTTTCCAGTGATCGTCATCACAATACCATATATTCTTTAGACACTCACATAAACAGTGGCTTGTCCACTTTTATTAGAGGTGATTTTGGAGCTGCACTATTGCTCTGACACCAGGCATTAGCTTATTAAGTGGTGCTGGGATAAATGACTCTCAGCACTGCTGTTTGTATAGCAGCCTAGGTGATCTTGGAGTTGCACATACTGCTCTGACAACAGACATTCAGCTGATGTGTTAATTATAGCTTTGGGTTATCTATATCGGATGCGAGTATTGGGCTGGAATCAGATTTGTTTGATTTATGAGTTTCCAGTGATCGTCATCACAACACCATATATATTTTTAGACACTCACATAAATAGTGGCTTGTCCACTTTTATTAGATTATAATAAATGTTAAGTTATATTATATTATTATTTTTTTTTTTAATTCCACTCCAATTCTGTGACATATATGCCTGTGATTTTTTTTTTTTTTTTTTTTATTTATTTTGGATGTTAGAAGGCTTACAATGTAACAGCTATTTTCCAGATTTACAAGAAAATTTCCCAAACTCATTTTTTAGGGACCACCAGTTCTGAAGGGGATTATAAAGACCTGTATATTAGAAACCCCCATAAATCACCCCATTTTCAAAACTGCACCCCTCAAATAATTCAAAACAGCATTTGGGAAGTTTGTTAACCCTTTAAGCATTTCACAAGAATGAAAACAATATGGAGGTGAAATTTAGACATTTAATTTTTATCCAATAATACATTAATTTATCCCTAGAATTAACACATTCACAATGGGTTGAAGGAGAAAATACATCTCAAAGTTTGTTGTGCAATTTCTCCCGAGCACAGAAATACCCTACATGTGGGTGTAAAATGATTTTTGGGCACACGGCAGTGCACGGAAAAGAAAGAGTGACACTTGGCATTTGAAAAGCAGATTTTGCTGGAATAGTTGTCAGGTGCCATGTCTCATTTGCAGAGCCCCTAGAGTACCAGTACATTGGAAACTACCCAAAAGTGACCCCATTTTGGAAACTACACCCCTGACAGAATTTATCAAGGGGTATACTGAGCATTTTGACCCTACAGCCGTTTCACAGATTTTATTAACATTGGGATGTGTAAATGAAAAATTACTAAAACATCACTTTATCCCCAAAGTTTTCATTTTCACAAACGGTTAAAGGAGAAAAAGCCGCCCACAGTTTGTTACACAATTGCTCCTGAACACGGCAATACCCCATATGCGATCGTAATTTACTGTATGGGTACATGGCGGGGCTCGGAATGGAAAGAGCGCTATTTTGCTTTTGAAGGGCAGATTTTGCTGGAATAGTTTTCAGGTGCCATTTTGGAAACTACACCCCTCACAGAACATATCAAGGGGTATAGTGAGCATTTTGACCCCACAGCCGTTTCACAGATTTTATTAACATTGGGACATGAAAATGAAAAATTACTTTCTTTCCAATAAACCATCAATTTAGCCCCAAATTTTTCATTTTCACAAGAGGATAAAGGAGAAAAAGTGCCCCAAAGTTTGTTACACAATTTCTCCTGAATACAGGAACACTCCCCATGTGGTTGTAATCTGCTGTATGGGTACATGGTGGGGCTCAGAATGGAAAGAGCGCTATTTGGCTTTTGAAGAGAAGATTTTGCTGGAATAGTTTTCAGGTGCCATGTCGCAATTGCAGAGCCCCTAAAGTACCAGTACAATGGAAACCCCCAAAAAGTGACCCCATTTTGGAAACTACACCCCTCAAGGAATTTCTCAAGGGGTATGGTGAGCATTTTGATCCTACAGTTGTTTCACAGATTCTATTAACAGTGGAATCTAAAAATTAAAAATTACTTTTCTTTTTCCAATAAACTGTCCATTTAGCGACATATTTTTAATTTTTACAAGGGGATAAAGAAGAAAAAAAACACACAGTTTGTTACACAATTTCTCCTGAACACAGAAATGCCCCATATGTGGTCGTAAACTGCTGTATGGGTACATGGTGGGGCTCAGAATGGAAAGAGCGCTATTTGGCTTTTGGAGGGCAGATTTTGCTGGAATAGTTTTAAGGTGCCATGTCGCATTTGCAGAGCCCCTAAAGTACCAATACAATGTAAACCCCTCAAAAGTGACCCCATTTTAGAAACTACACCCCTCAAGGAATGTATCAAGGGGTATTATCATTTTGAGCTTAAAAATGATTCCCAAAAATTAATGTACAAAGTGAAAATTGACAATTTTAGATAAATATGCCAATTTGGTGCCCAATACGTTGTACCCACTTTGTGGCATCAGAGACATGCACTCCTAAAACTATTAAGTGGGCTATTCCGGGTACAAAAAAAATGATATATGTGGGTGTAAACTGCTGCTTGGGCACACAGCAGGGCTCAGAAGGGAAGGAGCACTGCGCTTTTTAGCTTTTGGAGTACAGATCTAGAGGGACTTTCTGGATGCCATGTTGTTTTTGCAGAGGTGTCAGTAAATTGGAATTCCCCAAGAAGTGACCCCATTTTGTAGGGGCAATTTTAGGGTCTTTGCCAATTTCACATGGTGTCCAAAATTCAACAATCTAAATCTATGCTCCAAAAGCCACATAGCGCTCCTTCACATCTGCCCCCTTCTGTGTATCCAAACTGCAGTTTACGCCCACATGTATGACACTGGTGTACCCAGGATAACGTACTTAATGTCATATGTGGGTATAAACTGCTGCTTGGGCACAGACGGGCACATAAGGGACGGAGCGCTATTTTGATTTTTGAAGCACAGTTTGGTTTTTGGACACCATGCCATTTTTGCAGAGCCCCTGAATTGCCAGTAAAGTGGAATCCGCAGACTTGTGACCGCATTTTGGGAACTACACCCCTGAAGAGATTTATCAAGTGGGATAGCGAGCATTCTTCACCCTTAAGTGTTGCGTTCATTTAATTTCAATAAATGAATGCGCAGCTGATAATGAAAAGGGAAAATTGCAATTTTTCCAGAGATACGCCATTTGTGCCCAATATTTTGTGCCCAGCTTATGTCAGCAGACACAAACACTCCAAAAACTGTTAAGTGGTTATCCCGGGCACAACAGCTTTTGGAGCGTTCATATCTGATACAAGCCGGGCACAACGTATTATGCATTGAAATTACATACTCCTGGAAAAATTGCCATTTTCACTTTTCACAATCAGCTGCGTATTCATTTCTGGAAAATAATTTATAGCAACACATGGAGGTTAAAAATGCTCACTGTACCCCTGGATAAATTCCTTCAGAGGTGCAGTTTCCAAAATAGGGTCATGTGTTAGGGGATTCCACTTCACTGGCATTTCAGGAGCTCTGTAAAAGTGTCATGATGTCCAAAAGCTAAACTGTCTAAATCTGTGCAGCAAAAACCAAATAGCGCTCCTTCCCTTCTGTGCCCGGCTGTGCCCAAACAGCAGTTTATACCCACATATGACATTATGTACGTTATCCCGGGTACACCAGTGTCATACTTGTGGGCATAAACTGCAGTTTGCGCACACAGCAGGGCACAAAAGGGAAGGAGCGCTATGTGGCTTTTGGAGTGCAGATTCAGATGTTTGGTATCTGGACGCCATGTCATGTTTGCAGAGCCTCTAATGTACCAGAAAAGTGGAATCTCCTAGGGAGTGACCCCATTTTGAAAACTGCACCCCTCAAAGAATTTATCAGGGGGTGTAATAAGCATTAGTATCCCAGATGTGAATGCACAGCGCATGGTGAAGAGTGAATATGTAAGCTGTGGGGAGTACATGGGGAACACAAAAATCCCTACTATATCCCCAGTAGCTCCTTTGATTGGGGAGGTTACTCTCGGGGTCACTTCTGGCTTATTATCCCTCGTAAGCTCGAAATCTGGATTGTACCTTGATATAGGCTCGCACCGCTTATACATTCCCTTCCTGCTGCAGCCAGTTGTGTTCTAATGATTTGGTGATTTTTGGGGTTTTTGTCTTCACATTGTACAAGCTATATTTTCTTTATTTTTCTCATGATGTAGCCATATGAGGGCTGATTTTTTGCGGTATGATATGCATTTTTTAATGACACCATTTTTTTGGGTGTCTATAACTTATTGAATAAATTATATTAACTCTTTCTGGGTGGATTAAAAAAAAAACATCAATTCTGGAATTGGTTTTTACCTTTTAATTTTTTTGCCGAGTGGTGTACATCATAAGTAACATGTTACCTTTATTCTGTGGGTCAGTACGATTACGGCGATACCTCATTTATATTGTTTTTTTATGCGTTACTAATTCTGCAGAACAAAAACCCATTTGTGGACATAAATCAATTGTTTTTGCATCACCATCTTCTGAGATGCGTAACATTTTTATTTTTCGGTTGACAGACTTGGTTTAGGGCTTATTTTTTGCGGGAGGACATGCGCTTTTTATTGGTATTGTTTTGAGGTACATATGAGTTTTTTATCACTTTTTATAGCATTTTTTTGTAAGCGAGATAGTCAAAAATCATTACTTCCAGTGTTTCTTTTCCGGTTTTTTTTTTTCGACGTTCACCGTGTATGTTAAATATTGTTTCAGTTTTATTGTACAGGTTGTTACGGACGCAGCGATACCAAATATATGTTGTTTTTATTACATTTTAGTGTTTTTTTTATATATAATTCATTTTATATAGGAAAAAGGATTTTTGGGGGCTTTATAACTTTATTAATTTTTTTTTTTAACTTTTTTTTACATTTTTTACTTGTCCTATAAGGACACCTGAGCCATCAATGCTCTGATCCTGGCTCAGTATTATAGACTGCAATACACGAGCATACACGTGTATTGCAGTCTATACATGAAGTCAGTCGATGTAGAGGCATCAGCTGACTTCTTGACATCCGGGGGGGGCAACATGGCGGAACCCCTTGGAGGCCACGGTTATATTTGACCGCGCCCCAAGGGGTTAAAACATCCGATCAGAACTAAATTCCGACTGGGGGTTATGGAACAGGGTGTTAGCTGTCAGATACAGCTAACACCTGCTCCCGATCCCGCTCACAGTGTCTCTGAAGTGCCGGCCGTAAATTTACTATTGGCCGGACTTCAGAGACCAGGACCGCTGGCCGTAAATTTACATCTGGTGGTCGTCATCCGGTTAAAGAGGACCTTTCACCAGCTCCACCAACTCTTTGCATCTTTCAACTGATTCTGGTGCATTTGTATTTTTTTTTCTCTTGTTCTCACCATTATCAAAGAATAATTCTGCTAGTTTCGGAACAATTGAGTTCTCTGCTGTCAGGTGGGTGATCCTTGGTTTCAGCAGATAGACAGGAACCACGGTCTGTACAGACAGCAGACAGACAGGAACCACTGACAGTAGTATGATTGTGCTGGAAGTAACAGAAGTGATTACTCAGGAATGGTGGGGGCTAAAAAAAATTGCAACTGCACCAGATTCAGTAGATCAACACCTATTGAAGGGTGTGATGTATGCTTCTGATAAGTGCTCTTTAAACTAGTGCCCTAAACTAGCTGATGAAAAATGGAATAAATGAGAAGATTGGGATTCATACACTATTAGTAATTTTATGATGGACATATTGATAAGGCTATCACCAAAAATTACTAACACACTACCATAGGATCCTATCACTCCCATAATATTCTATAATTATTTAAATGTAATGTTCTAAATTGGAAATCAGTAAAATCAGTAGTTTACCTCTTTGTCTGTAGGATCCAAAAGGAAGAAATAACACAATGACACATGGGTGTGGGTCAATGGAGTCACTCAAAGATGTGACCCTCAGCATGCTTTATACATACCCACGTGGACAAAATTGTTGGTACCCCTCTAATGAAAGAAAAACCCACAATGGTCACAGAAATAACCTGAAGCTGACAAAAATGGAATTTGCCAAACTACATGTTGACAAACCACAAAGCTTCTGGGAGAATGTCCCATGGACAGATGAGACAAAAATCAAAATTTTTGGCAAGGAACATCAGCTCTATGTTCACAGACGGAAAAATGAAGCATATCTTGAAAAGAACACTGTCCCTACTGTGAAACATGGAGGAGGCTCTGTTATGTTCTGGGGCTGCTTTGCTGCATCTGGCACAGGGTGTCTTGAATCTGTGCAGGGTACAATGAAATATCAAGACTATCAAGGGATTCTAGAGAGAAATGTACTTGCCAGTGTCAGAAAGTTTGGTCTCAGTCACAGGTCATGGGTCTTGCAACAGGATAATGACCCAAAACACACAGCTAAAAACACCCAAGAATGGCTAAGAGGAAAACATTGGACTATTCTGAAGTGGCCTTCTATGAGCCCTGACCTAAATCCTATTGAGCATCTTTGGAAGGAGCTGAAACATGCCATCTGGAAAAGGCACCCTTCAAACCTGAGACAACTGGAGCAGTTTGCTCATGAGGAGTGGGCCAAAATACCTGTTGAGAGGTGCAGAAGTCTCTGACAGTTACAGGAATCGTTTGATTGCAGTGATTGCCTCAAAAGGTTGTGCAACGAAATATTAAGTTAAGGATACCATCATTTCTGTCCAGGCCTGTTTCATGAGTTTTCTTTTTTTAAAACTTCTGTTGAAGCATGGTTGAAAAGCAATGTCTGACTTTCATTTGTTCATTTTCATAGAATTTTTATATATTATTACTTTTGTCAGATTCAAGTTATTTATGTGACCATTGTGTTTTTTTCTTTTATTAAACGAGGGGCACCAACAATTTTGTCCACATGTGTAGATAAGATCTGAGGCCTTGCTAATTGTAGTGGAAGAGTGAAGAAATCAGGCGATACCTTTTAGAGGCTAACTGAGTATATTTATATTTATATATTCAGTTAGCCTCTAAAAGGTATCGCCTGATTTCTTCACTCTTCCACTACTTTCAATGGCTAACACGGTACAACATTATACTACTTGCTAACTGTAGACTATTGATTTGCTCAATCAATCATATTCACTTAAACAAGATCTACTTATTTGCTAGGTTAAGGATATATGTTTTATGTTAGTGTGTCTGACAATTATATCAGTCTGTCATTTTAAAAGTATCTTGGTGTTTTCCCAGAATATATGTATCCCTAAGCTTACCTGTTGGCGTTCCTGGTCAACAAAATCATGAGTTCCTTACCGCATCCTTTTCTGGAATTTAAATATAACTTATTTGTCAGTTTTGAATCAATCTACAGCCAAAGCTAATGTTACATAAAATGTCTGTACCAAATGGAGCTCTCAAAGTATCAAATTAAGCTATAAAGGATACAAGGTATACAGTAGCCAAAACTTATTTTTTTTCACATAAATATAGGTCCATATGTTACTTCTGTATGCCTCCTACTTAATATGAAGGTAAAAATTTTTTTTTCTCTTTTGCATCAATATTAATATGAAAAAAATCAAGGCTTTTTCTGACTCAATATTATGAAGGCATCACTTCTAGAGAAGATAATATCTATAATGCAATGCCCTGGGGTCATACAGTATCACAGGATATTGGCACACAGAATGCCTGCTTCTCTGCAGCACAAAGTCATAGGCTCTGGGTTCCTCTGCGCAGACTAAACTATTGGTAATGTTCATGACCACCTCTTTGCTCACTGCAGTTATGGGTAATTGGAACCCCCATTTCAGCATTTTTTGGGTTCAAAAGGTAGGACTTCACCAATTGACAGGAAAAGTGTTGATTGCGACACAACCCTTTATATTACCAATTAATTATTTAATAACACCAATTATATTAAGCTAATAGTTTGCATTTTAGTAGTTAACATTCCAGCCATCCACTGAAGGAGATTTACATGAGCATACTTTCAGTAGATACATATGTCAGTTCTATTTATAAAAGCTTGGGGTGCAGATAATAAAACAAAGGAGAAAGCTTACAGTACTTGAAAAGAAAAAAGGACTGCGGTAATCTAATCAAATAATGGATTAAGCACAAAACAAAGCCAAGCAAGGATTATTCAAGAAAAATAATCATTGCAACTTTATGCCGTGCAACCATTATAGGAAACAAATGTCATATCTCTCTGTTCTCAGTATATTCAACAGTGAAAGGTAAATCCCCTTAACAGCGAAAATGACCTTGAGTATACTGCTTAGCTCAATTGATTAAAGAATTCATAGATGTCATTTTGTATTATATTTAAATTCGGAATATTTATCTGCTTGTAAATAGATATATTTTCAGTGTAAATAATATATTTATGTATTATATTCTTTTCATTAATATCCAATGCCATTTTATAATAATAATAACTTTATTTATATAGCGCCAACATATTCCGCAGCACTTTACAAATCAGAGGACACATGAACAGACAATATGAGACTTTACAATGTGACAATGAAATAAACATATCAAACAATAGGAGTGAGGACCCTGCTCGCAAGAACTTACATTCTATGAGGAGATAGGGGGACACAAGAGGTCAGAGGGCTTGTTTGCTACCATGGTCCAGCCATCTTTTAATAGAAAAGGTTGTGTAATTGAAGCTGTATGGACCCGTCACCAGCCTGTATCTGTGAATAAACAGAAACTAAGTGCAAGGAGTGCAGTGTAACTTCTAGATGTAGGGGCCAGGATCTGAGGAACAGAGTAGG
Organism: Leptodactylus fallax; assembly: GCA_947044405.1. Lineage (NCBI taxonomy): Eukaryota > Metazoa > Chordata > Amphibia > Anura > Leptodactylidae > Leptodactylus > Leptodactylus fallax. The sequence goes on from CAMRHE010000020.1 coordinate 8,294,116, forward strand.
AAGGATAAAAGGTGTTATTGTTCTGCACCTCCGCACACTACACTGATCAGGTCACGTGATAAGCCTGACCATACAGATGTGATTTTAGGGCAGTTTTGAAGCTGCTGTAGTTTGGGGATTAATCGGATTGTCTGGGGTAAAGCGTCCCAGAGCACTGATGCAGCTAGAGAAAAGTCTTGGAGATGGGAGTGGGATGTTCAGATAACAGAGGATGCAAGTGTAAGGTCATTGGCAGAACGGAGAGGACGGTTAGGGCGGTGACAGTGACGAGGGAGGAGATATAGGGGGGTGCAGCGGTGTGGATGGATTTGTGGGTGAGTGTAATAATTTTATAATTTATTCTGAGATGGATGGGCAACCAATACAGCAACTGACACAAAGTAGATGCATCTGTGTACCAGTTTGACAGAAAGATGAGTCTGGTGGCTGCATTCAGGACAGATTGTATAGAGGAAAGTTTAGTAAGAGGAAGCCCAATTAGAAGAGAATTGCAATAGTGAAGACAAGAGAGAATCAGAGCGACAATGAGGGTTTTTGATGTTTTCACAGTGAGAAAAGAGCAAATTCTAGAGATGTTTTTGAGGTGCAAGTGACAAGAGCGTGCGAGTGTCTCAATATGTGGGGTAAATGTAAGATCCGAGTCAAATACAACCCCCAGACAGCGGGCATGCCGCCTCAGTGTAAGGCCACAGACAGAAATGGAGATATCAGGGTTAGGTTGGTTAGTAGATGGAGGGAACAAAAGAAGTTCAATTTTTGAAAGATTCAATTTCAGATAAAGAGAAGACATGATGTTAGCGACAGCAGAGAGACAGTCACTGGTGTTCTGTAGTAGTGCAGGGGTGATGTCACGGGATGAGGTATATAGCTAGGGGTCAGTAGCATAACGATGGTATTGAAAGCCAAATCTGCTGATGTTTTATTTCCAATTGGGGCTGTGTACAGAGAGAATAGGAGGGGGTCTAGGACTGAGCCCTGAGGAACCCCAACCACTAGGGGCAAAGGAGAAGAAATAGCACCAGCGAATGATACACTAAATGAGCGGTCAGAGAGATAGGAAGAAAAGCAAGAGAGAGCGTTATCCCTGAGGCCAATACAGTGAAGCATAGTGAGGAGGAGTTTGTGGTCTACAGTGTCAATTCCTGCAGAGAGATCCAGAAGAATAAATAGTGAATAGTTCCCTTTAGATTTAGCCGTCAGGAGATCATTGGAGACTTTTGTAAGGTCTGTTTCTGTAGAGTGTAGTGCACGAAAACCTGATTGTAAGATATCCAGAAGAGAGTTATCAGAGAGATAGCAGATTAGGCGGGAATAGACCAAGCATTCCAGGAGTTTAGAAATGAAGGGGAGGTTAGAGACAGATCGGTAGTTAGCAGTACAGGATGAGTTAAGGGAGAGTTTTTTCAGTAGTGGGGTTATGACAGCATGTTTGAAGGAGGATGGAATAATTCCAGAAGAAAGAGAGAGGTTAAAAATTTTAGCAAGATGAATTGTAACAGCAGGGGGCATAGACCGGAGGAGGTGTGACGGAATACGATCACTTGTGCAAGTAGTAGAGCGAGAAGAAGAAAGGAGCTGGGAGACTTCTTCTTCTGTTACTGGGTCAAATAATGAGAGTTCACAATGAGGAGCAAGGGAGGGAAGGGAACTGTTGCTGCTTGGAGAATGGGCTATTTCCTGATGGATGTTGTTGATTTTGTCTTTAAAGTATGTGGCCATGTCTTGGGCACTGAGGTCTGTGACAGGTGCCTGCACCTTTGGGATAAGGAGGGAGTGAAAGGTGTCAAAGTGTCGTTTAGGGTTATTGGAGAGAGAAGAGATGAGAGAGGTGAAGTAGACTTGTTTGGCGAGGTGAAGGGCAGAGTTATAGGCTTTGAGCATAAACTTGAAGTAAAGAAAATCTGCAGATGTGTTAGATTTTCACCACAGACATTCAGTACATATTGAACATCACTGAAGAAAACGTGTTTGAGGAGTTTGCCAAGTTTGCTGGTGTCTGTGTTGGGATTTTCGGATGGTTTAAGGGTGCTACTTTATCCAGGTTGGTTTTGAGAGACTCATTGTAGTGTTTGTTGGCCAGTTCAGGACAGGAGAGAGAAGAGATGGGAGACAGTGATGACTGTAGGGTGTCTGAGAGGTGCTGTGTGTTTACAGCCTGTAGGTTCCTGTATGTGTGGTAGGTCAGTGTGCTTTTCGAAGAACAAAGTGCCTTTGATAATAAAGGAAAGAAGGTTGTGGTCGGAAATTAGTAGGCGAGAGTTAGTAAAGTCAGAGACAGAACAGAGCTGTAAGAAGACCAGATCAAGGATATTACCTTCTTTGTGTGTGGCTGAGAGAGACCAAGAGAGACGGTTTGTGATAGAAGGCGAGAGGCAGATGGGGAGACTGGGTTGTTAATGGGTATATTAAAATCACCCATAATGAGGGTAGGAAATTCACAGGATAGACGGTAGATGACAGCTACTCGCAGGGAGAAAGGACAGGAAAGTCTGATAGTGTGGACCTCAAATATTATTGTATCCTGTGAACTTTAGATAGAGCACTTAATATTTGTGTCATTTACTGTAAAAATCATATTAAAATTAGACAACAAGTGAGGACAAAGGGAAACCTTTAAACAAAAAGTTGTGGTGGCTCAATCCTGTTCTTCCCCAATGTATGTATAGAAATGATCCAAATTGACTACTGTCTGCATAGCAAGGAATATACAGTATACCCAGCATACTTGATCTTGTTTTTAAAAACTGAGGCACAGGAGAAATTGGTTTATTTTTATTTATATTATTACTATTATTATTATTATTATTATTATATTAAACGTTTTCAATAATAAAACAATATGGGCTACATGCATAGCCTAAAGGAAGGCATACAATATTATGAGAGAGTTGGTAGTGAGAAAAGAACATCAGTGACCAATACATCAAACTTATAACCAGGATAAAAATAGAACATTTATTACAAAGTCAATTGCAGATCTTTAGGATAGCCAGGACATGGTCACCATAACAATAAGATAAGAGAAGTCCACAGTAAATGGCAAACATAGGGCAGAAGGAATGGAGGAATATAAAGTCTAAATATTTAAAGCATAGCAAAGTCAAACAAATGCCTAGAAGAAGACAAACAAAAAATAGCACCAAAATAAAATATAACTTTTATTGATATTTTAAAATCTACATCGGTGTAGACTACAACATTTAAGCATATGTACGCATAAATAATAGTAATAAAATGTAGGTAATTGAACGCACAAACAAACTGTCATCCTATCATAAGTGAAATCTAATCCACTGATCCTTATATGTAACTAGGATTGTCATGGAGTTAACAGCATTACACAATCATAGTGCATCTATGATTTAAGGAGTTCTTCCCATAGATTGTTATATTAGTGAAGGGCACCCCTAATGAATGGGTGTTGCTCCTATAACTCAAAGATCCAAAGATTAAAGAAAATCTCATAAATGTGAGTCCAATTGTCACTACAAAACAATGAAATATCGGCTGTGTGATAGAATCACCTGCTGTATATAACAGGGACTTGAAGTCATGTAAGATATCTATTATAGCAAAGGCAGAGGTGTCAATAATAAAACTGCCTTGCTTTCACATATTAGTAGCAATGGCAATGACTCATTAGCACTGAGGGATATAGTTAGAACCATGCTATTGATAGTGTAATGTGAACATTCACCAATGCTAATAATGCCGACTGGATTATCAAATCCTGGGATAATTTTGTAATTACCAGGTTATACTGCAGGTGAACTATGAGAGTACTAGCTAGCTGCAGCAGGCAATAATTCATTAGCACTCACTATTTTGCTATCCAGATATGCATATGTGAAAGCAAGGTGGTTTTATTATTGACACCTCTGCCTTTCCTATAATAGATATCTTACATGACTTCAAGTCCCTGTGATATACAGCAGGTGACTTTATCACAGAGCCGATATTTCATTGTTTTGTAGCGACAATTGGACTCTCACTTATGAGATTTTCTTTAATCTTTGGATCTTTGAGTTATAGGAGCAACACCCATTCATTAGGGGCGCAAATATATTCTGCGCTTCACTAATATAACAATCTATGGGAAGAACTCCTTAAATCATAGATGTACTATTGTTCTATCTACATCTATTAGACGTGTAATGCTGTTAACTCCATGACAATCCTAGTTACATATAAGGATCAGTGGATTCGATTTCACTTGTGATAGGATGACAGTTTGTGCGTTCAATTACCTACATTTTATTACTTACATTTATGCGTACATACAGTACGCTTATATGTTTTAGTCTACACCAATTTTAAAATATCAATAAAAGTTATATTTTATTTTGGTGCTATTTTTTGTTTATGTTGCCTTTTAAGCACTAGATACACCCTTGTTTGTTCTCAAATGCCTAGAAGAAGGTTTAATTGTTTGGTAGGGCAGCATTGTCATGTTTTGCATAGCGTCCTGCAGAGTCAGAATTTAAAGAGGACCTGTTACCAGGTCTGAAAATCCCAATGACATGTGTCATTTGATAGGCTCTGTCACCCTGAGCATTTTAGTGTTTTGTTTATCCAAACACGTTCAGCCAGTCCAAAGATATGAGCCCCAATAGTGTTGATGCAAATTAGTATATACTGGCCATGTGAGCAGTAACACTACATGAAATACAGCAAAATAAGACGCCATCCCCAGAGAAACCACAACTTTTGCACCCATGTGACTAGTATACATTAATTTTCATAAATACGAATAGGCCTTTGGAGATGCTGAACAGATTTGGATTTCTACACAAGGCATGCTTTGGACTGATCGCCAGGGTGTTTGTAATATGATAATTCTAATAAAATGTTCCCTATATTATAATTTACATATACAGTGTATGAATAATGTTGACTACTTAATATGATTTACAGTATTTTTCTTGCTAAGAACATTGGCCTACACAATAACAAAAACTGAACAGGTCCCCATTATCCACATTATAGTCAATAGGGTGCATCAGGGCCAGTTTGTGTCTGTCATATACAGTGGGGAAAAAAAAGTATTTAGTCAGCCACCAATTGTGCTAGTTCTCCCACAAAAAGAAGAGAGAGGTCTGTAATCGACATCATAGGTAGACCTCAACTATGAGAGACAAAATGAGAAAACAAATCCAGAAAATCACATTGTCTGATTTTTTTAGAATTTATTTGCAAATTATGGTGGAAAATAAGTATTTGATCACCTACAAACAAGCAAGATTTTTGGCTCTCACAGACCTGTAACTTCTTCTTTAAGAGGCTCCTCTGTCCTCCATTCATTACATGTAGTAATGGCACCTGTTTGAAATTATCAGCATAAAAGACACCTGTCCACAACCTCAAACAGTCACACTCCAAACTCCACTATGGTGAAGACCAAAGAGCTGGAAGGACACCAGAAACAAAATTGCAGACCTGCACCAGGCTGGGAAGACTGAATCTGCAATAGGCAAGCAGCTTGCTGTGAAGAAATCAACTGTGGGAGCAATAATTAGAAAATGGAAGACATATAAGACCACTGATAATCTCCCTCGATCAGGGGCTCCACGCAAGATCTCACCCCGTGGGGTCAAAATGATCACAAGAACGGTGAGCAAAAATCCCAGAACCACATGGGGGGACCTAGGGAATGACATGCAGAAAGCTGGGACTAACGTAACAAAGGCCACCGTCAGTAACACACTACGCCACCAGGGACTCAGATCCTGCAGTGCCAGACGTTTCCCCCTGCTTAAGCCAGTACATATCCGGTCCTGTCTAAAGTTTGCTAGAGAGCATTTGGATGTTCCAGAAGAGTATTGGGAGAGAATGTCATATGGTCAGATGAAACCAAGATAGAACTGTCTGGTAGAAACACAACTCGTCGTGTTTGGAGGAGAGTGAATGCTGAGTTGCATCCAAAGAACACCATACCTACTGTGAAGCATGGGGGTGGCAACATCATGCTTTGGGGCTGTTTCTCTGCAAAGGGACCAGGACGACTGATCCGTGTACATGAAAGAATGAACAGGGCCATGTATCGTGAGATTTTGAGTGCAAACCTCCTTCCATCAGCAAGGGCATTGAAGATGAAACGTGGATGGGTCTTTCAGCATGACAATGATCCCCAGCACACCGCCAGGGCAACGAAGGAGTGGCTTCGTAAAAAGCATTTCAAGGTCCTGGAGTGGCCTAGCCAGTCTCCAGATCTCAACCTCATAGAAAACCTTTGGAGGGAGTTGAAAGTCTGTGTTGCCCTTCGACAGCCCCAAAACATCATTGCTCTAGAGGAGATCTGCATGGAGGAATGGGCCAACATACCAGCAACAGTGTGTGCCAACCTTGTGAAGACTTACAGAAAACATTTGACCTCTGTCATTGCCAACAAAGGATATATAATAAAGTATTGAGATGAACTTTTGTTATTGACCAAATACTTATTTTCCACCATAATTTGCAAATAAATTCTTTAAAAATCCGTCAATGTGATTTTCTGGTTTTGTTTTCTCATTTTGTATCTCATAGTTGAGGTCTACCTATGATGTCAATTACAGGCCGGCCTCATCTTTTTAAGTGGGAGAACTTGCACAATTGGTGGCTGACTAAATACTTTTTTTTCCCCACTGTAACTTTTGCATTGGAATTTCCAGTTTTCTGTTCCAATAATACAACAGAAAAATAGAAATTCTGATGGAGATGTGAACAGAACCTTACACAATATTTTCACAATGGTTTTATATTTCATTGTACTAATGTCTTCACTTTATGTCACTCTTAATGTTCTTTAGCTTAATGGATTTTATAATAGGATAGAGATGTTCTCTTCAGCGCAGTAATTTAATCTATCAGTCTTGGTGATACAGCAATTTACAAATATTTCCTTAATTTCTTCCCTTTTCAGACTGAGATATTTTCACACATTTCTGAATCAACCAAACTTTTCTGTGCTCCCTTTTTAATGATGAACATCACATCACACCATGGCAACAAATTGTTCTATAATTTAGTTGTAACTGTGTACTTTGAAATATACAGGAATTCTACATAATATACCCAATTCCTACTTTGTCTGTATTATGTATGAAGTGATGGCTATTATATTAACTTGATGGTTGGTTTCATAGCTTATGCTTTTCATGGACGTTCTGGAACAAAAGTAGATGCAGAGGTGGCAATCATACTTTGGTGAGTGCAGTGACCCCTTTACCATATAAGAGTACATCACAGTTGGTTGAAGGGCCCTGGTGAAGATCTTGCATTGGAACACAAAATTTTCCAGTTCCCGGCACGGTGACACACTGGTTAGCATTGTTGCCTTGCAGCACTGGAGTTCTAAGTTCAAATCTGACCAAGGTCAACATCTGCAAGGAGTTTGCACGTTCTCCCATGTTTGCGTAGTTCTCATCCCACATTCCAAAAACATACTCATAGGGAATTTAAATTGTAAGCCCTATATGGGATAGCAACTGGTAACAAGTCTTTAACCCGTTCCCGCTCTGCGCTGTACTATTATGTCGTGTTGAGCTTATAGTTAGTATGACACTAATGCTGCGGTCACAAAAGCTGTACCTGTGGCATTAATCCTGCCAGGATCAGCCACTGGAGTCGGAAGGTACCCCCTGGATGCCGTAATCAATAGCGATCATGGCATTCAGGGGATCCGGGGTTAAGATCACCCCCCTGTCACCCCCGGACCCCTTGCAATAAGATCGCAGGTTCTGAAGAGTTGCCATGGCAGCCAGGAGGTCGTGTCACAGCCTCCTGACTGCCTATGCATAGTTCCAATAGAATCTAATGTGCAATGTGCGATGATTCCAGCTTCAAGTCCCCTTATGGGACAAGGAAAAAGTAAAAAAAAAAAACACACACACATAGCAAAAACAAACAAAAATAAAAAGATAAAAAAAAACACCCTTATATTTAAAAAATAAATAATGTAAACAAAAATAAATACATAAACATGCTAGGTATTCCCATGTGCGTATAAGCCCCCACTATCCAAAAATAGCATTAATTATCCCGTACGTTGAATGCTGTAAAAAAAAATAAAAATACAATACAATGTGCAAATTAACATATTTTGGTCGCTTTGTTTTCCCAAAAAAACAGCAATAAAAAGTGATCACAAAGTCATACATACCAAACATTGCTACCAATAGAAAGTACAACTTGTCCCGCAAATAAAGAGCCCTGACATATCTCTGTCAACAGTACAATAAAAGTTATGGGCATCAGAATACAGTGACCCCAGGAATATTGTTCATTTTCAAAAACTGACGTTTTATGTGTAAAAGTGGTAAAGCTTAATAAAAACTCACCGGATAATGCTGCCGTTTCATTTTTAATGAAAAGTGAATGCCGTAAAAACAAAATGCATAAAATAATGATAGAATTGTGTGTTATTTCACATGGACCCCCAAAAACATAAATAAAAGCTAATAAAACATTATATGTACCCCAAAATGGTGAAAGTACAATTCATCACGCAAAGAATAGGCGCTCACATAGCTATGTCGACAGAAAAATAAAAAAGTTATGAATTTTGGAAGAGGAAAACTATGAAGACACGGAGCATTAATGTACTTAAGAGTACAATAATAAGAGAAAAAAATGAATGCCTTCTAAAGTTCTAGGTGTAAAGTATAACTTTGCATCTTTTATAAAAAAAAAAAAAAAAATCTAAACAGCATTATGATTTGAATACAATGTGACATTTCCTTCAGTGAAAAACATAATTATCACTGTAAATGTAAATATATTAGAGTTTATTTGTTAAATTTATTGTTAGGGATAAAGATTCACAATGTCAAATCCAACTGTTCTTTTTAATAAAGTCCATTTACATATTCTAGCTGTCACTTATGTTTAAATTTAGTGCTTTGAAGCAAGCTACAACTTGCTTCAAAGATTTTAGACACATTTTCCAGCATTGTAAATATATTTTGCCATACAATAGTAGGTTATGAACCTTAATTCAACCATGTTGTGGGAGTTGATAGTCAGAATACTCACACTGTGTTTAATGTCCTCAGGGTTGCAAGATCAATTCTGTTTTGTTGAGCCATGTCAGGAATGTCTATCTTTGGACTTTACATTGTTTGATTTTATAGGCTTCGAAAGCATAAATGTTTTGATAAGGTTAAAATGAGCACCCAGCCGTCAATAGAAAACAAGACGAAGGAAAGCACTGTTTAAAAGCGTTGTTCATGCTGTGGTAACCAAGAACTGTTTGACAATGTAACTGTTGTAAATTATGCTCTTTTCATAAATAGCCAGTTTCAGTTACTCTGATTTCAGTGTTCTTTGTGTAATGCTGAGGGGGGACGCGTAACCTAATAGAAGCACTGTTTCTCAATTATGGCTTAAATGTTAAACACATCAGTAACCTCATAGTAAGCACAAGCTATGCATATATATATAGAGAGAGAGAGAAAGAGAGAGAGAGAGAGATGTATATCTATATATACATTTTTAGTGCATGAGTGTATATGTCTATACTTAGTACCAAGCCATTCAAGTAATGATTTGCACTTGGACCTGAGAGACAGTTCACACTCACTTTCATTACCCCATAACATACTAGGGCTAGGTAAGCTATTAAACAATGAAAAAGCATTCCAATCTACAGGCAAAAGGTTACAGAGCAGGAGGAGCTGAACAGATTGTAAAATAGTCTATAACATATGGTTTGTGGAAAAATATTCAGTATTACTTTTTTATTGATTGAAATCTATTTTCATTCTGAGGTCCAGTCCAATAGGAGGTACCACTCAATGATCGACAGCCTACTTTGTATGAATACTGGGCTTCAGGACTTTGCTGTGGACTACAGGTTCTATGGTAGGGATGGGCTGTACCTCAATGGTGAGGGTTCAGCTGTGCTGAGGGAGAAGATGGCCAGAAGTTTGAAGGTATTTAAACTAGGAACTTAGAGGAAGGGTAATAACAGATGTAGAGGGAAAGATAGTGTAGACATGGAACAAGGGATAAGTTATGTAACTGGAGGTGGGGTAAGAAAAGTCAGTAGGCAGAAGAAGAATAGGGATAAGGAATGTGAGGAAGTAAATGTTTGTATCATACTGTACAAATTATGTATTTTAACTGTTGTGCTCGGTGTCGCTGAGGAGTTCGCTCCAATGTGTCAGCGCAGCCTGTGCAATTGGTATAATCATTGTCATTCACAGTGGTCATTAGCCAGGTAGTGTTCTGATCATTGCAGACATTGCGGCAGCAGACCATGCGGGAATTTCAGGTCTATAGTTTGATCAAAGAAAAAATTACATCACAGGTGGGATGTTGCAGGAAGTACTTTGGGGGGGAGAGGGGTTTCATAAATGTTATGAGGTTCATGATTTCAGTGTCAGATTCTTTGGAGCCACATCTAATGTGGGATCGGGCCGTCTTCTTATGATGAAGCTTCCAGCCAGAATTAAACAAATCAGGTCTGTTCTGTGTTATTCCTTTTTATTTTACATTCTTTGTATTTATGTATTTGTGTTTTTCCATCTTTTTATTGTAACACACTGTACCTTTTTTACATATATAAAAAAAATCTAAAATTTAATAATATTGTCCTTTGGCTCTAACATCCCCACATATCCAAACAGTGAATATCACTAGTGCTGTTTATTAGTTTATTAGTGCTGTTATTTGCTAGGTGTGCGTGGTCTGGGGCAGTGGTGAACCTAGCCTCTTTGCTGCCTGAGGCGGACTATCGAAAGACGCCCCCCCCCCCACAAAAAAAAAAAAAAAAAAAAAATTGCATTTACATGCTGTTAGCGTCGCACGCTGTTATTGTCGTACAATAAACATACACAAGCTTATGAAACAGTTTTTAAGAATTCTTCTTCCTGTATTACTTCAGTATCAGATCAACAACACGGCATTAACAATGAAAGTAACTTCACACATCTTCTGCTTGGTGGATGGACGAGCCCACGTGGCCCCCATTCTCTATAATAGGAGTACTGTACTTCAGGTATCTTCGGTACTCCCATCAAAGTGAATGAGAGCCACGCGGGTTCATCCATCCACCAAGTGACACACCTATATTTGGCTGCAGCCAGGCTGGATTCCCACCCAGTGGGGGAAAAAAAAACAATTCTCAGGCTCAGTGGGGGTCTCAGCTGACAGACCCCCATCACTCAGGTATTTATCCTCTATCATTTAGGTGAATACAGTGCAGTAACATTTTGTGACTTACAGGTGACGTCTCTGACTAATCGGTCACATTTCCCTTCTCTTCCCTTTGGACCGCCATGACCACTTCTTCCAGCTGTGACTTGTCTCTGTGAACCGAGAGCAAGGCAGGTGGTTTGGACTCCGCAACCAGAAATGAACGCACACGCGGTAGTTCAAGAAAAAAAATATATATTTACTATAAGTTAATAAAGGCTAGTTAAAGGTAAAATGACAGGGCTAAAGACAAGCAAAATATACAATATAGCATGAACAATTTCAAGGCAAATTCTGCAATGGTTTCTACTTTTACTCTGTCCACTTCTGCAGTATGGACACTGAATGAACAATATACTCAAAACTATCCCTAACTGACCCTGACTTCACATTTGGGTGCACCCCCTTTTCCCCAGTGGTCCAGGTGGACCGCTTACAGTCCGTAGAAGCGCGCGGTGGGGCCCAAAGTCGGTCCTTTCTTTTATAGTGAAGCGTCCTCTCCTCACGGTTATCAGGATCTTGGGAGAAATGAAGTCCTCTTTAACAGACAGGGAAACCAACTGAATGCAATGTAATCCAACAGCAGATTCCACTCAGCACACTGACAGTCCTGCCGAATCCATACACTGAGCTGGGATGTAAGCCGGGATTTAGCAGGTGCCGTCCAGTACATCAACAGCACTGCGAGTCTCTATCTGTGGTATCCATATACACAGTCACAATGTCAGTCTCACTGATCAGCCACTGAGCACAGTTCCTTTCACGTGGACTCACTAGTCCTGTTGTCTCTTTACACTCTGTTTGTCTCTGGACCAAGATACAGCTTAGCTGTACAGAAAAATCTCCACACCAGTTCAATACAACACTTGCCAAGATGGCTGCTGCTCTCTGTCTCGTCACTTCCTGCTTCTCTGCTCACACTCTGTCTGCAGAACAGGCAAGCTGACATAAAAGGGGGGGGGGTCTCACTCCAGCATCATGTCGCAATTACAATGGCTGCTGTCTTAAAGGAACAGAATCACAGAAATACATTCAACATTAACAGTTTATACAGACAAATGAAGCTTAAGACAACATTGGCTGTCTCTTACATATTCCCCCCCACTTTAAGATTGGCAGTCCCTGCCTATGACTGTATATCCAGAGGGTTGTACTTTTATGCACAGGGTGGTAGTATACCGATGTATGGCAGGCCAAACAAACTCATCCTGCGCATACCGAACAGGGGGAATACCAGCATTTGGCCTAGTGGTCCGTCTGAGGACCGGTGGTATATTATGGGGTGCTGCAGCTATGGGCTGAGAAGGACCAGCGGATTCCGCACCAGAGGGGGCACAGGCCGGAGATACAGTAGTCACAGGTGGAACATCCCCAGGAGCAGGGATCGGCCAACAATCATCCTCCTCGTCGGAGGCCCATTCCGCACCTCCATTCTCTGACTGTGGGAGCTCATTCACATTGGCAGGCCCATCGTGATTTGTCCCTTCAGAATGACACAGGCGCAACATATTTCGGTGAAGTACTCGAACACAATCAGTTCCTTCTTTCTGGACCTGGTACACTGGCCCATTCGCATACTTGCGGCCAACAACACGATATGGCAAAGCCTCCCATCTGCTTTCCAATTTCCCTTGGGGTTTCTTGACACGAACTAGCACCAGGTCGCCTGGTTGCAATGGTGCTTCTTGCACTGGGGTCTTATCAGGATGGGGATGTTCTTGCAGGCGCTGCCGCACCAATCGATGGATCGTCTCAAGTCTCTGCCGATGCGCCCGCACCCAAGAGGTTGGATCCCTCGGAGGGAACCCATCCACATCATTCAACTGTAATTCTCCTATACTTCGCCCAGACCGCCCAAAGAGAAGTGTATAAGGAGAGTACCCCGTTGTAGAATGGACCTGATTGTTATAGGCCCACACCATTTCAGACAAGAACTGAGGCCACTGTAACTTCTTGTCTTCCTCCAGAGTCCGCAGCATCTGTAGCAGAGTTCTGTTGAATCTTTCACAGGCCCCATTTCCCTGAGGGTGGTATGGAGTCGTGTGCGACTTCTTTATCCCGTAGATACGTTGAACTTCTTTCATTACGTGTCCCTCAAAGCAGGCGCCCTGGTCGGAGTGGATGCGTTGGGGGCACCCATATACTCGAATGAAATCTTGGCACAGAGCACGAGCTGCTGACTCAGCTGTCTGGTCCTTGGTGGCAGTTACCACCGCAAATTTGGTGAAGTGATCCACCATTACGAGGCAATACTGGTGTCCGCTATTGGATGGGCCCACCATTAGATAGTCTATCATGACGATTTCTAAAGGTTCCTGGGTCACGATGGTTTGCAGGGGAGCTCTCTGTTCTATTGCCTTATGGATCTCACAAGTTCGACAGCTGCGGCATACTTCTTCGACCATTTGACGAAGACCAGGGCAGTAAATCAGTCGCTGTAACCAACGAAAGGTCTTCTCATGACCAAAATGTCCATTCTTATTATGAGCCTCAACTGCCAAGGAGCGAGCCAGTTCACTAGGCACCACAATTTGGTATCGAATGTCGATCTCAGAAGGTAAATAGATCTTTCGGCATAGCACTCCATTTTTCATCTCCAACTTTTCCCACTGACTCAAAACAGATAATATCTCACGTGTCAGTCGTTCTCTTTCCTCTCTACAGGGCTTCTGGCCTTTCTCAACACACTTGATCATCTGTGCCAGCCCCTCATGGGTCTGTTGTATCTGTGCCCATTCCTGTCGTGAGGGACCAAAGAAAGGAGCCATTTCAGTCCCCTCCATCTCAAACTGATTAGTGGCGGTCAAGGCCTGTGAAAATCTGCTGAAATCGGGCACCTCCACATGCTCCAACTCATGATCCACGTCTTCTGTGGGGGTCTGGGCAGTTACCCTAGAAAGTCCGTCAGCATTCTGGTTCTCTGTCTTGGACCGATACTTAATGCGGTAATTGAATGTAGACATTCGGGCTATCCACCTCTGCTCTAACGCCCCGAGCTTGGCATTTTCCAGGTGAGCTAGTGGGTTGTTGTCAGTCAGTACTAAAACTTCAGCACCGGTCAAATATTCAGAGAATTTCTCGGTCATGGCCCATACCAGTGCCAACAGCTCCAATTTAAATGAACTATAATTCTCGGGGTTTCTTTCAGAATCTCTCAAAGACCGGCTGCCGTACGCTATGACCCTCTCCTGGCCATCCTGAAGCTGGGAAAGCACTGCTCCAAGACCATACAGGCTTGCATCTGTATATAGCTGGAACAGCAAGTGGTAATCAGCATCTGCCAAGATTGGGGCTGTTGTCAGTGCGTCCTTCAATGCCTGGAAGGCTTGTTCCTGTTCAGGTCCCCACTTCACGGACCGGTTCTTTGGACCACCGGATGTGCCTCGTAGGAGAGCATTAAGTGGTGCTGCTACCTTGGCAAAATCCTTAATAAACCGTCGATAGTAACCGGCTACTCCAAGGAACGCCCTCACTTCTCGCAGGGTAGTCGGTATCGGCCAATCTTGAACAGCCGCTATCTTGTCTCTTGATGGTCTCACCCCTTCTCCTGATACGCGGTGACCCAAGTAATCAATTTCAGATTGGAACAACCGACATTTACTGGGTTTCAATTTGAGCCCATGTTCCCGCAATCTTCGAAATACTTGCCCCAACTGGTGGAGATGGTCTTCAAAGGTCGCAGAATACACTATAATGTCATCCAAGTAGATGAGAGTGAACTCAAAGTTGAAGTCACCGAGACATTTCTCCATCAACCGCTGAAACGTTCCGGGTGCATTTGTCAACCCGAAGGGCATCCGGTTAAATTCGTATAGTCCCATGGGCAAGATGAATGCCGTCTTCTCCTTGTCTTTTGTGGCCATCGGCACCTGCCAATACCCACTAGCCAGATCTAGTGAGGAGAAGTACCGGGCTCTCCCTAGCGCTGAGAGGGACTCCTCAATCCGTGGCAAGGGGTAGGAATCTCGTACGGTGCAAGCGTTTAACTTCCGATAGTCTACGCAAAATCGGATGGACCCATCTTTTTTTCTTACTAACACCACAGGAGCCGCCCAGGGACTCTGGCTTTCTTGGATGATCCCACCCTGTAGCATCTTAGCTAACAGTTCTTTCACTTCCTGATACAACTGTGGAGGAATTTGTCGGTAGCGCTCTCTAATTGGAGGGGTGTCTCCTGTGGGAATCTCATGGTAGATCCCTGTGGTACATCCAAAATCTTCAGCATACCGTGCAAAGGTGGCTCGGTTCTCCCACAACAGCTCATCTACCTTCTGCACCCATTCCAGAGAACATGAACTTACATCCATCTTCATCTGTTCTCGAATTGCACAGCCATTCCATTCAGAGGTGGGTTCCTCATCTTCTCCCATGGACACAGTTACGGTCCACTCATCCCTTTCAGTCGGCTTCAGCTGCATTGGAGTTACTTTCCTTACTTCCTCCGGAGTCACATAGATGTTAGCCAGCAGCCTCCCTGGGGTCAGGTCCACACTCTGGTCCTGAGTGTTTACACATCGAAGTGGTACTCTTCCATTGCGAACTATTGCCAAGGAACGGGCCACTAGCGGATCAACACCTCCTTCGGCTGCCTGCAGTGGTTCTACCAACACAGCTATGCCCTCTAGTTTCCGACAGGTGCCTACGGGCATGGACACTATTGTCTCCCGACTGGGTGGCAGTGTAACTTTTGTATGCAAAGGAACTGAAATTCGAGCCAGAGGACGATGTGCATCTGAACTTTTCTGTAAGCCACATGTCCGGATCAGCCGCTGGAAAGCTGTTTGAGTAGGCCGATGGGTGGTGGTTTCTTTCCAATAACCGTGACCTTTCTTTTCAAAGAGGATCTGATCTAATTCTTTTAACACATTCATCCCCAAAATGACAGGGACCTTTACTTCATGTGACTCCTGTACCACCACAATGCCTTTCCTACCTAGATCTTGGCCACATACCCGGACATTCATCCAGGCCACTCCCACGACCGGAACTGGTAACTGGTTAGCTGCGACCACTCGTACGAATGTATGGGGATCATATTTCACATGTTGCCGGAAGTACCGTTCATAACAGTCTCTACTCAAGGTCGTTACTTGGGAACCCGTGTCAATCATCCCGGTAACCGGAATACCCTCCATTTCCACCTGTATGACAGGACTTGCAGCGATCAGGTCATCATCAGGGCATTCTCCCCACATAGTCTCCTTGTCAGTCTCCCCTACTACACTCCCTTCAGCAGCAGGGGACTTCAGTTTAACGGCGGTCTCTCATAAGTTTGTCGCTGCTCTGGACATCTAGCAGCAACGTGGCCCATCCGTCCACACTCCCAGCAGCGTATCCCCCGTCGTTCTGGCCATCTGTTTGGGCCCCTTCGGTAAGCCCCTTCGATTTCTCCTGAGCACTGCACTAAATGATTTGGACCCCTTCGGTAGGTCCTATCCTCACCCCTCCAGCGGGGTGGTGGGTGATTCTGACTTGCTGGGTGTGGATGGCTCACCCTTTCATCTCCAGTCTTCTGGAAGTCTGCAATTTTCATAGACTGCTCATCACAACGAGTGTGCAAGTGTTCCATTTGTTCTTGCAGTTTCTGCATTACTGTGAGAATTTCTTTAACCGTCCCTTTTTCTACTGTCTCTGAGCCAGAACTAGCCCCCTGTGACAAAGTAACTCCAACTGCGGTCTGCGGCCTCGGGACCATACTATTGGCACGGGAGATGGCCTCTACCTGTACATCATGGAATTTAGCATCAGTCTCTCGTCGTATAAAATCCTGCATAGTCACAGTTAAACTGCCGTCACGTACACCAAGGACAAACTGGTCACGGAGAGTCCGATCAGGGTTACAGAAGGCTGGCGAGCCCCCTCTTTCCTTCCTTTGAATATCTCGGAGCAGTTCTTGTAGGGCATTTGCATATTGGGGAAGGCTTTCATTCTCCTGTTGTACCCTCTGGAAGAACCGAGCCTGCAGAGACCCCAGCAATGCAGTTTCTCCATAGATGGTTTCTAGAATCTGGACTACTTGCTCAAATGTCTGCCTTTGTTCAAATGGCCTCAGTATCACCGTGGTCTTAGCATCCCCTTGTAATGTCAATATTGCTAGCTCTACTAGTACTTCTGGTGCGGTCTGGTACATTCGCTGTATCATTCGTATCTGTTCCACCCACATACTCACTGACATATTATTGCCATCAAATTTAGCTAACTGACTCATTATAGCCCCTGCTGGCATTCTTCCTCCAGCACCATTCTCCCGAACGGGTGCGTCACCGTCCATTCTGGTAAGCGGATCCTGCCGACTACGCCAATTTGTGAACCGAGAGCAAGGCAGGTGGTTTGGACTCCGCAACCAGAAATGAACGCACACGCGGTAGTTCAAGAAAAAAATATATATTTACTATAAGTTAATAAAGGCTAGTTAAAGGTAAAATGACAGGGCTAAAGACAAGCAAAATATACAATATAGCATGAACAATTTCAAGGCAAATTCTTTAATGATTTCTACTTTTACTCTGTCCACTTCTGCAGTATGGACACTGAATGAACAATATACTCAAAACTATCCCTAACTGACCCTGACTTCACATTTGGGTGCACCCCCTTTTCCCCAGTGGTCCAGGTGGACCGCTTACAGTCCGTAGAAGCGCGCGGTGGGGCCCAAAGTCGGTCCTTTCTTTTATAGTGAAGCGTCCTCTCCTCACGGTTATCAGGATCTTGGGAGAAATGAAGTCCTCTTTAACAGACAGGGAAACCAACTGAATGCAATGTAATCCAACAGCAGATTCCACTCAGCACACTGACAGTCCTGCCGAATCCATACACTGAGCTGGGATGTAAGCCGGGATTTAGCAGGTGCCGTCCAGTACATCAACAGCACTGCGAGTCTCTATCTGTGGTATCCATATACACAGTCACAATGTCAGTCTCACTGATCAGCCACTGAGCACAGTTCCTTTCACCTGGACTCACTAGTCCTGTTGTCTCTTTACACTCTGTTTGTCTCTGGACCAAGATACAGCTTAGCTGTACAGAAAAATCTCCACACCAGTTCAATACAACACTTGCCAAGATGGCTGCTGCTCTCTGTCTCGTCACTTCCTGCTTCTCTGCTCACACTCTGTCTGCAGAACAGGCAAGCTGACATAAAAGGGGGGGGGTCTCACTCCAGCATCATGTCACAATTACAATGGCTGCTGTCTTAAAGGAACAGAATCACAGAAATACATTCAACATTAACAGTTTATACAGACAAATGAAGCTTAAGACAACATTGGCTGTCTCTTACATCTCTGTAAAGTTTACAACACAGACATCTTTGGCTCCTCACTTTTCCAGGCATCCGACCCACATTGTCCTCACCTACACAAAGCCCCCATCCTGCGGCTACCCCAATTATAAAATATATGATATAACCCCCCATAATGAATAATACTCCCAAGTGCATCTTTATATTAATAATGTCTGTGTGTACCCTGTATAAATAGTGCCCCTTATTAATAATGCCCCAGGTGTTAACTAATTAAAAGGTTTTTCAGGTCATTAATAAACTAATCAGTGGAGCTCAAAAACCCAGGACCCCTACTGATCACCTGTTTGAATGAACTGTGGTACCTGTGTAAGCGCCATGACCGCTTCTCTGTTTACATAGTGTCATTCATCTCATAGTGGCCATGTCATGTAACTACAGCCTCGTCCTATACATGTCTATGTGACAAGACTATATTTACATCACACGGTCACTATAAACAGACAGTGTGTGATATAAACAGGCGCCATAGCCCCTTCATACAGCTGATCAGAGGAGGGGTCCACTGATCTCCTATTAATAATCTGTCCTAAGGATAGAACATCAATAAAAATGAGCTGGAAAGACCCTTTAATAAAGCCCAAGTGCCACCTTAAAGGGGTTGTCCAGGATAACCACTTTTTTAATATGAGGCCTGGGTAAGGTGCTCCGGTGTCTCTCAGCACGTTACAGTCCTGCTGCTCCGGTGTTTTCTTCCCCTCAGCGGTCATGTGTGGTGGGGACTTCCGCCAGAAGAGAACACCAGAGCAGCAGAACCAGACTGCGGTGGGAGACATCAGAGCACAAGGGACAGGTGAGTAGGTGTCTTTTTTTAATACAGTATTACACGGTATTATGGCCCACAGCGGCCCCTGCACACAGTATTACATGGTATTATGCCCCGCAGTGGCCCCTGCACACGGTATTATGCCCCACAGCGGCCCCTGCACACGGTATTATTCCCCGCAGCGACCCATGCACACAGTATTATGCCTGCAGCGGCCCCTGCACACGATATTATGCCCTGCAGCGGCCCCTGCACAGGGTATTATGCCCCGCAGCAGCCCCTGCACACGGTATTATGCTCCATAGTGGCCCCTGCACATGGTATTATGCCTCATAGTGGCCCCTGCACACGATATTATACCCCGCAGCGGCTCCTGCACACAGCATTATGCTCCATAGTGGCCCCTGCACACAGTATTATGCCTCATAGTGGTCCCTGCACTCGGTATTATGCTCCATAGTGGCCCCTGCCCCTGATTCTTTTCTGTAAGGGGAGTGAGGCTATGGAATTTACTACCATAGGATGTGGTTATGCTGGATACATTGTGCAATTTCAAGGAGGGCCTGGATGCCTTTCTTGAATGGTAAAATAATACAGGTTATGGATTTTAGATTTTGGTAAAGAGTTGATCCAGGGCTTTATATAGATTGCTGGATTTGGAGTTGGGAAGGGAATTTTTTCCCCTGACATGCGGCAATTGACAATGGCCTCATTGTTTTTTTTTGCATTACTCTGAATCAACACTGTAGGGTTATAGGTTGGACTTGATAGACCTGTGTCTTCATCCAACTTCTTCTGCTATGTAACTATGTATATGAGTGTTCATGCAGACGTGAATATGATTGCCTGCTGGATGCCTAAACATAGAAAGAACAGGGATTTCAATTAATAAGTTATGTGTTAGAATGGATAATTTTTACTTAAACTATAGAACAATCTACTCAGCTCCTCCTGTTCTATAACCTGATGCTGGTAGAGATGGCCAGCCTTAGCTTTATTCAACCTGTGTGGTTGTAGCTGCACTTCTGTCTACTGGCTGCCCAAATCAAGCTACTGCTGACTGACTGGTCACTGATCCTACCTGGAAGACGCCACACTGTCACTCACTGACTCATCTCTATTTTAACCTGAATATACCACCCCTCACCAGAACCATGGGCTGACTTGTTTCTATCATAGTCTGGATTACGGCTGTCCTGTCAATCCCCTCACTTTTTCTCACTAGAGCAGCCCAAGGTCTGCTAGAGCAGCAGACCTTCCCTGCCACATAGTGCAGCTCCTCCTCCCTGTCTTGCGTTCTGAGAATGACAATAGAGGTGTGATGACATCAGGTCCACATTGTATCATCATTCACGATGCAAGAGAGGGAAAAGCCATCTTCCTCAGTTTCCAGCAGAAAGTACAACAGTGTGTCTGGACAGTGACAATCACAGACACAATTTAAAACTAGTGAAAATCCTGCTCAGTCATAGACTGAAATTTCTGCAGTAGATTTTTCCTGGCAGGTCCATCATGAACTTATCCATAGGTTCCCTGTAAAGACCTTTAAAGATGTGTCTAGCGATTTCAGATTCCACTAATTTATAAAAGCTACAGTTCACAAAAGTGGAATTCATTGCAACTCTTTAGCATTTTTATTAAACAGACACTAATCTTTTGAAATGTTTGGGTGGGGGACACTCCACCCAAAACTGAGGTTTCCCATGTACTGTATTACAATATTTTACTATGATACCTTTAGGCTAGGCCATAAATATCTAATCAGTGGGGGACCACAAGTATCAGCTATTCGTGTCCGCTTCCAGTGCCTGTACTATACACAACACAGGCCTAGAAGCGGTTGGCTCAGTGGGAGCTGAGCTGCAGTATCAGCATTGACCCACCTACTTCTGGCCCTGTGTTGTGTATATTATGGGTGCCTCAAGCAGCCCTGTAAGTTGATCAGAGGAGAGGTTGCCAGGTGGCCCCCACTGATAAAATAATTATGACTTATCATAAATATAGGCTATAAAATTCATATACCTGGACAATACCTTTATGTCTATGGCCATCTATTGTATGTACCACCCATAACATCCTATAGCAGATCCTGTATTATGAAATTGCATAGATGGTACGATAAAAGTTATGACCCTTATGATCTCTTAGCTTATTGAGGAGAGGATAATCACAGTATAATCATAACAGGTAGAGATGGTACTAGCGTTAGCCATCCATGTGATGCTTTGCTGAAGGCTCATGCAGAGAAAGCAGAGGAAATCTAAAAATCAAGATTTCCTCTGATTAGAAGAAAACAGGAGGCTGCAGCACAAGTTGTAAGTATAGAATACATAAAAGAAGTGCAGAGTGTAGTAGACAGTGCGGTGGGGTGCAGTGATGAATAGTAGCGTTTCTATGGGAGATGTTCTTTAATTATTTTAATTTACTACTACATAGACTATACAGACTATGCAGTATATGTCATATTTTCTTTGTGCATAGGCCTTTATTTAGCATTTTCTTTTTTAGAATTATTGCAATTATATTCGGCATATCAATGTGATCACACTTAACTGATATCCAATTTGTCTTTAAACTAATTCAACACAATATCAAGACATGCTAACAAAAGCCTTGAAGGGTTGAAATTTAGCTTCTCCCACTGGATGGTCACACATAAATACAAATAGTATAGTTAGCATTTTAAAGAGGACCTGTCACAAAGTACAGTATGTTAAATGACGTACCTTATTTTATTGCCACTGTATCCCTGATCAATTCGGTATTTTCTTTTAAAAAATGTGTCCATCCTCAAAAGTTATATCCCCTGTGTGATGAACCGACCCTCAGTTTTATATCTTTCTTGGAAGTGTGTTTCACTTGCTCATGTCAGTTCTTCCCCCACTTGTTGGAATGTGGTGCTTAAGTTGAGTCTAGGCGGCTGGATGCTATGCCTCACTGGTTTTTATCCCTGGCCAGATGGCGATGGGGGATAGTGGTCCGGTGACCTTAACTTCACCCACCCCTCCCCGCACCTAGGAAGATACCCAGCTCTCTGAGAATTCTGCAAAGGAGGGAGAAGGGGGGCTGGCTGGGGGAGGTGAAGGGTGGGGCTGAAGAGGGGCTGACACTGAGGTAGAGAGAGGTTTTTTGTCTTTGTGTGGAGCCTGAAAGAGAGACAGCTAAGAGACTTAGCTCAGGTATTATTCTATACTTTATTTCCATTTTTGTTTTATGTGCTGTATCATCGTACTTTTGCTCGTATGTTTATGCTTGATCATATTAATATTGTATATTTCTGTATATGCTATTAATTAGTACCGACCCACTTGGGTTATTAAATATATAAAATTTATAAAGCTCGTTTAATTCTATCCTACGAACTCTGTTCGCTCACGGGTTGTGAGTGGAAGGTTAGAAGGGTGATCGCAGGTACGCCAGAAGGCTCGGCAAGGCGATATTCTTCACACCCTGGTAGTATGCATGTAAATTAGCTCTTGTTCCTCTAATAGGCAGTAACCTTTTACACTCTCTTTTGAATGGGTAGACAGATTTTTGAAAAGACAACACCAAATTGATCAGAGACACGGCAAAATCATAGGTAGTGCAATGCATCATAAAAGCAATAAGAAGATCGCAAGTTAAAGTCCCGTAGGGGGGAAAAAAACTATTAAAAAAGTGAAAAAAAAACTGTTAAAATCACAACAACACATTAATTCCCCCATCCCAAAAAGTTTAATAAATAATAAAACATTTTTTTGTTCGTTCGCCACCATAAAAGCATTCTAACAACTGGTCAAAAAATGTTATGTTCCCCAAAATGGCAATGGTAAACCGTCTGGTCTTCCCATGAAAAATAAGTCTAGCACAATTTTGTTAAAAAAAAAAAAAAATTAAGTTATGGGTCTTGGAAAATGTTGATGAAAAAAAACAAAAAGGGCTTTTACTTTGCATAAGTAGAAAATTTTAAAACAGCCATACACATTTTATATAAATGTAATCAATGTATTGTATTAGTGATCAGACCCCCTGGGGTTCAAGACCCCCTAGGAGGTCTAAAAATAAAAGTTAAAAATAAAGAAAACAATGTAAAAAAGTATTAAAAATTCAAATCACCCCCCTTTCCCTAGAACACATATAAAAGTACATTAAAAAGTTAAACACATACACATTAGGTATCTCTATGTCTGAAAACGTCCAGTCTACAAACCTATAAAAATATTTCTCCCATACGGTGAATGTCGTAGTGGGAAAAGAATCAAAAGAGCGAAACCGAATTTTTTTTTTACTGTCTCTCCTCTCATAAACATTTTAATAAAAAGTGACCAAACAATAGACATTCCCCAAAATGGTATACCTAAAAAGTACATCTGGCTCCACTAAAAAACCTTATTTATCCCTGAACATCAAAATACAAAAAAGTTACAGGTGTCAGAATATGGCGACATTAAGCCGTTTTATAGCTCTGTGAAAGGAAAAATAAAAAAAGTTATGGAGTTTGGAAGGCGAGGAGTCAAAAATGAAAATCGGGAAGGAGTTAATGATTAAGTGCAAAAGGTTTACATGCAGTAAGATCTAGAGTTTTATATACCAATGTGCTGTTTGTAGTTGAGATGCCTCAGTAAAGCAGTTTCAGATGCAGACACCTGACCATGCTCCTGATGTTATTCTCCTCCTTCCATGATGTCACGCACACAGCCATATTCCCCAGTTTCTCCCAAACTGCATTAAATTCCTGGGTTAGTCTGGTCAACAGATGAAATATTCAGAAATCCTCAGGATTTAAGAGGCATTATCTGTGGTCTCCATAGTGGCTTAGATACCCTGTCAATACCTCTAAAGCAGAATCCTGCTGATCACAATCATTTACTGTTGTAAAGTCTTGTAACACAGTCACAATGTGGAAACCACAATCAATCCCAGCATTACCGAGCACACATTTGATATATAAGGCTGAGGTAGGTATATATTGTAAGCTGAAATTTGGTGCCTAGTGCACCGTGTACTCAATTCATACACACTATACTATAGTATGGAAGTGAACAATATATGCACTATAATAACTAGTATACATTAATCGACACTTTTTTTTTAGTAAAAATATCAAGATTGACTAAGGCAGGGTTCACACTATCGGTGATGTCCGTCCTGATAGTGTCCGTTAAAAAAAGAAAAACAAAAAAAAAAAACGGACACCTATCATAACAGACATTAATGGACAGTAACTGATGTTAATGTGTCCGTTTTTTTTAACTGATCCAATTAATGGATTAGTTAAAAAAACGGACACATTAGCATCAGTTAGCATCAGTTAGTGTCTGTTTTTTAACACTGTCCGTTTTTTTAACACTGTCCGTTTTTTTTGTTTTTTTCTGCTTTCTGAGCATGCGCAGGAAAAAAAACGGATATAAAATAACGGACAGTAACTGATGGCTATCAGTTACTGTCCGTTATAAGTCCCATAGACTTCAATGTTAAAAAAATAACGGACACTTGCTGTTCGTCAAGAATCGTTTTTTTTCAAACAGACAAAAAGTCCTGCATGTAGGATTTTTTGTCCGTGAAAAAATAACGGACTTCAGACGGATTTGGTGTAAACAGACACAAACGGACACTAACGGACACTATATAAAAACCCATTGAAATGAATGGAAATTTTTTAATGGATTTCTGACGGTTCAGCTAGTGTCCGATGCTAAAATCTTATAACGGACAATAGCAACAGACATTACTGACGGTCACCAACGGTAGTGTGAATTCCCCATAACATGATCTTCCCTGCAATACCATCTAGTAGGTAGTGGTGAACCTAGCCTCTTTGCTGCCTGAGGCGGACTATAGAAAGACGCCCCCCCCCCCCCAAAAAAAAAAAAAAAAAAAAAAAAACTGTGTTTCCATGCTACTAGTTTAACACACTGTTATCGTCGCACAATATACACAATACACAAAGTTATAAAACAGTTTTTAAGAATTCTTCTTCCTGTATTACTTCAGTATCAGATCAACGACACGGCATTAACAATGAAAGTAACTTCACATATCTTCTGCTTGGTGGATGGACGAGCCCACGTGGCCCCCATTCTCTATAATAGGAGCCCCGCAGATAGCTGAGTACTGGACTTCGGCTATCTTTGGCACTCCCATTGAAGTGAATGAGAGCCACGCGGGTTCGTCCATCCACCAAGTGACACATCTATATATATGGCTGCAGCCAGGCTGGATTCCCACCTAGTGGGGGAAAAAACCCAATTCTCAGGCTCAGTGGGGGTCTCAGCAGACAGACCCCCATCACTCAGGTATTTATCCTCTATCATTTAGGTGAATACAGGGCAGTAACATTCTGTGACTTACAGGTGACGTCTCTGACTAATCCTTCACATTTCCCTTCTCTTCCCTCTGGACCGCCATGACCACTTCTTCCAGCTGTGACTTGTCTCTGTAAAGGTTGCAACACAGACATCTTTGGCTCCTCACTTTTCCAGGCATCCAACCCACATTGTCCTCACCTACACAAAGCCCCCATCCTGCTGCTACCCCCAATTATATAATATATGATATAACCCCCCATAATGAATAATACCCCCAAGTGCATCTTTATATTAATAATGTCTGTGTGTACCCTGTATAAATAGTGCCCCTTATTAATAATACCCCAGGTGTTAACTAATTAAAAGGTTTTCCAGGTCATTAATAAACTAATCAGTGGGGTTCAAAAACCCAGGACCCCCACTGACCAGCTGTTTGAATGGTACCTGTGTAAGCGCCGTGACCGCTTCTCTGTTTACATAGTGTAATTCATCTCATAGCGGCCATGTAATGTAACTACAGCCTCGTCCTGTACATGTCTACAGTATGTGACAAGGCTACAATTACATCACACGGTCACTAAAAACAGACAGCGTATAATATAAACAGGTGCCATAGCCCATGTTTATTGCGACTAAGACTTGGAATTGGACCTTTGTGATACTTTTTTTTTGTTTTTATCTGTCTTTTTGTCCTGCTGAAATGGGAACTCTTGTGTCTGCAGGCATTTCTTTTGTCTACACAAGAGAGAAATTACTGCAGCTTAGAGTCACAACAACAGGGCTGCATACCATTTGCCCACCCATCCCCCAAGAACTCTGGAGAAAGAAAAAGCGGGGGGAGGGGCTGCAGAGCAGGAACTCTTCAGAGGATTAAAAAGAGGCGTTACCGACCAACTGTTCCCTCCATCATTATGGGCAATGTGAGATCTCTTGCAAACAAGATGGATGAACTAACAGCGCTCACCAGGCATCAGCAGGAGTTTCGGGTGTGCAGCATGATGCTACTTACAGGTTCTTGGCTCACTGAAGTTACTCCTGACTCTCTGGTCTCCTTGGATGGTTTTAAACTCCTTCGGGCAGACAGGACAAGGGAGAGCGGTAAGAGGAAAGGAGGGGAGCTGGCAATGTTTGTGAATAATAGATGGTGCAATCCTAGGCACATTGTGATTAAGGAGCAAACTTGCTGTAAGGACATTGAACTATTAGCTGTGAGCATGAGACCTTTCTATCTACCAAGGGAACTATCACATGTCATCGTGATAGCTGCATATGCCCCCTCCCCTCTGCGAAAGCTGATGCTGCCTGCGAGGTCCTACAAGCCACGCTGAGCCAGTTACAGTCTCAGCACCCCCAGGCCCTCCTTCTTGTGTCTGGCGATTTCAACCACGCCTCTCCATCATCCACACTTCCCAGTTTCACACAGTATGTAACCTGCCACACAAGAGACAACAAAACACTGGACTTGTTCTTTGCCAACGTGAGGGAGGCATATAACTCATCAGCCCTACTGCCCCTGGGAAGATCGGATCACAACCTAGTACATCTCCGACCTGTGTACAAGCCACTTGTACGTAGAGAACCAGCTGTCACCCGCACAGTGAGGATATGGTCCGAGGAGAGTGATGAGGCTCTGAGGGATTGTTTTGACACAATCGCATGGGAAGTTTTGCAGGATTCGTATGGAGAAGATATAGAAGGACTCACACACTGCATAACGGACTACATTAATTTTTGTGTGGACAACACAGTACCCACAAAAGTGGCGAGGTGCTTCTCCAACAACAAACCATGGATTAACTCTGATATAAAAACACTACTTAAGGAGAAAAAGATGGCATTCAGGACAAGAGATAAGGAGGGGTTGAAGGAAGTACAAAAGGAGCTGAGGCATCTAATCAGGCAAGGAAAAGCCAGTTATAAGGAAAAAATGGAAAAGCAAATGGAAAGAAAAGACATAAGGGGGGTCTGGGAGGGGCTTAAGTCAATTTCGGGTCATAAACAGTCTGTCTGCCAGATTGAGGCAGATGTTAACTGGCTTAATGAACTAAACCTATTCTTCAACAGATTTGATCACACACCAGCTCCTCCCCACCCCAGCATGTCCTTCAGCTCCCCTCACCACAATGACTTCACCCCATTCACCCCATGTGGCTACTTCCCAACAGACCAGTAAATCCAGAAATCTGTCTTTATTTGACCACAGTCTGACCTTCACTCGGGCCCAGGTGAGGAAGGAGATGAAAAAGATCAAGGCGAGGAAAGCCGCAGGGCCAGATGACATCAGTGCAAGGCTAATTAAGACTTGTGGGGACCAGCTGTGTGGTATAATTACATATATGTATAATATGAGCCTGAGGCAGGAAATAGTCCCTGAATTATGGAAATCTTCTTGTGTGGTACCAGTTCCAAAGAAACCTCACCCTATGGACCTCAACGACTACAGACCTGTAGCACTGACATCCCACTTGATGAAGATCTTAGAGAGATTGGTTCTCACACATCTTCGCCCTCTAGTGAGCCCCGCTATGGACCCTCTCCAGTTTGCTTATCGACTGGGCATTGGGGTAGATGATGCCATCATCCACCTTCTGCACAGGGCTCTGTCTCACCTGAAAAAACCAGGGAACACGGTGAGAATAATGTTCTTTGATTTCTCCAGTGCTTTTAACACCATACAGCCCAGGTTACTGAGAGACAAGCTGGGCCTTGCTGGAGTGGACCACCACCTCTCCAGCTGGATCCTAGACTACCTCACAAATCGACCTCAATACGTGAGAGCCCAAGACTGTGTGTCAGGTACCGTGATCTGTAATACGGGGGCACCTCAGGGTACGGTTCTCGCCCCTTTCCTCTTCACACTGTACACTGCTGATTTTAGGTGCAACTCATCCAGCTGCTACCTACAGAAGTATTCTGACGACTCTGCAATAGTAGGCCTCATCACAGACAATGATGACAGGGAGTACAGAGAACTGAACCGTTTTTTGTGGACTGGTGCCACCAGAACCACCTGAAGATTAACGCGGGGAAGACCAAGGAGATGGTGGTGGACTCCCGTAAAGGCAGATGCCCTCCAAAACCAGTGGACATCCTGGGGACGGGCATCGAGATTGTGAACACCTATAAGTACCTGGGTTTGCTCCTTAATAATAAGCTGGACTGGGCAGATCACATGGAGGTCCTGTACAGGAAGGGCCACAGCAGGCTCTACCTGCTTAGGAAGCTGAGAGCCTTTGGAATCCGGGGGGCACTTCTTAGGACTTTCTTCAACTCGGTAGTGGCATCAGCCATCTTCTTTGGAGTGGCCTGCTGGGGGTGCAGTATATCAACCAGGGACAGAAATAAACTTGACAAGCTGATTAGAAGGGCCAGCTCTGTCCTGGGGAGCCCACTGGACCCAGTGCAGGTGGTGGGTGACAGAAGGATACTGTCGTGGTGAGCTCCATGCGGGAAAATAACTCCCATCCCATGCATGAGACTGTGATTGCGCTGGGCAGTACTGTCAGTGACCGACTGCTCCACCCTAGGTGTGAGAAGGAGTGCTATCGGAAGTCTTTCCTCCCCACCGCGGTTAGGCTGTACAACCAACACCGACCTAAGCGGAGATCATTACATACAGAGAACTGAAATATCTCTCTGCCTGTTAAATCCCCCCCCCCCCCCCGCTACGTCCTATCTGTCTGTCTGCTATTAATGTAATGCCTCTCACCTTGGAACATTCCTGTACATGTTGTATTTGTATTTGTATCTGCTTATCTTATCTTATCTTTGCTGCTGTAACACACTGAATTTCCCCATTGTGGGACTATTAAAGGACTATTATTATTATTATTATTATTATTATTATTTACACACACTATAATGTTCCACAGCAGCCCCTGCACACAGTATTACATAGTGTTATGGCCCGCAGCGGCCCCTGCACACTGTATTATGCCTCTCAGCAGCCCCTGCACACGGTATTATGCTCCATAGTGGCCCCTGCTCACGGTATTATGCCCCGCATTGGCCACTGCACACGGTATTATGTTCCACAGCAACTCCTGCACACAGTTTTATGCCCCATATTGGCCCCTGCACACGGTATTATGCTCCATATTGGCCCCTGCACACGGTATTATGCTCCACAGTGGCCCCAGCACACGGTATTATGCTCCATAGTGGCCCCTGCACTGGTATTATGCTCTATAGTGGCCCTTGCACTGGTATTATGCTCCATAGTGGCCCCTGCACTGGTATTGTCCTCCATAGTGGCCCTTGCACTGGTATTATGCTCCATAGTGGCCCCTGCATTTGTATTATGCTCCATAGTGACCCCTGCACCCGGTATTATGCTCTATAGTGGCCCCTGCACTTGTATTATGCTCCAGAGTGGCCCCTGCACAGGGTATTATGCTCTACAGTGGTCCCTGCACAGGGTATTATGCCCCATAGTGGCCGACCCATGAACTATTATTATACTCTGGGGTCTTTTCAGACCCCAGAGTATAATGATTGGAGACCCAGGGGAGAATACAAACATAAAAACCAGAGTTACTTACCTATCCTGGACACCGGTGCACTCCTTGCAGCTTTCGGCCCTGTTTAATTGCGCACACACGTCACGTGATCAGGCCGGCGACGCGACCTGATGACGTCACCAGAGGCCTCAAGCCTGCTCGGAGTTACATCGGATCGCAGGAGGTGAGTAACACTGGTTTTTATGTTCCCTCACCAACCCTAGGCCTCCGATTATTATACTCCGGGGTCTGAATAGACCCCAGAGTATAATAATAGTAGTATTTGCGGCCCGCGGCCTAACTTACCGATCCCTGCAGCCGCTCACAGCGGCATCCACTTCCCTTTCTGCGGCCCATAGCAGAAGGGGAAGCGGGGGCGGCCACGAGCAGACGCGGGGTAGGTAAATAAATAGGCCCTGACCTGCCGGGGATACTCCAACAGGTTAAGGCCTATTTATATATATAACAAAAAGCTATACTCACCTGCGATGCCTTGATGCAGCCGCCGCCGCCTCCTCTTCTTGTCCACGACGTCTGTGTCTCAGCGTAGGCGGCGTGATGATGTCATTGTATCGCCGCCTGCGCTGAGATGCGACGTCTTGTAAACCAGCCCAGGACAGGCCCCGCTCAGCTCTGTTTTTTGTTTTTTTTTTAAAGCGGCCTGTCCTGGGCTGGTTTACATTAAATAGTAAAAATGCCGCCCCCTGGACAGTGCCGCCCGAGGCAGCCGCCTCATTTCACCTCATTAGCGGTGCGCCCCTGCTAGTAGGGCACAATCCCCTCTTCATTTCACATGACTGCAGTCAAGGTATTCAGTTGACCCTAGAACTGCAGTTCCATAAGGTAATCTATTGTTTGATTTCATGGATAATTTCTAGCCTAGATGAATCCAGAATGCACAGGCATACTTTGGAGGTGCAATAGCTACAGGCTAAATTGCTGAAATGTACAGTAGATATTGGAGGAAGCAGATAGAGTAGTTATTAACAGAGGTCGAGCAAAATCAAGATGCAGTATTGTGGTGTAAACAAGAAAGTGATCAAATAAGTCAGAGGTCAGATAATGTGGAGGTCTGACCAAAAATGGACTGAACAATTGGTGCAGCCTACACAGGTAAGGTTTACCATTGTTATATTAAATTTTTGGAGTTATTAACAACATGCAAAGTGAATGAACAAAAGAGAAATACTAATCTAATCAATATTGGTGTAACCAATCTCTGCATTCAAAACAGCATCAATCCTTCTATGTACACTTGCATACAGTTTTTGAAGGAAGGGATGGAGGTTGTTCCAAACATCTTGGGGAACTAACAACAGATCTTCTATGGATATAGACTTGCTCTAATCCTTCTGTTTCATCATGTAATTCCAGACAGACTTGATGATGTTGAGCTCATGGCTCTGTCGGGGCCATATCATTTTGAAGACTTATTCTTTACTCTGATGACATTGGCTATATGTTTGGGGTTATTGTCCAGTTAATCCTGCAAAATCCCTAACTTTATTACAATGGAGGAATTGGGTAACATTCTAAGAGACCTTCCTAGGCATAAATCCCTGGGCCCTGATGGCTGACATATCTCGCTTACAAAACGTATGCAGACATTTTGGTCCCACACATGGTCAAGCTATTTAAATGCTTCATTTTGGGCTCTATAATTCTGGCATCCATGCTTAGCTCTCGTATCTCAGTTACCCTGAAACTGGGCAAGGATCCCCAAGAATGCTCTTCACACTACTGAACTTTGATTTGAAAATCTTTACCCAAACCTTGGCAGATTGACTCAGTTTCTTGTTACCACGTGTGATCCATAAAGATCAGGCAGGGAACAAAACCCGCAAAGTGACTGACCTGGTGGAGGTTTTGACCTGGGAGGTGTGGAGGCACTTCTTCTATGTTTAGATGCGGAAAAAGCCTTTAATTGCCTCTCCAGGCTGTTTTTTTTTTTCACCTTGTATCATTTTGGTTTCACCAGCATTGGAGGGTCTGTACTCC
The DNA here is from genome assembly GCA_947044405.1 of Leptodactylus fallax. Taxonomy (NCBI): domain Eukaryota; kingdom Metazoa; phylum Chordata; class Amphibia; order Anura; family Leptodactylidae; genus Leptodactylus; species Leptodactylus fallax. The sequence continues at coordinate 8,326,141 of CAMRHE010000020.1, forward strand.
ACTCCCAGAGTGCTGATCCACTTGCTCCACACCCACTCAGCCACCTCCCCTATTCTAAATGGTACTAGGCGGGTTGCCCTTTATCCCCATTACTATATATCCTGAACATCGAGCCTTTGGCAACCTGAATTAGAGCTGACCCTAATATATTGTGAATATTTCCTGGGGCAAACAGCTTTTTATTTGCGGACAATGTCCTTTTAACGTGTTTGAATCTTGCTGTATCCATCCCTAACCTTCATTGGACTACTGATCAATATAGCAATTATATTAGCCTACAAAGTTAATTTCTTTAAAACCGAGGCCCTATCGCTTAAGGTCCCTGTGCCCACACTAGTCACTCTTAAAACTTTCACTATACTTTGAAGACCTCCTCATGTAAACATCTTGGAATACAGCTCAACCCTACTTACTGTGCACTGTACGCTGCTAGCTATCCTCTTCTGAAAGAAATCAGGCTTATTCTGACAAAACAGAGGACCCTTCCTTCTCCCTGTGAAAAAGTCAATTATGCCAAATTTCTCTATCTATTCCAAACTCTACCGATATGTATACCCCTGTCTGTCCTACACACTTGAGACATTTGGCCTCTTGGACAACCTTATGGGCTTACAATCATTGGACAGAAGTAGAGACAATATGGCTGCTGCCCCTGCATACAGGCACCCTTACCTGGAGCTCTCCAGAGAAGGTGAAACCCCGGAGTCTCCAGGGCCCTATGGAGTTCTCCAGACATATCTGGCTGACCTGTAGAGTATGCTACCACTTAGCTACTCTGGCCTCGATTATAATTATGAGACTTGGCGGACCCTTTAATACACCAAATTCTCTCATTCATACTTCAATGGTAATATGGCTTGCCTTTCATAGTGGCTTGCAGTTACCAAACAAATCCTACACTTCCACTATTCCATGTCCTCTTTCCTTCCCATCTCCCTTTTTTATGACCCTGACCCTCTTTTTTCTCTCTCACTCCTAGTCTGGATAATATTTGTGGAAAAACTTCCAATAAAACTTAAGTTTAAAAAATAAATCCCTGACTTTATGCAAGAACACCTAGAAGAACTGATGCTGTTTTAAAAGGTTGGTCACAACAAATATTGATTTGATTTAGATTTCTCATTTGTTCATTCACTTTGCACTTTGTTAATTGAAAAAAATAAACTATGAACTCCTTTTTTAAAGCAATTTTACCATGCAGCATTTTTCACACCTGCATAAAACTTTTGCACAATATAGTATGTCTACAAATTGTCAGTAGACAAATGAAAATACTGTACATTGCAATTGGATTTCATTTTTTTCATTGTTAGCTGTTACACACATCCATCTACTGTAGAGGAGTTGTCCGTGGGAGTAAATGTGCTTTGGGATACGAAGACATGGTTTGATAAAAAGAAATAGTGCATCTTTGTGTTTAATAGACTTTCTTTGTTGATGAGATTACAGTTACGTTAATATCTGTATGTCAATGGTTTACGAAGGCTGTTATAGAGTAGATTTAAGAGTAAAGCCTTTAGAAAAGGTCTACACGTCTAGCAAACATTCACAAACATTGTTACATTCAACAGAAGTCACAGCAAGGTCAGCCCTGCCAGAGAAACCTTAGAAATGTTAACGCTTCACACTTTCCAGCTGACATTCACAGATATGTCTTTGACCCTGTGTATAGTACATAAAATAAAGGCATAAAACCGCTTAATAGAACAGAGGACATTGTAGTGTTATACACCACAGAAGTGCAAAGAAGAACAACTCAATTAAATTAAAATTTATCCAGTTATCTGTTAACTAGGAATGTAAAATTTAGCAAATTAAATGAATTAATGTGTTCATTTATTACACATTTATCTTTAAATTACCTAAAATAATATTGGCATTTATTACATAATCATAGGCTGATTAATTCTCTAACATTTTGACATTACATTGTTACATTATATTTTATTTTACATTAAAGTTTAGACTTCTTTAGAAAATATGATAAAGGTGCTGTACAGTGATTTGCTGGACCTCTATATCTGTGTAAATAAGTTGTAAGGGAATTGCCCTGTCACATGGTGAGGAGTTGCGATTCCCCAAGCCCAATGTGGTCTGGCTCAGCATAGATAGAGCCCAGGGACTTAAAAAAAAATTTCAAAATCAGACCATTCCTCAGCCCCAGGAGGGAGTTTAAGGGCCCAAGCTTGTGGATCCCCCTGTAGGAGAAATATAACTACTTCCACTCATGGACCTGGGATGCATGTGGGTTAATCTGGAAATACAGGCGACAACACTCCCGGAAAGTCTCAAATATTTCTCGGTTCCCCAAGAAATGATCTGGGAGTAACATCTTAACCCTGGGAAGGGAAGAAAAAGCAGGGGATGCTGCAGCAGCATCAGTAAGGGTCTGAACCTGTTTAGCTAGCTCAGCTACCAGGCCTGCCAAACCCTCCACCTTGGCTGCAAGGCCCTGAATAGGATCCATGCTGATCCGGAGGGAAGCAATGGCAGAAGGCAATTTTGGGCTGGCTATTCTGTAAGGGAATTGCTAGTTGTGCAATTCCCTAGTACTGCTGCTGGAACAATGGAAGAAGGGAAAGACAGACAGTGAGTCCTAAGCTCGAACCACCCCCTGTCCCTACCTAATTGCCTCAACTGTCCTAATGACAGGAGCAACTGGGCGGCAAAATCCTTCCTAGAAATAAATGTGAAACAGAACAAGACAAGACAAAACAATACAGAAGCCAAGTCAGAAAGCCAAGGGTCACAGCCAGAGAGACAAAGCAGTACCAAATCGTAATCCAAAAGAGTAGTCAAGGGAAGCCAAAGGTCAGAATAATAATAGTAGAGCAAGTATAAAGCTTGCAAGGATAAAGTCACAGGACAGAGTACAACAGCCAGTGACCATGAGTGAGCTGATGACCTGTTTATAGCAAGTCCAGGACCTGCCCCAGACTTGATTGGTAGACAGGCTGTCAATCACACAGGCAAGGCTAAGATTAACTATATCTGAGGAGCAGAAAGAAACAAGGTGCAGGAGATGGGTGTGGCTGAAATTCAATTACATAGTAGTAGTACTAGGACAGTGTTCAGACTGAGCAACAAGAACCTTACGCAAGGAATCAAACTGAATACTCCTTTTGCGCCGCAGCGTGCGAGTGGAGCGTGGCGCAGAGACCCAAACAGGCAGAGACATTACAGAAGTACAATTTGTCCTGTAAAAATTAACCCCTCATATGGTTCTGTAAACAATAAATAAAAAGTTAGGGTTTTTGGAAGGTTGGAAGTAAAAGACAAAAATCGAAAATCAAAAAATGACTGCGGCAGGAAAGGGTTAAAGACTTTGGACAGCAGCCATGTATTCAGTATAAATGGAGAATTGCCTAATGTAACTTACATTCAAAACAAAAGCAGTACAAGAAGTAATGTTCTTAACTTTTCAATTCCCACCTATAACATTTTCTTAAAAGTAATAATTTTTCATCAGTATGGTCAACTAAACCATCATATGTGCACACCTGCATTTAGATTTTTAGAACCTTAAGCAAGGAATCAAACTGAACATGCCTCCTGCACCACAGCGTGCGAGCGGAGGGTGGCGCAGAGACGTTACATACAGTGGGGAAAAAAAGTATTTAGTCAGCCACCAATTGTGCAAGTTCTCCCACTTAAAAAGATGAGAGAAGCCTGTAATTGTCATCATAGGTAGACCTCAACTATGAGAGACAAAATGAGAATACAAATCCAGAAAATCACGTTGTCTGATTTTTAAAGAATTTATTTGCAAGTTATGGTGGAAAATAAGTATTTGGTCACCTATAAACAAGCAAGATTTCTGGCTCTCACAGACCTGTAACTTCTTCTTTAAGAGGCTCCTCTGTCCTCCACTAATTACCTGTAGTAATGGCTCCTGTTTGACATTGTTATCAGTATAAAAGACACCTGTCCACAACCTCAAACAGTCACACTCCAAACTGCACTATGGTGAAGATCAAAGAGCTGTGGAAGGACACCAGAAACAAAATTGTAGACCTGTACCAGGCTGGGAAGACTGAATCTGCAATAGGCAAGCAGCTTGGTGTGAAGAAATCAACTGTGGGAGCAATAATTAGAAAATGGAAGATATACAAGACCACTGATAATCTCCCTTGATCAGGGGCTCCACGCAAGATCTCACCCCGTGGGGTCAAAATGATCACAAGAACGGTAAGCAAAAATCCCAGAACCACACGGGGGACCTAGCGAATGACCTGCAGAAAGCTGGGACTAACGTAACAAAGGCTACCGTCAGTAACACTCTATGCCACCAGGGACTCAGAACCTGCAGTGCCAGACGTATCCCCCTGCTTAAGCCAGTACATATCCGGGCCCATCTGAAGTTTACTAGAGAGCATTTGGATGTTCCAGAAGAGTATTGGAAGAATGTCGTATGGTCAAATGAAACCAAGGTAGAACTGTTTGGTAGAAACACAACTCATCGTGTTTGGAGGAGAGTTGTGTTTCTACCAATTTGCAAATAAATTCTTTAAAAATCAGACAAAGTGATTTTCTGGATTTGTTTTCTCATTTTGTCTCTCATAGTTGAGGTCTACCTATGATGACAATTACAGGCCTCTCTCATCTTTTTAATTGGGAGAACTTGCACAATTGGTGGCTGACTAAATACTTTTTTTCCCCACTGTAAGTGTACGAGTACGGACAAGTTAAAGTCCATAATTGAAATTTATAAAGAGCATACAAAATGATAAATAACATACATTATTTGACTTCTCCGTGTCCCTAAACAACTTGGTGTTTTTTTAATCTATTCACAAGATACGGCTCCTGAAAGGATATATGTAAATTAGCTCCCAGTCTCCAAAGGGGTGGTATCCTTATATTTTTTCAGAGAAAAGCAAAAGGTTACCAATCACTAAGAGCTAATTTACATAACCATAAAAATTCTTCAGCAGGAGCACAGCCGCGATGAAATGAAGTAAGCCATTTACCATTTTGTACTTGATGACAGTTCCTCTTTAAGGATTTAAGATGTACAGGACCGAGGATTTTTTATGTGGTTGTAATTTAGATAACATTGCTAGTGCTACAGTAAACCTTTTTTTTAATGCACTGTTGGATTTTTGTGTGCTTTTTAAAATTGAAAACAGTCTGAACATTATCCCTTTTGGGGGCAGGTGCTCGTGGGTGTAGATACACACACAATGCTATTGGAAGAAGCAAAGGCTTTTTTTTACAAGAGGTCCAAAAATTATCCCATTCTGGGGAGTAGGAACAATCAATGTCTCTTTTACAAATGTACTATAACTTCACCATGTTTTTCTGGTGTTTTGTAAGGAAAACAGGTCAAGATTTGCTCCATCAGTTTTAAGACTATTTTTTGTTCTGAAAGTTGGGTTAGGGCTTATTTTCAGGGGATGTCTTATTTTTTTTTCCATGAACAACAATCCACTCACCAAACCCCCTTATACGCAAAACAATTAGAGTTGGCAAGTGCCAATGGTGGATGGGCTCTTACACACAGATCTGTGTCACTCCTGTCAAAGGTGTGTCATTGTCAGGTCCCTTGCCGTTGTAGCAGAGTTCCACTGCAGCCAAATGTAGGAGATGACAGAAGCAGCCACAATGCTCGAGAAGCTGGACTACAGAAATTGAAACTAATATAGGAGTTTCGATAGTAATGTCACTTATAATCATGCAAATGGCAAATACTAAATTTACACCCTTATTGTATAAACAGCTACTAACTGATCAACAAACCATTGTTGAAAAATTAGAAAAAAGTTATAGTTATGCAGATAAAGAATACCAATACAGAGAAAGCAAATCATTAAATAAAGAAGTGAAAAAAAACTGCTAGCAGCTGGAGAATTACTTCCTATGTAGAGGACAGGAGCTCTTGGTCCTGTTTATAGCCACACCACAAATAACTAGACAAACATTTACTAAAGTTAAGTGGACTCTACTTACGTACCACTGTCTACACAGAGCCAACATACAGTATCCTGGAATACAATAAACATGCCAGTGAGAGAAAAATGATAAATCAGTAGCCATGAAAGATGTCAAAATTTGTCAACATTTTGCCAACAGGTACATTTCCCATTACAGTCACATTTTCTGCATTGCAGACTAAAGAGGCTGGAACCAAAATAAAATTATAAGAATAAAAAGTAATTTCAACCTTCATTATCTTAAAAAATGTGTCTACAGCTCTGTAACAGGATATTCACTGGATGGAGATTCTTTGACAAAGAGAAATTATAACATATTCTAGCACCTTTGGAATGCCCTTATTAAACTTAAATATACACATTAGAATGTGTCGAAAATATCTTATGAATCAGTTAAACCAAAATGCAGAATTAACATACAACAGATATCTGCCATGGATCAGGTCAAGATTCTATATGTTTTGTAGAAGCTTGAAGAGTCTGACTATACACAATTCTATTCCTTTCAGTATTGACTGGACTTATTAGCTGATGAACTGGCATCATCTAATAGAAGTCTGTTTCATGCCTACATAACTTTCATATTCAACTATTAATGTGAAGTGTTCCCATGGAAAAAGCGATACCTTCTCAATTAAGAGTTATAATAACCTTGTACAGTGTGGCAACTATATTATATTTTATGCTAATGATGCATGAAAATGTTATGACCAAGTAGTCATTATTACATTTTATCTAGAAATGAAAAATTATTTTAAAGTTAATTATTTCTGTACATAATATATTAGTTAGATGAAACAACTGTGTTTTTAATAAGATTTAGAACTGATTATTATAGAAATGAAAATCTTTCAGCCTTATCATATTAAATAACTAAAAGTCAAAGGAACTGCAAAAATCTAAATGCAGGTGTGCATGTATGATGGTTTAGTTGACCATACTGATGAAAAATTATTACTTTTAAGAAAATGTTATAGGTGGGAATTGAAGAGTTAAGTAACATTACTTGTTGTACTGCTTCTGTTTTGAATGTTACATTAGGCAATTCTCCATTTTTATATCTGATTGAGGAAAAGGGGTTGATTTAAACTTAAAATTTTTTACTTTTGTAATACTTTTTTCCTTTTATTTTCAGAACCTCCTAGTGGTCTCATCACAAATTCAATACAATTCTAATGCATTGTAATGTATTGAGAAATACCTATGCTTCTTTTACAATAGAACCTAATGACGAGCCTTGGAGCCTTCAATTGGCTCCTGTTTGTCATAGTAATGGATCGTTGCCTTCGTATATAACTCCAAGGAATGGTGGTCCATTCCAAAATGGATGCCACCATGAAAATGGCACCTTAGTCGTGTTTGACCTAGGCTATATTAGGGTTAATGTCCACGATCAGTGCTGGGCATTGCTGCCAGGTTTTATACAGCGGAGAACCCGCAGCTGTGGTGCTGGCTCTGCTCCTTAGTGGCTGCCATATTTAGAGACCCAACATCCGCTGTTCTGCTGGTGTTCTTTGTACACACAGTGTTTTACCTCCTTTCCTCTGTCTGATATTTTGCCTCACAGCATAGCTTTAAGTGTGCTAGTTTTTTTTATAAATTATTTTTTTGTTTCTACATTTTGACACTCCCCACCCCCCTTTTTTACTGAAACCAATGAGGGCAATGAATATAAAATACATATGTATTCTTTTTTCAACAGCAAAGAAACAAAATAATAAAAATAATAATATAGAAGACATTTAAGCGAATCACATGCACATACTCCAGAAAAATATGTGCAGGGGAAATGCTGCAATTTCCAAAACCGACACTTTTTTGGAAATCGCAGCATGCTTTTTTGTATTTTTTTTATTTATAAGGGCAGACCAAATTTGTAAATATTTATTCTTTTTGTGGACTTTTATTAACCATTCCAGGACCAGGCTATTTTTCCTGGTTCAGGATCAGACACATTTTGGTTTTTTTTATACTGTACATACGGTTTTGAGGGCTATAACATTTTTTATTTTGGGTTATTCAAATAATTTTTGTATCTTTGTTTTGGTGACACATAGTGACACATTTTTCTGTTGTTTTTATTTTTGCTTGTTTTTCTTTTATTTATATATCTAAGAAAATGTAAACACAAAATAAGGGAAATGTGTATATTTTTCATATATTTTTTTAATAGCACAAAGTGCTACTCAAACAATGTGTAAGGCTAAGGCCACATGTGGCATCCCACAGCAAAAAAGCGCTGTGGGAGAAACCACAGAGGCAATGTATGGCAGTTCTTCCAGCAGTGCTTTGAACATAAGGTTTGCAGAGGTTTCCTCTGCAGACTTTCTGCTTCAATTATACCTATAGGGAAACTGGCGGCGTTTCCGTAGGTACAACTGACATTCCTGCAATTTCCAAAACCGCAACAGTTTTGGAAATTGGCGGGTGTCCACAGCACATTTTTTACCGCAAAGTAGCAGATCCCATCCACTTTGCTGTGTCTGCAACATGCCATGTTTTTTTCTGCGGCGTTTCCACCACGGGCAAACTGCGGCATTTACGCCACATGAGGCCCCAGCCTAAAATTGTTTTCCCTCTCCCTTAGGCCCCTTGCAGACGACCGTGGGCGAGATAAGTGTGCTATCCTTGTTTTTTGCGGATAGCACACTGACCCATTCATTTCTATGGGTACATGCACACAACCATGTTTTTTACTGATCAGTGTGCGAGCCATGATTCAGCACCACATCAGATAGAACATGTCCTATACTGTTCAGTTTTTGCGGAATGGACTCGCCCATAGAAGCTTCTATGGGAGACTAAAAGCCTAGGACGGCTCACTGATGTACTCAGTGTGTCATCAGTGTGCCTTCCATTTTCGCGGACAAGCTAGGCATATAATTAGATGTCACCTGTGGTTTTTTTATGGTGGATCCGCAAACTAAGATCACACTCTGAAGACACTCTGTCTGCAAAAACTGAAGACTAATTATTAGTTTGCTGACCACAAAATACACACCATCGTCTGCAACTAGACTTAGCATATTTTTTACAAAGGTGACACATATTGTTGTGACGTTTGTGGTGGGGCTGGAATCTGACGTTGTGGTGATTTTGTGTCCTTTAATTTTATTTATTTTTATTTTTGTATACATTATGCCCCCCATATGGTCATAATACACCATTAGGTTTGACTTTTCTTTTTTTTTTCCTGCTGATTTCCCCTGTAACTGGGGTTGATTCAATAGCCCAGTTATAGCAGGAATACAGTCTCCTGTGCTGAACTGTAGAGCTGATCTGGGTACTCTAGGATCCAGCAGATCATATAGTTCCCAGCCCCTAACAGCAATGTGACCATGGGGTAAGAAGTAGAGCTCCATCACTCCCATAGCTGTTGCCAAAGTGCTCTTTGAGCACTGTGTACAAAGCGATCAGGAAGGCAGTGATCGTAATAAACTGGCCCTGCCTTCCCTATGGGAGGTCCAGCTGTAGTAACAGTCAGTGTCCCAAATCTACAGCTGCACTCTTTCATGCAGCGGCTTAATTTTTCTAGGATGTATATATATACTGCCATACATAACTAATGGTTCTGGAACTAGTTAAAGGGGTTTTTGGGTTAAAAATATTGATGACCTATCCTAAGATAAGGTCATTAATGTGAGATCAATGCAGGCCTGATACCCTGCACCTCCACTGATCTGATGTTCTCAGCAGCTAATACTCAGAGAATGGAGCAGGAACCACAGCTCCATTCTCTGTATAGTGGCCAGACCAGGTTATTACAGATTATCTTTCATTCACTTGAATGGGAGCTAACCTGCAGTGACTTGGTTCAGTCACTACATAGAGAATGAAGTTTTCAGCTTCCTGCTTCATTCTGAGATCAGCTGATCAGTGGAAGTGCAGTGTAGGAATTTAAATTTTTATCAACTGCTTATATATATACAATGGAGGTATGCTCTAGTATACCTCATTGCATAATTTAAGTGGTATAAATTATAGTAACAATCTACATTATCCCATAGCAAAGATTTTCTGTTTTGACACACGGACTGCTAGAAAATGTGCCAAATGTTTTAACTAATGCCTTTCAATAAATTTGGCACATCTCAATCCAGTGATTCTGTTATTAAGACTGGCATATAAAACAACAGTCTTAATAAATGCTCCCAAATAAGTTTAATTAGCCTTAAAAAATGTGTATTCTTTCTTTCACCATTCCCTGGCAGCTTTGTTCTGTACAAACGTGTACATTTAACAAATCTAAGCATGCATAGAAATAATCTCTGTATCAAAGAAATAGCTGAGAACCCTGGTATAATAAAGCATTAAATTAATCAGCGTAAACTTGGGCATTCATTTGTGTAATAAAAAATGCAATGATACTGACACTTTAAAGCTTCATGCAGATGTTGTTTGTGTTCACTTATCAGAGCAGCTTATTCTTTCAGAATAAAATATAAGAGCTTCTCACATATATCTCAAGCACATGCCAAGAAAAATGCCAGTTAGGTTTTTATGGAAATTAAAAATTTCATTCTTTTTTATTAGTGTAATCCTATCAGTAATCAAAATAGGAGATTTCATTATTTCCAAACTGAATAAACAAATTCACACTATACAATTTGCATGCACCAAATATACCATAATTTACCTTTTTAATAGAGTTTTAAAAAATTGCGAAGTGTAACCAAAATGAATTATTTGTAAGACATTTTCCTAGTTACAGATGAAGCTGTAGGCTAAGGCCCCACGTTGTGAAAAGCTGCTTTTTTTTTTGCTGTTTTTTTTTTTGAGCCAAAGCCGTAGTGGATTTAACAGAAGGGAAAAGTATAAATGTTTCCTTTATATTTACCTTCCTCACAAGTCACTTTTAATGTTGGCTTAAAAAAACAGCAGAAAAAAATCTGCAGCAAAAAAGCAGTTTTTCTGCAGCATGGGGGCTTAGCATTCACCTGTGTTAGCTTAAATTCCACTCAGATTACAGAAATTCTAAAATAGATCTGCCATTTGTGAATTCACCCTTAGATTACACCATGTAACAATTTATGTATAATTATACATCCATATTTGTGTTAAGGTTTACATTTATCTCCTTAAAGACCTAGGGTAGTTTGGGTCTTAATACTTGATGACTTTTCTCATATTTTACATCTTTACCTTTCAAAATTCATATGAGGTAATGTGAGCATGTGAGTGCTTATTCTTTGTGCAATGAGTTGTACTTTCGCTTGACACCGTTTTGGGGCAGCTTTTAATTAAAATAAAACAAAAACCCTACAATTCTATCATTATATTTTGCATTTTTATTTTATGATGTTTACTCTGTATAAAAATGACATGGCAACTTTATCCAGTGGGTCTGTAGAGTCATTACAATTAAAGCAATACCATATGTATATTGGTATTATTATGTATTGCCTCTGTTACTAAATAAAACACCATTTTTTTTAAATAAATAATTTGTCTGGGGTCACTCTATTCTGACATCTATAACTTTTTAACTGTTTTGTTGACAGACCTATGTGAGGGATTTTTTTGCGAGGCAAGTTGTTTTTTATTGGTGACAATTTTTGGTATGTACAACTTTTTGATTTTTTTTATTGCTATTTTTGGGGGAGGTGGGGTAATCAAAACACATTAATATGTGCATTGCAGTCTTTTTTTATTGCAATCACTATACGGGATAAATAACTCTACTTTTGGATAGTGCACATTTATTTGCACACGGGGATACCTAGTATGTTTGTTTACTTTGTTTTCATTATACATTTTTATTATATATTTATTTTTATACTTTGTTTTTAAATTTTTAAAAATATTTTTATTGTCCCACCTGTGTGCACTAGGCTGACTCTGAACAGCTGCGGAAGAGTGAAGATTTCTTCACTCTCCCACTACTTTCAATGGCTAACACGGTACAACATTATACTACTCTGAACAGCTGCCTCATTAATAACTTCTGGTCTTTAAACTGTCTCTTTAACTCTGGCCCTCATTATTAAGCCTATTCCATCAGGAAGACTCACAAGTCTATACAGACCCCACCAACCTGTGACTATTCGTCTACTCCAGGGGTGTCCAAACTTTATGCAAAGAGCGCCAGATTTGGTGAGATGAAAATGTGTGGGGGCTGACCATTCAGCCTGACATTCTTTTGACTATTAACATTAAATGCAAATGAACTATTTTATATTTTTATGGCAAATGGCATACTATTCATTTCTTCACACAGAACACAAATAAATCTAAAGAAGTTTTTACCAAAATCACTCTGCCTTTCATACTTGAAGACCAAAATCAATTCACTGAGATTTTAGAAGTAATTCAGCTTAGAAAACTAAACAAATAACTTACCTGCACTAATGTAAAGGGTGATACTGAGATCTTGACTGCAGTAAATAGGCCAAGTCTGGCTCAAAAATTAGTCCCCATCACTGCCCCCACACAATATAATGGCCACATCACTGGTCCCCCCATACAGTGGCCCCTTCCCTGGTCCCTCATACTGTATGGGGAGGACCAGTGATGTGGCCACTGTATGGGTGAATAATGCAGGGGTCACTGTATGGGTCATACAGTGGCCCCTTCACTGGTCCTCCCTATAGCAGTATTGGGTCATTACTTACCTGTCTGCTCTTCGGTCCTACTTTGTCTCCCTGCTCCCTGCTTTTAACAATGGCAGAACCAAGGAGAACCTGGCTGCATTCACTTACTGCTCCCTGCTCCTGCTCGCAGCCTCCTCTTCCCTCTTCAGCCATCAATGGGCCCTGTGCACTGCATATCAGGTCACAATGATGTAATGTGCTGCGCATGGGGGGCCGCTGGAGTCTGAAGAGGCAAAAGGAGATCACGAGCAGGAGCAGGGATAGGCAAGATAATAGCGGCTGTTACCAGACCCCCACTGCTTTTTAAAAGCAGTGGAGGTCTGGTGGGACTCCCTAAAGGCATGGGGCCCACCAGGGATTCACTGATACTCCGGTGGACCAGTCAGAGCCTGCTGTGGTAAACAGTGCTGATGGGCTGCATATTATTGATTTTATGACAGAGGCTGTGGGCCAGTGGAAATTTGAACATGGGCCACAATTGGCCCCTGGGATGGACATTGGGCATGTCTGTTCTACTAGCAGCTTCAGCACAATATTGGCACCTCAAAAGTGCTGCAATCCCAAGTTCTTGACTGTATTGATTCTCATTGGCAGTGACTTGCGACATTGTCCTGACTACTGAAAAATGCATCCATCTGCATTCTGGTCTATACTCTGTACACTTCTCACTAAGCTGCTCCCTGATTTGGCCGTACTTTTGGCTGTACTGAACTCAAATGGAATTGATATGCCTATAACTGCAACTTTGACTAAACTCACCATGTAGGAGGAATCTTATATCTACTCTGGCCTCACATCTGGCTCTTCGTCCCAGCAAATCACGGGCTTTTGCTAACGCTTCTGCCATGATTGATGTAGTCCCCAAGTCCAGGGTCCCCACATGAGTGTGACTGACCAATAGTCTGGAGCTGCAATACTCCCCCTGTTCTAAAAGGCAATATATTAAATGTGCATGATAGTACAAAGGCAAATACAAGACACGTTAAAGGCACACTGAGATATGTGCTCTACTTCACCCCCTAAAGTGTAAAACATTCAAAAGAAACACATTGCAGTAATAGGGTATGTGTTTTCCAGTTTAACCTGTTACAGACTAAATAAAATAATTCCCAACAGCTATTGGAGATATAGTATGTGGAGAGTTATATTTACTTGGGGGTCATCTTTCTCCTGCTTGTCTAAGGGTGGGTTCACACTTGCGCTGGAGTCCATCCGCCGCGAATCCGCCTGAAAATCTGGGGAAACTGTATAGGGACTGGATAGCGACAGGTTAGCAACGCATTGCTTAAAAATCCATTCATTTGAATGGGTTTTTAAAGCAATGTGTGGGTGTGCGCTTACACCCTCTGCACCGCAAATTCAGTTTTTTTTGCTGGAAACAAAGTCCTGCATGTCCGACTTTGTTTCCAGCGAAAAAACTGGATTCTCGGTGCAGAGGGTGCAAGTGCACACCTGCGCATTGCTTTAAAAAACCATTCAAATGAATGTTTTAAGCAATGTGTCGCTATCCTTTCGCTAGCCATTGTCTATACAGTTTCCTGAGAGTTTCAGATGCATTCGCGGCGGACGGACTCCGGTGCAAGTGTGAACCCACCCTAAGACACATGAAGTCCCCTCCAGAATTGCTTTGGTCGTGTCACACAACTCTCTTAGATCTATATTCTGTAGGATAAAGAAAGAAGCGAAAAGATAGCCTAATCATTCACTACTATCAGTGCAGTTTATACTGTAACAGGGTAGGGTCTTTAGATATAGAATTAATCCAAGGCTGTTGTTTTTGTAGTTCGGCTTCTGGCCAAGGTCATAAATAATCAAAACAAGATCAAAATCAAAGTCTTTCATAGATGTAATAAAAAAGAATAAGGAGAGGTATCTGAGGGATTAAAATTAAATCACTGAAGAGGTTAAAAACTGCTGTGCTATACAGTAGACAGTTTGCTAAAGTATTTGGATAAATTGGAACTTCCTAAAATCTAACAGAATGCCATTGATGTCTAATAAGCTCCTTTACCAGTAAAGGAGCTCAAGTCAATAATTCAAACATTTCCCACTAAGAAGATGCTTGGGGTGGATTGAATACTCCTTGAGGACTATCCGAGATACCAGGAGTTATTGCTCCCCTTTAGGTTGCAAGCGTTTAATACTTCATACACTGATGGATTTCCCCCAGCTTCCCAAAATGAGGCTATTATTACACTTATCTTAAAACAGGACAAATATATTGTCCCATTGAGTCATATAGATTCATATTGTTGCAAATTTTCTTAGCTGACCACTGGGCTCATGGACTTTATGAAGATATCTATGAGTTACTTGAATCAGGTTTGCTGAGAGATTGTACCTTTGAGATGGAATGATGCTTTATGTAGTCTGGACATTAGCAAAATGTATAATGTGGTGTTCACAAAGTTTTGTCCACTATGGAATAACACTTAAACCTCTTTAAGGAAAAAAGATAAAATGGTTTTCTTTGGGGTAATTAAGGATGTCACAAATTGTTACCCATAATAAATAAATGTGAAATTTCAATTCTCTGAAGGCATTTTGTGCACTTATAAGTAGGGATAAATATACATATTTACACTATTATCTCTCTATATACTCATCTGATAACTGTGTATTTTGGGTTAGTGAATTCAGCCTTCTACAGACAACACTATGCCTAAGGAATAAATATATTTATTGAAGTGTAGCCTTATATTCATAATACCTTACATATAGTAAAGGTTTAAATAAACTAAGTAATAATGACATAATAAGCAACTTAGATTTCCTTTGTCATATATTTTAGTTTAACCATTCAGTGTGTAAAATTTACAATAATAGGAAATATCTGAAAGATAGAAAATATTTTTCTCATTGCTGGAAAAATTTTCACTGCATACTTTTCATATATATGAACACAAACATACACACACTACATAACCATTAAATATATGTCTTCAATTCCAGGTGCAATTTTTCAGAACGCATTTGAGAGATGCTTTATTCTAAAGTTATTGCTTGGTCAAGCAAGCATTGAGGTAAAGTTATTACTTGGTAAAGCCAAGAAAGCTTTCTATCATGTTTGATAAACAGAGCCCAGAGTTTGCCTCAAGGCACAGATGAGAGGCTAATGTATTTGAAATGGTAAAAATAGCAGGTATGGTGGAAAGATAATTGTGAACTATTGTCGTTTTATTGCAAATTAATGCAAATTATTGGTGTTCTAATATTCAGCGAAGTTTTATAGTAACTTAGAAATCTTCCGGTTTTGTTATATTTCATTTTGAGGATAGTATTTTCTTTCACCAAATAATGTAAATGGTTAGAAAACATTTGCCACATTTTTCTTTTACATGGCAAATGGACCATAATAATATATTAATTACTTTTGTAAAATTTCAATGATGTGGAATGTTATGTATACGTATCTTGCAGGGCATTATCTAACATACCCATCTGTGGGCTCCTTTTCAGTCTATGTTTGCCGAACTCTGATAAGTGTACAAGTACAAGTGTCTTCATGGACAGATATAGAGTATGGGACAGCATCTCCAGATAAAACTGGCAGCTTTTTGGTTCTGTCTAATTTATGAAAAAAAAAACTCCTAACAAGATAATACACAGCCAAAGCAATTTACAAATATATAAATGTATCTGTATTAAAAAAAATGGATAACAGTGTGTAGACCAATATGGTCAAAATGTCTGTATAAATTACTTGATGTCACATTAAAGCAGCCAGGATATAAATACATGTAATATGGAACAATGGCATCAACTCATACGGAACAATCTAAGCAATAGGGTATACACATCTATGGGAAAACAACGGAAATAGTCTGCTATAATGTGATACTGGATGATTTATACACACATTGTAATATTAATATTCTGACCACCTTGGTCTGCACACGATTATCCATTATCAGGGGTGGAATATATTAAGAGTAAAATGTGTGGTTCCCAGGGCCCGAGGCAGCAAGGGGCCAAACTGCAAGTTATTGCATATTTGCTCTAACCTCATAATCAACTATATCAGTATCCAATGATTATTGATTACTGTGGTAAAGAGGGGCAAGAGAGTCTACTGGACGTGAGTATTTGTTGAGCAAACGTTGAGTAATTCATCTTGCAAATATTCCAAAGGTTTGCCCAGCAGATTAGTTCAGACTGAACATGTCTGAACTGTTACTGCTATTTTATACTCTGGGGTCTCTTCAGACAACAGAGTATAATTAGCAGAGGCCCAGAGGAGGTGAGACAACATAACAAACAGTCTTACTCACCTCTTCTGGGCTCTGGCACAGTCCCCATCCTCTTTGGGCCTCTTCTGGTCTCTTGAATAACATCAGGGAACAATAAGGCCTGTGATTGGGTTATATGAGAGTTATGACGTATAGATGTAAGTGCCATGACGCCGGCATGACCAGTGTGACAAAATCACAGGCCTCAGTGATCCCTGATGTCATTCATGAAGCTGGAAGAGGCCCAATGAGGATGGGGACTTGCACCAGAGCCCAAGGGAGTTGAATAAGACTGCTTGTTATGTTTACTTACCTCCCCAGGGTATCCAATTATTTAGCATTGAGGTCTGAAGTGACCTCAGAGTATAATATTATTTTGTGGGCGGTAAGTCTCACATATTTCAGGTTCTGTTGAACCTGAAATTTTGGAAAATTCATATATATGTATATATTTTTTTTAAATGGTGTTAGTGTAAGGGCCACTCTGGGACATTATACTGTGTGGATGGACTACCGTGAGACATTATTATATGTGGAGTGCCACTATGGGACATTATACTGTGAGGGGGACACTAATGAACATTATACTACTTAGAAGGCCACACTGACACATTATACTGTGTGGATGGACTACTGTAGGACATTATGCTATTTGGATGGCTTCTATGAAACATTATACTGCCTGGGGGCCACTATGGGACATTATATTGCGTATAAGGCTGCATAGAGGACCACAGGGACCTTTGGCGTGAATTGAGGGGGTCCGCACTTTCTGAACAGCAAGGACCCATGGTTCCCTTAATCTGCCCCGGCCCATTATGTAAGCATTAGCTACTGTGGCTTTACTTTTTTGTTTTGTTTTGTTTTTTTAAACTTACTATTACTTATACTATTTTTGGTTTTCAATAAACATTCATTTATATACTGTATTTGCAAACTGCTTTGCTTGTGTATTTTCTCAATAGGAGGTTTTTGCTCTTTTATACAAGCCATAAAAGTAGTGTGGTATAAGTCCTATTTGTGTGGGTTAATAAGTTTATAAGAGACTTCTAGCTGGAGAAACTAAAGAATAACTTGTATTGAATACAATTCACAAGTTTATCAAAGCCACTGACTGGATGAAGTCTATTCCATGGCTCTCTGCTTCCAGTACCGAGATTGTAAGGACTAATGGAGCATCATTGTAACTAATGTGTAACTAATGTGTAACTGCAAGAATGTAGCATAGTTACATAGGAGCATCGGAGACTGACTGCAGAAAAAAAAACACGTGGGCCATCTAGTCTGTCTTCGTATTACCGTTTTATCTTAGGATAGACATGTGTTTATTACAGTATTGCTTAAATTCACTTATTGTAGCTTTCCCCACTACATCTGCTGGAAGATTATTCCAAGCCTCAACCACTGTTTCAATGTAATAATATTTCCTGACATTGGTTGTTAAGGGAGAATGCTTTGATACATGCATGTCAGCATCCTGTGTAAACCTTAATACTGCTTTAGGTGCCTTCTTATGGAGGAAAGCAATTTTTCTGTAAGCATCCTTTTGGACTTGACATTTTCACATATATCCTAGGCTTCTTTTATATCTCCTGCTCTTGAAGCCCTCTTTGCTACCCTCCTGACATCACCAGACAGCCTCTCAGCCAATAGTCAGTGGTAGGTGGACACCTTGCAGTGCTAATGTCACATACAGTATATAATATGCTGTGCGCAGAAACACAATGCATTTCAGTGATGAAGGAAGTAGGGGATGGATGTTTTATTGATCAATACATTTCTTCATTTTCTTCAGCAATACACAGCACTGAAAGGCAAGAGTTACATTTTTTTTTTTCTTAAATACATACAAACTGGTGTTCTAATAGGAAAACACTGATTTAACCTGCAGTAATCTAAAAAAATTGCAGTTTCTTAAGGGTATTTCTTTTGCTCACCCAATAAACAGTGTTACACAGCCTGCTAATCTGTAAAAATGTTCCTTTGTTAAGGATTTTTTTTTTTTTTGCTCACCCAATAAACAGTTGAAATAGTTATTTTGTTTTAAAAAGCAAACAAACACACAGTGTCATAATTATTGCTAATCTCTATTATAATTAAGCAGCGTGCAGTAAAAAAAAATGACTGAAAAAACAGGACAGGGCACATGAAAAAGTAGGGGGAGGAAACATTTGTGCAAGTACTAATAATAAGAATGTGGGTGGCAACAGAAACACTCTGGATTTGATGGCACTGCCAGTAGTCACAGAATTGTTGTACTTTCTGAGAATGAAGATTAAGTTTTTAATTACTTACAGTGAGGAAAAAAGTATTTAGTTAGCCACCAGTTGTGCAAGTTCTCCCACTTAAAAAGATGAGAGGCCTGTAATTGACATCATAGGTAGACCTCAACTATGAGAGACAAAATGAGAAAACATATTTAGAAAATCACATTGTTTGATTTTTTAAGAATTTATTTGCAAATTATAGTGGAAAATGTGTATTTGGTCAATAACTATAAAATTATTGCAATTACACGTTTTGTTTTACTCCTCCTATCTCGTTTTATGGGTAAGGTGAAGTGCTGCCATGTGGTTTTACAGTTAATGAGCCTGGATCAGGTGAGCCACACAGTGGAGGAGTTACTCCATAGTATCGTGCAGCAAGAATCTTGCTGGATGGCTCCTCACTAAATACAATTTGGCAGTGTTGCCAGTGACAATGGCACTAATATTATTGCTGTGCTGCAGTTGGGTCAAATAACACACTATCGCTGTTTGACATATGTGCTTAATCCGGTGGTGTGCTGCTTTATATACCTATATAGTGGCTTAAAAGAGATGCTGCTCATGGCCAAAAAAAGTCTGCGCATTTCAGCTGTTCTAATATCGCTGCCTTTGCACTGCCAAATGTCTGCCTTTGCACTGACTTCTCTGTGACATTGCAGCTCAATGGAACTCAACCGAAATCATGCAGGAGCATTTGTGTGAGCAGCAGATAGCAGTTCATGATTACTGCATCCAGCAGACCATGGGGGCAATGTCTTATACCGAGATTCATCATTGGAGGTTCATGAGGGAATGGTGTTGGCCTCTCAAGTCCTTTGAAGATGCCATCAAATTTGTCAGCAGGGACAACTGAAGCTTCAGTAATGACATCCTTTTATTATATATCTTACAGGAAACACATTCATGTAATGAGGGATGGAAGAGGAAAAACAGCTTCCATCTCATCACCCCGGGGTTGATACAAGGAGAACTGGAGGAGGATGAAGATCTGGGACAGGGTCCTGGGTTATGGTGGATGAACAAAACTGAAAGAGGAGAAGGAAACATACTCTCCTTTGGATGCAGAGTGGGCCCTTGATATGTCACAGGCAAATCCAGTGAAAGAGGCTGACTCTTACTTTTTATAAAATGATGACGACGACCATGCTGGTCAAAAAGACCAACCATAGCAGGTCTCTGGGTTTATGCACACACTTGAGAGCATGACAGGCTGTATGCTCTGCTGCTTACACAATGACAAGCATATTATTACCATCAAGCAGAGGGATGATGGATAGCAGTGCTCTTAGACCCTCACTATAAAGCCAAAATGGGGGAATTCTTCCCTGACCCCAAACGGAAGCAAAATTGGAATATTATCAGGATAGACAGATCCATGAACTTGGACCTAACCACCCGAACGTCTATTAGCAAAGGCAGTTGGCAGGTTACCATTATGGAGTCTTCTTTAAAAGTTCTATATAGAACATATTTGGTCCCCCATCGACTCCATAACTTCCTTCCTACAGTCTCACCTCTCTGCTTTAGAGGTTGTAATACCTTAGGCACCACCCTCCATATTTGGTGGTCCTGCCCTCATGTTCGGTGCTTTTGCCTGGCTGTCCATAGAATGGCACAACACCTGTTTGGAAAGTCTTTCTTATTTCTGGCGCCCATATTTCTTCTCAACCTTAAGTCCTCCAATTTGAAATATGCCCAATTTAAATTACTCGCTGCCTAGATCCATATTGCCTTTAACTGGAGAAAATCCTTTCTCTCAGTAACTGAGATCATAAGATGGGTTGACACTATTTTGCTACATGAGAAGATTAATGCCACTTTAATAAGGACTGGACACCTTGGGTGTACAGGTCTTGCATCCCAGTGCCTGCTACATTGCTGCTGGGTTCCAGCTATATTATAAAACCAGCACTCAAAACTCTCTACCAGAGTCAAAGAGAACTACTTAGTGATCAAGGCATCTAAGTGGTTAGAGAGTGGTCCCCCTTGGTCCCTCATAGTGATGAGATCGCAAGCTTCGAGGGGGTTGCCATCGTGTCCAGAATGTCT
Source organism: Leptodactylus fallax (assembly GCA_947044405.1). Classification (NCBI taxonomy): domain Eukaryota; kingdom Metazoa; phylum Chordata; class Amphibia; order Anura; family Leptodactylidae; genus Leptodactylus; species Leptodactylus fallax. The sequence goes on from CAMRHE010000020.1 coordinate 8,347,209, forward strand.
ATCAATGGCCTCCTATATGTCATGTACAGAAGTGTATGACTTTTTTTTTTTTTTTAAAGCTATTTATATATAATGTTATTCATCTCATGTGGTGAACAGTGCAAAAACAAATATACAACACGCAAGATGTTTTTTAGCCACTTTGCCCTCCATGAAAAAGAAACAAAATGTGATAAAAAAAAAAGGTTGTATATACCAGCCATAAACGATCATTTCCTTTTGGAACTCTGTCAGGATATATCACGCCCCTAAATATGTCACTTCCTGAGAAGAATAAAGCAGCCATATTTTCTAATCCTGCACAACCCCTTTAAATAGTAGCTATAGTATTCAAAACAGAAATGTATGTATTATTCCTTTATATATGTATACTTTAATACATCTATGTAAAAATGTAGCTAAATTAAGCATTTATAGACATAACCGCATTAAAACTGCATGTCTACCTGTGAGGGAATGTAGAAAGGTAATAAAACAACTGTTTTGCTTGTCTTAGCATTTCCACATATCAAAAATTCTCAGTGAAGCCTATCTGAGCTTTCAACAGAAATGTGCTGATTGCCTAATTTATACCAATTCATTCTCATCTGTAAAATGTCTGCTGAAACCTTAACGTGAAAATAAAATTAACAAAGCTGCAGTAAACTCCTTCTTTCTTACTTTCATGTATCACAGAATAAGCAACTTACTTTCTTTGATGATTTCCATTTTTCTGATTATTTGCTGACACTTAGAAAAAGTCGTATTTGGAATTTCACTTAATCTTATATGTACCTTTAACAATAGCTTTAGATTTCAAAGCCGTCACACCATTGTCTTTCATAAGAGCTGCTCAAGGTATACATCATTTATGAGCAAGTTGCTTGTAGATACACAGATGAAACAAAATAGGTATCAGAAAGAAAAAGGTTGAAAGCAATTCAAAAGTATTAAAAATGAGCACAGCAAACAGATATCTAATAAAATATCTCAGGTCATCGATGGAATGTATCAAGTTTGCTTGAGTAATTCTAAGTTAAATTATTTAACGTTTTGACTTTCTTTTTTGCTTGTAAAAGCACTTTACAGACATTGATCAAAAAAAGTATTGCAAATTCTGGGATTGCTAGAGCTGGAAATCAATTTATTCTGAGACATAATACATATGGTAATTATTAAATAGGACTTTTGCTTCCTATCTAAGTGGAAAACTCCAATTTACGGGAGGACAAGCTATACATCTTCTTTGGTGCACATCATTTACCATGGTATTTTGTGGAGAATTTATGCTTAGTTAATTATGTTTCTTTTGTTTATTATTAATTGGCTTTCCTTTCCTAAATGCTTATTAAATTCTGAGAACTAATTCTTCTTATAAATGACTCATTTGACAGATTACTTGCTCCCGAAGACTCTTTAAAATGCCTCAGTAGACACATTGTGGCCTTGATGTTCTAAAGACGAGACCTGTGTTGTAGAGTATAAGTATAAAATGAAAATGACCTGATCATTTTATAACTTTTACAATAAATTTAAGGACATGTAAATCATGTTCTATAAACTAAATGACTAGAGCTGTAGGTCATCTTAGTGAAAGAATGAGATCTTTAATGAGCTATAAAATCATTTAAATATGCCTTGACAATTTAAGTTTTACATGTTTCCTGATATGCAATGGATACAGTTTTATACTTAAGAATTTACTGTCATATTAATACAGTTGTACTCAGGTTAGTAAAAAATGAATTAATGACCCAGGCAGATAAGACCTGCATCATTAAAATAAACGAATGTGTTACATAAATATTGGTGCATCAAGAGTCGCCAAAAAGAAAATGTAAACTTGATTAGAGCAGAAAAGTCAGATTTATTATCAGTTGATTTGCTGAATATCATTTTACAGAAATACCTCCATGCAACTAGCTTATATATCATTGACTATTAGTGCGTATTTTTTATTTTATTCGTTTGTTTACACTTACTATGGGCTTACTATATTTTACTGAGTCATCCGACTATGCTTGGAGTAACTAAGCACATATAAAAGAGGAAAGCATACCAATTATGATTACTTATTTCCCTGTAACTTGTACCCTTTGGTGGAAACCAGTTACAGTATAAGCATATAATGCTATGAAACATTAGGGAGGTGACATTACTATATTGTTCCATTACAGTATCTTGTGACACAATCAAAACACAGTCTTACAACATAGACAAAAACTGAGTAATATACCAAACATTTAAAAAGGTTTTCCATGAAATAAGTATTTTATGATATCTTTGCACTAGGTCATCAATATCTGATTGGTCGGGGTTTGACACCCTAGATATCCATAGATTAGCTGTTTGAAGAGATCACTGTTTTCAGATGAGTGCTAACATCTTTCTACTGGATACCAAGTACAGCATTGTACAATGTGTAGAGCTGTGCTTGGGGCTGTACCATGTGATCAATATCATTAGCACAGTATGTGCCACAGTATGTGGTTAATTTAAACCCACCATACTACATACATTAATTAGTTCCGGATGCAGGGATTATCGACAGGAACCACCAAAAATCTATTATTTAATGGGTGCCCGACTATTCCCTAATGTCTACGCCTGGGAAATCATAGATCAGGATGTTAATATATCTGATACTTACTTCCCCTACAGACAAACTCTAGAGCAATAATTATGAATAATTTGCTACCGTATCTCTTCTAACTATTAATGCCCTATAATCTGGCTCTGAATGGTACAGCTATAGGAAAAGAATGATGAGAACAACAGAGCCAGCATTATCATACTATGTCAAGGCAGAATTCTTGTCTTAACTGCATAGAATAGGAAATAACACTGAATATAAAATAATTAATATGGGATCAAAATTTAAAAATTAATAATAAAGAAAAACTTATCCAAATAATTTGTCTGTACGATTTTCAAACAGTCTGGAAGAAATTTTGCAGTGAACATACTACAGGGTAGGCCATAAGTATGGATGCGCCTGGGTGTGCCATAAGTATGGATACACCCAGATACCATTGTTTTTCTTGTACAATTCTCCATGTGTTTGATATGTCACATGACCCCCTTCCCATTGAAAAAAGTAAAGTTGAATCCAAAATGGCGGCTTTGCAGATGGCCGCCATGGGTGTCACCCGGCCTCAAATGTTTCCCCCCTCCCATGTACTAATATGCCACAAACGGTAAGGTGATATCAGCAACCACTTCCATTTTATCTGGGTGTATCCATACTTATGGCCCACCCTGTATAAGTGTTAGTTTCCTCCAGTTATTCCTTTCATATGCTACAGTATGAGGCTTAGAATTTGTGATTTCCTATTGCAGACAGTGCGGAAGAGAGAGGTTGGTTCATGTTAACCATTTACTTTGCTCCTATAAACTTGCCCTATATAAGGCATATGTAGAATTGGGGAAAAACTCATCTTCTAAGTCACCGAAAGAAAGTACTCTTAAAAGGATGTTCAAACTACATACCCTTGGAAACCTTACATTTTTTCTCTAGGATTGGAACTTCCAGAATGTCTTCCTACCTCTACAGGACCTAGCCTTCTCCTTCTAAACTCCTACCCCAAGTGAGGGTCTAGAACTTCAAGGATCCTGCAGTGACCCTGATTAAAGCAGTCTAATTAGAGGGGCCTCATGTATATCTCTAGCTCAAGTTTACTATCTGAGGACTGCTGAAACTCAAAACTGTTTTGTCAGCTTATAGTATTGTAGTTTTATACAATTACATCTTTATAGTTCTGTTATTTGGCATAGCACTTTTCTGCTTTAAAATGCTATGACTTTGCTTTATTCAGGTTTGCATACATGTTTTGTGGTATACTTTTCATTATGGTACTACCTACCTTACTGGACAGAGCTTATTAATTCACTATGCCAGTGCATAATTTACCCATTAACAAGAACGTATAATAACTCTTATGTTTACTTTCCAATGTACATTTTTGGACAACATAATCTACTTTACCTTGACTGAAGTCGACACGTAAGCTTTACCTGCAAGCCTTTCTTGACATATTTTTGAATATGGCAACAACAGCAAAACTACAATGTTGGCCAGTGTGCTCAGAGTCAAAATAGCACATTACCACATACCCCACATGACTGCTTCGGATTCACACTGCTCTGGATGTTTCCGTTTCTTTCAACTTATTTCACTTAGATCTCTACAACTGCTCAAACCCCTCATTGCCAACTTACTCCTAGGCCACTCTCCCAATTTCCATCTTCGATTTACTCTGACCAAATGGGCTTTGTCCCAGGTAGAGATGTCCATGACAACATGCTTAAGAGTTTGGGTATTATATATCATACACAAATTCTCCATATTCATCTAATGATTGTGGGTCCGGATGACAAAAAAGCGTTAAAAAAAAAATCACTTGACCTGCCACTCCACTGTACAGAAAATAGCCCTCAAAACCCTCCCTCACAGCATAACTTTTAGTACTTTACTTCACCTTTACTGCCATATTAAAAATTCACAGGCACATGATACATACCATGGCTGCCCATTGACCACTATAACATGGACAGGCAGCGGATTGTGGACTCCCAGGTCTTCCCCTTTAATCCCATACAGAGATCTGGTTGTCACTGCAGGGAGTCCGCCAGGCTGCTTACCTCCTGAGGTGGTCCTGGTTAGGTAGCAGATATCAAAACAGGTCAGAACTGTGGTGCTGAGTAACACAGACACAGGATAATGTTAACACAGAATAAAACCAGGACAGACAGGTGTATCGGCTAAAATTAGACAGGGATACAGGATTGAAACATAATATACAGAAGCCAGTCTAACAGGCATCAGGACATAACATACCACAGAATACACAAGGCCACAGGTATCAGGGATACTGCAGAAAGCCTGGATGTATCAGAAGTCACAAGGCACCACATGAACACTTTTCTTAAAATAGTTGTTTGCAAAATAAATAAATAAATACATGTTTTTAAAAATTACAAAAAAAGACATACATTGAAAATTGTTGCAAATCACTATAATAATGAAATATTGTGCAGCAAATAATTACTGGACAAAAAACAGGGCAGGCAAAAGGAGAGGAGAAGGAAACATTTGTGCAAGAACAAATAATAAAAATGTAGGTGGCAATAGCAATACTACGTCTGGTTTTGGTGGCACCACCAGTAGCCACAGGATTTTTGTACTTTCTGAGAATGAAGATGAGGTTTTGGATTACTTATCTTACTCACCTCAGTCTCAGGAGAATATTGCATCAAGAAGAGATATGCTCTTTACTCAAGCATCTGTGTGTTCCTCCTCCTCCATAACATGTAATTTACTGCAGGACTTTTCTAGACTGTCAAACATGTCTCCTTCATCTTCTTTACTTCTTCACTTCACTTGTGTGGCACCACCTCCTAGTCAGAGCAGTCCTCTTTTTGAAGAGCTGATGAGAACTGTCAGCATTGCGTGCATGCAGAGGAAGAAGACATGACTGTTTGTGGTGGAGGTAGGGGGCGTGGTGCTTCTAAAGGTAGTAGTTCTGGTGTTGGAGCTAGGGGGGAATTTGGATTTGGAAATTATGAGGGTATGCAGGAATATCATGGCCATCATATATTAAAAAAAAAAGCAGGGAAGAAGATGACATTGCCAATGATGATGATTCATTTATAGCTAGGACCTGGCAAGAGGGTCAGGTTGAAAAGGTGATATCAGATGAAGAGGGTAGTGGCAGTAGTGATATTAACAATTCCAGCCAATGTACAACAACATCCAAAAAGCCTGTCTGGGGTAGACCTAGGAGAAGCTCGCAGAGTGGGGTCTGGTAGCACTGGTGGTGGTGGTAATAGCAGACATGTTTTTACTGCTGCTGGTGTTGGTGGCAGCAAGTACATGCTGCCATCTCCCACGTGGGAATTATTTTCTACATTGCCAAGCGATAAATCCATGACAATTTGCAAAATCTGCAACCAGAAATTTAGCTGTGGCTGTGCAGGAACAAATGTAGGAATTATATCTTTATGTATTTATATGAAAAGGCATTACCATCTTACTTGGCAAAGTAGACTTGTCAGTGACAGTGGTACTGGCAGGGAAAGTGAGCAAGACTGTTCTACTAATCCCCTGTTCTAATCATCCCTTATTGGTAGGCTACATCTACAACTACCAGATGGTCGGAATTATCATCATCATCATTTACTGTTTCTCCTACTTCTTCTCCTCCTCTTCCATGCTAATGTCAGTCATCCATAAGGAAATGTCTGTTCAGGAAATAGCAATATATGTCCAGTCATTCTGCAACTTAGCTTGTACCTGGCCAAGATGCTGGTGGTGCAGTCGTTACAAGAGGTGGAAGCTATTATTCCTCTTCCATACCTCTTTGTATGAGTGTGTTTCCTGTAAGATATATAATAAAGGGATGACATCACTGATGCTACAGTTGTCCCTGATGACAAATTTGGTGGCCTCATCAAAGGGCTTCAGAAGGTGACACACTTTCCTCATGAGCCTCCAATGGTGGATCTCAAAATAACATACTCCCCCCATGGTCTGCTGCATGCAGTAATCATTTACCTCCTTCTAGTGTTCATACAGATGTTCCAGCATGTGCAAGGTGGATTTCCATTGAGTTGGAACATAGCAGATGAGGTGGTGCAAGGGCAGACCATTTTGTTGCTACATGATGTTTTTAGCTACAGGACGGGTGAAATGCACAGACACTTTTCTGGCCATGAGTAGCACCTCCTTTAAGTCACAATATAAGTTAATTAAACAACACACCACCAAATTGTGCAAGTGCACCCTACAGGGACAATGTGTTATTCGACTCAACTGCTGCACAGCCACAATATTGCTGCTATTGTTGCTGGCAACACTGCCCCATTGTAGTTGCAGCAGGATACAGCAGAGCAGCTTCTCCACTGTGTGGTTCCTCTGATTCAGGCTCATTAGCTATAAAACCACATGGTAGAATGGTAGCACTTCACCTTACATCCATTAGATGGGGGAAAAGAAGTGGAAGCGGTGCCTTGCCCTGGTAAAGATGGAGCGAGAAATGGTCCAGAGAGGAGGATCCAGAGGAGGCCTGGGGACCCTGCATGGTGTTGGAAGTGGCCCTGCACAAAAGGGGTGAAACTAGCATCTGGCCTTGTTGGACTAATGCCGCTGCTGCTCAACACATTGATCCAGAAGGCAGGAAAAGTCATGTATTGTCTTTGTCAATCACTGCTGCCCCACGTGTCAAAGGCGGCGTGTACCTTTCCGCACACTGACATATCCAAGGAAAGTTCTACATTCTCTGACACATGGCAATATAAAGAAGGGACAGCTTTCCTAAAGAAATAATGGCGGCTAGGTATCCTCCTTCAAAGTTCAGCGCATGCCATCAGTTGGCAAAAAGTGGTATGGCCTCAACTGCACTGCCAGCAGCTTGGTCATGTTCAAGTTAAGTTGCATAAATGCAGGATGACTGGTTGCATATTGCTGTTTACTGGACTCACATACCCTTATGGATGACTGACATTGGCGTGGCATAGGAGAAGTAGGAGAAACAGCTGTGATGATGATAACAAAGACCATGTGCTACGTGTGGATGTGGCCTGCCTACAAGGAAGATCACTGGAAGAAGGACTAAGATGGTTTTGTTCTCTTCCACTACCAGCACCACTGCCAAGTCTATTTTGCCAAATAAGCTGGTGATGCCTTTTCATGTAAGTATGGAGAGACATAGTTCCTATATTTGTTTCTGTACAACCACTGTTAAGTTTCTGCTTGGATTTGTCATTTGGCAAAGTACAAAAAAGTTTCACACATGGGCGTGTAGTTGCTGCTGCAAATTCCAAAATGTGTCTGCCTCTGCCACCACCACTGTTTTTATAATAGTGACTGACAACAATTCTGACAACATATGTTTTTTGTTTGTTTTTTTAAAAAAAAACATTTAAAAAAAGTAGCAAAGCACTAAAAGGGTAACCCGATCAGTGAGTATTAGACTAGGACATACTGCTACAGTCAGCTTTTTTTTTCTTTTTCTTTTTTTTGCCTTTATAATGGCACTTTGTAGGAATTGGTCAACAAATAAACCCTTAACAAAAGGAGATTTTTCAGACTACAATGCAATGCATCAGTCAACTTTTTTTTTCCATTATAACAGCACTTTCTATGTATTTAACAAAAAAAAAACTATTGCCCATTGATTTTGTCAGTAAAAACAATGTAAGACACTGTGTGTACAGAGCACCAACATACAGTAATAGTAATGGGCAATGGCAAATCTGACTCTATTACAAAAAAAATTGATCTATTGCAAAAAAAGACTTAAAATGAGATTATTGGCAATAAAAGTGTTAACTTTCTAGAGTATGCTTAACTCTATGCAATCTGCAGTCACAGGCTCACAGCACAGTGCAGAAATTCTCTCCCCCCACTTCTATGATTTTTCTGTTTATCTGTCGAAAATTGATTAAATCTAACTAAACTTCACTTTATTAGTACTCATCCTATTATTCTGTAGCTCTATTGCACTTACTATTATTTCCCAGTAGCAAAATGGAGCTTGCTTTGGTTTCTCTCAGCTTGAACATATCCCAAAATGACTGTTTCCCTCTGATTAAATATTATATTGTGTCTGTGACATCAGCACTTTAAGGTCTCCGCCTACCAGTCATTATTGGTTGAGAGCCAGCCAGTTGACGCCAGAAGCCAGCCAATGTTACTGACACTTGTCTGCTCTGTATTTGCTATGCGCAATGCATGTCATGGCAACCGTTTCAGTTGGCCTGAGACAAATCACAAAGGTCTCGGTTTGTTTAAAAAACAATACTTTTGGAATATTAATCTTATGTCTTTATCTGCTGCCATTATTGTGCAACTATTATGTATATTGCCGACTATGGTGGTCTTTCAGTGCGTTACTATTCGAAGTGCCCAACCAGCATGTCGCTGGGGATCTAAGCCACAGATGCCATGATTGGTGGGAAACTACATGGTGATTGAAGCTTCAGAATATAGTGACACCAAATTGCTCTCTTTGATTTTGTTATTAATTCTATTTCAGGAACGTCTCTTTCTGCTACAACATAGTTGGGCAACTGCTGTCGATAGTGACAATATACAATTGATAAGCAGTAGAGCACAACAGTGCCCTGCTAAGAAATCTGGGAAAGTAACATGTTAACCACATTTTTAGGTTTGGTGTGTTATCATAATGACTTTATTGTCATTGGAGAGAGAGGTTACAATGAGAGATGACGTCTCTATTGTACTATTAAACTACATGACATAGCCAGACTATGCAGCTGAGTTATACTTTTGTAAACACACAGTAAAGAAGAAATGCATTTTTGTGCTCGGTATGTGTTTAATACTCCCTTACTGTTTTTTTCTATTGGAGACTTTTTTTTTTTAATTATTATTGTTTTTTCACATAGGTCCAAAAAGCATCCTGTTTTGCATGCCTAATAGTGTAATTTTACAGCAACAGATATACTTATAGATTTCCCCATAATTGTCATAGGTGAATATGGGTAAATCTGTCACTAGCAATTTTCAGGCACCTGTGGATAGTCATGCAGAAGTATCAACAATTTACTTATCTCCAGTTTGGTTAAAATACAATTTCTCATGAAGTTATATTGGCACAATACCATGATATGGTAACCAGGGCCAATTACAGATGTCACGTCGGTGTCATTTTGCATCAAGACGCCGACATAATTGCAAAGGCCCAATCACAGGTCTCTGCAGTCTCTTACATAATTCATGATATCTCTAAGATCAGAAGAGGCCGGAAGACTTGCGCTGGAGCCCAGGAGAAGTGAGTAACACTGTTTATTATGTTTAATCACTTCTCCTGGGTCTCCACTCATTATACTCTGGGGTCTGAAATGAACCGGCTACACATGTGAACCCTGATGGTAACAAAAGCCTTGACAGGTTGCAATTCACTCTCCCCCACTGCATGGTCACAAATAGAATAATTTGAATATCCCTTTATGCTAGTTTTTAGAGAAGCTGTTTAACTTACAATATACATACACAGTATTGTGCAAACCTTTTAGGCAGGGGTGGAAAATGCGGCAAACTAAGAAGGCTATAAAAATGGATGTTTGAATAGTTTATTTTGGTCGGTTAGCAAAATTAAGTTAATTAAGAAATGAAAAATCTCAATCATATGAATATTTAGTGTGACCACCCTTTTGCAGAGGAGTCCTGGAAGTGATTATATGACCCCCACAAAACCCTGATCTCAGCATCAACAAGTGTGTCTGGGATTATATAAATTTGAAAAAAACATCCATAATTGACATCCATAGGCCCCCTATAAGTGCAAGCTCAGCCCCCATGACTGGCAGTCACAGTCTTATATAACTGCCATCCACAGTGCTGACTATGATTACTAGCCACAGCTGCAATCAAATTGCCCACCACAGCCCCCCCCCCCCACCATAATTGCCAACCACAGTCCCCTATAATTGCCCTTCACAGTGAATGGAGCGAAAGCACACTGGTGCTACATTCACAAGAAGACCTTAGGGGGACCCCATCCTCCTGATCACAGGGTCCCCTGTGGATAGGGGATGTGTCCATAAAGAGACAACCCCTTTAATTTTGAAGATTTAGTTATCTGACACAAAGTTGTAGAATTATTGACAGCATGACAAGAAATGCACATTTCCATGAAGAGTGACATCATTGCCTGTGTTTTTCTTATAAATTATACAGCATAAAGCTTAAATGGATAACATGAATGGACCTCTTACAACCTCATTATTAAAAATGCAGAGATTGGCAACACTGTGGCATGTGGTGTTTCAGTATACTATAATTCTAAATGTTGCCATTACCTCATTGTTATTCCTCACAAATTATGTGTACTGTCATGTTGTTATAGTTAGCTGGAAGGAACATTGATGAAGAAAATGCATTTTTAATTCAAACATTAGCCATTCCTGAACAAGCTATATTTTTTGCAGATAGATTACTGTATAAAAGACAAAAATGCAAATTACCTCTTGAATCACCTTATGTTACCATATGTTTACTGTGGCTATGTAACAGATCATTTTGACAGTGTTTTCTTATACATTTTTTGTTTAAAATGAGAAATTATTTCTCACATTTTTACATTTTTTTGTATGTAAATAAGCATAAAGCAGTATTTACAAATTTTCAGAAAAAAATAGTGGCGGGAATTAATTCACTCATTTACATCATTTTTCTGGTGTAGATGGGCATTAATGTGGCACTTCTTTGGCTCACTGCCCTTTTTTGAGCCAAATATGCACCACATCCCTTGTTTTGCACCTCACTTGACACTTTTTGTAAAAGTGGGCAAAGTGGGGTAGTGACAACTTGGCCCGACAACTTTCTTAGAACTCATACCAGAAAACTGATGTAAGTTACACAGGAAATGTATCCCAGTTCCTGACTGGCCTATATTTCCATTCTGGTTCACAGGAGCTCCTCACTCCAATTTTGGACATTAATTTTTCACTGGCATAGGAAATGTGAGGCACTCTGACTTCATGACGCTTTGACCCAATGTCATTACATCTGCACTCCATGTGACTACTCACTCATAGTCTGCCCAATCACAGGCCTCAGCAGTGACCTGGCTGTGACATCAGCCAGAGAGATGGCCAGGCGCTGTGAGGCCTCCACTTATTATACTCTAAGGTCTTAGGAGACCCCAGAGTATAATAACAGTGCTTCCAGTTTGTGCCAAACAAGTTCAGCCTGAAAGAAAATGAGGGGCTAAACCTCACGAATATTCATTGATACAAGTCCTGTGAGGTTCATCCATCTCTAATCATAAGTTTAAGATTTGGAGGTTAGCTTATAGTTTTTATATTAACTTGAATAGGAAATTGCTACTATAAGCACCCTCCCTTCATAAAGTTAAATGACTATATACTAGCATCCTGCAGTTGCTTCTATGGTGAGCTTACCAAACATATATTGACACAGTCCATAGTGATTATCCAAGATTAAGTTGGGGAGCTTGTAAACTTCCCATAGCATTGACTGCGCTTTTATCTAATTTTTCATTTCATGGCTGTGTCAAGGGAACCAGGGAATATAACAAACACATTAAGCTGTTGATATTAAATTCATATGAAAATAAGGATTTTCCATATATTACTGGTTACCCTTATTTTTAAAAAGTTGTATCAAGTTTTCAGTCTGCAATCTTCATTGCATAATTCAATTTCAGATACTCTGATATAGGTCTCTTCTTTTTCATGCTGACATTGACGATGAAGACTGTGTAATTTAGCCTTCCCAAGCAGAGTCTGCCACAGGTATTTTACTCTCTTTATAATAAAAGGGAGTGTGTCAAAAAATATTTTTTTAATTAATCTCATTAATTTTTTTAGTACTTTTTATTTTTCCGCATTTCAGAAAATATTAAAAATAATTAAAATCTTTCCCATTGTTGGCCATTAGAGTGCCATCTGTGTACTGTGTCAATGCACACAGCACAAAGCCTATAGTAGAGTTAGGAAGAAAACCAATCCTATTGTCTTATGCTGATGCATATCTAGATGCTCTAGGACCTTTGATGATATCATCACAGATCCTTACGCAAAAGCAGTCACACATAGACAGCTCTACACTGCTAATTAATAGCAGTTAATATATTCTATATATTATTTTAATATATAAGATGCCAGTTAAAGGATAATGTGAGGTGCCCATGCAATATGTTGGTTTACAGCCTATTAGCAATGACCATACTTTTTAGATCAGGCGTGCTGTCCACCGCCACGTAAACCAAGTGTCAGCACTCTACTTTCCTTCAACATAACAGGGACTGGAAACATACTGCAAAAAACAAACAAAAAAAAAAAACAGTTAATAACCACAAGGTATTAGTAGATATTTTATCCAAATAGTCATGCAGGTTCAGGTATTTTCTGGGAAAAAAACTTTATTTTCTGGAAAAATTTCAGGGGTGCCAACACTTACAGCCATGACTGTGTATATATATATATATATATATATATATATATATATATATATACAGTACAGACCAAAAGTTTGGACACACCTTCTCATTCCAAGAATTTTCTGTATTTTCATGACTATAAAAATTGTAGATTCACACTGAAGGCATCAAAACTATGAATTAACACATGTGGAATTATATACTTAACAAAAAAGTGTGAAACAACTGAAAATATGTCTTATATTCTAGGTTCTTCAAAGTAGCCACCTTTTGCTTTGATTACTGCTTTGCACACTCTTGGCATTCTCTTGATGAGCTTCAAGAGGTAGTCACCTGAAATGATCTTCCAACAGTCTTGAAGGAGTTCCCAGAGATGCTTAGCACTTGTTGGCCCTTTTGCCTTCACTCTGCGGTCCAGCTCACCACAAACCATCTCGATTGAGTTCAGGTCTGGTGACTGTGGAGGCCAGGTCATCTGGCGTAGCACCCCATCACTCTCTTTATTGGTCAAATAGCCCTTACACAGGTGTGTTTGGGGTCATTGTCCTGTTGAAAAATAAATGATGGTCCAACTAAACGCAAATCGGATGGAATAGCATGCCGCTGCAAGATGCTGTGGTAACCATGCTGGTTCAGTATTCCTTCAATTTTGAATAAATCCCCAACAGTGTCACCAGCAAAGCACCCCCACACCATCACACCTCCTCCTGCATGCTTCACGTTGGGAACCAGTCATGTAGAGTCCATTCGTTCACCATTCTGCGTCGCACAAAGACACGGTGGTTGGAACCAATGATCTCAAATTTGGACTCATCAGACCAAAGCACAGATTTCCACAGGTCTAATGTCCATTCCTTGTGTTCTTTAGCCCAAACAAGTCTCTTCTGCTTGTTGCCTGTCCTTAGCAGTGGTTTCCTAGCAGCTATTTTACCATGAAGGCCTGCTGCACACAGTCTCCTCTTAACAGTTGTTGTAGAGATGTGTCTGCTGCTAGAACTCTCTGTGGCATTGACCTGGTCTCTAATCTGAGCTGCTGTTAACCTGCCATTTCTGAGGCTGGTGACTCGGATGAACTTATCCTCCGCAGCAGAGGTGACACTTGGTCTTCCTTTCCTGGGGCGGTCCTCATGTGAGCCAGTTTCTTTGTAGCGCTTGATGGTTTTGGCCACTGCACTTGGGGACACTTTCAAAGTTTTCCCAATTTTTCGGACTGACTGACCTTCATTTCTTAAAGTAATGATGGCCACTCGTTTTTCTTTACTTAGCTGCTTTTTTCTTGCCATAATACAAATTCTAACACTCCATTCAGTAGGACTATCAGCTGTGTATCCACCTGACTTCTGAACAACACAACTGATGGTCCCAACCCCATTTATAAGGCAAGAAATCCCACTTATTAAACCTGACAGGGCACACCTGTGAAGTGAAAACCATTTCAGGTGACTACCTCTTGAAGGTCATCAAGAGAATGCCAAGAATGTGCAAAGCAGTAATCAAAGCAAAAGGTGGCTACTTTGAAGAACCTAGAATATAAGACATATTTTCAGTTGTTTCACACTTTTTTGTTAAGTATATAATTCCACATGTGTTAATTCATAGTTTTGATGCCTTCAGTGTGAATCTACAATTTTTATAGTCATGAAAATACAGAAAATTCTTGGAATGAGAAGGTGTGTCCAAACTTTTGGTCTGTACTTTATATATATATATATATATATATATATATATATATATATATACAGTGCTGGCCAAAAGTATTGGCACCCCTGCAATTCTGTCAGATAATACTCAATTTCTTCCAGAAAATGATTGCAATCACAAATGCTTTGGTAATAATATCTTCATTTATTTTGCTTGCAATGAAAAAACACAAAAGAGAATGAAAAAAAAAGTCAAATCATTGATCATTTTACACAAAACTCCAAAAATGGGCCGGACAAAAGTATTGGCAACCTCAGCCTAATACTAGGTAGCACAACTTTTAGACAAAATAACTGCGAACAACCGCTTCCGGTAACCATCAATGAGTTTCTTACAATGCTCTGTTGGAATTTTAGACCATTCTTCTTTGGCAAATTTCTCCAGGTCCCTGAGATTTGAAGGGTGCCTTCTCCAAACTCCCATTTTGAGATCTCTCCACAGGTGTTCTATGGGATTCAGGTCTGGACTCATTGCTGGCCACTTTAGAAGTCTCCAGTGCTTTCTCTCAAACCATTTTCTAGTGCTTTTTGAAGTGTGTTTTGGGTCAATGTCCTGCTGGAAGACCCATGACCTCTGAGGGAGACCCAGCTTTCTCACACTGGGCCCTACATTATGCTGCAAAATTTGTTGGTAGTCTTCAGACTTCATAATGCCATGCACACGGTCAAGCAGTCCAGTGCCAGAGGCAGCAAAGCAACCCCAAAACATCAGGGAACCTCCGCCATGTTTGACTGTGGGGACCGTGTTCTTTTCTTTTTTTTCCCTGTAAACTCTATGTTGATGCCTTTTCCCAAAAATCTCAACTTTTGTCTCATCTGACCAGAGAACATTCTTCCAAAAAGTTTTTGGCTTTCTCAGGTAAGTTTTGGCAAACTCCAGCCTGGCTTTTTTATGTCTCTGGGTCAGAAGTGGGGTCTTCCTGGGTATCCTACCATAGAGTCCCTTTTCATTCAGACGCCGACGGATAGTACGGGTTGACACTGTTGTACCCTCGGACTGCAGGGCAGCTAGAACTTGTTTGGATGTTAGTCGAGGTTCTTTAGCCACCATCCGCACAATCTTTCGTTGAAATCTCTCGTCAATTTTTCTTTCCCGTCCACATCTAGGGAGGTTAGCCACAGTGCCATGGGCTTTAAACTTCTTGATGACACTGCGCACGGTAGACACAGGAACATTCAGGTCTTTGGAGATGGACTTGTAGCCTTGAGATTGCTCATGCTTCCTCACAATTTTGCTTCTCAAGTCCTCAGACAGTGCTTTGGTCTTCTTTCTTTTCTCCATGCTCAATGTGGTACACACAAGGACACAGGACAGAGGTTGAGTCAACTTTAATCCATTTCAACTGGCTGCAAGTGTGATTTAGTTATTGCCACCACCTGTTATGTGCCACAGGTAAGTAACAGGTGCTGTTAATTACACAAATTAGAGAAGTATCACATGATTTTTCAAAGGGTGCCAATACTTTTGTCCACCCCCTTTTTTATGTTTGGTGTGGAATTATATCCAATTTGGCTTTTTGACAATTCTTTTTGTGGTTTTCCATTGAAGACAAATTAAATGAAGATATTATTACCAAAGCATTTGTGATTGCAATCATTTTCTGGAAGAAATTGAGTATTATCTGACAGAATTGCAGGGGTGCCAATACCTTTGGCCAGCACTGTATATATATATATATATATATATATATATATATGTATATATATATATATATATATATATATATATATATATATATATATATATACACTGACGAGCAAAAGGGTAACAATGTTTAAAATTTTTGAATTTCAGGCTCCATATCCCACCATCCACTACAGCTTCGAACGTGACACTGCCATCATTTGATAGACAATCATCTTGGTTATCGCATACATAAATTGGACTTGCAACTATTTAGCATATGATTAGTTATGCAAGTGATGCAGATATTTGTCATGTGATTGCATTGTTACTCTCTTCGCCTAAAAATCTAAATTTAAATTTTTATTATTTTGTTATCATTTTGTAAATTCATCTTTGGCTTTCAACACTGTCCAAATCCTTCTGGGCATTCTCCTAATCAGATTCAAGCATGTCTCATCTGAATTCTGATACCAGGTCTCTTCTACACGTTCCCAATGTTGGTTCATACTCGTCGACTCACTTCGGTACGAATACAGCATTTTTTTCAACTCTACCCAAAAGTGTTCAATTGGGTTGAGGTCTGGGGGCTGTCATTGAACCATTTCTTCACTAATCTTGATATATGCTTTGGGTCGATGTCCTTGTGGAAAATTATGTCGTCCTTTTCATACTCATAGTACTCAAATATATGAAGTAACTCATCTTGTAGGATACTCACATATAGCTCAGCACTGAGACCACCATTGATCCTGGTCAAGTATCCAATGCCTTTGGCTGTGAAACAATATCATCAGGCTTCCTCCAACAAGCTTGACAGTTCCTTCAATTTCTTGATCTGTTAGCCCCTTTTCCCTTGTTTCTTCCAAACCCATGTGCATCCATCAGAGCTTAGTCTATTGACTTTCATCCCATTGTTTAAAATTACCCATTGAGATTGGCATATTTACACTGACGAGCAAAAGGATAACAATATTTAGACTTTCAGACTACCATCATTTTATAGACAATCATCTTGGCCATCTCATACATAAATTTGACTTACAACTATTTAGCATATGATTAGTTATGCAGATTCTTGTCATGTAACATTGTTACTGTTTTGTTGTTGTTTTGCTCCTAAAAATCGAAGTTTAAATTTTTATGTTAGTATTTTGTAAATCCACTTTTGGCTTTCAACACTGCCTGAATTATTCTAGGACGGGAATCTCTCTCCTTGAGGAGAGCACCAGTGAAGGTATGTAGAGTTTTGAATTAATTAATCATAATTAATCATATGCTAAATAGTTGCAAGTCAAATTTATGTATGAGATAGACAAGATGATTGTCTATTAAATGATGATAGTCCCACGTTCGAAGCTGTAGTGGATGGTGAGATATGGAACATGAAAGTCAAAAGTTCAAAACATTGTTACCCTTTTGCTCATCAGTGTTCATACAAAAAAATTCCATGCAATGTGACTAAAGTATTATAATAGCTATCCCTTTGACATTACTAATGCTGTCTTGGCATTAAAGAGCTTGAAAGGGGTCTAGGAGACCTCACTATGTCATACGCAACTTTCATGGACAATTGGGGCAATTTCAACTCCGGACCTGAAATTAATTTCAGGAAATTTGCTCATTTCTCGAGTCCATACAAAGACATAAAGCATGTCAATTTGTGAACCAATATCGTAAAATAACATTACCTTAAAAAGCTGGTCATCTTATGACATGCAGTACATATGGGCATGTGGAAGCACACATCTCTATTTAGATTTTTACCTTATTGGTAATTTCCTTTCATCCCCTAATTTCTTTTAAATATGGTACCCAATATATGGTTTTGTAGTAACTCGTAAAGCCCACAACAGTGTAATAAGCATGTGCAAAAAGTTTTGTGGTCTTTAATTAGATACCAGCTGATGATGCTAATGACAAAGCATAGTAATAGCACTCATTATTCCATTCTAATTATTGCATGTATAAGATCTAATAAAGATGGAAAAGCTACAATATTTTCCTTGATTTCTTATATATACATTATCAACATTTTCTCTAGATCTTTTACAATCCTATGGAAACCAAACTCAATTAATTTCACATTGCATGATTACCACTTCAGATACTATGCAGGAAAATTGTAGCCCCATGGTTGTTATTGTATGAGATATTCTTACACTTACTTTTCAAACACTTCAATCTGCATGAAAAACACTTATGCAGAATTACCTGAAGAGACTGAGGAACACTTGACCAAAAGACAGAATAAATAATCAATATACAGTTAGTTCAGTAAGGCTTTCTCAGACTTGATAAACATGAAAAGTCAAAAAATTACATATTAAGATTAAATTAGATAAGGTAATTACGATATAGATTAGCTAAGTAACCTAGCACATGCAATATTTATGAGTTACAGTTTTATATACTCAGTGACAAAATTATAACTCCCCTAAATAGAAATGCTGGGTTGCTGCATGAATCTGCATGCACTTATATCTCAGGCATATATGTAGACATAAGGTCTTGCCCCAAGAGGGCATAAGAGTGCTTCCCCAGCTGCCCTATAAAAAGGCTCTGATATGCTATTTTTCGGTAGTGTACCTCTTGGTGAGAAATCGTTGACTGCTAGGCATGCTTCTATGATGCACTTGCAGACATTTTGCTTATTTGCCAGATTTTGAGAGGGGATGCATCATTAGACAGCAGCAGGTTGGTTGTTTCAACAAATTTCATACAATCTAGGTCATTCTGACCTAGCTGTTAGGCGATATTGGGATCAGACACCTCAAATAATGCACCAGTAAAGAGGACCATCTGAGGTACCAGCTTACACGTATGCAGAATCTGCATGCCCTATTGCAACATCTGTGGGCAAATGTGCCACCATCAGTTCTATTAACTATTTCTTGGTGTGCTGCTTCTTTGTCAGTGTTTAACGGATAGAGGATCGTGGACCCACTGCACCACCTAAACGATTTGTCATTAGGCAACTCCCAAGGGTGTTATATAAGTACCCTCTCAGGGTTTCACCCTTTAACCAGCATACAGGGATTTGACCTTTGTTGTGGGAAGACTACCAGGTCGCTATTATAGATGGGAGAACCGACTTATAACAAGCTGGGCTCGACAGGAATATTCCAAATTTTTATTTTTTTCTTCAAAAACAAACAAATCGGGAATCATTACCAATCATTGTGGAGTCTCCTCAGACCCCAGAGTATAATAGGTGGATGCTCAGGGGAAGTGAAAATTAAAAAAAAAAAAAACATTCATAATCGCCTTCCCTTACCTCTTTTGAGCCTCCTCGCGGCATCCAGTGCACTTCTGGTGACGTCATATGCCTGGGATCACCTCTGAGGTCTGTGATTGGGCCACCAGTGATTGGGCTACATGGGGACGCCGATCACCACGACATCATGACATTCAGCATGACCACGTCACCACTGAGGCACAATCATAGGCCTCAGCAGTGACCCATGGCGCATGACATCACCAAGGAGGCAGAAAGAGAGTGCCAGGCGTCACGACGAGGCCCAAAAGAAGTAAGGAAGGTGAATATGATGATTTTTTACTCCTCCCCTGGACCTCCACCTATTATACTCTGGGGTCTGAATGTCACTTTCACTTTGACATAACTTTGGCTGTGTTTGCCTTAGAGAGCTAGAAATTGGATAGATAGATAGATAGATAGATAGATAGATAGATAGATAGATAGATTCTCTAAAAAGCTTTATACTTCAATATATATATATTAAAATGGAAAGAAGTTAATTCTGTGACATATGGTGTTTTGCAAAATGATCTATGGGGTTTATGGAATGGCTATTCAATTTCAGTAGCTGAAATAACTGGTGTATGAGCAGGCCTATCAGTGAAAAACAGTCTTTTTATTAGACAAGTTATTGACTCTATTAACTATTCTAAGCTTCTAGCAAGAGCTTTGTGCTCTTTCAAAATATGAAGGTTTTGGGTAACATATCTAATAATCATATGCCTAAATGGATGCGGTTTTCAATAATTAGAAGCAAATGACAAATAGTGTTATGAATATAACAACACACAGAACATATTTTATGCATTTATTCCAATGCTGTTTATTTTTCTCTTTGAGTGTAACTCAACATGTGTAATAGATTAGCAGGCGTGACACAGTTGAATGGTGTTTAGACACAAGCATTTATATATTCAGACAATTTACACAGTAACATGTTTGTCAATTAAACCATTAAGAGGACGGGAACATTTTTTTTTCAAGCATCACATAGTTTCTATTGACATTATCTTATTTAAACACAATTTACTGTTAATTAAGAAGTGTGACTTGAAATATTTCCCATATTCTTTATTAATAGTAGAATGCTGCCATCTTTTGGCTGGAGTGGTAAGATAAGAAAATCTTCAACTTCCAGACAGCAAAGACAAAAAATAATTTAAATGCTGTACAGTATGTGTTTGGATGTAAGCAGTCCATTAATTGTATCCCTTTTAATATCCATATCACATTTATTTTCAATATTGGCTACATTAGAGCATATTTTCTATATAGTTATAATATCATGCAATAGTTATGTATGCCCTGGTGATGGTAAAGCAATAAAAAGTAAATAATTAAAAAAAAAAATTCTTTAAGGATCACTACTAAAGTATTTTATTTTAGGCATACCTAACTGGCCTTCAGCCCTACTGAGCATGATGGGGGTTGGAGTGCCCATGATGGTGATGCAGAAAATTAGACTCAGGATACTTGAGATTGAAGGAAACAGATCACTTATAACTTTACTTGAACATAGCAGTAAGGCAACCAACAGGTTCCAGCAAATGGAGGTATACATCGTGACAATTGGGCAAGCTGGTAGACGGTTGTTCCAACAGTCTGTGCTTGAATCTCTCTCTCTCTTGCTTAACAGGTGGCAGTCTCTTACTTTCTCAATATTCCAGGGTGCCCTTTCTGCCCTGTGGCTCAGCACAATCAATGCTCTGAGGCCCTTGCTCAACTCATCCTCACACTTCAAAGAAAGACCATTTTAAGCTCCACAATTTCTCTATCTCTGTCTCTTGGCAACTATGCATTTCATTTCTCAAGGCTGCAGTGCAGTATCAGTTGTCTCTGACTCTTCACTTGTACTCTCTACAACCTTCCACCTTGAAAGCTAGGTGAAGATTCTCGAACTCTTCTCCCATTTTAGAACTTTCTGGCTGGAACATAACAACACTCAGTTCTCCTACCTACACTGCACCAGTCCATTCAAGGGGAAAATGCAATTAACATGAAGTCTATATATATATATATATATATATATATATATATATATATAAACATATACATATCATGGCACAGATGCAGTATACATGTATTATAACTGCAACACATATAAATTTGCATTGTCCATTGGGATCCTGCAATAATTTCATACCAGCATGAGCTGACAGTCTGTCTTGGGAAACCAAGAAGGATTCAATTCAATTAGCCCTAAAAGACACAGGATATAGAGTAAAATGGACAAACATATAGAAAGGGGAAAATGAAGAGACAGGTAAAGGCATATTCACAAATGGTAGATGTGTTTCAGAAACTTCTACTGTTGCATGTGATTGTAAATGTCTCAATCATGTGAATAGGGCTTGCGGAAATTCATGTGTTGTCCACCACATTGAGGGGAGTCTGTAATCAGAAAAAGTCCCCATGGAACTTAGAATAAGACTTTTTTTCTCCATCTCTTAGTGCCTCCTTTGCTGAGATATTAGCTTTTTTCCTGATATTCTCATGAGCTACGAGGGTGTCACGTTTGCTCTTATCGCACCAAAAACCTATGCTTTCCAAAGCTCAGTCCCTCTATTTCTTTGTCCCTCCTGGCTATGACTGTCATGTACACTGCCTGGTCCTGTCAGAAATAGCAGGGAGGTAGATCATTGGTGAGATGGAAGCAATGGTAATGCCCACATTGCACCAAACAGCTAATGAGCATACCAGAATGGAGGCACCAATTGGGAAGCAGAAAAAAGTTTCAATATAGGAAACTCAGCTCCTTCAGAATAGGGATATTATGCAGAATGAAGTAGCTGGAATGCAAGGGGGGCTTTGGGGGATTACAGTAACCTATCCTGTATCATATCTATAATACTCTGTTAGACAGACTCTAGCAAACTTTTTTAAAAATGTGCTTTTCTTTGTAACAAGAGATATATGGGCAGATTTATTAAGACTGGTTTGTAGTACACTGGTCTTTATCAACTACTGCACTGCATGAGATGTCTGCGTGCCGGAAACTAAAATAATATATGACAGCTAGGAGATTGTACGTGTTTTCTGGCATAAGTGATAGAATGTTAGTAGGGCCACAAAAGTCTTTACCTTCACCATGGACAAAGATGGAGGAAAAAAGTGCAATTTTTGTAGCAAAATGAATGGCCAAAAGATGTTCTTTTTTAAGCCATAAAACTGGTGTACAGTGATAGTAAATGAGGTTTGGCCATTTCTAAAACCATTATGCATGAAAATATGGATGTGCACTGAATGTTAGGCATTCAGAGGGTTGCTTCCCAGTGCAATAGCATATGGTTGAACAGTACTTCCCAAAAGATAACATGTAATTCACTAAACTGAAGATTGGGCAGAATGCTAATGTAAGCAATGTAAACTAATGTAATCCTTGGTTGGTGAAGATGTGTGGTTGCCTGCCGCTGCACCTCCTTAAATGATTTTCAGTTGCATCCAAGAATACAACTGAAGATTGTAACTTGATTGAAACTTGAGGATAATTGTCCTGTTATTTTCCACATGCTCAAGGAATAGGTGTGCTGCTGGCCAATGGGTAAGTGTCCAATATCCCTATGTGCTTGATCAAAGACTGCAAGCACGTGTGCTGTGAAAAACTTTTATTTTTCTTTTGAGTAGGTTATGTGTTTCATCACTGAATCAGTCCCTATGTCAGGGTATTATAACAACCAGACACTTTCTTCCTCCTCTCCTGCTCCAGCTCTTAGTCATCACTGTGGCCCTGCTGGTTCAGGTTTCAGCTTAGCTGCTTGGGATTGTCTGTGCTATCTGAGGCAAGCAGTGAAAGCAAACAGTGCCTCAAGAGGATCTTAGGTCTAGCAGCCTATTTGAAGGCGAATTGTTCTTCTGTGCCTTGCTGAATTTTATCATTTCCTGGCTCGTGTTCCTCTATTGTTTTCAGTGCTGATCCTGGTCCTTACCACAACTTTCCCGAGCTTTCTCCTCTTCTATGTCTTTGTGTGTTTGGTACTTATAGTTGTACTTCTGGTACTGATCCTTGGCACCATTTCTCACTATGCTGCCATCCTTTAGCTTGTCTCTGGCTGATCTTCTAGTGGCATTCTTCGGCTCCATTCCTGACCATCCATTGCACCATCAATGCTAAAGTCACTGGAATCATAGCTGTTATAGGGACAGAAACTTGTACATCTTCCTGCAGTAACATCCACACCTCCATGCAGGGTTAAGAGTGAAGACATATTTCTCATACCAGTGCAGTTAGCATCAGTTACATTTGGGGATTCTGTCCCCAAATCCGCTTGAAAAATGCAGAGAGAAAAGTCCTGCAAGGTCTGCGGGTCTCCACGGTTAACCGCTTTTTAAGCAGAATGGGTTTCCATTTTTCGGGTCCCCAAGCTGACCCGAAGAACGGAAACCCGAGCGCATTTGTGACCCTAGAGTGTGTGCAGCAACAAGTAAAGACTTTTCCTATGGTGCTCCTCACTAAGCTTTATGCTGCTGAAAAATCAAGCTTTCAAACCTTAGGGAGAGTTCACACTACTGTTACTAATGTCCGGTGCTGTCTTCCATCATAGGATGACAGCAACGGACATTAGCTGTCATAGAGAACAATCACAGACTGATTCTCTTCAAAATTCAATTCAGGCACTTGATAACATAGCTTTAGGTGAATGCTTTATTCTCACAATTCAGAGTTATGTAATCGCACATCAAAGAAATGCAAGCAGACATTTCATATAGTGATATATCCACACATTTTCTTCATCTAGCTCCAGCTCCTTCTCCTAAATTCATTGGCGATGTGGTCTGATGAAGGTCCTTTGTGGACCAAAAACGTTAACATTTCAATGGATTGTATTTCTTTGATGTATGATTACATAACACTGAATTGTGAGAATAAAGCTACGTTATCGAGTGCCTGACTTGAATATTGATCTGGATCTGGGGTGAAATCCTTTCAGAGCACCATTACCATACCTATCTTCTGGAGTGCCGTAATTAATCTAACAACAGACTGATTCTGTGTCTGTTCCTATTGACACTAATATAAACATGTAAGCTATCTTCCCTCATGTTTGTTTACTTCTGTAACAGAATGCATGCCTGCATGCTAGCTTCCGTCATGTTGTTTACATTAGTGTCAATGGGAACTGACACAGAATCAGTCTGTGATCAGTCTCTGTGATAGCTAATGTCCATTGCTGTCATCTTATGACAGAAGACAGCAACGGACATTAGTAATGATAGTGTGAACTCCCCCTTAGATTAACATATGCAAATTTATATTAACTAGTCCCATGGAGCGAGGAGTAGCTTCATCTAGTCATGCAGTCATTGCACCAAATGAATCTCTATATGACATGACTAACAAATCCCTCACCATTTGACATCAACCCTTCCTGACTGCTGGCTTCACAGAGTGTGATCTAGCGCAATTACTGATCCCTGCCCCCTGTGACTGGTTAAGGTAAATTTGCATATGCCAATGTAAGGTTTTACAAGCTTATAACTTAACTTTTCAGCAAAAGAAAGTTTAGTGAGGGGCACCTTAGGACAGTTCATTACTTTATTCTACATGTGCTTGGGCCAGTTTAGGGTTAAGAAACCATCTGACAATATCCTTTTAATGTGGAAGTGCTATTGATGCATATTCTACTAGCCACTCAAATAGTTCTACCTGTGTCTGTTTCTAAGCAACAGTATGAACATATTTATACACAGTATTTTAAAAATACTCATTAAAGATATTTGATGGACAGCACAATTATTAATTAGGTTAGAAAATGCAAATTGTTGTTTTCCAGATTTAGACTGAAGCCCCATGTGACATAAATGCAGCGGGTTGGCCGCGTTTTACAGTCCCTGCAAAGTGGATGGGATTCGAGCAAATCCTGTCCATACATTGCAGAAAAATATCTGCAGCGGAAATGCTGGCGGTTTCTCTATAGGTATAATAGAAGCAGAAAGTCCGCAGAGTAAAACTCTGTGGACTTTCTGTGAAAAATGCTGCGGGAAAAACCACAATGCATTTCCCCTGCAGCTCACTATGTGGGGCCTTAGCCTTAAATACAGTTTTTTTAAATTTAAAAAACTTTCTAAATCATGTCACCAAGTCTGACATTTGTTCCATTATCAATGGATGCTAAAACAATCATTCGGAAAGACTTGGCCACCTAATGTTATTTGATGATTACATTTCATTGTGTTATACTATACAAGGACAGAACGCTAGCTATTATATTCACTAACCACTGTTCAGCTTTTTGGTTGCCAACCCATGCTGGGCATATACCAGTGAAATATTTTAAAATCACAAAATGGGAATTTCAAGTCCTGTTCTAATTTTCTACATCCTATTTATGGAATACGGAATTATGTACAGAACAAGCAATTGGTAAAAGAAGGCAGGAGCCCACTGTGTTAAAGATGAAATGAGAGTCTACTTATTACACATTTTCCTTATTATAAATGAAATTTCCAAGAAATGTAAGGCTGAAATGTCTCATTTTTATGTCCTACTAAATTGCTGATCAGTTTACTTGGCTGCTAATATGAATAAAAATGTGGTTCAGCTTTATTTTTAAAGTTTTTCAGATTATATCCACTCATGCAAATACAGATGAAAAATCATTTAAATCAGGTTTCAAACTGATGCTCAGGAAACTTGCTCAACAGGGATTATTAGTGCAAAAGCTAAGACCTGAAATATTGCAGTCCTCTATATAGCAGAGCAGAAAATCTAACCTTGGACCCAATGAAAGGTCCTTTTTAGAAGTGTTAAAAAAAGAAATCCAGAAATTAGTCTTTGCTTGGAAATGATGTTGTTTGAAGAAAGGAGGAAAGAGAATCACCGATGGTGTAGTTTTATGTATAAAACAGCTAGAGTAATGGGGCTAGTTACAGGAAATAAATAGTAATCTGATTCCTACCAACCAGTGTAAATTGAGCATAGTAATATTTTAACAAACATACCTTCCTCGACTGCAAAGCAGAGATAAGTATTCAAGTATGTTACTATTCTACTTAAAGGGGTTTTCCTCCAAAAACAAGTTATTCTCTATGCACCACTCAGACTCCTACTGATCAGAATGATCAGGAGTAGGGGGGACTTTTGCCAGAAATAGGAAAAGTACAGTGCTCGCTATCTCTGGCACTCCCAATGAAGTGAATGCAGTGGTGTGCACGCTACCAGACTGTAACTGCATTCAGAGCAGGGGGACAAAAGGCCCCCATTCTCCTTATCAGTGGGGGTCTGAGTGACCAAAACCCCTACTAATCTGCAAGTTGTCCTCGATTCTATTGATAAGCAGGGGGTATGGCAGTAGGGGATTCAGAGAAAGCAATCACTACCAGGAATTACAGCATCACGGGACCCAAAGTATTCTCTATAACATAAGAAGATATTCTAGATATAACATGGTACGTGGGGATTTTACATTGGGCCCAAGAGCTTCAACTTACAACTCTGCTGATAAAGGACAACTTGCTTTGGTGCAAAATCCCTTTAACCAAACTAGATATGGATTAGTACCTGCACAGTATGTAAAGTATAAGCAAGCAAATGATATATGTATGAAACATACAGTATTGTGCAAAACTCACAGGCCACCTTTATTTTGAGTTAGCATGACCACTAAAATATTTTTTTTTGGCCCAAGGCATACACAGTGAGGCCATTACCTACAGGGAGCATACCACACATGTACTGGGGCAAAAATGAGTGGTGCTTTCCTGAGATTTTAATTGAAAATCTGTGAAGTTGCAATCAGAGCACAGTAGGATGTGGTAGGTAGAGGTAGCAAGTGAGACACAAAGTATTTGCCATGAGTTGGATGACTCTTGTGGCACTTGTCAACTAATTTGCATAATGAACTAAAGTTGATTTTCTCAGCAATGAAAAATTGTTGAATGACCCTACAGATACAGTATCTATACACATATTACTAAGTACCATACTATTCTGGGATTCCCCTTTAACCCTTTCCAAGAGGTTGCTATGGCAGCCAAGAGGCCAGTCAATGGCTTCTTGACTGCCTTTCCCTATTGCACATAGGGATTCTATGTACAATGTACTGCAATATAATGTATATATACCAATACATTGTATTGCACTGGGGATCAGAAGATCCTAGCTTCAAGTCCCCTTATGGGATAGGGAAAAAAATATAAAAAAAACAAGTATAAAAGAAAGTGTAAAAAATAAATTATAAACAGCTCAAAAAACCCACTTTATAATAAAAAAAACATAATGTAAATATAAAAGATGTTAGGTATCCACATGTGCATAAAAATCTGCACTATCCAAAAATAGTTTTATTTATCCTGTACGGTGAATGCTGTAAAAAATATATATACCACAATGCATACATTTATGTATTTTGGTCACCACGCCTCCTCTAAATAAAGCAATAAAAAGTGATCAAAAAGTTATACAAACCCAAAATTACCAATACCAATAAAAACTACAATTTGCCCCACAAATAAGGAGCCTTGACATAGCTCTGTCTGCAAAACAGTAAAAAAAAAGTTGTAGACGTCAGGCAATCGTTTAGTGTCGAAAATGATTGTTTTTTTTTATAGTAAAAGTAGTAAAACATAATAAAACCAATATAAATATGGCATTTCTGTAATTGTAATGACACACTGGACAAAGTTGGCCCTTAAAGAGAGGGTGTCTACCACCATCAAAATTTTTAAATCACTTATGTATAAGTTGTTTTGGTGGTTATTAGTAGCATGGTGAACATATCTTTCTTGTGTCAAAGCACAATCTTGCTGCTAAGAAACATCAACTTTTATTCCTTATGCAAATAAGTTGTGGTACACTTGGGGCAGGGCTACATCTTCTGTAGCACCCTCTTCAGTTGTGGTCACTGCAAATTACTGTCTATGGGACATGGTCTTCCTGTTTTGAGGACTAGGTGGTAACCACAAAAAAAAAAAAAAGTGCGCACCAGCAGGTATGGCCCTGCCATGACCACACTCATTGCTTATGGAATAAAAGTTGAAGTTCTCAACAGACAAATTGCGCTTTGACACAAGGAAGGTATTTTCATTATGTAACTAACCACCCCATTTTGGGGTGGATCACCGACTCCCAAACCGAGATCCGGGCGATCCATTGCCATGACAGCGGGGGGGCCTAATGAAGGCTCCTAGGCTTGTCTGGCATTAGCATTCTATTACAGGCTGCTCTCCACTAAACCCTTAATGAAATGGAGTCCAAGAACAGGGAGAAGTGGTAGTCTATTGTGAGGTCTATTTGAAGGGGAACCCAGACTAAGATCTTTAGAAAGAAGGGGTCTGGTTTGAGGTCTGTAGAAAGAAGTGTCTGGTCTGCTGTTTATCTAAAAGAGCAGTCTGATCTGGTCTTTACAAAAGAAGAGACTTTATTAATGAAGGTCTGGTCTGAGGTTTTTATTAAAAATAAATCTGGTCTGGAGGTGACCTGTTCCAAGGTTTGAATTTAACAGGTCTATATTTATTTAGAGGATCTGGATTGGAGTTTCTATTAGTTTAGGGGCTCTTCTTGGGTCTGCATTTTTTAGAGTCTGTATTTAGAGGGTTACGTAAACAGCAAAAAGCCTAGGGTCTACATAATCCACTAGTAGCTGGAGGGAAGAGTGCTCCTCCTATATTATTATTTTTTATGGTTACTTATATAGCGCCATCATATTTCGCAGCGTTTTACAGACATTGTCAGTCACTGTCCCATATAGGGCTCATAATTTACATTCCCTATCAGTATATCTTTGGAGTGTGGGAGGAAACTGGAGTACCCGGAGGAAACCCACGCAAACACAGGGAGAACAAACAAACTCCTTGCAGATGTTGCCCTTGGCAGGATTTGAACCCAGGACTCCAGCGCTGCAAGGCTAACCACTGAGCCGACAGGACAAGTGTTGTGGTGTCCAAGAGCTGAGTTCTTGAATATGCTTCCACTTTTTCCTGTGATGTACCTTACAGTTCTATAGTGATATGACCAAAAAGCAATATACATAAAATAATGTTGGTTTGTTTTTTTGGATGAAGAGATTCATGTCTGTCTTTTTTTTATAATGCAATACTTGTGTTAACAACTAAGTGTTAATTATTTTATAAATGTGTCAATGGCTGAGAATACATATCGCTATCTTTTCCATATGCAGTATGTCTCTGATTGCTGTTTCTCAAGGTCTGCTCTTTGTAGGGTCCTTTATGTTCTCTGCACATACTGTAAAATAATTTATCACACAAAGAGAGCACTACATGTTTTCACCTATGTACCTGTAACTTAATAAAAACAACTGAACAATGTAGTCACTAATCTACAATGACAACAGGTATTAACTTTTTCAAATTGATATTGCAGTTGACCAAGTCATTGTCATGTACTTTCACAAAGTTAGGAAATGACCACTCTCTATATAATAACCTTCATAATTCAGTAGCAATACATTGTGCAGAAGAGAATACACTGTAGCTCATCATTGATACTATCCTTCTCTCATTTTATCATTTGTACGCAGCATCTACTTGACTTTTAAACTTGGCTTTCCATTAGGATGCATACAGCACATGAAGTTGAACAACCTTTTTAGTTCTTTTTTATTATCTGTCAGAGTTTTTACATAATATGGAGGAAGAAGTAGTGTATAGCAGACTCTTTCATTGCCTCGTAATTAACCTAGAATCTTCATAAATAACATAGTGATATCACAATACACATCCTTACCGTGATTCAAAGCACTTTTCTTACTTAATTATTACAATTATTTGTCCAAGCTGCTCAGAAGTGAAAACAAAAGGTCAACCATTAACTACAACTTTTCATATTATTTGTGTTCTTATAATTTCTTATAAATAAGAAGCTGCATAAACCTAATGAGTTATCCTAGCTCACAGCGTTATCACTGTGCTAAAAATGAACAGCTAAGGAGCTAATTCTGTTCTGCTTCATCTATAAAAGATCTGTAAAAGAATTCTACAAAGTTAATATTCATTATGTAGACTTGAGCTTCTTAAGTATTGTTTAAACATGCCTACTGTAGATCTCCACTTTCAAAAACTTCTTGTTGGAAAGAAAACAAAAGAAATGCTCAAGTGAATAGAACAAAGACAACAATACTCAGAAACAACTGCTATAAAAAGTATAGTGTTCTGAATACTCTAGCACCAGGACCCAATGCAAACAAAGAAAAGCACTATGAGCACTATGGTGCATTCAAACAGCTGATTGGTGGAGGTCCTGGCAGTTGGATCCTCACCAATCTATCATTGATAGGATTGGCCATCAATATTAAAAAGATGGATAACCCTTTTAACTGTACTGAAATGCTGTGGTATGACCTGACAGGGGCCGTGCATGCAAGGCATACCAGAAATATTGATAAACAGAAACAAAATTGTAGGGCAGAATGGTTCAAAAACTCCTCCTATAAGAAATGTTTGGCCAGAGTAATTGCTGATAAAGTGGGATCTACATATCATTAAAGTGTAGTTTTCAAACAACTTTTGGTTTTTTGGAAACATATCTGTCAATAACAAATTTTGGCTTTTTGTGAAATCTTGCATTTCTCTATTCTTTCCCTTGCTTCTCTGTTAAGATCTGTACACTGTTTCACACTGGAGTACACATTAATAATGTAGGGAAGGAGAGACTGGGGGCCACTTCAAGCAGATATACAAGTGTATCAGAATGAACACAAACTTCTGCAGTTGGTTAAACTGCTTCAACATGATATCTTATAACAAAAGATAACTAAAAACAATGAAAAGTCATTGACAAATGTTTTGTCTTTCCAATGATTTTTCGTTGGTTTTGTTGTTTCTGTGACAAGATATCACACTGCAGCAGTTTAACTAATTGCAGAAGTTTGGGTAAACTCTGCTACATCTGTAGCTCGACCATTATAAAATCTAGAAAAGTGCGTTTGGCGACATTTTTCACACAACTACAACTATCAAGGTCAAGAATTTGGCACCCCACTACTGACTTTAGGCAATCCTTTCAACTATAGTACAAGACTGTTGTGTGATATAGATATAAACAATGAAAGTAGAACTTGCACATCACTTTCTGCAATAAGGACATTTATAGCTGCATATTTCTATACAGATGTGCCCTTCCTTACTTTTTCTCTTGGCTCAAAGTAGTTGTGCTGTGATATGCAGTCTGTGAATGGTTATGCTAGCAAGTCATGCTATTGCACTGAATTTCTTCAATGAGAAATTGGGGTCCTTAACTAAATTTCAGCTAAGGTAAGGACAACACATATTCTGTCCAAACTGCAGGTGTAAGGATTCTAATTTACATAATTGAGATCTCTGACAGCCTAATGACTGTTCACATGGTGGAAACCGAAGATGAATTTGAGATGGACTTCCACTTCAAATTCCTCTCTACCCCCCACCTCCACACCTCCATCTTTCCACAACAGCTCTCACCCACTGACTATTCTCAGATGAATGAGCCTAATCAATGGAGTGGCTCACTCTGCAGTTTCCGTGGCTGAATCAGCCACAGAATCCACAGCACTGACTGGCTCACCTCCATCTCTTTAACCTCTGCAGCAATGCTGACATCTTTTTTGCAAAGACAACCTCGGGATATGACACTGAGCATGGGCACTCAACTTCTTTGGTCGACCATGTCGAGGCTTGTTCTTAGAGGTACCTGTCTTGGTAAACCGCTGTAAGGTCTTTGCCACCTCAGTTTCAAGATGTTGGCAATCTTCTTATATCCTAGGCCATCTTTATGTAGAGCAACAATTCCTTTTTTCAGATCCTTAGAGAGTTCTTTGCCATAAGGTGCCATGTTGAACTTCCAGTGACCAGTATGAGAGAGTGTGAGAGCGATAATACCAAATTTAAGACTTCTGCTCCCAGTTCACACCTGAGACCTTGTAAGACTAACGAGTCACATGACACTGGGAGGGAAAATGGCTAATTGGGCACAATTTGTTAATTTTCACTTAGGGGTATACTGGCTTTAGTCACCAGGGGTTTAGTTAATGGCTGTGTGTTGAGTGATTTTCAGGGCAAAACAAATTTGCACTGTTATACAAACTGTACACTGACTACTTTAGATTGTATCAAAGTGTCATTTCTTTAGTGTTGTCCCATAAAAATATATAATGAAATAATTATAAAAATTTGAGGGGTGTACTCCATAATAATAATATAATATAAGGTACTTTGGGCTAGAAAACTAGGTGTATCAGTGAGGGTGAAAGTAGAGGATGGATGTGTTATTCATCACTCCATAATCCAAAGCAATTACTACATTTTCTTCAGCAATGCCCAGCACTCATGCTGCCACAGCTACCACCACTTCCACCACTCAGCCATGTCCTGTGGCCTGGTAATATTAGTAGTAATAATAATCCATACTTTACCGCCAGTCACTCATGCTGCCACAGCTACCACTTTTGCCACCACTCAGCCCTGATTAAAAAAAAATAAAACCATTTTCATTTTACATCTACTTCCATTGGAGCCTTTCCCGAATACAAATATGTTAAGTCAAATATAAATACCGGTTCAACCACAAGAGACAGGGAAGGGACAAAGGTGAAAGGGCAGGGAAGGGAATGGAAGGAAGTCAAGGATCAGAGACCCTGTAAAATACAATATGTGTGCCAAGGGGTCCAGATGAATTGAAAGGCATCCAGAGTATTATTAAGGCTATCAGTCAGGAATTTGAGGCTCCTCACATCCTTCATTCTAGTCAGGAGCTCAGGACCAGAAAGAGGATTAACACTCTTCCAGTTTCTAGCAATGAGAGTCTTCGCGGCAGTGCAGAAGTACAAGAAGAGTCTGGATGCCTTTCTATTTGGCCTTCATTTTGAGTTGTAATCCTCCTCAAAATCAGTGCCAAATTATGCTGTGTGAACATATCCAAAGCATTTATTTCTTCCTCAGAGTTTATTTGTATTAGAGATGTATCTGATTATTTTATTATAATTTATGATTTCCTTAGTAAGTCACAAATGCTATAAGAAATTCAACCATTTTCTCTTTTTATCAGAGCACCGGAAACAGGGTAAATACTTTACAATATAACTGATTGATTGCTTCAAATAATAAATCATCTCAAATGAATCTGTTTTGTTCATGAGATATTCAAACCATTATGAAGAAACACTGCGGCTGTGTCAGCCATCCATAGCAAGAAAATGCTATCATCTATTAATTATCAGTTGGAGACAAAGATTCGTACTACTGGTGACACCAGGAATGAAAAGTCGTCACATCCCTCTGCATTCATTTGGACAGTTAATTTACTGGAAACTTATATTAAGGAAAGTCAAATTAAAAATCATTATTTTGTCATATCATTGCTGAGAAGTGAGCTAATTAACAATATAAAAGTCTACATATATTTAACAGTACATTTAATGCATGATATAAAAGGGCATTTACTTGTAATGAAAATGTTGGATTAGTAGGTTAGTCATAGTAGTTCAATTATCCACAGGTCTGAAAGACTGACTGTCTTTGAGTTGTGACTTATGCTGTAAATGTCAAGTACATATCAACAGACATGCCAAAGAAAGTGGCGTGATGAAAACTTTTTCATATGCAACAGAAAAGAAATCTGAAAGTCAAAAGCTCAGAAATCTGTGTAAGTCACTTCCTACGACAATAAATACACTGCTGGTTGTAAATTCAGTGCCAAAAATCTTGAAATCATGGAAATCCAACTGGAAATACAAAAATTTTATAATTACTTTATAATGTGGCACGGAAGTGTTCCTGAGGGTAGGAATGAATAAGATGTAATTATCCTACAATATGTCAATTTTAGGGCCAAATGTGCTGCAGTATACTAAATCATGTAATATTATTAGGTACCTTTATAGCATTAGTATTATTTATTGTACTGCACTATTCACGTAAAAGGAGTATATCACCTCTATAATTACTGGTAAACCACTTATATGTTGTGGTAGAGGCTGTAGGCTACATACTGAACATGCATTTTCAAGTTAAAGTGCACTCTTTCTGCAGAAATAATAAATTTACAAGAATAAAATCCATACCAAATGAGCTGTTCAGAGCACTCTCTGAACTCTGACACCGTCTGCCTCTGATCGCACAGTGTCAAAGAACTCTGAATCATAATTTCTTTTCTTTTCCTGCCTGAGACCACCCACTTGACAGTAGAAAGCCTATTTAGCATATCACACACCAAAACTACACTATTTACTAGGAGGCTTCCAACTGCACCTGAATCGGTGAAGTGACACTTTTTAGATGATGGAAAGAGCTGAAGTCTTTAAATCTTACTGAATTTCATCTTTCTAGACCTAGACAAACAGAATGCCACAAAGTGTCAGAATACAGTTTACAAAATAAGTCTATGAAGAGGAAAGGGTAGGAGGCAGAGGCATAGCTAGCGGGGGGGGCAGAGGGGCGGCTGCCCCGGGCCCATAGAATTTTTGGGGGCCCACCCCGGGGCCGCCATTAATACATCCTTTATTTCTAACTAGATCGGTGTCTGCAGACACCAGTCTAGTTAAAACGTAACCTGCAACTTAACAGTATTGTAAACCGCAAGCCAATACAGGCATGCGGTTTACAAGACGCCGAGATCACAGACGATGTCTGCTTCTCAGCACAGGCGGCGCAATGACGTCACAACAACGCGCCGCCTGCGCTCAGACTCAGAAGTCCTGTTCGTGGACAGGGAGGAAACGCCAGCGGCTCCATTCATCAGCATCGCAGGTGAGTATGACTTTTGTTTTTGTTTTTTTAGCTTAGTTGTGGGTATATTAATAGTATAAGGGGTGGTTAGGAGAGGGAAATATAACTATAAGGGAGGATTCATTAGGGGGCATTATGACGATGGGGGGTCATTTATATAAGGGTTATTAGGAGGTATTATTAATACAAGGCGGAGGTTATTTATATAAGGGGCCATTAGGGGGGGCATCATTTATATTAGGAAGCATTATGAACATAAGGGGGTGGTCATTAATATAAGGAGCCATTAGAGGTGCAGTATTTATGTCAGGGTGAATCAGGGGCATAATATGAGGGTCAATTAATTTAATTAAGGTGGCACTTGGGTTTTAATAAGACTAAGGCCCCACATAGTGGGCTGCAGAAAAAAAAAGCGCTGCAGGAAAAACCGCAGCGGTAACATTGTGGTTTTTCCCGCAGCACTTTTCACAGAAGGCCTGCAGAGGTTTCCCCTGTGGACTTTCTGATTTCAATACACCTATATGGAAACCGCCAGTATTTCCATAGGTATAATTGAAATGATTATATTTCCAAAACCACAACGGTTTTGGAAATCGCAGTGCATCTGCTGCACGTATTTTTCAGCAATGTGTGGATGGGATTTGTTAGATGTAAAATGCCGGGTTTTTTTTCTGTGGGTTTTCGCCATATGTGGCCCCCATCCCCACTTTGCAGTAAAATATGTGCAGCGGAAACGCTGCGATTTCCAAAACAAACGCAGTTTTGGAAATCGCAGCATGTCAATTATACCTACGGAAATGCTGGCGGTTTTCCTGTAGATATAATTGAAGCAGAAAGTCTGCAGAGGAAACCTCTGCGAACTTTCTGTGCAAAGTGTTGCAGGAAAAACAGTGATGCGTCGCCGCTGCGGTTTTTCCCGCAGCTTTTTTTGCTTCAGGACACCACGTGGGGCCTTAGCCTTAAAGAGTACCTTTCACGTCCTCATGTATATGCTGTTTTACATACCGCTAGAAAGCTGACAGCACGCTGAATTCAGTGCACTGCCGACTTTCCCGGTATGTGCCCCGGGGCTGGAGATATCGGCGGTCTTAGTTTCACGGTTCACTGTCAGAAGGGCGTTCCTGACAGTCTAGCTGCACTGTGAGGAATGCCCTCCCTGACAGTTCTCGTTCATAGACTTGGGGGGGGGCGTTCCTTACAACTCAGCGTCATCGCTGGGCTTTAAGGTATGCCCCCTCTCTGTACTCGCCCATAGCGCTGTACTGTCAGAGGGGGCATTCCTTACTGCCCGGTGATGACGCTGAGCTGTGAGGAACGACCCCTCAGTACAAGTCTATGAACGAGAACTGTCAGGGAGGGCGTTCCTCACAGTGTAGCTAGACTGTCAGGAACGCCTTTCTGACAGTAAACCGTGAAACTAAGACCGCCGATATCTCCAGCCCCGGGGCACACACCGGGAAAGCCGGCAGTGCGCTGAATTCAGCGTGCTGTCGGCTTTCTAACGGTATGTAAAACAGCATATACATGAGGACGTGAAAGGTCCTCTTTAAGGGGTTTTCCAGCTCATTTTTATTGATGGTCTATCCTCAGAATAAAACATCAATAAGAGATAAGTGATTCCCCACTGATCAGCTGTATGAAGGGGCTATGGCGCCTGTTTATATCACACGCTGTCTGTTTATAGTGACTGTGTGATGTAATTCCAGCCTTGTCACATAGATATGTATAGGACGAGACTGTAGTTACATTACATGGCCGCTATGAAAAGAATGACACTATGTAAACAGAGAAGGGGTCACGGCGCTTACACAGGTACCACGGTTCATTCAAACAGCTGATCCTGGGGGTCCGGGGTATTGGAACCGCAATAATTTTTTTTCCCTTTTTTTTTCCTTTTTAATTAGGAAACATCTGGGGCATTATTAATAAGGGACACTATGTAAAGGGGTGCACAGGGAAGTTATTAACTTAAAGATACACTTGGGGGTATTATTCATTATAGGGGGTTATATTATATATTTTATAATTGGGGTAGCAGCAGGATGAGTGTGCAGGTGAGGACAATGTGGGTCAGGTGCCTGGAAAAGTGAGGAGCCAAAGATGTCTGTGTTGCAAACTTTACAGAGACTGGAAGAAGTGGTCATGGCCGTCCAGATGAAAGAGATGGGAAATGTGAAGGATTGGTCAGAGACGTCACCGGTAAGTCACTAAATGCTACTGCCCTGTATTCACATAAATCGTCTGCAGAGCCCTGTGTAGAGCTGCTATATACCACTATATGCTCACCGTATACTGATAGTATCGGTATACGAACAAGTCCAATTTGGGGGCCCACTTGGACATGTTGGCCCCCCCCCCCCCCCCCTGTGCTGAATCCCTAGCTACGCCTCTGGTAGGAGGCTGAGTAAGCAGGAACTGAGTAAGAGATGAAACAGAGAAGCACAGAAGAGACTGCAAACAGTTAAACAGAAAGCTTTCTATCCATACCAGTGAGCACGTCTATAAAACGTCCTATATGATCCTGCTGCAGATGTGAAGGAGAGTTATGGAGCAGCTTCTCTATTTTTTGTGTGTTGTCTATGGAAGACATAGGAGCTAGGATCTATCTGCTAGCTCAGGGAAAACTAATAATTATAGATGGAACCTGCCAAGAGGAAAATTTCTAAAAAATATATATTGGTCAGAAATAGTTCTAACCCTAGTGTACACAACCTGTACTACTGAGTTATGCAAAACTTGTTGAAAGGTTCGGTAAATTTTAGAAATGATTACCCTTGAGGCCAGATTTACACGGTGATAGTTAAAATCAATTAGTAGAGCTACAAAAGTCACAGTATAGTGCTGACCTTAGGTACTCAGAGGCATAACTTGAAGCTCCTGATTTTGTATGGGACCCCTACCTACTTTATGTCTTTTACAATAGGGTATATTTTATGCAGGAGAGGGACATTTGGAGCCCCCTCCGGTTCCAAGGCCAGGTAGCAACTGCTAACTCTGCACCCACTAGAGCTACAATCCTGGTAGCAATGTGTATATAACTAACAATAACACTGTAACACTGACGGTAAGACCACATGCTCTATTTTTTAACTCCTTCCCATTGCAGGCATTTTTTGATTTTCATATTTGACTCAACATCTTCTCAAAGCCATAACTTTTTTTTTATTTTTCCATTCACAGAGCCATATGAGGGCTCAATTTCCGAGGGATAAATTGTACTTTGTCATGGTATCATTTAATATTATGTACAATGTACTGGGAA
The DNA here is from genome assembly GCA_947044405.1 of Leptodactylus fallax. Taxonomy (NCBI): domain Eukaryota; kingdom Metazoa; phylum Chordata; class Amphibia; order Anura; family Leptodactylidae; genus Leptodactylus; species Leptodactylus fallax. The sequence goes on from CAMRHE010000020.1 coordinate 8,385,616, forward strand.
GCTGGAAAAAAATTCAGAATAGGGTGGAATTGGAGAAAAACTGTGTTTGCGCGACTTTCTTATGGCTTTGTTTTTATGGTGTTCATTGTGCAGCCAAAATGACATGTCACTTGTACCAAATTTATTTAGTTTTTATGCTTTTGCAAACAACAATTTTTTGTAGTCACCATATTCTGACAACCATAACTTTTGCATATTTCTGTGTACCGGAATGCATAAAATGTCTTTTTTTGCGGGGCCAGAATAACGTTTTATTTATACCAATTTAAGGAATGTCTATTGCTTTGATCACTTTTTATCTAAATTTTTATAGCAGGTGAAATAGCAAAAAAACAGTGGTTTGTCTCTGTTGATTTTTTTTTTTCCCACAACAGTGTTCACTGTATGGGAAAAATATTTTTAGAAGTTTGTAAAACAGGCCTTTTCACAGACAGGGATGCCTAATGTATATGTGTTTCACTTTATTTATGTACTTTTATGTGCTCTTTATTTATTTATTTATTTATTTTTTTAAAACCATCACCACAACTCGAGCTGGTTGTGATTTATACAGGAATTCTATACCAGTTCCTGACTGGCGTAGACTTCCACTCTGGTGCACGGGGGTGTGTGCTTGATTTATTTGGAAGCCAGAACCTCTTGATAGTGCACCTAAAATTCTTCAGGTACACCTTACTCAAGTTGGGGCCTTTCTTAAGACGGCATATGAAATGCCAGTCTTATTAAATCCGCCACAATGTTTTATTGCAAAATTTAGGCCAGGACTACATTGCAACTTTTTGTAGCATTACTGATTGATTTTAACAATTGAGAGACAGCTTTAATCTACAACATTGCATACAACTCAATACATTAATTGAGACAACCGCTGTAACTCAATAGTTAAAATCAAATAGTAGTGATACAAAAAGTAACCCTGTCCTTAAAATGAAACCTATGGATGCTATAAATATTATTTTGATCTAACTAATCCTTTGTGACATGTTAAAAGCTAATACAGTCAAATTGTGAAACTGGTAAGAAGTTGGTATTTAAAGAGTAATTGTTGGTTCAATTTTTTTTTGTAAATGAATAGTTCAGGTGAATATAAGAAACTTTCTAATATATCTTATCAGAGGAAAGTGCTTCTATCTTCTTTTATCAGCTCCTCTCATACCTAGTAAACTACTCATTTCACTGAAAGATCTGTCTACAATGAAGACAGGCTTCAGTTCATAGAAATCTATGGAGAGAGGAGGGGGAGGAGGAAGATGACTGAATTATAAGCAGAAGGAAACAGGCATCCTGGTAAAGATTACAGTAAAGTGTCTACCTTAACTGAGCTTTAATCACAATTATACTGTCCAGTCCTGCTAAAAGCTACTGACAAACTGCAATGTGTTCCATATGAGTGTAGCAGTGGTGTGCCTATATGAACATGGCTCCATTTGTTTCTATTCCAAAACTGCCATCTCCGTCAGTCCCATAGCAGTAAATGGAGCAGTAGCTGAGCATGCACACTGCTACTTTATTCATATAGGGCAGTTGAAGACCTCGATCTTTTGATCATTAGTGGTCCCACTGGTCTAACACTCAGCAATCAGACACTTAGCCCCTATTTTGTGGAAAGAAGAGGACTGGATGAAAGATTGAATTACCGTTACTTGTCAAACTAGTTACACTGATTTGTTTAAGAAGGCAAAGCAAATCATAACAATTATAGAAAGATTCTAGAGACTTGTAACAAGTTTTGCTTGTGATTAACAATTTTAGAGATGAGGGGTAGTTTACCATCAGATGTTACTTTGCAGGACAGTCATGACAATATTCATCAATAGGGTGTGCCCTACACAGTGTCACACTGCCATTTAGTGCTGTCAGTGCTAGATTGTGCAGAGAACCTACACAATAAGGAATAGTAACACACAGCTTTGATAGGTCATCTTTAAGAATAGGGTGATAGGATCATCTTTAAGGAAATAGAACTTGTTTCTATATCAAAGAAAGTTCTAAAATAATTTAGCACTTTATAACACTTGATTGTTGATGCACACCTGGCATCTACATCTTGAGTTGCCAGACCTCATGGAGTTCCAAAGGAGAATGATTGTTGATGCAAACCTGGTGGGGCCACTGAGTTGATGGTTATGTCGAAGTCTACTGTTTCTTTGATAAAATCCAAGTATGAAAAGACCAGCAAAGCATCTGTAGATATAAATAGCTGTTGTTGAAAGTCAAAAAATGATGCAAGGCTCAGAAGAACACTTCATCAAACTGTAGCAAAAAACACAAAACTACACTAACTAAAATTGCTACAGTATTGAATGCAAATTTAAAGGCATCGGTACCCATAAAAATCATCAAGAATGCACTGCACAAAGATAATGGTGATGCTGATATAGTGGTGCTGCAATAACCAAACCAAAGTCAGCTTTGACTTTCATCTACAGCTGCTTTAGATGTCTTGCAGATCTTTGCATATTGAGATGTGATCACAGTAACAATAGACCTTGACACAACCATCTCAACTCAGCAATTCAAGACATAGATGTCCCTACCACAAGCACAAGCAATCATTCCCCCTTGGAACTCTGTCAGGTCTAACATATCACATTCCTAAAACAAACAGATTTTTAGAACAGGAAGTTAACTATGTAAAATTTTGGAGGTTTGCATTATTTGTTGTGACAACTTGGGGGAATTAGTCTCAAAATGGCGGCTCACTCCTGGTCCGGACAGCGGTGGTTCGTGGTACTGGGCGCCGGATAGATAGCGTTCAGACGGTCCAAGTGTAAAATAAAACTGGCTTTATTCAGCAAAGGGTGCAACATAGCAAAACAACAAAAAACCTAGGCCACAGTTAGGGCCCTAACTCGCTCCTTGAGCCCCTAACTAGCCTGACTACTGCTCAGCTCCAGCAACAGTCCCCTGTGGACCCCAACCCTCCTGGCACAGACCGTCTATCTGTCCAGCTGGTTCCACAGTTCCTGCCTCCTGCAGGATACTCCAGCCTTCTGGAGTTACGCACCCCCACACAAAGGCGTGGCTGGGCGCCTTTTCTGGCCTGGGCCTGGGCCTGGGTCGCTCAACAGCGCCCTCTGGTTCACATACTCACATACCCTCCCCCCTCAGCTCACTACCCATGGGGTGAGCTACAATGGGACGAGACATCCTATGACGAAGTCCCTCTTCAACCAAGTATGCCTGTCCAGTGTCTCTCCAGAAGTCCCAATCTGGCGGTCTCTTCTTCCAAATTCTGCTTACTCGACATTTCCGGTTTCTCCGCCCTTCAAACACTACGCGAAGATCCTGGCCATTCTGCGCAAAGGCAAGTTTTACTTCATCACCTTCACAATTCACCATACAGGGGATCACATCATTTTCATCACATTTCTCGCCATAGTCTTCAGCCTTCCCATTGCATGATTTTGATCCCTTTAGTGAATAGCTGTAAGAATCTTCATCTTCACCTATCACGAATCCGCAGGAACTCAGAGACCAAATAACACGTACTTCATGCACATCAATGTCTTTAGAGTATAAATGTTTCACGGGTAGTTTTTCCGTAACCTTCATCTCAAAGCAAACTTTGCCATCACCATAACGGTTTAGAAGTTTAGGAGACATAGTTGGCTTTCTTTCCTCTTTGAGAAACAGAAGCTCTGTACTGCAATATCTTCTCCTTCTGCACAAGGGCCATACAGTACACCAAAATAGCTCACGCTGAACTACATTTTCTGGTATGTCTTTAACAACTGCCACATCATATATTGGAATGGTTTCTTTATAAGACGTCCACATCTGTACGGCAGCAGGAGAACCACTTCCACACTCTATTCTTACCTCCTCTTTCTCATACGCATAACTTTCTGGAAGCATGTTGCTGTACTGTGATAGATTGCAAGAATTTTCGTGCCAACCTCTTTCTGACAGTACAGGAGCTGGTGATATCGTCATCTCAACATTCTCCAAGTTATTTTCATTCCCTGTGCTAGCACCGGAGGACTGGGATACCAAGTTTTCAACATTACAGTTTTTACTGTCAGTACCCAGATGCTTTTTGGTTACATGTTCTGGCTGCCTTAATGGCTCTGCTTTCTCTGCCTCTATGCTGGCAGCTTTCTCCAATTCTAACGCCTTCTGTAGCGCACAAATCTCTGATTCCAGCTCCAGAACTTTCTTCACTGCCACATTTTTCTGAGCAGCTTCCATCTCAGTTTTTACTAGTGCACCTTGCAGCTCTGATTCTTTAGAGGTTAACTGTTAGGGTCTTGCCAACTTTAGCAATACCCTGACACTACTGCAGCTGTCTGGGAGGAAGGACAGAGACAAGTGAGCCCTAATCTCACCCCAGCCACTGTCCCTTCCTATTGCCTCAGTTACACTAAACGGTAAAAGGACAACCTGAAGACAAGCCCTATACTGAGTAAGTGACACAGAGAACAGGACAAGACAAAAACAACACAGAAGCAGAGTGAGCAAGCCAAGGGGTTGGTAACAAACGAGCAATGCAGTACAAAATCAAAATCCAAGAGAATAGTCAAAAGGCAAGCCAGAGGTCAGAGAAATAGTATAGTAAATATCAAGGGCTCAAAGAAAGCAGGCAAAGTCAGGGCAATAACCGGCGACCATGTGAGGGCTGACAACCTGTTTATAGAAAGTCTAGGACCAGCCCCAGACCTGATAGGTACACAGGCTGTCAATCACACAGGCCAGGAAGAGATTAACTCTATGCAGTCCAAAGAGAAACAATGCTCAGAACACGGGTGTGGCTTTACACAGCAAGGGAACTAGGACCATGTTCAGACTGAGCAACAAGAAACCTATGCAAGGAATCAAACCGAACACGCCTCCTTCTCCACAGTGTGCGAGCGGACGGTGGCGCCGAGACCCGAACAGGCAGGCTCATTAACAGGCTCTGCAGCGAATCCTTCTCAGCTTCTAGTGCTGCCAGTTTTGAAGATATTGCAGATGCCGACTGTTCAGTATTGGATAACAACTGCTGCAATCGATCCAATTCTTCTCTTTTAGATTCCACTTCGGTTTTTAACTGTTCTATCTGAAAAGTGTGCTCTTCCAACTTTATTTCTGACTCACGCTTCACTTGATCCATCTGAAACTCCAGCTGTTTCTTGATTTCTTCCTGCTTGTTCACTTGCACCTTTAGTTTAGCAACAAGCATTTTTAGATCTACAATCTCAGCAGACAAATTAGACAGGTTTCCCTCAAACTGAATCTTCATGTCTTCTATCTGGAGGTCCAATTCTCTCTTGACCTTTTCCAGCTTGTCACAAGCATTAGCTTTGTTCTCATACAATATCTGCGCTGATTCCAGGTTTTTCTCAACTTCATCCTTGGAGCTAACCAAATCCTCCATTTCAGTGCGCAGTTGCTTGTTGAGCCTCTCTAACTCGGCCTTCAATTCAAGGGCCTCTGCTTCAGCACGGTCAGAGTCTTCTCTTCACCAAGCAGCTGATCAAACTTTTTCTGCTTCCTTTCCAAATTTGACACCATCCGAAGTTGATGATCAAGATCTACACCTACATCTTCTAGTTCCTGCTGCAGTCTAATTTTCGTCTTCTCAAGTTTGTCATAAGCAGCAACCTTCTCCTCAAACCGTTGATTTGTAGCTTCTAGCTCCTTTTGCAACTTTTCCTTTAGTTCTTCAACAGAGTCCAAGGACCCAATACTATCCTCCATTTTTTTCTTCATATCAGTCGCCTGAGCTTGTAGTGTTGAAATCTGCTTTGTCAAATCTCTTTTTGCTATCTCCTCTTCCTCTAGTTCCGCAAGGAAACCATTTTTCTCATCTTCCATTTGTTTTAGTTTTGTACTAAGGTCAAGCTTCTGACGGGTTTCTTCTTGCAAAAGTTCCTGAGTGTCCTGAAGCTGAGATTCTAGTGTAGAAAAATCTTTGGAAAGTTTGACAGACTTGCTGTCTGCTTGAGAAAGAAGCCCTGTGACATTATTCAATTCCGCCTGCAGACCGTTTGCCTTGTCTAGCAGTTCTGCTTGAAACTTGTCCCCTTCTGTGACTTTTAGTTGCAGCACTTGAAGTTGAGTCTCTACTTTTTTGTGACTCTCCTGTAAGGCTTGCACTTTCTGAGCATGGACAGATGACATCTCCATCAATTCTTTGTCTTTATTTTGCACCAAAACAGACAATTTCTCATTATCTTCACAAGATCCTGACAGCGCCCTCTCCAGGCTACATATTCTAGCTTTGAGTTCCATTTCTCTTTGTTCCAGAACTCCAGCTCTGCTTCGCCATACATTGAATTCACAATTTAGGCGAACCTGCATTAGTTCATGCAAGTTTAGCTCTGACTGCAATGTCTGCACCACAGATTCTAAATCACTCTCTCGGTCAGAGACATACTTCCTCAGCTCTGCAATTTCATTTTCTTTGTCACTTAATGCAGCAGAAAGTTTTTCACATTTCCTGACTTGGTCATCCAAACATTCTGACTGACACTGCAAAAATTCACTTCTCTCACGTTTAGCAGTTTCAAGGTCATCTCTTAATTTTTCAATGACACTCTCTTTGGCAATGGAGTCTTGGACATGCTGCTCCTTTAAATCCTGCAATTGCTTCTCAAGCACTTGCTTTTGCTCTACACTCTGTATGACTTCATTAGATAGAGCACATTTCATTTCAGCAAACTCCTTCTTAGTGACACAGTCCATTCCAGGCAAACCCAGCACTACATTTTCACAATGACTAGGATATGAATTCTTTAGTTTCAAGCTCTTTCTTTAACTTAAGGTTCTCTTTTTCTGATACCTCAAGTTGCCATTTCCAATCAGATATTTCATCTTCATAAAATAACCTGATGGTTTTATTCTCATCTTGAAGCTGCTGCACCATAATATTTTCATCTTTGGCGCTTTCATGCACTCCAGTATGAGACACACAGTCAGCAGGGACATATTCAATCATAGAACAGAGGTGCTTTATAAAAACTGAGTCACTCTCATGCAACCCTTTATCTTTACTTGCATTCCACATGCTCTGTTCCGGGTTTTGTGTCTCGCTGCATTCAGACTGCTACACTAATAAACCTGTGCATAACTTCTCTGCTTTTTTACAAGCTGAAATTCTCTTTTTCTTGCCCATGGTTTACTAACAAAATTACACAATATTCCACAGCAACCTTGGGTTCAACCGGCAGCAACTTTTTACTGTCTTCTGCAGTCACATGTATTCAAACAGTTAACTTATATGGCACTACAACAACCAGCATTTTCTTCTGTCTTCCACAGAAAACACCAACATGGCACCATAGCCTTTCACATAGACTGTTTGCAATATCCAGCTTCTATACACATTGCATACTTCCTTGCCATCAGCAAACACTTTACTGACTTCTGTGCCACAGTATACACAAAGTCCATTCCCTGGATTCCTCTTCCAGAGTTTTACTTTCACCAGTTTTGCACACACTTTGCTATGTTGCAATTCACTCACCCCTTCCTGGGTTTCTCAGTTGAAATCACAGATTTCTTCCAGCTGTAGGCCACAATGCACACTTAGCAGTACTGCAGTCACCAACCACTTGTCTTCCAGGACTTGCGTGGATCTCTTTATATCCAAATCCGTAGCACCATATGTGACAACTTGGGGGAATTAGTCTCAAAATGGCGGCTGACTCCTCGTCCGGACAGCGGTGGTTCGTGGTACTGGGCGCCGGATAGATAGCGATCAGACGGTCCAAGTGTAAAATAAAACTGGCTTTATTCAGCATAGGTGCAACATAGCAAAACAACAAAAAACCTAGGCCACAGTTAGGGCCCTAACTCACTCCTTGAGCCCCTAACTAGCCTGACTCCTGCTCAGCTCTAGCAAAAGTCCCCTGTGGACTCCAACCCTCCTGGCACAGACCGTCTATCTGTCCAACTGGTTCCACAGTTCCTGCTTCCTGCAGGATACTCCAGCCTTCTGGAGTTACGTGCCCTCACCCAAAGGCGTGGCGTATATATACACGTTGACAAAATTGTTGGTACCCCTCGTTTAATGAAAGAAAAACCCATAATGGTCACAGAAATAACTTGAATCTGACAAAAGTAATAATATATAAAAATTCTATGAAAATGAACAAATGAAAGTCAGACATTGCTTTTCAACCATGCTTCAACAGACTTTTTTAATAAAAGAAAACTCATGAAACAGGCCTAGACAGAAATGATGGTTCCCTTAACTTAATATTTTGTTGCACAACCTTTTGAGGCAATCACTGCAATCAAACGATTCCTGTAACTATCAATGAGACTTCTGCACCTCTCAAGAGGTATTTTGGCCCACTCCTCATGCGCAAACTGCTCCAGTTGTCTCGGGTTTGAAGGGTGCCTTTTCCAGACGGCATGTTTCAGCTCCTTCCAAAGATGCTCAATAGGATTTAGGTCAGGGCTCATAGAAGGCCACTTCAGAATAGTCTAATGTTTTCCTCTTAGCCATACTTGGGTGTTTTTAGCTGTGTGTTTTGGGTCATTATCCTGTTGAAAGACCCATGACCTAAGACTGAGACCAAGCTTTCTGACAGTGGGCAACACATTTCTCTCTAGAATCCCTTAATAGTCTTGAGATTTCATTGTACCCTGCACAGATTCAATACACCCTGTGCCAGATGCAGCAAAGCAGCCCCAGAACATAACAGAGCCTCCTCCATGTTTCACAGTAGGGACAGTGTTATTTTCAAGATATGCTTCATTTTTCCATCTGTGAACATAGAGCTGATGTGCCTTGCCAAAAATTTAGATTTTTTTTTTTGTCTCATCTGTCCATAGGACATTCTCCCAGAAGCTTTGTGGCTTGTCAACATGTAGTTTGGCAAATTACTTTTGTCAGATTCAAGTTATTTCTGTGACCATTGTGGGTATTTCTTTCATTAAATGAGGGGTACCAGCAATTTTTTGCACGTGTATATATATATATTTATATTACACTAGTTTCTGTTTTAACACAGTGACCACAGTCTGTACAAGGATGTAGTCTGATGGTAGATTTTAAGTGAAAATGATGGCAATGATGTAATAATAATAATAATAATAATAATAAAATTTTTTACATTTTTGTGGGAGGAATTTAGGAATGTAAGGAAGGGGCTGGTTTCAGAAACTATAGCTATGACCTAATTCTTAAAACAATACTGAAATTGTACAGTAAGTATTACCTATGAAATAATCCAGTGATATATGATAACTCATGTGTTGATGTAAATTCCTTTTTAGGGTTTATTTACCAACATATCTTACATTATTAACACTGATGTATCCTCTGCATAAAGCTAATTTAGAATGTAATGATTTCTTAATAAAGTGATGTACACATTATTCGCAAAGGGAAACACATAATGTATTGGCTGTAGAGCAAAGCAAAGGCAATTATTTTGAAAGCTTTTAATTGTACCTTAGTGACTGGTTTTGGATTGAATCAGATTTTATCTGATAATAGAATATTTCTACATGGAAGACGCATTTTCTTTTTAGGTGACTGTAATAACCAGACCTTAGATATATAATTGTTTGTTTATTACAGCTGCTGCGGAAATTCTTTATCAGACACTTATTGCTGTTTTCATCTAAATAGGGCCGTATCTATTATTGACAGAGGATATTGCAGCAATTTTCTTAGTGATTAAAACAGACAGTTCCCTTTGTTATTACAGTTCCTATAATGAACTGTTATTTGATGTCTGCCTTGACTGAAGAAAATAAAAGAAGTAAAGATGGGGAATACATAATGACGCCAATGACGCCATCATCCACCTTCTGCACAGGACTCTTTCTCACCTGGCGAAACCAGGAAACACTGTGAGAATAATGTTCTTTGATTTCTCCAGTGCTTTTAATACCATATAGCCGGGGTTACTGAGAGACAAGCTGGCCCTTGCTGGAGTGGACCACCACCTCTCCAACTGGATCCTAGACTATCTCACAAACCGACCTCAGTATGTGAGAGCCCGGGACTGTGTTTCAGATACTGTGATCTGTAATATGGGGGCACCTCAGGGTACAGTTCTTGCCCCTTTCCTCTTCACACTGTACACTGCAGATTTTAGGTGCAACTCATCTAGCTGCTACCTACAGAAGTATTCTGATGACTCGGCAATAGTAGGCCTCATCACAGATGATGATGACAGGGAGTACAGAGAACTGAACCAGGATTTTGTGGACTAGTGCCAGCGGAACCACCTCAGGATTAACGCTTGGAAGACCAAGGAGATGATGGTGGACTTTCGTAAATGCGGATGCCCTCCTAAACCAGTGGACATTCCAGGGAATGGGCATCGAGATTGTCAACACCTATAAGTACCTGGGCGTGCTCCTTAATAATAAGCTGGACTGTACAGATCACATGGAGGTCCTGTACAGGAAGGACCACAGCAGGCTTAGGAGGCTGAGAGCTTTTGGAGTCCAGGGGGCACTTCTTAGGACTTTTTTCAACTCAGTAGTGGCATCAGCCATGTTCTTCGGAGTGGCCTGCTGGGGGAGTAGCATATCAACCAGGGACAGAAATAAACTTGACAAGCTGATTAGAAGGGCCAGCTCTGTCCTGGGGAGCCCACTGGACCCAGTGCAGGTGGTGGGTGACAGAAAGATACTGTCCATGGTGAGCTCCATGCGGGAGAATAAGTCCCATCCCATGCATGAGACTGTGATTGCACTGGGCAGTACTGTCAGTGACCGACTACTTCACCCTAAGAGTGAGAAAGAGTGCTATCGGAAGTTTTTTCCTCCCCGCTGCGGTTAGGCTATACAAACAACATCGACCTAAGCGGAGATCAGTCCATACAGAGAACTGAAATATCTTTCTGTTGTGATATCCCCCTCTGCTACTTATTACCTGTACCTTTCTATCTGTCTGTTTACTATCACTGGAATGCCTCTTTACCTTGGAACGTTTTGTATATATGTGAACCGAGAGCAAGGCAGGTGGTTTGGACTCCGCAACCAGAAATGAACGCACACGCGGTAGTTCAAGAAAAAAATATATATTTACTATAAGTTAATAAAGGCTAGTTAAAGGTAAAATGACAGGGCTAAAGACAAGCAAAATATACAATATAGCATGAACAATTTCATGGCAAATTCTGCAATGGTTTCTACTTTTACTCTGTCCACTTCTGCAGTATGGACACTGAATGAACAATATACTCAAAACTATCCCTAACTGACCCTGACTTCACATTTGGGTGCACCCCCTTTTCCCCAGTGGTCCAGGTGGACCGCTTACAGTCCGTAGAAGCGCGCGGTGGGGCCCAAAGTCGGTCCTTTCTTTTATAGTGAAGCGTCCTCTCCTCACGGTTATCAGGATCTTGGGAGAAATGAAGTCCTCTTTAACAGACAGGGAAACCAACTGAATGCAATGTAATCCAACAGCAGATTCCACTCAGCACACTGACAGTCCTGCCGAATCCATACACTGAGCTGGGATGTAAGCCGGGATTTAGCAGGTGCCGTCCAGTACATCAACAGCACTGCGAGTCTCTATCTGTGGTATCCATATACACAGTCACAATGTCAGTCTCACTGATCAGCCACTGAGCACAGTTCCTTTCACGTGGACTCACTAGTCCTGTTGTCTCTTTACACTCTGTTTGTCTCTGGACCAAGATACAGCTTAGCTGTACAGAAAAATCTCCACACCAGTTCAATACAACACTTGCCAAGATGGCTGCTGCTCTCTGTCTCGTCACTTCCTGCTTCTCTGCTCACACTCTGTCTGCAGAACAGGCAGGCTGACATAAAAGGGGGGGGGTCTCACTCCAGCATCATGTCACAATTACAATGGCTGCTGTCTTAAAGGAACAGAATCACAGAAATACATTCAACATTAACAGTTTATACAGACAAATGAAGCTTAAGACAACATTGGCTGTCTCTTACATATATTGTATTTGTATTGCTTATCTTTGCATTGCATATTTTTGCAGCTGTAACACACGGAATTTCCCCATGGTGGGACTATTAAAGGATGATGATGATGATGATGATGATTATTATTATTATTATTATTATTATTATTATTATTATTATTATTATTATTAAAAGATCTCTCCACCCATATAAATTTTTTTTTACCTGTGCATGAATATTCCACTTCTTTTCTCAGTGTGTTCAGTTACTTTTAAAACAACAGTTTCTGCTTGAGTTGCAATGCCTAAATAAAATTGTCACAAGAAGTTGCTATAAAGTCATTTATTCTTAGTATTATGGAGCCAAGTTTATTGATCATCCAGTCAGCCATCTGTATATTAGTATTACTGATTTTCTCTACTAATAGCTCCCACTACTAGAGATGTGCAAACCTCTCAGGATTCATTTAGTTTCAGGTTACAGTGGCTTGGATCCCAGATGCAGGTCGAACAAGTTCAGTACGAACCACCCCTTAAATTGGCTTAAAACATAGTGTATAACACTGTCAGGGCTCCTAGGAACCTATCTATCTAATTTCTAGCTATCTAAGGCAAACACAGCAGAAGTTATGTCAAAGTGAAATTATTATACTCTGGGACTCTTTTTTTATTTTCACCTGCCCTGGGCCTCCACCTATTGTACTCTGGGGTCTCTAGTTTGCCCTTGACAAATCTCCATTTGTTTAGTTTCATAAAAAACTGAACAATTTGGAATATTCAGGTTGAATCCAGCTTGGTACAAGTTGGTTCGCCCATCTCTACCCATTACTCACTCTGTTATCGGCATGTCTGTAAGTTCTCGTCCTTCCCTATTTTATCCTTTCTAGATAAAATAACTTAAGTGAGAAAACAGCACTCACACTTCTTACTTTCCTCAACCAAAAATATTTAATAAGGCATTACTACAAATTACATATAAACTTACATAAAACAGTGTTACATAAAATGCATCATTTAACTAAATTGCACATAGGAAGCAACTTCTTGATCTAGTATTAAAACACACTAGTTAACGAATCTAATGTAACCACCCCCAGCAGCATGCTAGACAAACCAAACCTGTGTGTACATAAGGAGATCCAGCATCAGTGTTTTTACTGAAACTGGACTATTTGGGATTTGTCTCAGGCAAAGTAAAATGGCTGCCACAACATGATTTGTGGTAAATTATTATACTCTGGGGTCTTTTGAGACCCCAGAGTATAATAGGAGTAGGCCCAAGGGAGGTGTAAAACATTTACTCGTACCTTCCCTCACCTCTTTCGGGCCTCCTCATGGTGTCCGGCAATGTGTTCCTTTCACCTCTGTGAGCATGTGTCTCTCAATAGCACCAAAGCCGGCACCTGGCATTCTTCTGGGACGTCACATACCCAGGGTTAGCGCTGATGCCTGTGATTGGGCCTCAATGGTGAAATGGGCCCATCATGGCATGCTAACATAACCCTTGACAGGGTTAATTGATAACTGTAATTAATACTGAGTGACTGCACATGGACACCTATATATAGTATAGACATCTTCTCACATGATCACAAAATCACGCTTTTTAAAATGGTGTCCATCTCGCACAACACATCTCAGCATATCTTGAGGAAATGTCAAAAAGGACAAATCTGTGCATTGGATGTGCTAGTAATTTTCATGAAAGTAAACTATTCCCATAGTCTGGGAGCTCATTTATACAGCTATATTACTGATCTATGTTATATCTGTAATGTCAATTTGTAATATGGCACCCATACACCGCTATTGAGCTATACTGAAACTCCTTGCCTTATATGTAGAGAGACAAACACGTTTTTACTCACAGATTGATCCAGTAAATATTGGGATGTTCCAAAGCATACTGTATTATGGTGGTACAGTATAGTACTACATCTACTATATAGAGACACAGAGTATAATAATAAATACTGAATTAACATCTATTCTACATAAAATGATACATTCTCATAAATGTCAAACTGATGTTCGCTATAAACACATCATAGCAAAATAATATGCTTCAACTTTCCAAGTGGGTCCGTTCTCCATAGGAATGTCACTACTGTGGCCAGTGACTGATGTTTCTTGTGCAATGAGATCAAGAAGAGGTAGGTGACAGGTTTTATTGTTTCCTGCTTGTAGTAAGTATTTTGCATAGTGGCTCAGTGGTAAGTGCTGTTGCTTTACAGTGCTATGGTCTTGGGTTCTAGTCAAAGACAACATCCGCATGGTGGGTTTATGCTATCCCTGTGTTTCCTCCCATACTCCAAAAATTTTGAATGTGAGTGATGACAATATCTGTACCATGCTGCAGAACATGTTGGTGCTTTATAAATAATAAAAAAAAAATATATATATATATATATATATATATAAAACCTATGTATATTAGAATTATTTTTTTAAAAAACTAAAAATCGGGGGCTTTTAAAATGAACTCGCATTACGGTGAGCAAAATCTTAAACAAAATATATGTTTATTACAATAGATAGAATATTTAGTACACAATTTCTTTTGGTAACATTCAATTTAAATGTGACACTTATTTAATGAATACACCCAGAGACAATAATTTACACTGACATCAGATGAATTCCAATTTGCACATGTAATGCCAGGCACATCCACACATCATACTTCAGACTGGATTAGGTTATATACTACTGTAGTCATTTGTTATCTGGTAATTGGTGACACTATTTTCCAGTTCAAAACTATACCCATCTAATTATATGTCCTATGTTATGATAACAGCTGACAAACATACTTGATAGAAACTTAACTTATGCAAAATGGCTGTTAAACTGACAGTGCCCATTGTCATTCCAGTGCTTAAAACCTTTCTATTTTCCCATCTAAATAGCTGTTCGAGGCCTTTCATTTTTAAGACAAGTTCCAGCTTTGTATGTGTCAATTAGAAACTGAACTCAAAATTCTTCAGATTTGAAAGAATTCAACCTTTTTCTGGTTCAATTTGCATGAAGAAAACAGAGAAGGATTACATGACCTTGGGAATCAGCGGATTCCCCATAATGCCTTGTAAGCAGCCGACATAACGGGACAGCAAATCATAAGGGACTATATGTCTGAGGTCACTGATGACTCATAGGCAGTATGAAAAGCCCAGGCAGAAAAATGAGGGGTCCATTTTGTGGAGAGAGATTACAGAGACAGCAACATCTTGGATACTCAGATTGCTTTTTGTTTCCTAATAGTCATTAAGTAAATTACTTTTCCCTGCAAACCAACCAGTGAAGTTATATACACTACACTAGTAGCATGATGTACCTCTTTTAATTTTTGAGTTTTTATGGCATAAAAGTTGCTCAGTAAAATCAGTTTTTTTCACATGCCAAACACAAAATGACCAATTCAAGTTAAAAACTAGTATTATTTTAAGGCCTGGGCCCCACGTTGCAAAAATGCTGTGTTTTACATTACCTGCAAAGTGGATGGGATTCTGGCTAATGTCATCCACACATTGCAGAAAAAAATCCGCACTGGATATGCTGCGATTTCAAAAACGCCTGTGTTTTTGTAAATCACAGCATGTCAATTAAACCTACGGAAATGCTGGCGTTTTCCGTATAGGTATAATAGAGGCAAAAAGTCTGCAGAGGAAAAACTCTTCTGTGAAAAATGCTGTGGAAAAAACCACAATGCGTTTCCGCTGTGGTCTTTTCCATAGTGTTTTTTTGGTTGTGGCTTGCCACGTGGGACCTTAGGCTAATTGTCTTTTTTGGGCATAAAAGTGTCTGAATAAAAAATGTCTTAAAATACAGGGTGGAAAATGTGGTAATGAAACAGAAACATCTGTGACACTTCATCCACCACCTCCAGTACATGTGACTTTAAGGCTGAGATTGCAGATTTTGTTCCCTTTTTTGAGCTAAAGCCAAGAATGGCTACAAAAGGAATGGGAAATATATAGGAAGTTCTTATACTTCTGCCTTCTTCTCAATCCACTACTGGCTTTGGCTCAAAAAAACGCTGCAAAAACAAAAAAAAGCTGCGTTTCTGCAACGTGGGGACTCAACCTAAGTTAATGTTCAGCAACTTCATGGTCGCCCCCACAGTTGTTAAATACCTCTATTATGGCCTTTCTATTCGTCATCTCCTATTTCTTCACTGACTTCTAGTGAGACTTTTTTTTTTCTCAGAAGGGATAACAATCCAAGTGCTTATGCTGATGAAGATATTCCTCAAGAAAGTGTTACAAGCTTGATGTGAATAGTCAGCATTTGGAGGTGGAGGACATGAATGTTGTTGCTGCTAGTATTAATGGCATTTGAAGCCATGCCGGTGGTAGTATTAGTAGGAACATTAAGGGCAAATCTAGAGGTGGTCTATCACATATTATAGCAGTGTCGGACTGGGATGTTTAGGGCTCACAAGTGGAATTGCTATTGGAGTACAAGCCATAAATTCCCAGAATTCTATGACAGCAAGGAGCGAGTGTGGAGATCTATTTAGGCGCATGGACCCCATGTGCCAAATTTATGATGAGGTATGCACTTCATTATAAACTGGATGAAAACCTAAGCAGGTGGAAAATATTGTTCCTGATAAATCAGCCCTTATGTTTTCTATATTACTCAGATGTATTGTAGAGTCTGTATTGACAGCGGCATCTAAGGCTTTAAATGGGTGAGATCGTTGTCTCAACCATTAGAACAGACACTATCATTGCATCATAATGGTACAGTGGTTGGCAAAATTAAAACTACAACTCTCAGCAGGTCCTGAGTGTCTGGGGCTGCTGGGATTTGTAGTTCTCTGAGGGTCTGGGAAGAGTAAGGGCCAATTCATGAACAACCCATTTTTTAATATTCCCTCTTAATACCCCACACACTTTAATATCCCTCCACAGGATATTGGTTTCCATACAACATAACAACACCCTCACTGGTCCCTCATACAGTGACCCTATCACTGGTCCCCATATAGTATGGGGCATCAAGGAAGGGCCTGCTATATGGGAGGCCAATGGCACTGGTACCGCACACTCAAGTAAAACTGTGGTGCTAGCAAAAAGGGTTCTTAAATCCAAGTCCAAGAGAAATACATTTGCTGTACACACAGATAAGAGTTGTGTTCAAAAGGGTAGTCATTTATTGATATAAAAGTTCATGACAAAAAGTTTGATGCTACAAGAGCAGTAATATACGACAAAAGTAAATACTTCATAGGAATTGCAATGCCATGTTTGAGCAATACACCATAAAATGGAAATAAAGATCAAAAAAATGCTGCAACGTTTCAGTCATACGTCCTTCGTCCGGCTAGATCTTATCAATAGTGTCAGAGAAAAGTAATGATGGCATTGGTCAGAGAAAAGGAATGATGGCGTTGGTCAGAGAAAAGGAATGATGGCGTTGCTCTATGGGGGGATCAGTGAAGGGGCCACTGTATAAGGGGATCAGTGAAGGTACCTCTGTATGGTGGACCAGTAAATGGGCCCCTCCACTGCCCCCCTTCCTTACTGCAGTATTAGCTCATTACTTACCTGTCTACTCCTTGATCCCACTTTGTCTCTCTGTTCCGGGTGCATTGCTGTGCCATGGTGATGGTGGTGAACAAAATGTTTCCAGTGGTGCTCTGTGCAGACATCTCCCATGTACACATTTTTCTCAACATTGCACATAACACATTTGTTGCAGTGTGCAAGATTTCCAGGCATAAAATAGGCCATGATCATCCAGAGGCAAATGTATCAACTATGGCTGTCTTTCGGTACATGTTGCAGCATTACATATTGGCAGTGGGAATAGGCAATGCAAGCAATGTGACTGTGGACAAGAACATTCTCCTCCTCCCCATGGTCATTGTTGTAGTCAGGTTGCATCCACAACTAGTATATGGTTGTCGTTGTCATGATCATTGCCTGCTTCTACTAGTCTGACTCCGACTACTCTTCCTCAGTTCCATCATCAGTCATGAATGATTGAATGCATGGCCACAAAACAACAATCGGCGCCCAGTTATCTGCTTGTGTGTCAACTGAACGCTCACCTGGACAAGTTTCTGACAGAGCAGTCACTGTCATATCAGTTAGTTGATTCCCCTGCCTTAAGGAAACATCAGGAACTGGGACAGTTTGATGTGGGTGTATTATCTTGTCTGGGCTCCAGTGTAATATCAAAAATGGTATTCAGCATGGCAGGTGTGGAAAAACTTACATTTCTGAGAATAAATCAGGCATATATACAGGTGAATTTTCACAGACCTCCGCCTGAGGTCACTGATTAGATCTGTCTCTGCTGACAGTGGAGGGCTCTGGCTATTTTTAATTATGCCACTGCCACTGTCTTCCTGTTCACTTCCATGCTGTATAGCTTCTGCCACTACTGCTACCCCTTATGCACTGACTGCATTATAGTGGTATACTACCATACATAGAGCTGAACTGCTATATCTAAGCCTGCCATGCTAGAAAAAATGACCTATAGATAATGCACACTGTTTCCAATATATATATACTGTATATATATATATATATATATATATATTTGGGAAGAAGAGGGGTAAAATATATGTCTCAAGCAGGAGGAGGTTCAGCAGTAGCAGTTGCTACTGGGACCACTATTGTAACTGGCACAAGGTATGTAGGGGCCCCATTACAGATTCTGTCTTTAATCTTTTAGGTCTCTAGCAATTTTCCTGGGTGCAACTGCTGGACCAGGGCCTGTGAGCCTTTAACCACACCCCTGCCATTCCCCATGTTTCCAGTTCAGACAAGTGAAATATTATGCAGAATTGGTGTTTTAAGTATTTTACTATCTTTATAAACAGTAATAAAGTATAATATACTACTCAAGTCAAGTAGACATTAAGAAAATAGACTATAACAGTAGAGCACAATTTTTGCGTATACATATACATTTTGTGTATATGTATTCAAGTAGAATTGACTGGCAAATTGTATTTAGGAAAATTATTTCTGGTTTCCAATTGGAAAGTTCATTTAGATATCAGCTAGAACAACAATCTCCTTTCAATCTTTCTGTTAATAAAAAATAAAAAAAATAAACTCCTGTCATTTTTCACTACATACATTCAAGTAAAAGCACAAACAGTGTAATAAAGTGTATACATTTCCACATCTCTTGATATATTCTCGGTATGTGTTACATAAGGATACTGATATCGATGGAATCATTTATTTGCACTATGACATTTTGTTATAAGACATACCTAGAAGAATCATATCTATCGCTTTAGAGGTAATTACATTTTCTGTGCTTATCAAGATATATTAAACTTAAAAAAAATAGCATGCCATTCTACTTGGAAGAGAAATAGGTATTTGGAGAAGACAATGGGTGGCTTACTTTGTAGAAACAAAACTATATCAAGTTCAGCGGGGAGACTTATGCAGAATCCATAACAATAAGTTTATGTAATTTATATTGTATTTTCCTTATAATATTGTAGATCATGCACTGAATGCAATGTAAATACTTTCCACTTTCAAATTCGTGCTCTCTTCAGCTTTTGAAACAATCTTCTTGGCTTTTATAGACAAATGTGTTTATCTCACCAACCATTAAACCATTATATTTGATGTATGCTTGTAAAGCTGCAAAGACAATGACTTCATAAGTGTGTACAGTAGCGGATATATAAAAATACAAAAGATGCTAATTATATTGAATTACTATGTCAGTATTTGCTAGACCTAGTTACTGTAAGAGAACATATCCAGTATTAATCATAACTGTAGAGAGGGAATAACCTGATAAACTTAAGGTTTAGTATTCTCAGTTAAAATTCTATCATATGTACAGTATTGTGTGTGATGTACTTTTTAGGGCAGGGTGCGTAGCAGTATTCATTATATCTGGGTAGCATACAATACTTTATATAGTTTATAGTATAGTATAGTATAGTATAGTATAGTATCTGGGTAGTATACAATGTATCCAGATACTTTTTGTATTATTCAATTGCACAGTAGCAGTACCTGACTAACCCAGTCTAACGTCATTCTTTGGCTTATATCCTATAACAGTATATCATACCCATCATTTTTTTTTTGGACATCACCAATTAAGCAACTTTTCTAAACATAACCTGGTTTTGTGAGATATCACAAAATTAAATATTAATTATTGCAGGTTTTTGAAGAGTACCTTTCACCAGATCTAGAAAGCCAATGGCATGCACCATCTGATAGGTACTGTCACCCTGAGCATTTTAGACTTTAGTTTATCCAATTACAGTGGGTACTCACAACTCACAACCCCTGCAAACCACAGTCTTAGCACCTACATTGTTAGTATACCCTACTTTGTATCATTGAAAGAGCTTATATCTTTGGGATGGCTGAACATACAGTGGGTACGGAAAGTATTCAGACCCCTTTAAATTTTTCACTCTTTGTTTCATTGCAGCCATTTGCTAAAAGCAAAAAAAGTTCATTTTATTTCTCATTAATGTACACTCAGCACCCCATCTTGACAGAAAAAAACAGAAATGTAGATATTTTTGCAAATTTACTAAAAAAGAAAAACTGAAATATTTCATGGTGATAAGTATTCAGACCTTTTGCTCAGTCTTGAGTAGAATCACCCTTTTGAGCTAGTACAGCCATGAGTCTTTTTGGGAAGACTGGATTTGGGGATCCTCTGCCATTCTTCCTTGCAGATCCTCTCCAGTTTCGTGAGGTTGGATGGTGAACGTTGGTGGACAGCCATTTTCAGGTCTCTCCAGAGATGCTCAATTGGGTTGAGGTCAGGGCTCTGGCTGGGCCAGTCAAGAATGGTCACAGAGTTGTTCCGAAGCCACTCCTTTGTTATTTTAGCTATGTGCTTAGGGTCATTGTCTTGTTGGAAGTTGAACCTTCGGCCCAGAGAACTCTGGAAGAGGTTTTCTTCCAGGATATCTCTGTACTTGGCTGCATTCATTTTTCCTTCAATTGCAACCAGTCTTCCTGTCCCTGCAGCTGAAAAACACCCCCATAGCATGATGCTGCCACCACCATGTTTCACTGTTGGGATTGTATTGGGCAGGTGATGAGCAGTGCCTGGTTTTCTTCACACATAACACTTAGAATTTACCCCAAAAAGTTCAATCTTTGTCTCATCAGACCAGAGAATATTATCTCTCATAGTCTGGGAGTCCTTCATGTTTTTTTTGGCAAATTCTATGCGGGCTTTCATATGTCTTGCACTGAGGAGAGGCATCCTTTGGGCCACTCTGCCATAAAGCCCTGACTGGTGGAGGGCTGCAGTGATAGTTGACTTTGTGGAACTTTCTCCCATCTCGCTACTGCATCTCTGGAGCTCAGCCACAGTGATCTTTGGGTTCTTCTTTAGCTCTCTCACCAAGGCTTTTCTCTCATGATTGCTCAGTTTGGCTGGACGGCTAGGTCTAGGAAGAGTTCTGGTCATCCCAGACTTCTTCCATTTAAGGATTATTTAGGCCACTGTGCTCTTAGGAACCTTGAGTGCTGCAGAAATTATTTTGTAACCTTGGCCAGATCTGTGCCTTGCCACAGTTCTGTCTCTAAGCTCCTTGGGCAGCTCCTATGACCTCATGATTCTCATTTGCTCTGACAGGCACTGTGAGCTGTGAGGTCTTATATAGACAGGTGTGTGCCTTTCCTAATCAAGTCCAATCAGTTTAATTAAATACAGCTGGACTCCAATGAAGGAGTAGAACCATCTCAAGGAGGATCAGAAGGAAATGGACAGCATGTGTGTTAAATATGAGTGTCACAGCAAAGGGTCTGAATACTTATGACCATGTGATATTTCAGTTTTTCTTTTTTAATAAATTTGCAAAAATATCTACATTTCTGATTTTTTTCTGTCAAGATGGGGTGCTGAGTGTACATTAATGAGAAATAAAATGAACTTGTTTGCTTTTAGCAAATGGCTGCAATGAGTGAAAAATTTAAAGGGGTCTGAATACTTTCCGTACCCACTGTATGTTCAGCCATCCCAAAGATATAAGCTCTTTCAATGATACAAAGTAGGGTATACTAACAATGTAGGTGGTAAGACTGTGGTTTGCAGGGGTTGTGAGTTGTGCATCATGAAGTGTTACCACCCACTTGCCTGTATTCCCTAATTTGCATCAACACTAAAAGGGCTTATCTCTTTGGAATAACTAAATGGATTTGGACAAACAAAACACCAAAATTCTCAAGGTACATATGATTTATCATTAGGCTTTTCAGACCTGGTGACAGGTTCTCTTTAAGGCTTTTGTTGGCATGTTGTGATATTGTGTTAAATTCGGTTTCATGAAAAATTGCATTACTTAACCAAATTACAAATGTGTTAAATGTGGACATAGCTGTAACATGCCCTTTAACAGTCTATAAATTAGTTACTGAGGGACAGGTTTCTGTGTATCTGAGGTTGCCCTTATTAAGAACCTGACTAAGATACTGTTAGGAGTTAGCTGCTAATAAATGGAGTCAACAGGGCTGGCGTTAAGGGGTTAAGACTGGGCAATTGCCCAGGACCCCTGTCCCAAAAGGGGACCCGGGATTCCGAGCATCAGACTTACAGCCTGATGACTTTGAATCCGGAGAGCTGCACTTACAGCTGTATCTGAGTGCTATGTACGCTGATGCTGTCTAATCCTATGGCAGAGCAGGGAGCTGAAAAGTTTCTGCTCTGTCATAGAAGGATGGCAATAATGCAGAGGAAGTCGCAGCGCAGGTGGCATGATGATGCCACTGCATTGAGCCACCAGTGCCAGTCCGACAGGGAGAGACTTCAGCTGCTCTATTCATCGAGGGAACGTGGTAAGGTGAGTAAAAGATTTATTATTTTCTGAAAAGCAAAAGGGGAACCATAACTGATAAGGCGGGTTATTATAAGTGGAAATCTGTTATTTATAAGAACAAAACTATTATAAGGGGAAGAATCTATTATTTATAAAGGGGGGGCTATTATTTATAGTTGGGGAACCATTACAAATAAGGGGAAACCATTATTTATAAGGGGGGGGGGTTATTAGAGAAAAACTAGTATATACAAATGGGGCTAAAATATGTAATAGTTCCTCCTTATAATAGTCCCATTATACATTATATATTCCTTATAAATAATAGTTCCCACTTATAATAGCCCTCCTTATATATAATAGTTCCCCCTTATACTAGCCCCCTTATATATAATAGTTCCTCCTTTATATATAATAGTTCCCACTTATAAAATACTCCCTTATATATAATAGTTCTTCCATTATAAATGATAGCCCTCTCATATAAAATAGTTCCTCTCTTATAAATAATAGCCGATTTTTGGAGTTTTGTGTGAAATTATGTCCAATTTGCCTTTTTTCTCTCTCTCTCTCTCTCTCTCTTTTGTGTTGTTCTAATACAAAAGAAATACATACAGTGGGGGAAAAAAGTATTTAGTCAGCCACCAATTGTGCAAGATCTCCCACTTAAAAAGATGAGAGAGGCCTGTAATTGACATCATAGGTAGACCTCAACTATGAGAGACAAATGAGAAAACATATCCAGAAAATCACATTGTCTGATTTTTAAAGAATGTATTAGCAAATTATGGTGGAAAATAAGTATTTGGTCAATAACAAAAGTTCATCTCAATACTTTGTTATATATCCTTTGTTGGCAATGACAGAGGTCAAACGTTTTCTGTAAGTCTTCACAAGGTTGGCACACACTGTTGATGGTATGTTGGCACATTCCTTCATACAGATCTCCTCTAGAGCAGTGATGTTTTAGGGCTGTCGCTGGGCAACACGGACTTTCAACTCCCTCCAAAGGTTTTCTATGGGGTTGAGATCTGGAGACTGGCTAGGCCACTCCAGGACCTTGAAATAGGCAGGTAACGGCCTATTAAAAAAAAAAAAAACATCAGGGGCCTGCCGGACCCCCTAAAGTCCTGGGCCCTGTGGCAGCTGCTACCACTGCTACCCTGGTATTTACGCCACTGACTGGACTGCCATACTGGATGTCAGCATTCTTTTAAATTGAAACATTTTTAAACTACTCATGCCTCCTGCAGCAAAGCACATGGCTTCTGCTCGAGCTAATGAAAACTCTCAGCAGACCAAAGCCCGTCTCCAATTTGACAAGGCATTGTCAGCCATATGCACACAGCTGCAGTCCATGTTTCCATAACAACCCAGCCATTTTTCTTCACTACTGTAGGTCAGCTTTAAAGGGGTAGGGTGCTGTGGATGACACTTACACAAGGTCACAAACACACAGCTTTACTCCAGGTTTTCCATAACAACCGATCGCAGGTTTTTCACTGATATCCAAACTGAGATACACATGATCACATGACGCTTATGGACCAATGGAGAATCTCAGGTTCTTCAGTCTTGACATACACACAGCTTTACACCAGGTTTCTATAGCAACCAAGCTATTTATAACCTGTATAAGTCAATAGCAGTTTGCAGGTCCTTAAATATTCAGTCATATGACGTGTATCAGTCAATATATCTTCACATTTAATTTACCAGTTTTCCATAACACAGCCATAAATAGACTGTACATATACTGGACTGCCATACTGGATGTCAAGCGAAAAACTGGCCAATTCTTAAGGGGCCACTACACAAACAAAAAATTAAATATACCCATGTGAAAAAGGGTCCTTCTGCTAGTTATTTATAAGGGAACTATTACTGATAAGGGGGCACTATTATTTATAAGCAGTAACTATTATTTATAAGGAGGCACTATAATAACTGATGAATGGGTGCAAAAATCTACTAGGTGGTACAAAGGTGGACATTTGAATTGTGTGTGGGAAAAAGGGGGTTGTTAATAATGTTTTGCATGTAAATACAACAGCTAGGGCCAGAGTCAACACCTGATATACCCATACAAGTGCCAGGGCCTGCAGCGCTTGGTGGGCTCACTTAGTGTCCACATTAAGCACTTCCATACATATAGATGGAAATTCTTGTTGCATTGGTAATGGCCTGGGAGTAATTATTCTCTGCTTTTAGCTCCCCAGCCCCACTCAGATCCAGCACTGGCAGGGTTATGTGTTCTGCTGTGGCTTTTAGGGGAAAACATTGCCACTACATTTCTTACATCACAAAGAAGCCTACTGAGGCTCTATTGCCCAAGCGCTGAAACAAACTTTTAGCCAGCCCTGACATCAACCTTTTGTATGTAGCACGGCAATATTATTCAGATATAAGGAAATACTGCCATATACCCTGCCCTAAAAAGTTGAACAAATTAAGTTTTGTTAGATTATGACGTCAACAGGATAGGTTTTGTTAGATTGACATAGATACGTACCACATGATGTGGCCGAGTAGTCTAAAAGAGACTTAAAGATGATAGGAGAGTAGACAGGACACTGTAGCAGAGCACTTGAGAGGTAAGAAAAGTGAGTATCAGCAGCTTATTATTTTTTCACACCTCCCTGGTGTCTCACATTATTATACTCTGAGGTTTGAAAAGACCCAATATCTTGGATTTGGTCTATCCGAACATTTTGTTGTTGCCAGTTTGCTCATCTGTAGTTATAACATGATGCAATTCTAAAGACATTAAAGTGTCTAAAGTGGAAAAAAAAACACATACTTTTGTATTTGGATGAGATACATACATGCCAACAGTCACAAATTTGCAGAGATTGGTCCATATGTTGTGTAGCATTCCAGATTAACTCATCTTGTTCATGAAAACTTTGCTAAAAGTGGGTATTCCAGACAGTCAGGGGACATGTCATAGATATTTGGCCCAGCTCTCCAGGCATGTAACATTGCCTGGATCTTTGTCCCCAGTGCCCTAGGCAAGCACCAAAGTAGTAACAAATAGGGTTACTATTACTGTGTGGGGCACTGAAAGGTAGCATTATTTCTGTAAGGAGAACAAATGGGAGCACTATTACTATATGGGGCACAAAGGGAAGTTTTATATGAGTCACTAGTTATCTTGTACTATTTTATTTAGTGGGTACTAGCTCTTTGACACTATTATTCTTTTAATTAACTATGGTTATTGCAGAATTGGTTCTGAAATACAGTACAGCTATGGCAACCTTTACCACTTCCCACTCTGTGCTGTACTATTATGTCATGCTGAGTGCATAGTTAACACTCAGCATCATAATGTATGGTGCTTTCATGCCGTGGGCACAGTAGGACAATAAAAGTAAAAAAAAAAAAAAGAAAAATTAAAAATAAAGTATAAAAATAAATAAATACTAAAAAGGTCAAAAAACCGACCTTTTAATGAAAACAAAACACATAATGTAAACAAAATAAACTGAACAAACATGTTAGGTATCCCCATGTGCATATAATTCTGCACTATAAAAAAAAATTGGGTTTTTTTTTTCCTGTACAGTGAACTCAAACTACAACTTGCGAATTAAGAACCTCAACTCTCAAGAATCTCTCTCAACTAAACACAAAAAAAACTTAGAGGTGTCAGAATATGGTAACCCCAGGAAAATAGTTTATTTTCTAAAAATGACTTTTTATAAGTAAATGTGGTAAAACATAATAAAATCAATATAAATATGGTATCATCATTATGACCCACTGGACAAAATGAACGCCGTCACTTTTAATGCAGAGTGAACCCCGAAGGAACAAAATGCAAAAAATAATGATAGAAAACATTAAATATATACCAAAATGGTGCCAAATAAAAGTAAAACTCGTCTCACAAAGAATAAGCCCTCACATAGCTATGTTGACAAAAAAAAATTTAAAATTTCTAAATTTTGGAATGCGGGGAAGGAAAATATGAAAAAAGTCACCGAGCATTAATGTCCAAAGTACCCTGCATCCTTAAAAGGTTTACTAAGCCCTAGTTTAGAACCCTTGAAAGGCTGTAACACAGAACACAACCACTGTGTGGCTATTCATAGCTCATGGGCTTTAGATTTCTGGTAAATAGAAGTTGACCCAGTGTTTTATACTGATTGCCAGATTGGGGTCGGGAAGGAATTTTTTCCCCCTGACATGGGGCAATTGGAATCAGCCTCATGGTGTTTTCTTGTCTTCCTTTGGATCAACACTGTTGGTTTATAGGTTGGACTTGATGGATCTGTGTCTTCATTCAACCTCATCTACTATGTTACTATGTTACTATAAACAAATATAGCATATCTGTTTGTGACACAATGCTATGAAATAATATTGTACTGAAAAATTATATAACCAAAAGGAAAGTAAGTAATGATTCATCTGTATCTGGGGGAACTGTGCAACACTGCAGATAATGCAGGGCAGCAAGAGACACAAGATTGTGTGTAGTAAGAGGAAAATGTCTGTTTACAGAATGTGAATGAAGTGGAAAGGGTGAGAAGCCAAAGGTATCTGAATAGAAAATTCTACAGAGATGGATTATGGATTGGAAGAGGCTTTCAGTGCTCTCTGGACTGGATAGTAAAGAAAAGTGATCAAATACAATCCTCAAATACAACCAGAGAAGACTACAAATTAAGAAGTTGCCTGCAAGTTATTAAATCTGACTACTGGGTTCAATTATGCAGTCTTTACAACACATATAAAACAGGCACCTAACCACTATGTGGTCACTGAGCGCTATAATGCTTTCTATTCAGTAATGATCTAATGGAATTACCAGTCACTATGTGGTAGCAATGTGTGGTCATGGTTTGGCAGTATTATATGGCTGTTATACAATGGTATTATTGCTAATATTGATCTATGTAGTATAGTGGTTTTATATTAAGTAACAGTATGATGGTATGGAGGCAATATTTGGTCAATGTAGAGCATCATTATATGGTAACTAAATTACTAAAACAAATTATGATTTTTATATTTATAACATTAAACATGATATAGTAAATGTAAATAATATCAATTAGTAATACTTGTAATAATTATGATTTTTATATTTAATAAATACATAATAAATTAAATATGATATAGAGGACTATTAAAGTAAAGAACTTGCTTTTTCACATTACGTTTAAGTATTAAAAGTTTAATATATATTATTGCAGTGCAGGATTTTACGCTTTTGTCATATACTTACTAATATAGTTAGGCATTTAGCTTTTATAAAACAACACAACACAATGGCAGTATATTATAGATTATAGATGATTCTGGCATCATGGAATTTCAGCTCACTATGCAACTATTAAAGAACATATGAAGATGGAACAGTCCCTAGGAAGACTTTCAATAATGGACTTGAAATCTTTTGACATTATACTATGATCGAGGCAGAATGCAACTTAATGTTTCGCCATCTAAAAATGTGCATATAGTGCTAAAGGTAGAAGAGACAGTCTGGAGAATATGGTGATTTATTTATGAAGGTATAAGCAGAAGTTTGAAGCTGTGTATAATAGCTGTTAGCTGTACTTTATTCCATTGTTCATTTTATTCCTTTCCATGTTTCCAAGTGCAAGAGCAATGCTGACACTGATTTAAATAACAATTCCAGTTAGATGTTAAAATCGCCCCTGCATATTTAGGACAACAGAATGCAAAATTATAGTAATTAGTAATGGAGTAACAAAAAAATGAAACTTTGTTTATAAGGCCAAGGGTTGCGGTAAGTGACACCCTCTACTCTAAGCTAGAACTGTGCTCAGAGTTGTCATGAATTCCCTTTCTTCTTAATTTTGACAGCTTATATCAAATGTATTATTCAGAAGGTGAATACAATGAGCAAAGAAAAAAATATACTTCTCAAGTTCAAATGAATAAAAAAATTCTGTACTCAATCCTGAGGAATATGGGATTAAAAAAAAAAAAAAAAAAAACATTTTAGGCTTCCTTCACACATAGCTTTCAGGTGGCAGTTTACAGAGGGTGCCATGAATTTTATACATTAGAAATTAGAAGCTGTTTATGGTGTTTTTTGGTAACATCTTTGGAGCTGCATCTTTTTTCTAGCTTTTTTCTGCTATAGAGAAGTTTGTAGCGTGTTTCATAATTCTATTCACTTACAGCATTTTTTCCTCAAACAATTGGCAAAAAAGACTCCAAAAACATAGTGAAAAATGTTGCATTTTTGCAAAAAGGAATGCCACTTTATAGATTAATTCTTAATAAAGCAAGCACCCGAGGAAGCAGATACTACGAAAACATGTTGGCACTCAGAAGTTTCAGTTTGTTCATTGCAATAGATGTATAATGTATAAGATTGTATGTGTAATGTGGCCACTTTTTTTACACATACACATTAACAACCTTAACTCATGACTACAGATGAGCGAATCAATTAGTTTTGAGCCAAGTTAGACCTGAATATTGCAAATTGTTTGGATTTTAATGAATCAGAATAAATGATGATTTGTTTCAGACAAACTAAAATGGCCGCCTTGACATGCATTGAGCAGTAAAAATAGAGAAGATGCATGTGCCTGTGAGTGTCTGTGACGTTCTGGCATCACCTGACATCACCTCACAGCCAATACTCCTTACCATGCTGATGTCACTTACAATATATAAGTTACTGTGGGCTGGAACACAAGGTATTTCAGTGAGAGTGGAAGTAGAGGACGGATGTGTTATTCATCACTGCATGATCCAAAGCAATTAATCCATTATCTTCAGCAATACACACTTAGTGCATCAAAGCTTGCAATATATCTAGAGAATCTAAGATAGAAATCATAGATTGGAGTGAGGAAAAATATCTGTGCTGTGTGAGCCAGACTTCCACCACCCAGCCAGACATGTCTTGCAGCCTGGTCCTTTATATTATTTCATGCCATATTGCCAATCTTGTTGTGACAGATGGCATCACTGTCACCACTCCGGAGATGTCCTGTGTCTTTGTCCATCACATTCCACTATACCACACTTTTAATGTCCTAGTATTGGAATCAAAGAAACAAAAACCAGAACAGATTTTATTTCAAATCTGTTCCCATAAAGGGATCATTTTTGGTGGCTTTTTTAACCTCTTCCGGACCACCCATAGACTATATACGTCTGGGCGGTCCATCTCTTGTTCTGCAAGGTCAAAAGGTCACTCCGTCAGGGGAATTGAGTTAAATAAATACTCTTAGCATGTATGTGGGGAGCTGTCAAGTTAAAGGGGTATACTGGGAAGAATAAATTAGCTGAGTGCAGGGAAAAAAAAATAGGTGTTGCCAGTGTAATGTCCCCTAATTAAGTCTCTAACGTAAGAGGGGGTTTATTGTAGGTAGTCTTGATAGGAGCTTATTAGGTATACAGAAGGGTTGGTTTCTTCTGCCAGGAGCTGACTCAAGAAACCTCTGTGTACCTCAGTACACACTTGTTATACCAGGAAATTATACACTATCAGAGAAAGGTAACATGGAACCAGAAGAGACTATTAAATATTTAGATTAATTAAAGTTACAACATTGATGAAGTTAACTAAATAATGAGAAGATGATGTGACAAAAACACAATTGCTGTATTATATAATTCTCTCATACTCTTAGTGGGACAGAATCATCTAAAAAATATTGTCAGGGATATCTAGATAGAAGTCATGGTAACAACCATAGATACTGTTAATACTACAATCTCACTAATATAAAACACTGTAAAAGCATGCAATAAACAATATATGATGCCACAGTCTGTATATGGAGTCCTGTTGCTGCGGATGTTGGTGCACTTTAGCAATAGTATATTGACTTAATAATAAAGCAAATAGCAAGCAGCTTGAACAGTGGTGATGCAGTCATTCTTGCCTAACAATCAATGGATTTTAGCCATTACTAAGCCGAGTCTTTATTTGTCACTATCAAAGAATATCCCAACCAGTAGAGGTGTGATGTAGGGAGTTACTCACTCTCCTGTTGACCTGTCACTCTAGTTTAATTCTCCAACTAACTGCAGCAGTACTTAAAGGGAATCTGTCAGGGCAATTTGGGACACTAAACCACACACACGTCCATATGGACCTGGGGTTTAGTGTCCCAAATCGCCCTGTTATAACGCAATCCATGGCCACATTAAAAATAAAAAAGCTTTATAATCACATTGGCCTGTACTCCCTGTGCCTGTGCAGTTCTTCAATGAAGCCAGAGGAGTACACCTCAGCTTCAGTATGCAAGCCCTGCAATTGCGCAGTGAAGCCGGGGTGTCCATCTTTGGCTTCACTGAAGAACAGCGCAGGCACTGGGAGGCGACCCAAATTGCCCTGTTGTAATGCAATCTGCAGGCACATTAAAAATAAAAAAAACTTTATACTTACCTAGAGAAGGGTCCTATCAATGCTTGCAGCACTTTCCTCTCCGCTTGCTTCGTGAGGAAACCAAGTGGAAACCACACGGACCCCATTATAGTCTATGGAGTCTGCGGGTTTTCCAGGTAAACTGCTTTTTCATGCATATAGGTTTCCATTCGGGGGGTCCCCAAGCGGACTCCCCGAATAGAAGCCCAAAGGCAGATGTGAACCGGGGCTATCTTATGTCTGATTTACCTTTGCTTTGTTTAATTTTAGTCTTGAAAGTCATGCACTATTTCATTGACAATGCTTTATTTTCTATGAACCTCAAAACTGCTTTCAAGAGATTCCATTAGTTTCATTGTATCTTGTCCATGTAGCACCCATATTATGTCTTGAATTGATTGTTGTACAGTGATGAATGGTGGTATGTTTCCTGTTTAATATTATCATGCTTATCCGTTATCCTGTAAATGTATTGATACTTACTGTATGCTTATCATTCATGAAATATCTTTTGAAACTATATTTTATTGTGCCCTATTGTAAAACTGGAAAAAATATATACATATTTGGTATAACTGTAGTCGTACTGACAATTGAGTAAAGTTAACTTGCTATTTTTAGCATAGAATAAAAAGTAAAAAGAATGTAAACCCCTCAAAAAAAGCTAGTCAATGAATGAAAGGTACCCAAAATTATGCCATTAGAAGACACAACATGGTCCTTACACAACTACATCACATAAAAAAATGCTTGATTCCTAAGACTGAAAGCAAGAGGACACATCCTATAAAAAAGGTAGATTTTAAAGGCATAATATTTTTTAATGAGATGAGAATGTGTACATATAGAATCAGTAAGGAAACATCAAAACGTATATTTTAACTTCAAATTACAATATGATTTATGGGAAGCATTTGTTATATTGTTGAATTGTTGAAAGGTGGCGCTTCTGTACAGACCTACAATAGTTTTCATACAGAAAAATGTGGAGAAAAACTGTTAGTGGAAAATCTTCCAGCTTTATTAAAGGGAAGATCTCTATAGCTTTCACAAATCCCTTTCATTGATCCATATTTTATGAGCTTAGTTTATGTTTCCACAGCCATAAAAAGTGCATGTATATGGAGAAATAAAGAAAAGGCGACACTAAGCTTTTTTAATTGTCACTCCTTCATCAAAAAGATCAATCCAGTATTAGTTTTATAACCTTATCCTACATTACAAGTGAGATTTTTTGGCAGGCTTGTTTGATTTGACATCATGAGTAGAGTACCTTGTGTCAGTGGCTTTAAATGTGTTATATGGTAATAAAGGTCTGACTCTGCAGGTTCTAGCATCAACAACACAGCAGATCTTTTAGCATTCCATGCTCAGCAGTTGCAGAGTCTACAATGTATTGATTTGTTTTGGTCTGTTAAGATCTCCTGGTATACCATGTCTCAAAATAGTGGAAATGTTCATTTTGAACACCTGGAGTATCTGTAAAACATCAAGAAGTTATCTGTTCTTTAATACCCACTTATTTAGTACCCACTTTATTTTTTTAAAGAAAACCAGCAGAGGTTACCCAACTTTCTTTACTGCACCCTACACTTTCTTGTATATCATACTCTTCTTGTAGTAGAGTCTCTTTTTGGCTATGGCCCAATGTAGCCACAGCAAAAAAGTGCTGCGGGAAAAACCGTGACAGCAACACATCGCGTTTTTTCCCACAGCGCTTTTCACAGAAAGTTCACAGAGGTATAACTGACATGCTGCGATTTTCGAAATCGCTACAGTCTTGGAAATCGCAGCATGTCCGCAGCACATATTTTTTCACAAGGTGTTGATGGGATTCATTCACTCTGCAGTCAAAATGACATGTCACCTGTATTATATGTTTCGGTACAATTTTGGAGATATCACATTTATATAGTTTTATTTACATTTTAACCCCTTAACAAAAATATAAAACTTTGCATAAAAATTTATTCTGACACCCGTAATCCGTTTTTATATTACTCTGTATGGGGATGCATAGGGTGTCTTTATTTGCGGGTCAGGTGTACTTTTTCAAATTTTTATCAGAGGCAAAACAGCGGCGGTTCGGCACTTTTGATTTTTATTTTTTTTCCCACTATGGCATTTACCAGCATTTTTGGACACAGGGATACCTAATGTGTCTGTGTTTCACAGTTATGTTGTACTTCTATATATACTCTAGGGGTCTTGAACCAAAGTGGGTCTTGCGAAATATCGGCATTTATATGACAGGCTGCACAAACGAATGGGAGACAAGCCTGGGAGCCTTGAATAGGCTCCTGGCTGTCATAACAATGGGACACCGGCCCCAGATCTTGTTCCGGGTGCCAGTGAACCCCGGCAAATGGCGGTGTCCAGGCAAAATGGTGACTTGGTCAACTCGATCAGCACTTTTTCTAAAAGCAACATGAAAAGTTAATAGAAAGGGATATGCTAACTATGCTATTTGTGTCTATGTGTGGCCAGCGTGTGGTGACATGTTTAATTGCAGCCCTTCAATGCTGTTGTTAGCATATCCAATATTGTTTTGAAGTGACTTCATGAGAAATTGTATTAGTTAACTGAAACAAAGAGTTAAGTCTGGTCACATCCATACAATAATACAAGAAAAAAAGTAAGAAAGCACTCAAAATAATAACAAAAATAGTAAAAAATTTATTGAAATCTTAATACAATACATCAAAATAACGGGGCCGCGGCACCCCCGCAGGGCAACACCAGCAGTAATCACTCTGATCGGCGGGGGGGACCGCCCCGGGACCCCCGGACCCCCCCCCGACCCCCCGAGAGGGCCGGGCCCACCCACACGGCCCAGGGGGATCCCGGGATACCTGTCGTGCCCTGTGAGGAACGATGTACGGAGCGAAGACCACAGGACATCCCGTCGCCCGACGTGGGAGGGTACTGGACATCAGTTACAGTCTTTTATTAATGACATAAATCAGAATAACGTAAATATTCATCTTACTTTTAATTTTGATAGATTTAAAATCGATTTTTTGGATGTCTATTTATATAGAGACAATTATGACATGTTGCAAACTGAAATTTTCAGAAAAGAAACAGAAGTTAACTCTCTGTTACTCGCCTCTTCATCTCATCCATTTCAGACAATTAACACGATTCCTACAGGTTAGTTCTTGCGAATTAGAAGGATCTGTTCTACAGATGAAAAATGTGAATGTTATGCCCATGATTTGAAACAGTGATTTATTGACAGAGGCTATAGCCAAAGACAAATTAAACATGCCTATCAGAGAGCGAGATGTACGCCACGTTCAGACCTGATACACAATACTAGTCATAGGAAACCTAAAATAAATCAGGTACGTTTTATAACTCAATTCCACTCCCATTGGAATGAGATGCAGAAAGCTTTATCTAAATTCTGGCCTATTTTGCAGGGTGATACTATCCTAGGACAATATGTTCCTTCATTTCCAAGTATTGTCTCCCGTAGATCCAGGAACTTGAAAGATCTACTTGTCAAAAGTCACTATGAGGTGAGACACCAAGGCATTTTTGGTGCCAGTAGTCCTAATATGGGTTGTACCCCTTGTGGACATTGTGTTGCATGCCCTAACATTCAGAGAGCTACTAATTTTTGTAATGCACAGGGCAATAAAATATTTCAAATTCAACATCACATAACATGTAATACACGTTATGATATTTATTATGCCACCTGTCCGTGTTCACTGATTTACGTTGGACTTACGTCCAGGCAACTTAAGATCCGAGTTAGGGAACACGTACGAGATATTTTGTCCACTAAAAACAATACAGAATATGATAAATTTAAGCCAATTGCTAAACATTTTGCACAATGCCATGATAGTAATCCAGCACTATTACAAGTATGTGGCATTGATTGCATCCCAATAAACATTCGAGGAGGTGGATTGAAATCACGATTAGCTCAACGTGAGGCTAAATGGATTTGGACCTTAGGGACCCTTTTCCCTGCGGGTTTAAATGAAACTCTTAACTTTGGGGTATTCTTGTGATCTTCTATTGCTTGGACTTAGTAACCCCTTGTACCTTTTGTTTTGTTGTTGTGGTAGTGGGGTTGCTTTTTATTATGTCTATTGTTTGTTTTATATCATCATTCATTTATGTTTTTGTTCTGTTTATTTAGTCATTCTTCCTTTTGGCTTTCTTTGACCGGATCTCACTGATACATTACTGGATGTCTTTGATGGATCTATGGACCCCTTCGTGACTTTTTGACACAAATATATATATTTTTTTTCACTTCAATCACTTTTTATCACTTATTTTTATAAGCACATTTATATTTATATTATGTTTATAATGTTTTTTATATTAATTATACGTTTGTGATGTTCATTTACTTATTTATATCTGTCACTTTCATTCTAGCATTTTATTTGTAGGACAATTATGGTCTTTCATAGCATTTTCCCCACATTCACAGCACATTTGTGTCTCTATATTTGTTATTATAATAAGTCCTCTTATAAGGGGGCCTTTGGATATAGTTATTCACTTTTTATATGGTATTTTTATATTGTATTGTATTGTAATATATCTTATGTTTATTGTAATACTCCATATTCCCCTATATATGCATCTATTTGCCCTACCTGCTGTGCGCATGCCTGGTTACCTTGCCGCTCTTCCGTGTGCCCTGTCTGCAATATCGCGAGGCGTGGCTGGGACTCGTGACTATGACGTCATTACGTTTTAACTCGCATCCACGTCAACGCGTGCGGACGTGGTCACGTGGTTGTAAGCGGCATTGACAGGCGGGCATGCGCCGTAACAAGTTATTTTCAGGGCATTTCTGTTCACTACTATTGTGGAGATTTACAATAATACACTGGTTCTGAGTTCCTGCACTGATTATGTCCTCTCATATAAGCCTTTTCTTTGCCCCATTGACACCACCCACCCCCAGACTGTGGAGGATGACTCAGCTTATGTATCCTCCATTTTATATTTCAGGGCCATGTGGACCATGCCTGTAGCCATTTTACATTCCTCTTTGTCCTGAGAGCTCATCCCCCACCACATGGCTTAAGGGGATGAGCCTCTCTTTTGTCTCTTATCCAATAGTCATGTGCCAGAACTATTTTACAACTTTGCCACCAATCATGTTATGCTAATTACAGTAACCCGACCTGTTCTTTGTCTACACTGTATTTATATATACCTTTTTCCCTCCATTAAAGCAGAACCCACTATATACACAATAGTTGTGCATATGTGTGTATCTCTCTCTCTGAGTTAGCTCATACATCAACTTTATGAATTTGGACTTCAATACGGCGATACTTAGAGCGGATTGCACTCACAGAAATTGGCGTCCCCGGGTCGGCCAGAGGTAAATTACTACACATCCGGACAAAACAGACGGAAAGGACAATGGGACAAGGAGAATTTGGCTAAACTGGTTCAAAAGCAGCTGCAGGGTAAGAAGCCTTATTCTTACTGTCTCCACTTTCCAGTCCTCCTTGGTTTATATGCCCTCTCTGGATGCCGGGTGAGTTGTAAGAAAAGTAAATCCTCTGGTCTTTTTAAGAACCCTGTTTATGAAGTATCCGTATTTGAAGAATAACTAATGTAGAAATTTTCTGCTGTGTTTTTGGTATATATCTCATTTGGTTTGTTTATGTGTTGGACCCTGTGGAAAGTTATTAAGGAAAGATTAGCCCATTGCCCTTTCTTCTCAAGGTAGAGGAAAAAGTAGTAGCCTGGGGTTACTGTATGAGTTCCTTGTACGTAGTTAACACTTTTTTGGTGCCGAGAGTTATCCTTTTTAGGCTTTAAGGCAAGACGTTGCCTTAATTAAGTGCTGGGCGCCCAAGAGATATCTTTTTTGTAGGTTTGCGTGTAAAAAGTGAGTCGTTAGGCGCTGGGCGCCCGAGGGGTACTGGTACCGTTGTTTGTACCCTTTTGAGGTTCGACACAGAAGATTAGGCAAATCATGGGGAATTTTCCTGGGAGGTGTGAGGCTGATCCTAAGAATAGAGGAATTCCAGCTATAGAGATTGTGAGAGTAAAAGAGGGTGCTGACGTAGTGAAGGGGTGCTCTATTAGGCAAGTGAAAGAGCCAAAAACAGCAAGATAGGTGATAATGATAGGATGTGAAAAGATGGGTTTCTGAATGTTGAGAAGTGGAGTAAGTGGAGTGACTCTCAGAAAACAAAGTGTTTCAGCAAGTTAGTAACTGAAGGTTTCAGAGGAAGTTGAGCGTGGTGCAATAAAGTGTGTTTGGATATTGTTTAAAGATTCCTCAGACTGGTTAGGTAGCAACTGTTGCTTTTGTAGTCCATCCCCCTTAAACAATAGAAGGCCTAATCTAGAGTATTGTGCACATGGTTGTAGAAGAAAATCCATTGTCTCAGTGAGTTAGAGTTCCATACACTCCCTGGTTTTACTGACAAAGGAAAACAATGCAGAGGTAGTTAGTGTAGAGGAACATCTAGGTTGTGTGCCCCATTACCTCTGGCAAAAGAAAAAAAACAGATATAGGCAAATTGCCAGTACCCCCAGTAATGGTGACATTGCATTTACCTTGAAGGGTAAACAATATGCCTGGACAGTGCTACCACAAGGGGCGCAGCATTCTCCCACCCTGTATACTGCAGGGCGTGGTGCTTCTCCAGTATGTGGATGACCTGCTTTTATGTTGCCCCTCCCAGGAGATATGTACAAGCATCAGTAATCTCGGTTGTGCTTTTTAGCAGAAAATGGATGTAAAGCATTTAAGTCCAAATTGCAGTTCTGCCTTACTAAAGTTGTTTTTCTAGGTCATTGCATTTTACAAGGAAATCTGACCCCTGATAGACTTCAGGTCATACAGGAGCTTAAACCCCTGAATGGTGTGGCACAACTTAGGACATTCTTAGGCCTTGTGTCCTACTGCAGACAGTGGATCTGTAATGTATCCCTGTTAATGCAACCTCTCTATGACTGCATTACTAAACCAGAACAGGCAGTGGAAAACTTCCACTCCATTAAGTTGGCACTTATTTACACAAGTTTTAGGACTTCCTAATTATGACGAGACTTTTTCTCTTTACTGTACAGAAATGTCGGGACACGCAACAGCAGTGCTTACTCAGACTCATGGACACCAACATAGAGCAGTATCTTAATATTCTGCTAGATTAGACCCAGTGTCCAGAGGAGCACCTTCTTGTGTTAGGGCAGTAGCTGCAGTCCAATTGTCCCTGGAGAAAGGTGCAGAAATCATATTGGATTTCCCTGTCACAGTACTTGCTCCTCATGATGTACATGGCATATTGGCCCAGCCTAAGCACATTTCAATGGCTAGACAACTCAGATTATAGTGTGCCTTACTTATGCCTCCTAATGTCACCCTTGCACGCTGCACGACACTCCATCCCTATACCCTGTTACCAATAGATTCAAGGGGGGAAAGGAAGGACAACAGTGAAACAACCTGTACACACGTGTATTTTCTGATGAACTGTATATAACTGATGCAGCAAGAAACTGTAGCATTTGGTCATGTAAATGATGAATCTATTGCTAACACTGATTTTGAGTTCTTTTGTAGATGGCTCTCGATTTGGGAAGGATGGCAAATTCTATACCAGATATGCCAGTGAACATGAGGTAAACAAGCAGAACCATTACCCCCACAGGTCTCAGCTCAAGAAGCTGAACTGAAAGCACTCACTGAAACGGTGTAAAATAGCTGAGGGGAAGCCTGCTATGCCTTTTATATAGAATAAGACTATGGTCCAATCTGGAGAGTAAGAGCTTACCTTAGTTGTAATAGTATGCTTATAAAGGATTTCCAGGCTATTCAGGAGCTGATGGAGATCATGCTGCCACCAAGGCTGATATAAAAGAGAGTAGAGATAATGCAAGGGCAGATGCTGCCGCCAAACTAGCTGCAGAAAAGCCTAGGGAACATACCTCAACACTGGTGGTCACCATACCAGAGCAGCTCTCATTTCAGGTTCTAAAAACATTGCAGGACCAAGCCGGTCCAGAAGAAAAGAAGAACAGCAAAGTGCAAAAGAAGATGAACAAGGCCTGATGGTCAGTGGTAAGAGAGTATGTTTACCAAGAGCATTGTTCCCAATGATGGCGCAAGCAGCTCATTTTCAAGTGCACCACTCAAAAACAGCCATGTGTGACCTGGTGAGCAACGATGGGTGGCTCCAGGTTTTAGCACAACTGCAGCCAGATATGTGCAAGCCTGCATGACATGTGCTACGCACAATGTGGACCAAAAAGTAAAGGTTCCTCAGAAACACACCCAAAAGCCCTTGTACCCGTTTCAGAGATTGCAGATTGACTATATACAGTTACCAAAGGTGGGAAGGTATGAGTACTTGCTTGTGTGTGTTGATCTCTTTTCAGGATGGCCTGAGGCATTTCCGGTACAGAAAGCCACCGCTAAAGCAACTGCAGATAAACTACTTAAAGAAGTAGTGTGCAGATATGGGATCCCCGAGACCATCGAAAGTGATAATGGCACTCACTTCCATGGACAGTTCTCTTCTAGATCCAAACCATGTACTGGGAACACATTCCCTAAAGCCAGGAGACTGGGTGGTGGTAAAGAGACACGTGAGAGCCTTGATTCACGGATGGATAGTCCTTTCCAAGTGCTTCCGACAAGATCCTCTTCAGTCAAGTTAGAAGGAAAGTCGACGTGGATTCACGCTAGTCACTGTAAAAAGGTGACCTGCCCGGAAGAGGACTGAAAGGATCTGGTACCTACTGGTGATCCTAGCCCTGGTGACACAACCAGTGAGCTTGTTCTAAAAGAAGAATGGGACAATAAATTGATTAAACACCATCAGGTGTTAACTAGGATGAGTAGGAAGAACCCAGGGATTGTTGGATCTGTACTCACAGCCCTGGCTCTGCAAAGACTATGTTTTATCTAGCACTCCCTCTTGACCTAGATGAGTTTTTCTCTTAATGACTCCTGTTTTCATAATGTTTCGTGGAGTCCAGTGACTTATAAGGGAATGAACATCAGTAATAATCACTTTGTTCCAATTCCCATAGCAGGTTGGGTGACCCTCCCATGGTTACAGCTAAACCTGACAGGGAGACCAAGCAAGTGGTATGATTGGAAAAAGGAAAATTTGAACATAAATTCAAAGTCCCATATCATGCCGGTATCATTCCCACAGAAGAGCTTAATATTAGCCTTATTCTGCCAAGCACCTCTATTGTAAGGTCAGGTAAAGTGGATTTCATTTTTAAGAAAAAGATTCATGCCCCCTTACAAGATAGTGACAGATGGTTCACAGAGGGAATAAAGGGTTGTCCAGAGCACAATTCCTCAATAGAACGGGGACTAGTTAAGGATAATCAGGGGTGTCTGATACAGAGCACCGGACCCCAAAGAGACATAGA
The DNA here is from genome assembly GCA_947044405.1 of Leptodactylus fallax. Classification (NCBI taxonomy): domain Eukaryota; kingdom Metazoa; phylum Chordata; class Amphibia; order Anura; family Leptodactylidae; genus Leptodactylus; species Leptodactylus fallax. Next base: position 8,426,003 of record CAMRHE010000020.1, read on the forward strand.
GATGGGGGGGGGGGTAAGTGGTGTGCAAAACCCCCCCATGCAGCGACTCTTTAGCTACCTCTATTGCCTAGTTCAGCTTCGGAGAGCATGCACATTGCCCAAGGATGTATATCTAGTATGTGGTCATCAGGCATACAAGTGGCTACCCCCAGGGGGAGAGGGGACTTGTACTCTAGCTAGACTGACACCAGCCACCTTCATAACTGCCCATGAACATGTGAAGCCTGAGATAATACCCCATCATACTTTGTACAAGCGTGCAGCAGACAATTACCCTAGGAAAGATGGGCGACCCCATGTGGTTTCAATGGGTACAAGTAACAGAATCATCAGCACGATACTCTTGGATCCCATGGTTATGCAAACTTGGGACAAGTTAGTAGAATCCACCGATTATCTAGATGAGCAGATATACACCATTCTAGGCCTGTTGAATGCCACTAATATGATACAAGGACAACTCATAATAGTCAGTAATCAACACACCATAGTCCTTGACTATCTCACAGCTGCACATGGGGAATGTGTCAGATTATCGGACCTTCCTATTGCCACTATATCAACTCTGAAGGGAATCTTCAAGTGTGGGCAGGAATTGATAAGGTCAGAGAACTTAGAGAGAAATGGATCAAAGAACATTACAGGATACAGGACAGTTGGTGGTCAGATACCTTTTTTTTATTCTTAAATCCTGCCAATTGGTTTAAGAGATTAGGTGGATGATTTATGGGAATATTGCAGGGAATATTTCAAATATTATTGCTGTGTTTTTGCATCTATTTGACTATAAAGTTTATATTCCGGCTTGTAAAGAAACTTGCTAGAAAGAGGTGCAAACCCAGGACAGTGGGTTTGCAGGTTGTAAGGCTGGTTGGACACACCGACAGACATGACGGTGAAGGCATCCCTCTGAGTGTATTAGACTGATAGGTATGTAAATGGTATAACATATCCATGGGGAATGAGGTGAATTCTACATAAAAGTCCTCGGGATCTGATTAGCAGATCCTAATGTACCCTGGGTATGGGTTATATCATTTACAAAAGGAGGGAAATGTGGAGGATGACTCAGCTTATGTATCCTCCATTTTAGATTTCAGGGCCATGTGGACCATGCCTGTAGCCATTTTACATTCCTCTTTGTCCTGAGAACTCATCCCCCACCACATGGCTTAAGGGGATGAGCCTCTCTTTTGTCTCTTATCCAATAGCCATGTGCCAGAACTATTTTACAACTTTGCCACCAATCATGTTATGCTAATTACAGTAACCCGACCTGTTCTTTGTCTACACTGTATTTATATATACCTTTTTCCCTCCATTAAAGCAGAACCCACTATATACATAATAGCTGTGCATATGTGTGTATCTCTCTCTCTGAGTTAGCTCATACATCAACTTTAAGAATTTAGACTTCAATACGGTGATACTTAGAGCGGATTGCGCTCACAAGACGAAGGCATTCCGTGCCGAAACGCGTGTCGGGTGTTGTCAGCAGGCAGCGGCATCTTTGAAATACTTATTATACCAGCAACATGGGTATGTTTAGACTTTATACTATGTTACTTACTTTGTAAAACAGATGTATGGTTTTATACATTGGGTATCAATATAGGGGTTCTTTCATATGCACCTGATTATATTAGTTACTAGCATCCCCTGCATTGATATCCTTTCACACATTTTATGCATAGTTGCAAATCATTACCTTTATATCATTAATTATACAACTTAGCCTCTGCCTTTCTTTGTGTATGTGCTGACATTGTTATTTGTATTGTTGTTTCTGTCTCATATTTATTTTGATGTATTGTATTAAGAGTTCAATAAATTTTTTGCTATTTTTATTATTTTGAGTGCTTTCTTACTTTTTTCTTGTATTATTGTCATTTGTCAGTAGTAACAGCATGATTTGTAGAGGGCTTTATTATGATATATTTGGAGACAACACTTGTTGTTATTGATAAAACTTTCATTAGTTTTCTTCTCCGTTTATGTGCTATGAAGTTTGTTTTGTTATCACATCCATACAAACAAAATCATTTAATTACAACTGCATACAACTTTGCTGCCAGAACAGGGAAGCTGCGATCATCTGAGAAGTGACCATTGCTTTGTCCCGCTTTCCGTGTAGTGTCCGTATCCCGATGCAGTCTGCCTTTCCCTTTCTCCTCTCCAGCGTTTTGCAGGTTCCTGGGGCAGCTACTTCCCCGCTCCACAGCAAAGTTGTAAGTTATGACCTGAGAGGTCGGCAGTGATCTGATGCAGGATGGAAATCTGGAAAGTGGCCACTCAGTGCCGACTCCTAAGGGACTCTGCGTTCTGAAGCCTTAAATGAGATATTCATCTCACCTCATGGGAGATGTGGCCCTCAGGGTAGTTAGTAGTTACATATATTTTATGTATGCTAATATCATTTATGCCGAGCTCCAGAAGGCCGCATCAGCCAAACTACCCATATAGTAGCATTTTACATGGGGATACGGCATCCTGGTATCATAAGGAACAATGGAAATGTAATTTTCTGAAGTACTTATGTCCATTTGCTGCATTTTAGCCCTTTGCTTCTTGTCATGATCTTTGACCATATAAATATACACTACTTTAGAAACTGTATTTTGGCACTCAGCCTTTATACTTGAAGTACTTACAGTAACTTTGTCCCTATGCGACATATTTATTATATTTTGTCTTAATGACCTTGTGCCTTTAACCCCAGTGATGCCACCTCATCTTTTGTATGATTTAGTTTTTATAAAGAATTGATGCAATATTTCAATAAATATTGTGATATATTTTTATTTTTGTTAATTTCAGGATAAAGTGATTTATGAATTTATTCATTTATGTTCACAAGTCCTTGCATAATGTGTCAACCACAAAGTTCTATATACATTGCCAGCAACAGTGTATCCCTTTGTGTGAGCCACAGACAGAATGCCCACAGGCATCAGCCACATCTCTCAGGCAATAAAAATACTTCCTGCACATTCCATCTGGTAAAAACCTCACACCTGACAACAGAAAAGTGACACTTAGAAAAACTCATCTCTGCATCTTCAGTGTGTTCTTTAGTACCTGGTACTTTCCACCCTTACCTTAGCTTGAATGTGTTTAAAGATTCCAATTTGTCATGAAACTAATTTAATACAATAGAACACATTCACTGGATGGCCAATATAGACACATAATGGATAGACACAGGGGCGTAACTACCGGGGTAGCAGTGGTAGCAGCTGCCACAGGGCCCGGGACATTACGGGGCCCCGCGGGCCCCCGATGCTTTTTTTTTTTTTAATAGGCGATTACCTGCTGGAGTAACCCCAGCAGATAACGGGCCCTATATACTTACCTTTCATCGGGGTCCCGCTCACGGCCGCCTGCGCTTCCGATTCTGCGGAGGCGGCTGTGAGCAGGAGCGGGGATCGGCATGTGAGGCCATGGGCCGAACCGGACAATCTCTGCTATCATTATACTCGGGGGTCTTTTCAGACCCCGGAGTATAATAATCGGAGGTCCAGAGTTGGTGAGGGAACATAAAAAACAATGTACTTACCTCTCCTACACTTCTCCAGGCTTCGGGCCTGTTTGGTGACGTCCCAGACTTCAGCAGACGTCATTTTGCGTCGCGACGGCGGCTGGTCCAACATTGAAGAAGGCCGAAGTAGCAGGGAGTGGACCAGAGCGAGGAACAGGTAAGCAACGTTGTTTTTTTATTTCTCTATCCTCCCATGGGTCTCCGATCATTATACTCTGGGGTCTGAAAAGTCCCCAGAGTATAATAATTGTTCATGGGTGGTCCACAATGGGACATATAATAGTGTGAGCAGGGGCCACTATGGGGCAAAATACTCAGTGCAGGGGCCACTATGGGGAATAATACTGTGTGCATGGGCCACTATGGGATATAATACTGTGTGCAGGGGCCGCTATGGGACATGATACTGTGTGCAGGGGCCACTATGGGACATGATACTGTGTGCAGGGGCCACTATGGGGCATGATACTGTGTGCAGGGGCCACTATGGGACATGATACTGTGTGCAGGGGCCACTATGGGGCATGATACTGTGTGCAGGGGCCACTATGGGACATGATACTGTGTGCAGGGGCCACTATGGGGCATGATACTGTGTGCAGGGGCCACTATGGGGCATGATACTGTGTGCAGGGGCTACTATGGGGCATGATACAGTGTGCAGGTGCCACTAGGGGCAATACTATGAGGGGCAAAGGGAAACGTGTGCATGGGCCACTATGGGATATAATACTGTGTGCAGGGGCCGCTATGGGACATGATACTGTGTGCAGGGGCCACTATGGGACATGATACTGTGTGCAGGGGCCACTATGGGGCATGATACTGTGTGCAGGGGCCACTATGGGACATGATACTGTGTGCAGGGGCCACATGGGGCAGACTGTGTGCAGGGGCCACTATGGGACATGATACTGTGTGCAGGGGCCACTATGGGGCATGATACTGTGTGCAGGGGCCACTATGGGGCATGATACTGTGTGCAGGGGCTACTATGGGGCATGATACAGGGGGGCGGGGGGGTTTTGGGGTGGGGGTTGGAGGGGCGGGCCGGGGGGGGGGATTGGGGACAGCAGTTTGGGGGGGTGGGCCATGTCAAATGTTCGCCTTGGGGCCCAGCCATTCCTAGTTACGCCACTGGATAGACATCTCTTCACAGAATATTAAAAAATCATATTGGGGTACCTTTATAAAACTTCAGCTGGTGTCAGAAGTGACTCAAAGGTTTACATCTTTTTATAATTTTTTCTTTTCCTCACGCCACTTAGTTAAACAGTGTGCAAGGTAGAAAGGGGAGTAGTCTTCACAACCTGACACTTTTAAAGGGATCATATTTCTTTATGCCACGTGGGACCCTGGCCCAAAGTTGTTTTACTCCAAATCTACTAAAGTGACATATATAACATAGATATGATGCTTATCACTGTTATATTCTCTGTATATGTTTAGGGGAGGTGGTAGACTCCCTTTAAACTTACGCCAAAAACTGGCATTTCGTATTACCTGAATATCTCTCATAGAAGTGCACTGTGCACTGCCATCTCTTCTATCATTCTTATCCTAATATCCTTCGTGGCTGATGGTCAAATCAGAAGGTAAGTGGCTGTGGGAGCCATGTTCTATACTTCAGTGTGGGTCCCAGCAGTGCCAATCTATCTATCTACTGTATCTATCTATCTATCTATCTATCTATCTATCTATCTATCTATCTACTGTATCTATCTATCTATCTATCTATCTACATACCTATCATTCTATCTATCTATCAAACATTTCTGGCATGTCCTGTAAAAAAATGGAATAAGCAGAATATTAAATGCAATCATCATACATTTACAAAATCAACTATACCTTTAACTGTAAGAATAACAGAGAACAACAGCAAATTCTCCTCACATACATCTACATCTCTCTGGCGCAAATAATTGAAATAGGATAGTGGGTTAGGAATACTGTAGAGCTGACAACAGCACAGCTGTGTAACCACACAAGTAAATAGCTTTCTTGCTGCTTTATATGAGAATTATTTATGCTGGGTTTGTGTCAGCATGATGGCATATTGTTAATAACTTTGAAGAAGCAGTAACAAAGTGTGATACAATAACAGTGCAGGAGTTGTGGGAGTGCAGCAATTCGGGAAAATGTTCTCTAAGCTTATATATTTAGTGTATGGAACATCAAAAGGAAACAAATGCCACCCACCTGATATACTACAGTATCTGCTATCACACAATGCCACACAATTGTTTTTTGTGTGTTTTATATGCTTGAAAGTCAGAGGTTTATTTTAATGTTAAGGATAACATTTTCTGGTCTCTTATGAATTAAAAGTGATTGCCAACGAAAATAGGGAGTTAAGCAATCTCCAAGTTTATTTTATTTCATACAGATATATTATCATTTTTCAATTCAACTTGGGCAGCTATTTTAACAAAAATGAAAACAGGAAGGGCAGCCATACTGATTGTCACTATTAAAGGGATTTTCAAAAATATTTTAAAATATTTGGCCCTGGCCAGAAAAATTGTGATAAAATATGAAAATCTATCCTTACCTGTTCAATTATCAATCACTTTTAGAACAACTACAATTAGACTATAATTATCACTAGCCACTGAGGCTAGTGATTGACCGCAACAGTGACATGGGATGTAGGTGCTGCAACCAAGTAGACTTAGTCTAGATCATTAAACTCAGTCTGTGTGTGTGCCAGATTTATTGGCCTGAACATCATGCTGGGAGAAGGACTCCTAGCATTATAGTTATCTACAGGACAGTATATCATGGGAGGCAGGAACTCTTACCATCAAACACAACTATAATGCTAGAAGTCCCTCAACTGGTATGTTGTTCAGGCTGGTAAATTCGGCATACACATGAACCAAGTTTCACAGGTGAAATTCAGTCATGTGAATCAAGACTCAGCCTCACAGGAAGGATAGAGTGTATAAGGGTATGTTCACACAGAGTTTTTTTGCAGGCTGAAAAAAACTGCTTCAGTAATTTGAAAACATTTTTTGGACACATTTTTTACATGATGCGGTTTTTGATACGTTTTTTTGTTGCATTTCTTTGACACTTTTTTTGCGCCTGGACCTGGAAACTTCACTTTACAAAAAAAGCTTGGGGTTTCTTATGCGGTTTTTGGAAACAATACATCAGAAACCACAACGTTTTTTCCACATACCATTGATTTAAGTGGGTTTTTCAGGGCAGAATCTGCCTGAAGATAGGTCATGTCACTTTTCTTTCCTCTAGCTGAAAAATTCAGCTAGAGGAAAAAAACTGCTACTGACTCCCATTGAAATGAATGGGATTCCACCTCAAAATCAGCCTGCAAAAAACTCTGTGTAAACATACCCTTAGTGAGTATGGCATTTTTTTAATTAATATTATTATTTATTTTTAAAGCAACATTAATTTGTGGTGTTGTACATGTGACAAGTAATACAAAGACAAGTACAATACAAAACAAGAAAATAACTAGATGACTGAATTGGTATGGTAGGAAAGAGGACATTGTCCACAAGGGTTTTCAGTCTACAATGGAAGGTGGGTGGAGGCAATAGGTGAGCTAAAAGTTGCTCATATGGAAGTATAGCGGCAGCAGGGTTACAGTAGGTATTACGTTTTCTTAACCAGGTGGGTTTTCAGATTGTGTTTGATGGTTTTGATCTTGGGAGACAATCTGACGTGTTGGGATGACAAATTAGATAGTATGTACGGGAGCAAAGTTAGAGATAGTTGTGTGAAAAGAAGATAAGAGGAGAGTGAAGAAGGAGGTCTTGTCAGGACCAGAGATTACATGAGAGGAGGGAATTGAGGTCAGAGATGTCTAGAGTAGATATGTGCTGTGTAGGTCATTGTTAATATTTTGGATTGAATTTGTTGGGCAATGGTTAGCCATTGAAGTAATTGGCACAAGGGAGAGACAGAGAAAAAATGAGGGGAGAGGTGGATTTACTGGCAACAAAGTTAAGGGAGGAATGTAGGGCCTTAAGGCCATTTGATGGAGGGCCACAGAGAAGTATGTTTCAGAATATTGTTTTTCTTGTTTTAGTACTATTCCTGGCAATATCGCAAAAAAGCACCTTTACATATATACAGCATATAGTCTCTGTAATATTGCAGGATATCTACAATGATCTTCATAAGAAGCAAAAGATATACACATAAGACTGACAAAGAAAGAGATCTATATAATGACGTTATATAGCAAAAAAACATATGACAAAAAAAGATCTGTATAATGAAGTTATCTACATCCACTTTGCATACTAGATGCCAACATCCTGCAAGCAGTCTTAACATAATAAAAAGTTACAGATCAGAAGCTTAATGTACAATAGTGAGTTTATCTTTAGGATGCCTCCTACATTTAATTTATTTCACAGAAAGCACCTTTGCCAGAAAGTACTAAGTTGGCAAAGACAGGGGCAAATGGTAAACACAGACAACAGGGAGGCCAGTGAACAACATATGAAGCACTTGTTCTCCAGTAGCTCATTATGGAGTGTTCCCCCTCTTGTTAGCTATGAAAAATTATTACATAAGCCCTTACATGCAGTTTCATAGATAATAGAAACTGCTAGCTGCATTTCTCCCCGCAGATGTTTTTTAGGGACAGGAGGATTGGGCATGTTGAATTTCAACACCAGATGCTTTAGTTCATAAGGAGGGAAGACAAGTCGACAGAGGTGTTTGTCAACAACTTGTTCACTTTTCACCATTGATAGAACCAAGCATGCATGTGTATGGGGGAGTAAAGGGCATTAACTATTCAGACAGTAGCTATTGAAGGTATATGGGCACCTTCAGAGGGACAATGAACTTTTTACCTACTGGACTGCAGTGTATAGGTTGTAAATAAGGTATATCTGCACCTGCTATTCACAATAACTACCATCTGTATTTCCACAGACAACAAGGGATTTTTGCAAGTGCTTATAAATAAATGTATCCTCCATGTTCATTGGCTTGCAGTGTAAATCAAAGTAAATTCTGCTATTTTCATGTTTGTATATATGACCTATATATTACTTATTATCTGTCTTTAGCATTTTTTTTACTTTAAAATATATATGAACTATAGAGTCTATATAAGAACTTTTAGCAAAGATATCCAGAATATAAAACAAAACAGGAGGATGGAGACCCTGGCTCTATATTACTGCTGGCACATTATCAAATATCTGTCACTATAAATTAATTTTTCATATTTAATCTCAGTATGGTTTTTATATGTACAAAATCCCTTAGTTGCTATTACATCTCAATGCTGCATTTTATAATTTATATTAAATTTATATTTAATGTACTGTATATTATGTCTTCTAAATTTGGCCATGGACAGTGAATGGACTGAATAAGTAAGGTTTAACCAATGGCTATCATTTCATTTACTTAGTTCTTATTTTTTATTCACTTTTGGTCCCACTGCTGTCTACTGATCAAGTTAAAATCCTTGGAGATACAGTTTCGTAACATTTCGCAAAAGCCTAAATTTATGCTTGACAGAATGAACCCTCTAAAAAAAAGGGTAAGTGGCAGCCTGCCCTGGCCAAACTCTACTGTGAGTTCAAAAACGAAAGTCAGAAAATTTTAGCATATTTATTCACCTAAATGATGAATTTTTCTTTTCCCAGAAACACTTCCTGTCAGTGAGTTCAGAAATGCCTTGTAAAATTATAAAATTATATGCTCTTTTGTCAAAGATTTCATTCATATTCTATATTTATCCCCATCCAGACAGCTTATCCTGTTCATTGACTTACAATAACAAACTACTGCAATTTAATAATATGTATTTGTTCGACTTAGATGACTGGGTCAGAGGTTCAATATACTGAAATTCTAAAACATTATTTTGCTTCTGTCTGTTATGGAAAAATACTGTAGATAAATTACAAATTATGCAAATGTATCTCCAAAGTATTTGGAAAACCGAGCAGTTCATAATTCCATTACATGATAGCAGAGGCATATATAAATCCTTGTGTTGTCCTCAATAACAAATAATACTAATAATAATATATGTTATTAAAATGTAAGTGTTTTTTCACTTTTTTTTTTTTGCTAAGTGGTGTTGTTTTTTCTTTACTAGTGTGTAGGGTTCTAAACTCTCTTCCAAGCAACCCTCTAAGTGTTGCCAGGGAGAATTTATAGAAATTATTGTATATTGCCATTATGTACAAATGTAACAGTTTCCAACAAGAAAAGGGGTTCTTCAAATTGCTGTATCTTCAGTTTTATACCAACTAGAACAGTGGATCTGTTGTCATATGAAAGCTGAGATTATATGAGATATCACTAGTTAAAAATAAAGTGAGGAATATGCAGCAGCACATGAAAACCACATTTCTGACAGTGCCTTTAATTAGTGATATCTTAGTTTTTTATAGATAGAACTGTGATCTTGGTAACATATGAAAGCTGAGAATTTCAGCTTTCATGTGACAGCACAGCTGGCAGTACACAACACACTTACAACTTTTTTAGATGGTTACTGATAAGAATTTTTGACTCTGTTTTCTTCTAAAAGGAAGTTAAACAGGTTAATAAAGTATATTACAAAAATGTTTCACACTAAAAGGTTCACACTAGCTTTCGGGTTTCCATCCTTTGGGTCCCCATGGGGACTCAAAAGACGGAGACCCTGTCCGCTTAAAAAGACTATAATGACTATAATGGGGTCTTCCAGGTTTCCACCGGTTTTATATTGAAACTGGCAGAGAGAAAAATCCTCTTTGCAGGACTTTTCTCTCCTCCAATTTTAGGTGGATTCTGTGGCGGCGTCTCCTACAGAGACTCCAACGCTAGGGCAAATCCTGCCTTAGCTCTGGTATAGGAAAGAAAAAGAGAAGCAAGAGAAGGAAAAAGAAGCAAAAACAAGAGAAAAAAACACAGGCAAACAATGCAACAAGAAGAATATAAGTACTATGTATTACATATAAATCGTCATGTGTCAGTATCTGTGTGCACAAATATGCAGTGTAGCAGGGTACAATGAGTGTACATTAAACTGCCGAGCGAAGGGATCAGGTTCTGAGAAATAATAGTTTTAATAGGGCAGGAGAATAATTCTGGAATGTGATCGGCCTGTATGAAATTGTTATTTATATACTGCATTTTTTTACCCCCCCCCCCCCCCCCCCCACACACACACACACACACACACACAGTCAAATTCAAATTGGAAATATCCCTCAGGAAAAAGTCACCTTTTTATTGCAGATTTTTTTATTTTTAGTCACAATTAACTATTGACAGTGCATATTTCAGGTGCCTTAAGTGTATTTTAACTCCTTAGTGACTGTTAACCATATTGGCAGTAATATTTGTCCTCCTGTGTTCACACAATCATAACTTTGTATCTTTACTTTAAAAGTAGTTGTGTGAGAGATTGTGTTTTGTGGCACAAGTTGCAGTTTTGATAAGAAGAATTTTGTTTTGAATTTTTGAGTTTTATTTCGTTTTTTGAGATCTATTTTTACAGAGTTCCACATTTGATATAAAGGATATGGTAACTTTATTCTGTAGATCATTACAACTTGGGAAATACCAAATTTCTATAGTGTTTTACTACTTTTGCTCAATTAATCTTAGGAAGCTATCAGAGACTTTGTAAGAGCACAGGGGATGAAAAAAGGTAAGATAAGAGGACTGGATCAATCTGTATTGCAGCAGTGTAAGGGTTAGCCATTTCCTTCTGCACAGGGTAGACAACACACAAACTGGATATAGAAGTGGATTTTTTATTGAAGAGTAAAGTAAGGTCAGGGTGCACTTCACTTTTGGGCAGAGTATGCCCAGGAATATGTTGTCCAATCTTATTTTTACTTTATCTTATCTCCTGTCAGTCTAAGCTGACCAGAGAAGTAGCAGAGAGAAGGAACTGATCTTTCTGCATCCAACCAGATCCAAAACAGCTTTGCCTTTTAGATTTGGACATTCACAGGTCTTCTTAATCAATAGGGAGGTTTAATTCCTTTCTTCTTCTGTATCAGTTTTCACTGTAGTTCTGGCATATGAACCAGAAGTGGCAGGATGCACAGTAGTATAGGTCCAAATAAAATTTGGCAGTGTTCTGTAATAAACAGGTCTGTGAGAGGATATATGAAGTGTTAAAGTACTGCACAAACAAATTAATAGTTATAACATGACTAGAGATGAGCGGATTTTTCACATTAACCCCTTCCCGATATTCACCCTAATAGTACAGCGCTTCCGGGAAGGACTTCCTTCAAACCACGGCGGAAGCATGGTGCACACATAAAAACTGTGTGCGCACCCTGCTTTACGGGTGTCAGTCATATGTAACGGCTGACACTGTCCTCTAACACCCCCAGTCAGAGCTGAGCTCCGATCGCGGGTGTTAACCCATGAGATGCCACTGTCAAACATGACCGCGGCATCTCAGGGGTTTTATTATATATTGGGGTCCCGATTGCCCCCCCCCACGACGGGGGGTGCCGTTGCTCCTATTCAGCAGCCCAGGGTCTGACCAGTGACCCCAGGTCTGCCCCATCACTGTCCCTCCGCATACCTGGTTGATCCTGCCATGAATGGAAACTGTCAGCCTATGCGTCTGCACGGGCTGACAGCCTCCTATACACTGCAATACCCCAAAGTATAATAATCAGAGGCCCAGGGAAGTGATTAAAAATAACAAACACTTATACTCACCTTACCTCACCTCTCCTGGGAATCCGGCTGTCTGCAGCGTCCTCCTCGCTACTTTTCTTCCTTGCGACTGAGATCCTGCTCCCCAGACGTCACTGCTGGAGCCTGTGATTGGGCCTCAGTGGTCAGGTGGGGAGCGATGACGTCATTACCACGGCACGCTCCAAGTGACCGCTGAGGCCCAATCACAGGCCCTAGCAGTGAGGCCTGGGTAGCAGGACTTCAGTCTCCGGAGTGGATGCTGAGCACAGGACAGGTGAGTATCAGTATTTTTTTATTTTTAATCACAGCGGGGGGCGCCGAGGGTGATATGTAGCATGGCGGAATCCCTTGGATGTCGCAGTCATGTTTGACCGCAGCATCCAAGGGGTTAAAACCCCGGATTGGAGCTGCGCAATTCGTTACTACGAAGTGTGAGGAAATCTGGACTTGATGCGAATCGAATATTTCCTGAAATTCGGATCGAATTCAACTTTGTCAGCTTAGATTCACTCATCTCTAGTCATGACTTCCTGACGCTCAATGTGTTTAATCACAGGCCTCAGAGATGAAGGCCTGTGCATGATGTCAGAGAAGAGCGCTGGCTCTGGGACTCCAGCTATTATACTCTAAAGAGACCCCAGAGTATAACGATTCATCACCGGTGGCCATTTTACTTTGTCAGAGACAAATTCCAAATTGTTTGGCTTCATTAAAAATGGAAGAATTTGATAAATTTAGGTTGAACAAAACTCATTAGGAGTCAATTTGCCAATCTTTAAAAGAGACCTTTAGGCTGAAGACCCATGTTGCAAAAATGCAGCGTTTTACAGTACCTGAAAAGTGGATGGGATTCTGGCTAATCCCATACACACATTGCAGAAAAAATTCCACAGCAGAAAAGCTGCATTTTCATAATGTCAATAATACCTGCAGAAACACTGGCATTTTCCATATAGGTATAATAGCTGCAGAAAGTCCGCAGAGGAAAACTCTGTGAAAATGCAATGAAAAACGATACAGAAAAAAAATTAGAAGCATTTCCGCCACAGTTTTTTGTGCAGCATTTTTTTTTTTTTTGTTGGTGTGTTTCGCTATGTGGGGCCTTAGCCTTAGGCCCCATCTGACACAAGGGCCAAAGTGTGACTACTACTGCTACACCACTGACTTAATGCACAGAAAAATTTTAAATGAATGTTTTTGAGTATGGTACAACTATAAAATAAAAATAACCATTATTTACCTGTTAAATCTTTAGTGGTGCTACTCTGAGAGTCGATACCCATTCTGCGGTGATGACATCACGTATATCATTCACATGACTGCTCCAGCCAATCACTGATTTAAGTGACCATGTGCCATACATGTAGTCATTACTGATTAGTTACAGTGGTCATGTGAGTGATGGATATGATATCATTGCTGTAGGACTTGCAGGGAACCAGAACTGTGGCACAATAGGTAAGTAATAGCTATTTCTTCACTTTGTACCACATCCTGCTTGTGACCAATTTTAGAAAAAACCCAAACATCTCCATTAATGCATTTATGTTTTGATTTGATGTTTTTCTGATTCATTTTTGATGAACACTGAAGAGAAATTATTAAATATATATCCACTTGTAGTGCCATATTATCACATTAAATAATGCAATGTAATGCAGTCTTTTGTGTTCTACTGTATACATATATTCTCATACTGGGTGATTGTAACCATATGTTTTTAAGAAATGTTATATCCTGTGAGACATTCGTTAGGTGGGGGTAGCCATTAGCTGATGTCAAAGATCAGCTTCAAATCACACTATGTGTGACCTGTGAGGGTCACAAATCACCTCCTGATAGCAAACAGATAACAGCAAGAATTACTGATCCCTCCGTCACGCACCAAAAGTTTCCAGACTGTTTTTTTGACCTGTTGTAAATAACTTCTCTACTTAGATTGCAATTTTTTTTTAAGGACTCTAAAATGCTTTGAAAACCATGTGTATAAAAATCTGTTAATTTTCAGTTCTTGTATCACACCATGTCTGATGAAGGGAGCGAGCACTCCTGAAAGCTTACTTATAAATATACTCAGTTAGCCTCTAAAAGGTATCGCCTGATTTCTTCACTCTTCCACTACTTTCAATGGCTAACACGGTACAACATTATACTACTATCAACTTGAAAGATACCACAATGTACCGCAAAAGAATGGAACTGAAAAACCGGCTTAAGAAACTTGCACAACTCAACAGCGACATCTTCTTCTTAACAAAATGCAAAAAGGAGAGACTCATCCCAAAAGGCTTCAATTTACGTAACCCAACCCGGAACACCTACAACAGCCGATATGCAGAACAACTATGTATTCGGACATCTGAAAGGCTGCGGAACAATATGATAAAAATTTCCTATAACAACAAAAAAAGAACACAGGATGAGATACAGGCCCTGAAATCATCATTGGCTAATGACACAGAGGAAATGAAGGCCAGACTCCACACATACTACTGGAAACTTCAGGATATGCTTATTAACAACAAAAAGAAAAAGCTCCACAGACTGAGACAAAAAGGCCTCATTACTACAACCGCAAGTACTAGCCCAGCTCAGCAGAGCTGTGTTGTGAATCTTTCCTCTTATGAGCCAAACAAACACGAAATGTCAGTTCTCTCCAAAGGTCTCTCCTTCTGCCCCTCGGCACACACTGACCATATCCAACTCTGCAATGATATGGAGGAGTTTTTCAGAAAAATGAGATTAAGGGAATATTTTTATGACAAAGACCCTCCATACAGCAGCGACTCTGAGATGGAACAGCCCATAAGGAATCCTACCAAAAAATCTACCTGGACCCCACGCCCTGGAGCTAATGCAGCACTGGATAAATATATTGACTGTTTCAGAAGCAAAGTAAAATCAGAAATCCTAGAGAAACAAAAGAAACAGGTGCATAACCTAACCCTGCAGGAACAGAAGGCTATTACATCACTGAAAGAAAATCAGGATATAATAATAAAACCAGCTGACAAAGGGGGCGCAATAGTCATAATGAACACCTCAGACTATATCCAGGAAGCAAACAGGCAACTGTCAAATCCCATCCATTACTCCAAACTTGGAAGTGATCCCACAGAGGCCTATATGAAAGAACTAAAGAGTATGATCAAGGAGTTTCCAGTCCACATCCAGAATCAGGTAAAAGGACTTATCCCCCAAGATCCCAGGCCGGGCTGCTTCTATATGCTCCCAAAGATACACAAAGATGGCAACCCTGGGAGGCCTATCATTTCTGGCATTGGGACACTGACAGAAAACATCTCAGGTTGGGTGGAAAATCTCCTAAAACCCCTTGTCAGGGATACTCCAAGCTATATCCAGGACACCACTGACCTTCTTAACAAACTGAATGCCCTGGGCCCTCTACCTGAGGGTACCATTTTGGCCACCATGGATGTGGAATCCCTGTATACTAACATTCCCCACAAGGATGGAGTTGCAGCATGTCGGGTACACCTGGCAAAACAAAACCTCCCAACAGAACCAGTAACGCAGCTCATACAATTCATCCTTAGCCACAACCATTTTACCTTTGGAGAGGATCTACAGTCATGGCCAAAAGTTTTGAGAATGATACAAATATTAATTTTTACAAAGTCTACTGCTTCAGTTTTTCTAATGGCAATTTGCATATACTCCAGAATGTTAGAAAGAGTGATCAGCTTAACAGCAATTACTTGCAAAGTCAATATTTGCCTAGAAAATGAACTTTATCCCCCAAAACACATTTCAACATCATTGCAGCCCTGCCTTAAAAGGACCACCTAACATCGTTTCAGTGATTGCTCCATTAACACAGGTGTGGGTGTTGATGAGGACAGGGCTGGAGATCAATCTGTCATGATTAAGTAAGAATGACACCACTGGACACTTTAAAAGGATGCTGGTGCTTGCCATCATTGTTTCTCCTCTGTTAACCATGGTTATCTCTAAAGAAACACGTGCAGTCATCATTGCACTGCACAAAAATGGCCTAACTGGGAAGAGTATTGCAGCTAGAAAGATTGCACCTCAGTCAACAATCTATCGCATCATCAAGAACTTCAAGGAGAGAGGTTCCATTGGTGCCAAAAAGGCTCCAGGGCGCCCAAGAAAGACCAGCAAGCGGCAGGACCGTCTCTTAAAAGTGTTTCAGCTGCGGGATCGGGCAACCAGCAGTGCAGAGCTTGCTGAGGAATGGCAGCAGACAGGTGTGAGTGCATCTGCACGCACTGTGAGGCGGAGACTCTTGGAGCAAGGCCTGGTCTCAAGGAGGGCAGCAAAGAAGCCACTTCTCTCCAGAAAAAACATCAGGGACAGACTGATATTCTGCAAAAGGTACAGGGAGTGGACTGTTGAGGACTGGGGTAAAGTCATTTTCTCTGATGAATCCCCTTTTCGATTGTTTGGAACATCTGGAAAACAGCTTATTCGGAAAAGAAGAGGTGAGCGCTACCACCAGTCTTGTCTCATGCCAACTGTAAAGCATCCTGAAACCATTCATGTGTGGGGTTGCTTCTCAGCCAAGGGAATCGGCTCGCTCACAGTCTTGCCTAAAAACACAGCCATGCATAAAGAATGGTACCAGAATGTCCTCCAAGAGCAACTTCTCCCAACCGTCCAAGAGCAGTTTGGCGCTCAACAATGCCTTTTCCAGCATGATGGAGCACCTTGCCATAAAGCAAAGGTGATAACTAAATGGCTCAGGGAACAAAACATAGAGATTTTGGGTCCATGGCCTGGAAACTCCCCAGATCTTAATCCCATTGAGAACTTGTGGCCAATCATCAAGAGACGGGTGGACAAACAAAAACCAACAAATTCAGACAAAATTAAAGCATTGATTCTGCAAGAATGGACTGCTATCAGTCAGGATTTGGTCCAGAAGTTGATTGAGAGCATGCCAGGGAGAATTGCAGAGGTCCTGAAGAAGAAGGGTCAACACTGCAAATATTGACTTGCTGCATTAACTCATTCTAACTGTCAATATAAGCTTCTGTTACTCATAATATGAATGCAATTATATTTCTGTATGTGATAAAAACATCTGACAAACACACATAAAAACCAGAGGGCAGCAGATCATGTGAAAATATAATATTTGTGTCATTCTCAAAACTTTTGGCCATGACTGTATATCTACAGCGAATGGGAACTTCAATGGGGACCAGATGTGCACCCGCAATATGCAAATCTCTTTATGGCAGAAATGGAAGGAACATATTTATCAACATGCACCACCAAACCTATGATTTACCTTCGTTATATCGATGATATCCTTGTCATCTGGACTGCAGGTGAGGAGGCCCTACTTCAATTCCATAATGACTTCAATGACTTTCACCCGACCATCAACCTTAAACTTAGCTATTCAGGGAGTGAAATTCACTTTCTGGATACCACAATATACATTAAAGACCACCGGCTACTCACATCAATATACCACAAACCCACAGACAGAACGGCCTACCTGAGAAACGACAGCTTCCACCCCAAGCACACAAGACAATCTATAATCTACAGCCAGGCTATACGATACAATCGTATTTGCTCCGACAAAACAGACCTGGACAAGCACCTCCTGGATCTGAGGATGAAATTTCTCAGATTGGGATACAAACCAAAAGTGACAGACAACCAATTAAACAAAGCAGCAGCCATTAACAGAGACAGTCTGCTCACATATAGAGAGACCCAGAAAGAAGCCCGAGTGCCCCTAGTTGTCACCTACAACCCACAGCTGGAGATCCTACGAAGGATTGCCAAGGAGCTCCAACCTGTACTACATAGGGACAACAGACTCAAGGACATATTTCCAGTCCCCCCTCTCCTCTCCTTTCGACAACCACCAAACCTGAGGCGCATTATCGTCCGGAGTGCCCTGAAGGCCCCAACTGAAAATGGCACCTCACCTTGCCTACATAAAAGGTGCATGACCTGCAAGCACATCCACACCGCTGACAGTGTACCTATCCCACAGTCACAACAGGTGCACAGAATTAGGGGGACATTTTCCTGCAGGTCTTCCAATGTGGTGTACCTCATAATGTGTGTGCAATGTCCCACCACAGGCCTCTATGTGGGGGAAACAGGGCAGAAACTCAGTCAACGAATGAACTCACACAGATCCACCATTAATAACAGCAGAACCGATCTCCCAGTGGCCGCACATTTCTCCGGAGAAAACCACTCTATTGAAGATTTGCGGGTTGTGGTTTTAATGGGACATTTTAAGACACAAGAGAAAAGAAAAGAAATGGAGTATAAATTTATGCAAAAATTTCAAACTCTGCAATTTGGACTTAATATTCATGCCAGCTTCATGTCACACTATGTTTGAACCATGAACTGAACTCAATATTCATGCCAGCTTCATGTCACACTATGTTTGAACCATGAACTGAACTCAATATTCATGCCAGCTTCAAATCACACTATGTGTGACCTGTGAGGGTCACAAATCACCTCCTGATAGCAAACAGATAACAGCAAGAATTACTGATCCCTCCGTCACGCACCAAAAGTTTCCAGACTGTTTTTTTGACCTGTTGTAAATAACTTCTCTACTTAGATTGCAATTTTTTTTAAGGACTCTAAAATGCTTTGAAAACCATGTGTATAAAAATCTGTTAATTTTCAGTTCTTGTATCACACCATGTCTGATGAAGGGAGCGAGCACTCCTGAAAGCTTACTTATAAATATACTCAGTTAGCCTCTAAAAGGTATCGCCTGATTTCTTCACTCTTCCACAAAGATCATCTTTGTCTATTGAAATATTGGACAGGCCTTAGAGAGGCCCCAGAGATGATAAACATCTGTCTGAGCTCATGTGTAAGCCTTTGTTTAAGAATCATACTAATGCTTATAGTGATTGATGTTAAACTTCTTCCAATAGGACGTTAGAATGATGTCATAGATGGGGATTTTATTGTATAAATGAGACCTAATTCCTTTATGTCTTTGAGACTGTGATAGCATTGCACTGCCGATTGTGCCATGTATTGTTCTCTCCCACCTCGAGGTGAATAAAGACTTATACTTCTTGAATATTTGAGGTCTGAAGTGGTATTTCCTACAACAACACTATTTGTGGATGATAACAATGTAAATGCTCTACCTCTGCTGCTGTAGAGTTTTCAGAGCTATTTTTAATAGATTTTAAATAACAGAATACCAAAGTTGTTAAAAAGTCAAAAGATGTGTAAATTACTATATGGCCCCAAATGGATTAAAGTTGAGAACATTAATATTTTGCTTATTTCTTGACTGTCATCTACACAGCACATCCTGTTCCGTAACTGACTAGGGTTAGTTTTGTTTTCCCCTGCTGATTAGAACTGAGCATATTGTAAAAATCTTCAGATTTAGCTGATGGGCACATTTCCAAGTTTTTTGTTTCTGAGCAACGTGACAGCTATATTTTGCTGGTGGAAATGCAAGTGACACACTAAACCTCAGGACCAGAAGGTATTTTATACCACTAAGGCTACATGCATGCAAAACATTGCACATTGAAGGATTTCCACACAAAAATCTTCAATAAAATCCACATGCAAATTTTGTCTTGGATTTGTGCAGATTTTGTTGCTAATTTCCCACCTACCATTAAAGTATATGAAATATGTACTGAAAAGCCACAAAAAGAATTAACATGCTGCAGAATTTATAATCTGCTCCATATGTAAATAACTATGATGAAAAAATCAGAATGGTATACGTGAGATTAAGGAAATCTCATTGATTTAAATGCTGCTTAGGCTACGGATTTTCTGCATGTAAATCCATGTTGAAAATCCATCATCTATAAAGGCAAAGGAAGTCCTTATAATTTTAAGAAATTCTGCCAGAAGACACAATGGCACAGCAGTTCTCCAGAAGCACCACTATGCACTGGACTGCACCTATTACATGAATATGAGTAACACTGCACTCGCTGCCCGATCTACAAGCAAATTCCGATATCTCATCAGTATGTAAACTTGATTTGGGGTTGGAAAACCATTTTAATCCCTTCCCCACATCGAACTTACTATTTCAGTAGATGCCGAGTCTTTAAAGATGGCAGCCGCCCTTGACAGCTGTGAGCCTTATGAAGGCTCCCAGGCTTGTCACTGTATTATAGCTATTGAGGCTGGTCTATGATCAGCCTCAATAGCTATGTAGAGAATCTCCCTTAGGATAGTTGCAGACGACCGTGTGTATTTTGCGGTCAGCAAACTAGTAATTAGTGTTCAGTTTTTACAGACAGAGTGTCTTCAGTGTTTCTTAAGCATTAGTGAAATAGGTCCGCAAAAACAGACAGAGTGTCTTCAGTGTGCCATCAGTGTGTGACCCTAGTTTGCGTATTCACCATACAAAACACAGGAGACATCTAAAGATATCCCTAGCATGTCCGCGAAAACGTCGGCACACTGATGACACGCTGAGTACATCAGTGTGCCATCCTAGGTTTTTAGTCTCCCATAGGCTTCTATGGGCGAGTCCGTTCCACAAAAACTGAACAGAATAGGACCTATTCTATCTGATGCAGCGCAGAATCACGGCTCGCACACTGATCAGTGAAAAACATGATCGTGTGCATGTGCCCATGCAAATGAATGGGTCAGTGTGCTATCTGTGAAAAAACATGGATAGTACATGGATCTGGCCCACGGTCGTCTGCAAGGGGCCTTAGACTGCAATACAGTTGTATTGCAGTCTATGGGACCCATAATCAAAGGATTACAGATTCAAACCCCATAGGGAGGCTAAAAAAAAAATGAAAAAAGTTTTAACAAATATAATAAAAACAATAAAGAAATAAAAATTTCAAATCACCCCCTTTCTCTAGATTTTAAATAAAGATAAATAAACATAAACAAATTATACATCCCTGTTTCCAAAAGTGTCTACAAACATATAAAAATATTTTTTCCATACGGCAAATGCCATAGCGGGAAAAAAAAATCAAAAGTCCCAAATTACTGGTTTTGCTTTCCATAAAAATTTGAATAAAAAATTATCAAAACATCTCCCAAATGGTATTACTAAAAAGTACATCTGGCCCCGCAAAAAGATGCCTTATGCATCTCCATATATGGAAATATAAAAATGTTATGGATGTCGGAATATGTAGACTCCAAAAAAAAAAAAAAAAACATCTTTTGCAAAGTACTGAAATTTTTTAAGGTGTTAAAACATAAAAAAAATATATATAAATTTGATATCTCTAGAATTGTGGTGGTTAAGGTGGTTTCAAGAGAAAGATTGATGAACATGTCTAAAACAAACTGGCCATCTTGCTGATCATAGCAACCACTCACAGCACAGTTTTAATTTTTAATAGTGGTCTTTAAAAAAATTAAACCTGCTTTGAGAATGGATGACTAAATCTACCCCATAGTGTTTTTAGGAAATTTTTCCACCATTTTTCACATTTTTTGAGTGTTTTTTTTTTTTTTTGCAAATTGTAAGTGGAAAAAGGTATGCACAAGCTCTATAAAAAACCCCTCTAAACATTGGTAAGAAGAAATTATTAGAACATGAATGACCTGCAAAGAATTTTGTAAGGAATATGCAAATAAGACCTCATTGTTGAAAAAGAGGAGTTTGTTTCTAGCTCCACCTTATGGAAGGTCATTTCCTATACATTAATACCTGGTTTTCAAAGAAACCTAAGGGTATAATCTGGGAATAATAGCCAAGCCATTATAACTGAGGTTCCCATCTGCAGAGTAAGCTACTGTCTGGCTGTGTGAGAGATCTCGATGTGGGTCACAAGGGGTAATGTTTCTCAATTGGGGAGACTGGTACAGGGACTTATTAGACCACGTACTTAACCCTTTAAGGACACAGGGTAGTTTGAACGTTAATGCTCAGCAACTTTTCTCATTTTTCCCTGCCTGACTTCTAAAATTCATAACTTTTTTATTTTTCTGTTGACATAGCTATGTGAAGACTTACAGTACCGTATATGTGAAATAACACCCAATTATATCATATTTTTTTTTCATTTTGTTTTTACAGCGTTCACTCTGCATTAAAAATGACATGGCAGCTTTGTCTGGGTCAATATCTTTATTTAATTGAGGGTATATTGCCTGAAAGATGAAATGAAGTGTGATATGTACTTCTATGTACAATTTATAAACAAAAACTTTAGTGTGCAACCACTCTAAAGCCATATTCATATACATGTCATTGTTTTGCATCAGTGTTTGTAAGCCAAAACCAGGAGCATAATAGAAATGTCGGGCCAAGACGATTGTTAATTGTTAATTTTTTTTAAATATTAATTTCTAGGACATCTGGGTGACAAATGATATAGCTTGCCTATCATTGAAGCTCCCATGTAGGATGGCACCTTTTGTTTTCTAGAATCCTCAACATCAAACCTATCTTTTTATGTAGCTATATGGGAATGATGCTGGATTATTTTTTTATTTCAGGAGCTTTCATTCTGTTGTCTTCTTTTATTGAGTGGTATAACTAAAATACTTCCAAATGTTTAGGATTTGTAATCTTTTTCTAGATGCTATCAGTTAATTTAAGCAAAACAAATGTATTGCAGTCAATACATTTCTAATATTGCAACCATAAATCTCTTTTATTGTTTGTTACTCTCCTACTGCTTCCACAATAAAACGGGACATTTTTGTGATACTGCGATAGACACATTTGTATTATCTTTATGTGTAGAATTATGGATTTATCTCCTTCATTTTCTTATACATGAGATGATTCATATCACTGTTAGTTTTTTTTATGATACCTTTGTTGCTTTATTTTTATTTCCTGCAGTGTATGATATAGATAGCATTGCCTAAGGAAAAAAGAGAAAATCCTAAGAGATTAAAGTACAAAAAAAGGAAATGAAAGTCAGTACAGGTTTACTTTTTGGGAATTATGTTTGGAAGTATTTCTTTCATTTTCAACTACTTTAACTTTTTTCTTTCCATTAAGAGTGATTGTTATATATATAATATATATATATATATATATATATATATATATATATATATATATTTATATAATGTCATTACTAGAAAATTAAAGACGCTGTTTACATCTTTTCCACTGTGACTTGAGAGAACTGTAAAAAGTATCTTGATTAAAAAAGACCAAAAACTTCACAGGAAACAAATATAATTACAGTATTGCTATTAACAATTTCTATGGCGAAATGCACAAGTGTGTCTAAATTTGGTGTAGGAAATTTACACCATACTCACAAAAACTTGAAATGAAGAAGAACCTTTGAAAATATATTAAATGTTGCATATGCATTTGTTCAGCTTTGATTGTTTAGAAAGCTCCATTACAGTGTACATCTGGTCTGACCAAATGTTGGATACCAAACAGACTTTTTTACAATGCCTTGCACACTGTATAAAAATGTTAGTTGCTTCAAACATGCAAATTAAATCACATCCCAAACTGATCATTGCATTAATACACAATATAAAGATAAAACATGTGCGTGGTGTTTTCTACTATAGATTCATTTTTGTCAATAGTTTTAAAAGAGCAGCTTCAGTGTAATTCATAGGCATAAGTTTGGTTGTCTGGGCAAAAAATATATTTTTAAAATAGGCCGTGTATGGTGAAAAAAAAAAAAAAAAAAAATCATACTCATCTGTCCCCGGTGCTCTGGTGTCCTCCCAGTGCGGTCCGGTCCTGCTGCAGCTATGACGTCCCGGATCCCTTCTGCTGAAGCCACTGATTGGCATCAGTGCTCTCAAGAAGACACCTTGAAACGTTAGAGGTAGTGACATCACGTACCTGATCACATGCGGCGGGATCTTCCACTGGAAGACAACAACATACCAGGAGGCCTGGACCACGCTGGGAGGCAAAAGAGCACTGGGGAAAGGTGAGTATGATTTATTTTTTTTTTTTTCACTGCCCCTGGCCGATTTAAACAATAATTTTTTTTTGGTCTATTTTTGCCTGGACAACTCCTTTAAGGCTCCCAGGCCATGGGGCAAATGTTCAGCTTGGACCCTAGCACAACTTTTCCTCACAACTAGCAACTGCGTCCTAGCCGTACATTTTAGAAGCATTTACATTCTCTTTCCTTCTCTGTCTTGGTTCAGACAAGTGAAGTCTATGTCTGTGCACACAAGCTTCCTACCAATCCCATCCCCTGTCAGTGCCCCCCACATAGTAATCATGCCCCCCACAGAATCCTTCCTTGACTATATGCTGCTGAACAACTGAAATTTTTTTTTAGTTATCACCTTTCTGAGTGTGGATATATCATAAATCTTCTCACTCCAGCTCACAAGAGGGCTCACAAAGTGCCAGCCATCAAAGGAAATCAGAAAGGAGATCAAAGAATTTGAGAGTGACCTGTGGGGCCCCCTGGCTTCTGGGTTCACTTGCAGCTGTGACCACTGCAACCCTTATAGTTACGCCAGTGATATAATTATTTATTAAAAATAATGTTATCTGAAGGGGTTGTCCTATCAAGAACATCTAGGCAAATGGATAGGTGGCCCTTCATTGAAGAATTCCTTGTAATACATTTCCATTACAGCATTGTATATATCATATTATGTTCTTTTGACCAGACTAAAGGTGCAAGGTAGAGTAGACTTAAAATATAGACAGGACCAGATATAAAAGAACATTTGATATTTTTTTTGTTTTATTTAATTAGTTCTGTTATTAACGTCTAACTGGTGTAGCTTTCCATTCCGGCAGACAGATTTATGAACTGGCCCGCAGCCTCTTCATAAATCTTTTGGTCCCTGTGCTGGAGTAAAGTACTCCAGTCTTAATAAATTTTCCCCATTGCATTCAATGCTGCTATTCATAGGTGAGTTATTTTGACAGTCCATTTTCACTGACCGTCAAAAAATAATACATGTCTGTGTTCAGGAATCCATCAAATGACTTAAATCTACAAATTATCCATGTAAACAGCTGCCCCACTGATACAAGATGGCTGTGAAAGAAATGGACATTGCATCCATTTTTCACAGCCATTTTTTACAGCATTTGTGAGGTGAGACCTTAGGCTAAGGCCACATGCTGAAAGTTTGCAGCAGTAATAAATCCAGAGCCGATTTCAAAATAAATCACTCTCTGAAATCCAGATGCTTATTTGGTGTAGTACTTTATTCAACAGCATTTACAGCTTCATAAATTCATGTATAATACATGCTAAATAGCAAGCAAGAGCACTTGGAGTGTTTTCAGTGGACAAAAAATCAGGAACTTAAACACTTCAAGAAGTCACCTGTTACATCTATTTTTCAGCTGTGTAAAAATACTTACTGTATAAAATACAGTTTGAGCTTCCCATTGAAATAAATGGAATGTTGTTTGCAAGCATATTTCATGTGTTTTTCAGCATGCGGCATGGGAAGGGGTACTACTGTACAGTCATGGCCGTAAGTGTTGGCACCCTGAACTTTTTCCAGTATTCTCCCATAAAATTATTGCAATTACACATGGTTTGTTATACACATGTTTATTTCCTTTGCGTGTATTGGAACAACTGAAAAAAAACTGAGAAAAAAGGCAAATTGGACATAATTTCATACAAAACTTAAAAAATGGGCTGGACAAAATTGTTGACATCTTTTCAAATTTGTGGGTGCTCGTTTAAACTCACCTTTGGCAAGTAACAGGTGTGGGCAATATAAAAATCATACCTGAAACAAGATAAAAAGGGGGAGTTGACTCGATCTTTGCATTGTCTGTGTGTGCCACACTAAGCTTAGAGATCAGAAAGAGAAGAGAACTATCTGTGGACTTGAGAACCAAAATTGTGGAAAAATATCTACAATATCAAGGTTACAAGTGATCTCTAGAGATCATGATGTTCTTTTGTCCACAACGCGCAACATAATCAAGAAGTTTACAACCCATGGCACTGTAGTTAATCTCCCTGGATTTGGACAGAAGAGAAAAATTGATGAAAGGTTTAAACGCAGGATAGTCCAGATGGTGGATAAGCAGCCCCAATTAGGTTTGAAAAAAATTCAGGCTGTCCTGCAGGCTCAGGGTGCATCAGTGTCACCGTCGACATTTGAATGAAATGAAATGCTATGGCAGGAGACCCAGGAGGACCCCACTGCTGACAAAACAAGCTAGACAGCAGTTTGCCAAAATGTAAAAAGTGAGTAAACTAAAATCCTACTAGGAAAACATCTTGTGGACAGATGAGACCAAGATAGAGCTTTTTGGTAAAGCACATCATTCTACTAAAGTGTATGTGTGTGGAGGTGAGTTTTGTGGGGGCTTATTTGCACAAAATTTTAGAAATATTATACAATTTTATGCTACTCATTTCACTATGAAAAGTGAGCAGGAAGAAGGGGTGGTTATCCTAATGAGCTGATCTGCACCAGATTTATCAAATGCATTTTGTCACAATCTCATTTCAGTAGAGGAGTGGCATAGAAAGTGGAATCCTCTCCACATAGCGAAATGCAGGTTTTTTGTTCCACAGCCGTTTTTAGCTGCATTTCGCTATGTGGGGTTCTAGCCTCAGTACGGCCTTAGTTACACAGCTGTTTTAAAAACAATGAATGAGTGTATTTATATGTACATTTTCTTGACAGACAGGAAAAATGGTCAGTTAAAAAAATGGACATGTTCTATCTTTGTCCGTTTTGACGGACACACGGACCCAATAGAAATCAACGGATCTGTTTTTAACAGATGTAAAACGAATTTACATCCAAGTTTTGTCCATTAAAAATGGATCAGTGGACTGGGTCAAAAAAGAAAGGCTAATGAAATCCATCCATTTTGTTTAACAACCTATTAAAAACGGATGCATAATGGATGACAGAACCGAACAGATGCAAAGCGGCCATCATAAACTGATGTTCACGGCTGGTGTTAACAAATGACAGATTAGTCAAAAAAGCTGTCGTGTGAATAAGACCTATGAATGGCACATTTTAGTTTGAGATGCATGGCATGGGGAAAAATCTTTCAACAATTATTATCCATAATATAAAATTATGTGATTCTATGTCTCTACACAAGGTTTCTTTGGTGTAAGAATGTGGTTGGTGCACACCAACAGTGACAAATATTTTAGGGGTTCCTATATGCTAATAAGTTCAGGGATCACTGATGTAATATAATAGTCCAGGTACATAGTTAATATAAGAAAGAAGTTCAAATAAAATCTAAAATAAAAGGTGAAATTGTAAGTTCAGACTTGCAAAGAGTAATAGGCCATCTCAATGCACACAATATGTTTAATGATGCATCTATCTGTAGCATGATATGATTTGTTTGCATCCCCCAAGTTACCTTGTTGTTAACATCACATTTTATGATGTTTTTTGCTTTTACCTTATTTCATAATCCATTTAGCTTCCCTTCTAATATCCTGACAATGCTAGTACAAACTGCCATGGCAATAAACTTTTATTGAATTGATTTGGAGAAGCTATTGCATACAGTGTGAGCTAAAAAAATGCATGAGTTTGTGATCATTTAACTACTTCCACATTTGATTCACAACATCGGCATGTTCTATATATACAGTAAGCACCCTATTACCTTCCTTTCTTAGCCGTTCTTTTATTATAAAGACTACAGAAAGCATTTACTGCAGTTAATAACCAATGCAATTTAGTTTCACTTGATGGCATTCGACATAGAAAATATTACGGTTAAGTTTTCATCTTACAGCATGAAATATACATAGAACTATGGTCCCTTTAGCTGATGCCGCCAAAGCTTTCATTATAATAACTTAAAAGTAATATGATGCTTTCATTTTCCAATTTGAGTTTAGCAATTTGTATTTAGTTTTATGTCCTGTGTTCCTCAGATGGTGTGTTCTAACAAAAAAAACCCTTAATTGAAAGGAAAAGTTTTAGGCAACATTTGTTTTTAAAAAGTTTGTCAACTTTTGTATGTCAACTGCTTAACTCCTTAATGGCCAGAATGACCAGGCCTGTGTGCCACTAAATGACTAAATAAAGTAATTTTTTTACATTTTCATCCTAGCATTCCAAGAACCATTAATTTTTTTCCATCAATGTAGCCAGGGACATAACTAGCAAAGACTGGACCCCATCTTATAATGCCCCACATACACACACTATTATGTCCCAAATTGGCCTCAAGACAGGATAATGTCCCATAGCGGCCTCTCCACACAGTATAATGTCCCATAGCAGCCCCTCCACACAGTATAATGTCCCACAGTGGCTCCTTCACACAGTATAATGTCCCATAGCGGCTCCTTCACACAGTATAATGTCCCATAGCAACTCCTGCACACAATATAATGTCCCATAGTGGCCCATTCACACATTATAATTCCCCATAGCAGCCCCTCAGCACAGTATAATCTCACATAGAAGGCACGTCACACAGTATAATGTCCCATAGCAGCCCCTGCACACAGTATAATGCCCCATAGCGACCCCGCCACACAATATAATGTTCCATAGTGGCTCCTCCACACAGTATATTGTCCCATAGTGGCCCCCTCCACACAGTATAATTTCCCCATAGCAGCCCCGCCACACAGTATAATGTGCCATAGTGGCTCTTGCACACGGTAAAATGTTCCATAGTGCCCATCAATACAGTATAATGTCCCATAGTAGCCACTCCACACAGTATAATACCCCATAGAGGCCCCTCCGCACAGTATAATGTTCCATAGCGGCCTCTCCATACAGTATAATGTCACATAGTGGCCCCATCACATGGTATAATGTCCCATAGCAGCCCCTCCACACAGTACGAACTATTATTATGCTAGGGGTCTTTTCGGACCCCAGAGTATAATGATCAGAGGCCCAGGGAAGGTGATCGAATATAAAAACCAATCTTACTCACCTCTCCTGGGCTCCAGTGCAACTCCCTGCTGCGTTTGGCCCTCTTCAATGATGCTACAGAAGTGGGAGGCCCAGGGAAGGTGATAAAACATAAAAATCAGACTAACTCACCTCTCCTGGGCTCCAGTGCGACTCCCTGCTGTGTTTGGCCCTCTTCAATGATGTCACAGATGTTGGTTCCGCTGGTCATGTGGGTTACGCTCATAATGATGCCAACTTAACCCACATGCAGTCTGTGACATCACTAAAGAGGCCTGAAGACAGCAGGGAGTTGCACCGGAGCCCAGGAGAGATAAGTAACACTGGTTTCTACGTTTCCTCACTTTCCCTGAGCCACCATTCATTATACTCTGGTGTCTGAAGAGACCCCAGACTATAATAATAGCGGTCTCAGTTCGAACGCATTTGGTCTGAATGGAATCATCAGGCAAAGCTTGCAAGACAAATTTTGCAGGGTTTGTCTAACAAATAGTCTTGCCACAGGTACCAATCCCCGCTCATGGCCACCTCCACTTCCCCTTCTGCCCTCCAGGGGGCCCCGTGCATCCAATATCAGGTCCCTGTTAGCAACATCATGACTTTGTTCAGCATCAGCGATGTGATATGGGATGCACAGGGCCCCCTGGAGGACAGGAATGAGCAGGAACCGGGATCGGTAAGTAAATAAGGTGCGTTACCCACTGGGGTTACTTCAGCAGGTTATGGCCTATTAAAAAAAAAAAGAGCGGCAGGGGCCCGGCAGTAGTTACGCCACTGAATGTAGATGTATGCGGGCTTGTTTTTTTGTCAGAACATGTATTTTTCAATAGCATCATTTGAGGGTACATATTATTTATTACCTGGCTTTTAGTAGTTTTTAGATAGGAATTTAAAAAAAAATTCCTCTATTGTTTTTGCCTTTTTTCCTCTTTGCTATTATGAAGTAAAATATTAACTTTATTCATTGAGTTGTTAAAAATGCAGTAATACCAATTGTTTAGCTTTTTGATGTTTTAGCACTTTTGCACAGTAAAAACTCATGAGTTAACATACCACATGTTCAACCCGTTTAGTTGTACAGGTCCCCCGATAGGAAAGTTGGGCCAACCATTATCAGAATGCAATAGCAAGCCAGGCAGCACAGAGGCACAGGATACATTATTCTCCTCAGTCATCTCCATGAGAATGCAGAGGCTAGTATCGCAATGAGGGGTTATCCAGCTTCTAAAAATATGGGTCATATAACTGGATACATCAATGCAAAACACTACCTAATATATACAGTGGGGAAAAAAAGTATTTAGTCAGCCACCAATTGTGCAAGTTCTCCCACTTAAAAAGATGAGAGAGGCCTGTAATAGACATCATAGATAGACCTCAACTATGAGAGACAAAATGAGAAAACATATCTAGAAAATCACATTGTCTGATTTTTAAAGAATTTATTTGCAAATTATGGTGGAAAATAAGAATTTGGTCACCTACAAACAAGCAAGATTTCTGGCTCTTACAGACCTGTAACTTCTTCTTTAAGAAGCTCCTTTGTCCTCCACTCATTACCTGTAGTAATGACACCTGTTTGACATTGTTATCAGTATAAAAGACACCTGTCCACAACCTCATACAGTCACACTCCAAACTCCACTATGGTGAAGACCAAAGAGCTGTGGAAGGACACCAGAAACAAAATTGTAGACCTGTACCAGGCTGGGAAGACTGAATCTGCAATAGGCAAGCAGCTTGGAGTGAAGAAATCAACTGTGGGAGCAATAATTAGAAAATGGAAGACATACAAGACCACTGATAATCTCCCTCGATCAGGGGCTCCACGCAAGATCTCACCCCGTGGGGTCAAAATGATCACAAGAATGGTAAGCAAAAATCCCAGAACCACAAGGGGGGACCTAGAGAATGACCTGCAGAAAGCTGGGACTAACGTAACAAAGGCTACCGTCAGTAACACTACGTCGCCAGGGACTCAGATCCTGCAGTACCAAACGTATCCCTCTGCTTAAGCCAGTACATATCCGGGCCCGTCTGAAGTTTGCTAGAGAGCATTTGGATGTTCCAGAAGAGTATTGGGAGAATGTCATATGGTCAGATGAAACCAAAGTAGAACTGTTTGGTAGAAACACAACTCGTCGTGTTTGGAGGAGAGTGAATGCTGAGTTGCATCCAAAGAACACCATACCTACTGTGAAGCATGAGGGTGGCAACATCATGCTTTGGGCTGTTTCTCTGCAAAGGGACAAGGACAACTGATCCGTGTACATGAAAGAATGAATGGGGCCATGTATCTTGAGATTTTGAGTGCAAACCTCCTTCCATCAGCAAGGGCATTGAAGATGAAATGTGGCTGGGTCTTTCAGCATGACAATTATCCCAAGCACACCGACAGGGCAACGAAGGAGTGGCTTTGTAAGAAGCATTTCAAGGTCCTGGAGTGGCCTAACCGGTCTCCAGATCTCAAACCCATAGAAAACCCTTGGAGGGAGTTCAAAGTCCATGTTGCCCAGTGTAAGGGTTAAAACATAACTTGCACTATATTCTATATCACAGTATACAGAAAGCACAAGAGGGTGGAATGTTCTGTAAACAAGACTGCGTAGTTGATAAGGACAGACTTGGAGTCTGGGGGAGATATCAACAGTTCTGCCGATTTCAGCAGAACTAGTAGTCTTGGGAGGACATTTAGATAATGTGAAAATGAAAACATCTGGGGTGATGGGTAAATGAACAAATTTGTGTGATAACGGAACTGGAAAGACCATATATGTATATTGATCACATGACTGTTATGTAATTGAGCTTGCTTTTAAAACTGTATTGAACTACGTAATAAAGTAGAAACGGTTCATACACGATACCTGTGTAGGTCTTGTTTCCCGAGCGCTCGAAACTGGTTATTTATTTAATTAGGATTACGGTGACATCCATCCCAGGGGGACTTGCCCCCGACAGAAATTGGCGCCCAACGACGTGGGGCCTCGAGATTGTCTGATGTGCAGCCGATAGAGTGCCGACCCACTCACCGATCGACTTGAGGACGGGACCAGAGGACCTCAGATAGATAAAAACAGTACTGTGAAGGTAAGCTTTTGATCTTGCCAATTAGTATATCTGAGGTTCCTGTGTGTCTATTCTCTGTATCGATGAGTGAGGTAAGCTGCTGCATGCTTATATGACATCTCGATGCCAATTGTATAGTACGGAAGAACCTAAAAGGGACATGTCACCTGTAAATGATATGGAAATTGTTTTCTTTGCTTTTTGTCTTACCTGTTTACCTGTCTACTGAGAAGGCATGTTACCTGTGTTATAAGATATATAAGGCTGCAAAGAATAGGGAAAAGTTCTCTATTCTTAACCCCTAGAGTTTAGAGTTGCGGACAAGGTTCCGAACTGAGAAGCACAGAGTGATTGAAAAGTCCTTGTTTTGGAAAACTAGCCTCCAGCCGTGTCTGGGCGGTCAAGGTCGAATGGGACCTGAGTAGTAGCACGAAGGACTTAGTAGAATCCGTGCGAAGAAGTGCGTGTAGTGATTTGGGAGTGTTTTGGTAAGGGGACACAGGCAGAAAGTTGAGCCTGTGGAAGCCAATTGAGGCATTGCCCTGAGCACTACTCCTGAACTTGCACAAGTAGAGTAGTTCATAGAAGACAGAAGAGTCTGTCTGGGAGTTCTCACTAAGTAGTCATAAGTGACCCTCTATTGTCTCAAAGGTTGCCCTAGAGGAGTGAGAGACTCATCGGCTGATTAGCTACCAGCCAAGATGGGGAATAATAATAATAGTCCTTTAATAGTCCCACAATGGGGAAATTCAGTGTGTTACAGCAGCAAAGATAAGCAGATACAAATACAAATACAACATGTACAGGAATATTCCAAGGTGAGAGGCATTACATTGATAGCAGACAGACAGATAGGGCGTAGCAGGGGGGGGGGGGGATTTAACAGGCAGAGAGATATTTCAGTTCTCTGTGTGTAATGATCTCCGCTTAGGTCGGTGTTGGTTGTACAGCCTAACCGCGGTGGGGAGGAAAGACTTCCGATAGCGCTCCTTCTCACACCTAGGGTGGAGCAGTCGGTCACTGACAGTACTGCTCAGCGCGATCACAGTCTCATGCATGGGATGGGACTTCTTCTTCTGCATGGAGCTCACCACGGACAGTATCCTTCTGTCACCCACCACCTGCACTGGGTCCAGTGGGCTCCCCAGGACAGAGCTGGCCCTTCTAATCAGCTTGTCAAGTTTATTTGTGTCCCTGGTTGATATACTGCTCCCCCAGCAGGCCACTCCAAAGAAGATGGCTGATGCCACTACCGAGTTGAAGAAAGTTCTAAGAAGTGCCCCCCGGATTCCAAAGGCTCTCAGCTTCCTAAGCAGGTAGAGCCTGCTGTGGCCCTTCCTGTACAGGGCCTCCATATGATCTGCCCAGTCCAGCTTATTATTAAGGAGCAAACCCAGGTACTTATAGGTGTTCACAATCTCGATGCCCGTCCTCAGGATGTCCACTGGTTTAGGAGGGCTTCTGCCTTTGCGGAAGTCCACCACCATCTCCTTGGTCTTCCCCGCGTTAATCTTCAGGTGGTTCCGGTGGCACCAGTCCACAAAATCCCGGTTCAGTTCTCTGTACTCCCTGTCATCATTATCTGTGATGAGACCCACTATTGCAGAGTCGTCAGAATACTTCTGTAGGTAGCAGCTGGATGAGTTGCACCTAAAATCTGCAGTGTACAGTGTGAAGAGGAAAGGGGCGAGGGACCATCTAAGATATGGTACACCCCATGTGAACTAATAGAGA
Source organism: Leptodactylus fallax (assembly GCA_947044405.1). NCBI lineage: Eukaryota > Metazoa > Chordata > Amphibia > Anura > Leptodactylidae > Leptodactylus > Leptodactylus fallax. The sequence continues at coordinate 8,459,814 of CAMRHE010000020.1, forward strand.
TAGGGGAAGGGAAAGAAGTAGCCGCACAGGTAAAGAAAATCCTAAAAAGAGCAGGAATACACAAAACTGGGTTGGTAGACAGTAGATTTTGGGATCAGTGGAGATTAGATCATGCGGGATTGATTCAGGACAAAAAGTTGCAAAGAGGCATTTATGCCCTGATAGAAGGAAGCAATAGAATAGGATAAGGGGTGATAGTTCAGGAAATAATGAATCACCCCCACCTCACTCCGAGAATCAGGCTTGAAGGGAGACATTACCCTTCTCAGTATTATTGTTTAATATAACCCATCTTATCTCCCAGTTCTGTATGAAATATTACCTACTTTAACAAAATACTCAGAGAATCTGATATAGTGCAAAGAGAAAAACTGTCCACCATCGGTATGATGTTTATTGGATTATGTATTATATATATATATATATATATATATATATATATATATATATATGTCAACCTGTATTTGTAATATTCATTCTGTTTATATCAATGCCAGGATTCAACTTTTATGCTTTTTGTAAAATTAAATCCGCTTTCAGGAAATGTCCCCTAAAAAGAAGAAACTAGGATATTGTGATGTTCCACAGGGGTTCAACTTTTGGTTGGAATCCAGTGAAGAAATTTCTAAAGTCTGTGGGGTTTGGGAAATATTTGAAAATTGTACAAAAATAGTAATATGTAATTTTGGTGTCAGTATTAACTGCTATCTGCTTGAATTGTATTCCTGTATTCTGTTGTAGCGCTCTGCAGATGTTCTGCAGGGAATAACCAAAACATTAATTGACTGCCAAGTAGCTCCAAGGACATTGTATCTGATATGATGCGCACGCAGAAAATCACAAGCTGAATATGATACTGTGTTACCCAGTAATGTTACATGTCAATTATTACAAAGTGAAACTTGGCTTTGGGCCTCCGGGGTCCGCAGCCTGTGTATGATGACTATTTATGCCCAAAGGGAAAATATTTTGATAAAAGTGTTAGCCTAAGGTTAAATGGAAAGTAAGGTACAATGACAATATATATGTGTAAAATATTCAAGAACATACTCAAACATATGAAATTATGTCTTGTACTATGTTATGTGAATTTATTGTCTTGCCTGTTATCACCTGAAGTAAGGTATCTGTTAAAAGAGAGAAAGGTGAGTCAGTGGAAGTTTATGGAAGACTTCTCACTAAAGCGGTGGATGCTTTAGATCAAACTGATCCTGTAGAAACCTCATTTCAGGGTTGCAGGATACTCACTAGGTATTTAGTCTCTGACACATCAGATAACATTCTTGGTACAGATGTGATGGGAGTATTAGGTTGTAACATCATGTTACATTCCTCAGGAGAAGCATTTGTAAAAGTCACACATACTAACCATGAGATTTTGTGTTTGTTATCTGCCGAGTTAAGTACACCAAATTGTATTTTTGTCCTCACTGAAGAAGAAAATGTACTGTTATCCCAAGTGCCAACAGCATTATGGGCAACTGGGAAAACAGACTTAGGTAAATTGGATGTACCCCCTGTTATGGTAACCCTGAAACCTGGTGCTCAGCCACCCAGGATTAAACAATATCCTCTGACCCATGCCCAAGAGGATGCCATAGCAGTAACAATAGTGGAATTAGTGAAAGCAGAGGCATTGAAGGAATGCACTTCTGTAGCAAACACTCCTCTTTTCCCAGTGAAGAAAAAGGGCAAAAAGGGAGAACCAGACACATACCGTATGGTTCATGATCTTAGGGAATTGAATAAAGTAACACTACTTGAAACCCCAGTGGTACCTAACCCACACACCTTGCTGTCAGCTGTCCCCACAGGTACCACCTGGTACAGTTGTATAGATCTTTCCAATGCATATTTTTCTGTGCCTTTACACCCCGATTGCCAGTATTTGTTTTCATTTACATTTAGGGGTAAACAGTACACTTGGACAGTGCTACCACAAGGGGCGCAAAACAGTCCTAACCAATTCACAAGGTGTCTTACACTTATTATGAGTACTTGGTATTTTCCACATGATGATGTTGTTCTGTTACAATATGTTGACGATCTTCTTCTTTGTGCTCCAGACAAACCAACCTGTGAAGCGGCAACCATCAGCCTGTTGTGTTTCCTCTACCAGAACGGCTGCAAGGCCAACAAGGACAAGTTGCAATTTTGCAAACAAAAAGTGGTGTTCCTGGGACACTGTCTCGGCCAGGGTACCAAGCACCTGTCAGATGAGAGGACCAAGGTGGTGAGAGACATGCAGGTGCCAACCTCTCATGCTCAGCTACGTACCTTCTTGGGATTGGTATCCTACTGTAGGCCATGGATCAGATCTGCATGTCTGACCATGCAACCTCTGTACGATAGCCTCTCCTCAAAGCCATTCAGCCTCACACCTGAGGCCTTGGATGCGTTTTATCAGCTGAAGTTGCAGATAGTCAGTGCTCCGGCCCTAGGCCTACCTGACTATCAGAAACCTTTTCAGCTCTACGTGACTGAGATGATAGGGCACGCAACTGCAGTTCTCACACAACAACACATTACAGCTCATGGTTAGATGCTGTAAGCCAGGGGGACATCCTCCTGTGTGCGGGTTGTCCTCTCGGTACAAGCATTGCTTGACAAAAGCTCAGACATTGTCCTAGATCATTTATTGGTTGTGTATACACCATGACACACTCATGGCATCCATGCTATCCTCACACAGGTAGACAGACGTCACCTTTCTTTGGCACGGCAGTGCAAAATGGAATTTGCTCTGTAGTCCTCCTCAAACATCTCTTTTCAACGCTGTTTAACTTTGAATCCTGCAACTCTTCTTCCTGTAGGAGTTCATGATTCAAAAGGGGGAGTGGAAGATGAGTTATTTTTAAATTCCCTCTCTGAAGAAGATCTGTTTGACAGCCAGCATGAACATGATTGTGTGGCTCTTATGTCACAGGAAACAGTGGGATTTGACCACGTCACGGATGTGCCGTTACAAAATCCTGATTATGAGATGTTTGTGGACGGCTCAAGGTATCTGACAGATGAAGGCAAATTTGTTACAGGGTATGCTGTAGTCACTGAACATGACATCATAGTCCAGGAAGCTCTTCCACCACACATGTCAGCCCAAGAAGCTGAGCTTAAAGCCCTTATGGAGGCTTGTAAGATAGCCAAAGGTAGAACAGCTAACATATACACTGACTCCAGGTATGCTTTTGGCATTGCACATGATTATGGTCCAATATGGAGGGCACGGAACTTCCTAACGGCCCAGGGCAAGCCAATTAAGAATGGAGATGTGGTAAGTCGACTGATGGAGGCCATACTGCTCCCAAAGCAGCTGGCAATTGTGAAAGTCTAAGCTCACGCAAAAGGAAGGGACCCTGAAAGCCGTGGAAATGAGAGAGCTGACATAGCAGCCAAGGCTGCAGCACTACTGGCGAGAAGGGGTCCCAACCAGGTGAGCAAAATGGACATTGACCTAGCAGACCCAAAAGGGCTGTACTCAAAGGTCACCAGTGTGGAAATTGAAAGATGGAGAAAAGCAGGTGCTACAGACGGTGATGGTATGTGGAAAATGGGGGATCGATTATGTCTGCCCGCAGCAGTCTACCCCCAGATGGCTGGCTTGGCCCACGGTAAGGTGCATGCCTCTCGAAATGCCATGGAGTCATTAGTGGGTAAATTATGGTTTGCCCCAGGTTTTGGAAGAGCTGCTAGTAACCACGTAAAAGCATGTCACATATGTGCTCTACACAACCCAGGACAGGTAGTTAAAACACCCACCAAGTGTACACCAAAATCCCTGTACCCATTTCAGAGGATACAGATAGATTACATACAGTTGCCTAAGTCTGGAACATACGAGTATGTATTGGTCTGTGTGGATCTGTTTTCAGGATGGCCTGAGGCCTACCCTGTGAGCAAAGCAACCGCACAAGCAACTGCCAAGAAACTGATGTCTGAGCTTGTGTGCAGGTTTGGAGTGCCCGAGGTGATTGAGTCTGACAGAGGTACACATTTCACAGGTGAGATAATGAAAGAAATAATGTCTGCACTAGGGATTGAGCAAGCTTTCCACACACCCTACCATCCTCAGAGTTCAGGCAAGGTGGAGAGGTTGAATGGCACACTCAAATTAAAGATCCAAAAAGCGATAGCAGAGACAGGGAAGCCCTGGCCTGAGTGTCTATCTTTAGCCCTTTACTCCCCTAACAGGAGGACAGGGTTGTCACCATTTGAAATATTGTTTGGAAGTGCGCCCAAAACAGGGTTATACTTCCCTCAGACGTTACAGCTTAACTATGACAGTATTTCTAGCTATGTGCAGAGTTTGTGCCAGAAATTGAGAGAAACACATAAACAAGTGTTCTCTTCTATTCCAGACCCTTCTGATTTTTCAGGAACGCATAGCTTGCAGCCTGGTGATTGGGTGGTCTTGAAAAGACACACTAGGAAGTCTCTTGAACCCAGGTATGACGGTCCCTTCCAAGTACTGCTGACAACTGCCACTTCAGTAAAATTGGAGGGAAAACCCACCTGGATACACGCTTCACATTGCAAGAAAGTTGAAGCACCATCAAAATGAAAACACAACACTTGCTGATGTTTGCTGGATGCCTTTTAATAATATGGACCTGGTTTGAACTTTACAGGAAAAAAGACAGCCCAAATCGGGGAGTAAGGGAGCTGGAGGAACACATATGGAGAACAAAAGAGAATATGTGGTTATATTTGGCCCGAGTATTAAACATGACAGAATTTTGTTTGAGAAATGCATATTCCAGTAATGTGTTAGAAACTTGTTTGATTGCAGTGCCGACTTCTGTTGCAGTATGGACTAAATTGTTGAAACTTCAGTTAAATGATACTCTTTTACAGGAAGCTGATCTCCATGTGCATGCAGACTGGATAAGTCCTTATTATGCTTGTATGAACTGCACTGCCTACGCAGATTTACAGGAGAATATGATAAGGATATCGACTGGGGCAGTAGCAAGAGCAGAATTGTGTTTCAAATTTTCATGTAATAAAACAACAATACCTAATTGCAATCCTATAATGAATAAAGGGCAGTTTCCACAAATCTGCAATAGAACTGACAACGATTGTCAAACCCTGAGGGAAGGGAAGAGGATGCAATGTAACAGGACACTTATTGTCCCGTCACTAGATTTACATGTACCCTTGCCACCTGGGTGGGTTCTAGCGTGTGGTAATAGCAGCTACACCTATATACCTGCCAATATAACTGGAGGCATATGTGCCTTGTCTAGATTAGCATTGACTATGATACCCACACCATATGAACAGAGTTCACAGAAATCGCATGTACATACAGTATATTACACAAAAGAAGTACTATCCCACTGCCTGAGGATTGTAATTATGATGTGAAACTCTTATCGAAAGCAGAATACATAAGCCTAGCTGTGTCACTGATAGGAGTACCAGGTTTGTCTGTATATAATGCTAAGATAATATCACGTATTGCTTGCTTTATGGTAAAGAATATAAACACTACTAGCGCTATCATTAAAGATGTTGTATTAGATTTGCAATCACATAAAAAAGCAATATTGCAGAATAGAGCGGCTATAGATTATTTACTGCTTAAACATGGTTATGGGTGCAACACTTTTGCGGGAATGTGCTGTTTTAATTTGTCTGACCATTCAGAAGATGTGCATGATAAGTTGAAACAGTTGCAGGAAATGGTAACACATATTAAACAAGATGTCAACCAAGGATGGTGGGACTGGCTGTTAGCTTTCCTACCTGACTTGGGATACCTTCGACAAATCGTAGGTATAATCCTTTGTGTAATCATTTTTATGATATTAGGATGTTGTTGTATCCAATGTATTCCTTCGCTATGCAATCTCATGAGGGACAATACTCAGTATGTAAGGTAGGATCATTATTTTTAACATTTTCAATGGAGAATCCATCACAGATGGCACACAGATAGTGTGAATGTATTCATTGAATACTGATTAAAAATAAAGTCCTAAAATGGGGGAATTGTAAGGGTTAAAACATAACTTGCACTATATTCTATATCACAGTATACAGAAAGCACAAGAGGGTGGAATGTTCTGTAAACAAGACTGCGTAGTTGATAAGGACAGACTTGGAGTCTGGGGGAGATATCAACAGTTCTGCCGATTTCAGCAGAACTAGTAGTCTTGGGAGGACATTTAGATAAGGAGAAAATGAAAACATCTGGGGTGATGGGTAAATGAACAAATTTGTGTGATAACGGAACTGGAAAGACCATATATGTATATTGATCACATGACTGTTATGTAATTGAGCTTGCTTTTAAAACTGTATTGAACTACGTAATAAAGTAGAAACGGTTCATACACGATACCTGTGTAGGTCTTGTTTCCCGAGCGCTCGAAACTGGTTATTTATTTAATTAGGATTACGGTGACATCCATCCCAGGGGGACTTGCCCCCGACACCAAGCGACAGCCCCAAAACATCACTGCTCTAGAGGAGATCTGCATGGAGGAATGGGCCAACATACCAGCAACAGTGTGTGCCAACCTTGTGAAGACTTACAGAAAACGTTTGAGCTCTGTCATTGCCAACAAAGGATATATAACAAAGTATTGAGATGAACTTTTGTGATTGACCAAATACTTATTTTCCACCATAATTTGCAAATAAATTCTTTAAAAATCAGACAATTTGATTTTCTGGATTTGTTTTCTCATTTTGTCTCTCATAGTTGAGGTCTACCTATGAAGTCAATTACAGGCCTCTCTCATCTTTTTAAGTGGGAGAACTTGCACAATTGGTGGCTGACTAAATACTTTTTTTTCCCCACTGAATATCCTGTTTAAATTTGTAACTGTTAATCTGCTTTATGGTCAGGTCATTGACCTCAGCTGTGACATTTCACTTACAAGTTCACTACCCCTCCCTGTTTACAGTTAAGCCAGCAATGGAAACGTTCTGGGGCAGATGAGTGGTCATACTTTGAAAATTTTCCCTGGGATCTATTTATGCTGAGCCAGACCACAAAGGGCTTGCGTAATCGCAACTCCTCGCTATCCACCAGGGCAAAGGCTCTGCTGAGGAGTATTGTTTGGAGTTTTTGCAAGTCCAGTGTAACAGTAGGTTGGTTTGAATCTGCTTTAAAAAGGCTCACTTTAAACAAGGCCTGGGGTAAGGTCCGATTCAAGACCCCCTTAATCACTTTGCAAGTGGGCTCTGCACATTCTGAGGTCATAAGCTTTTTTGGTATGGAGCATCTGTCTTCTGATATTATTTTAGGGCTTCCCTGGTTAGACCTCCATAACCCTATTTTTCATTGGTCTAAAAGGGAGTTGGTAAAATGGGGAGATCAGTGCTCATCTCATTGTATTGCTTTGCACACCTTAGATTGTGTCAGTGAGGAGACGGTCTCGGCTACTAAAGGTTGGGAACGCCCCTCTAATCTTAAAGCCCAAAAGTATCGGAAACGCCAAGCAAATAAAAAGCGCTTACCTGCTCCACCAGCGCCTGTTGTTTTTCAGGGGGAACTGAGGTAAGAGGTGGACAAAATATTGTATTCTCGTTTGGCAAAGAATTCTATCCAGTACACTCATACACTGGAAGGGTTATCGCCATGAGGAGCAGACATGGGTCTCTGACAAAGACCTTTATGCTCCCTGTCTCATTAGCCTGTTTCATCATCAGAACCCCTCAACACCTGGTCTGTCTGGTGAGAGGACCCTCGTAAAAGGGGGGGTACTGTAACATCCCTGCCTGTTCGGACCTCTGTGCCATCCTGCGGCCACATGTTACAGCGCAGGAGGCGTGTCCATATATAATCCTCTGCTCCTGTTGTTTTTGCACAGCTGAGTATTTGTTGCAGTGTGTCAGTTCAGCCAGTGGTATTGTCCTCTGGTAACTATGGAGTTAACTTTTGTGGCTGTCAATCTGCCAATCAAGCATGGGGCGGGTTCTGGACTTCCTTAAACAGGCCATCAACCCACACATGGTTGCTGGCTATTGTGTCTCTGACTCTGCTAAACATTTCTCCTTGCTTTTGTATTGTATTTTCTGACCTTTGCCGTTGGCCTTTTGAGTACTCTTTTGGATTGCGATTTGGTACTGTTTTGTCTCTCTGGTTTTGACCCTTGGCTTTCTGACTCCTCTTCTGTGTTGTTTTGTCTTGTCCTTTTCTGTGTTATCACCTACAGTCATATGAAAAAGTTTGGGCACCCCTATTAATCTTAATCATTTTTAGTTCTAAATATTTGGGTGTTTGCAACAGCCATTTCAGTTTGATATATCTAATAACTGATGGACACAGTAATATTTCAGGATTGAAATGAGGTTTATTGTACTAACAGAAAATGTGCAATATGCATTAAACCAAAATTTGACCGGTGCAAAAATTTGTGTACCCTTATCATTTTATTGGTTTGAATACTCCTAACTACTTTTTACTGACTTACTGAAGCACAAAATTGGTTTTGTAACCTCACTGAGCTTTGAACTTCATAGCCAGGTGTATCCAATCATGAGAAAAGGTATTTAAGGTGGCCAATTGCAAGTTGTTCTCCTATTTGAATCTCCTCTGAAGAGTGGCATCATGGGCTCCTCAAAACAACTCTCAAATGATCTGAAAACAAAGATTGTTCAACATAGTTGTTCAGGGGAAGGATACAAAAAGTTGTCTCAGAGATTTAACCTGTCAGTTTCCACTGTGAGGAACATAGTAAGGAAATGGAAGACCACAGGGACAGTTCTTGTTAAGCCCAGAAGTGGCAGGCCAAGAAAAATATCAGAAAGGCAGAGAAGAAGAATGGTGAGAACAGTCAAGGACAATCCACAGACCACCTCCAAAGAGCTGCAGCATCATCTTGCTGCAGATGGTGTCACTGTGCATCGGTCAACAATACAGCACACTTTGCACAAGGAGAAGCTGTATGGGAGAGTGATGCGAAAGAAGCCGTTTCTGAAAGCACACCACAAACAGTCGCCTGAGGTATGCAAAAGCACATTTGGACAAGCCAGCTTCATTTTGGAAGAAGTTCCTGTGGACTGATGAAACAAAGATTGAGTTGTTTGGTCATACAAAAAGGCGTTATGCATGGCGTCAAAAAAACACAGCATTCCAAGAAAAACACTTGCTACCCACTGTAAAATTTGGTGGAGGTTCCATCATGCTTTGGGGCTGTGTGGCCAATGCCGGCACCGGGAATCTTGTTAAAGTTGAGGGTCGCATGGATTCAACTCAGTATCAGCAGATTCTTGAGAATAATGTACAAGAATCAGTGACGAATTTGAAGTTACGCCGGGGATGGATATTTCAGCAAGACAATGATCCAAAACACAGCTCCAAATCTACTCAGGCATTCATGCAGAGGAACAATTACAATGTTCTGGTATGGCCATCCCAGTCCCCAGACCTGAATATCATTGAACATCTGTGGGATAATTTGAAGCGGGCTGTCCATGCTCGGCGACCATCAAACTTAACTGAACTGGAATTGTTTTGTAAAGAGGAATGGTCAAAAATACCTTCATCCAGGATCCAGGAACTGATTAAAAGCTGCAGGAAGCAACTAGAGGCTGTTAGTTTTGCAAAAGGAGGATCTACTAAATATTAATGTCACTTTTCTGTTGAGGTGCCCATACTTTTGCACCGGTCAAATTTTGGTTTAATGCATATTGCACATTTTCTGTTAGTACAATAAACCTCATTTCAATCCTGAAATATTACTGTGTCCATCAGTTATTAGATATATCAAATTGAAATGGCTGTTGCAAACACCCAAATATTTTGAACTAAAAATGATTAAGATTAATAGGGGTGCCCAAACTTTTTCATATGACTGTATATCATAGGAAGGGACTGGTGCCCAGTTGTCCTCTACTGCCTAGGGTAGTGAGGCAAGTAGGCAGGGACAGAGAACGGGTTCAGCTTAGGACTCACTGTCTTGTCGTTCCCTTCCTCCCAGGTTTCACCAGCAGCTACTGTGGAATTGCTCATCTAGCAATTCCCTTACACTCTCCTCCTATACAGCAAGTGTATAATGTGTGAATGACGTGTGTGCTACATGCATGTAAGAAATTTTTAACGTGTGCACTTTATGCGTATGATATGTAATTCATGTGTGCATTGTATGTGTATAATATATAAGGAGAATACATGATTTATGTGTCTACTATGTAAATAGTGAAGAAATGTGAAGTGTGAGTGCTAGTGAAGGACGTATCACAGTTATTCTACATATAGAAAACAATTCATGGCACTTTCAAAGTGCCGCAATTCAATGATTATAACTTTCTTCATATGGTTCATTAGGCACATAAGTGAAATTTCTCAAAAGGTTTTCAATGGCTGTTTAATTAATGAATCTGCATGTTTTCAGTCATTTGACCTTCCTCATCGGATAACTTGTGCAGCTTTTTACAGGACCTGGGAGTCTTTTCCATCAGGATTCCAGGTCCTGTAATGGGCTGCACAAGGTATCTACTGAGAAAGGTCACACAACTGAAAAGTCCAAATTCAATAATTAAACAGTCATTGATTGCCTTTTGGGAAATTTGGTTTATGTGCCTGATGACCCCGGTGTATAAAGTTATGATCTACTTATTGCAACACTTTGAGAGTGCCGTGTATTGTTTTCTATCTAATATGTAAATGATATGCCTTTTGTATGTGTCTAATATGTGAGTAACCTCTAGTGTATCCTACTAATACATGACTAATGTGAATGCTGTATGTGTATATAAATATGTATATTTTTACAGTGAACCCTTTAAAAATTGTATTTTTAATGAAACTTTTTTTGAGGGGTGGGATTTTTTTAATGATACTTTAACAATTATTTCCCTCTTTTTTCTTTTTCTTTTCCTCAGTAACACATTTTGTAATGTGTTGTACTATTCTGCACTCAAACTGGCTATGTGCACTTACCAGCCTTACATTGGTTATGTAAGAGTTAATGTGCTATTTCTATATTGCTATGTAATGAGTGGCTTATACTCTGGGTTCCTAGAAGGTGGAAGGAAGGTAGTGGTTGCTATTAGTCCCTTATCATTTGGAAAATGTAACTTCCTGCTAGTTGGGAGTTAGCCAGTAGCATTAAGCGAGGGCTGTTTAATCTTTTAATCTTAACCTTTAGGCCACATGCACACGACCGAGAGTGCTGTCTGAGGTGGGGCCAATTTTGCAGCAGAATGAACTGAAATGACACTTGAAGTGACATCCGAGTGTCATCCGAGTGCCTTCCATGATATACTCAGCTCTGTGGGCACTTCCAATACATTATGTTCCAATGACATGGAGCAAGATAGGACCTACTCCATATTCATCTAAGCTGTGAGCTGTGCCTGTTTCAAGTGCCATCCTGTTTTCTGTGCTTTCATTCATACCCAACATCAAGGGCACCCCAAAACACCATCACAAGAAAGACAATTAGCGGGAAGTACCCTCGGGCAACCAACACCAGTGACTCAATGCAACCCCTCATAATTTTGCTGGCCTAGGACCTGTAAGAGGATTCGCACCAAAAGCCACCAAGACCAATGAGGTCATCATTTTGGGCATACGCCTGCACCATCTCCACACTGCTATGCCCCAGGTCACTTTATTAATTCAACATTTTCAATGGCTTTATGTTCTGTGATGAAACAACAACCTTCAAAAATGATCAGTGTTAAGAAGGGCCAGGACAAGGTACTTTGGTGTCTTAGGTTATTTAGGCATATGGTGCACCAAGCATCCCCCCCCCCTTCTTCTGTGCTTTGTCTTCCATTACTCTTATCCATCAGAGGATCAGAAAAATTGAAAAAAGTATGTCCCAGTTAACATAAGATGGATAAAAAAGGAAAATCTTACATATGTATCTGTTTTGTATATACTTCAATAACAAAAATGGAAACCTCCATTCTGTCAGGTAGCTGATTTTTGGTGTAAAAGAAATACACAGAAGCTAATGCTATTTTTACATCAAAACTGTGGACATCTGATGGAACAGAAGCAGGCAGACAAGAACAGATGGTAAAGACACCACTGAAATGAATGGGCTTTTAAATGTACTTTTTATTCATGTTACTGATCCTCTGACAGAACATTAGAAAAACACATAATTGAAATACTTAGAGATTATCTTGGCTTGCTTACTAGAACCATTGACTTTTTATATCAGCAAATATCAGATATTTTATTAATGGATGTCACACAGCAGCATTAATTTTACTGTCACTGAATGGGGGCTATTCACATGACCATTATTTTGTCATGTTATAAAGGTCAAGGGACTGGAGGTGGAGGTTGTGAAATATTATGGTATTGACTTGCTGGTTGTGTTTCTATACTATTTTGACCATTTTTTTTTTTAATTGTTTATTTGGTGTATCTACATTGTGTCCATTAAGTCTATTTGCATTGAGTGACTATGCACTGCACAAACTGGCTTGCTTTCTGCCTGACTCATGATATACTCTTGAAGATGCAACTGAGCAGTTAAAGAGGACCTTTCACCACCCCAGGGCTGTGCAGTTTTTTGTACCTTGTTATAGGCGCTGCTGCACAGACTCTGGAGCAGTTTGCATTTTCTTCCTAGCCCCCACCATTGCTGAGTTTAAAGCTCTTAACTGTCAGAAGGGCGTTCCTTGACTGTAAGTGAAGGGCTACGTCATTTGCATCGCTCTGACACTGTCCAATTAGCAGAGGGCAGTGTCAGAGTGGCTTCGGCTGTGTGATATAAGAAGTTGAGAGATCTCGCGAAGCTGTCTTGTGCTAATTGGAATGCAAATGACGTAGCCCTTCACTTATAGAGGACTGTATTAGAGCTTGTATTTTCCCGCAGCGCTTTTTTGCTGCGGGACGCCAAGTCGGGCCTTAGCCTTAGGCTGAGGCCCCATGTTGTGGAAACGCAGCTTTTTCTGTTCCAGATTTTGTTGCGGTTTTTTGAGCCAATGTCTACACAAGGAATGGGAAATATATGGGAAGTACTTCTCTCTTCTGCTCAATCCACTCCTGGCTTTGACTTAAAAAACTGCAGCAAAATCTGCAACAAAAAAGAGCTGCGTTTCCGCAACGTGGGGCTTCCACTTTCACAAATAGCACTTTTAATATCTCCATGCTCCTCAACTGTGGATCCAATCTTGTATATTTGCTGCAATACCCCTGTAATCTCAAGTGTGTTCGATAGAATACGAAAGAAATAAAGTGCAGGTTCAACAACAATCTCTCTAATATTATGAATGGCTATCAGAAACACAGTGTCAGCATTGCGCTCTTATGCACAATAATGATTTTAGTGATATTGCGGTTACCCCAATTGAACACATCCCAGCGGATACACCTAATAGATTTTTGAAACTCAAGCAAAAGGAATCCTACTGGATTTATAAGTTAGAGCATCTGCAACTGGGAGGCTCTTAATGAGATGATTGAGATTTCCCTATGATCTCCATGAGATGCCCTATAAATCACGTTGCAGTATGTCATTGTAACTGATCATTACATATGCGTTCTGTATAATCTTTGATAGACATCCCTACTGGTCCATGCATCTACATCCATCAGTGTCAGAGGTGACCCACATAACTCTGATTTTATGATTACACAGTTGGAAGGAGCAGACACAGAAATTTCAGGAACAAATCTGCTACATATCAATATACCTTGACACTGACACTGTCTCTTTTTTTATTTGTGTGTATTTTTACAGAAAAAAATAGGATTGAGGAATATAACTAACTATAGTAGCATAGCAATAAGCGTCCCCTAAATATTACTATTAATTTTTGAGATTAAAAATAAAATATCTTTTAAGATCATTTAGAGATGTATTAGAAGTACCATGATTTCTGCCGAACCAGTCTTTCTGTCAAACCAGCCTCTGTTCAACATATGTATTATAATTCACACCAGTTTTCTGGCATGAGTTAGGGTATGTTCACACGGAGTTTTTTGCAAGCTGAAAAAATCTGCTTCACGAATTAGGAAACAGTTTTTTGATTAGTTTTTTTTTACATGACGTGTTTTTTGTTGCATTTTTCGTCGTGGTTTTTGTTGCGGTTTTTGCTGCGTTTTTTTTTGCTCCAGCACACTATATGGACCTGGAAGCTTCTCTTTAAAAACCATGTCACGGTCTTTGTGGAAACCGCGTCAAAAACCGCATCAAAAAACTGCATCGTGTTTTTTCTGCCTCCCATTGACTTCAATGGGTTTTTCCAGGCGGAATCCGCCTGAAGATAGGTCATGTTGCTTTTTTTTTCCCGCTAGCGAAAAAAAATTCACTAGAGGAAAAAAACTGCTACTGACTCGCATTCACAGACAGCTGTTTCAAGTTTGTTGTCTCAGTGCATGGCAAGGGACTGGGTGGATGTGTGACATTTCTAGATGTGGGGTAGAAGGGGTAATGTTACTTGTTAGGGACAGACAGTATAGGGACTTATTAAACCAAGTGCGCCCTTGCTAAGAATTCTGGGTAAGGGATATTTGCATATGAATACAAAGAACAATATACGCTGTCATTCAACTATGTGAGTTCCACTGCTTTTAGGCAACTGGAGGAAGATACTTAAAAGCCATTGTTTCTCTAAGAAAGAAGGCCCTGTCATGTACTCTCATGTGGCAGACAACATAGGCTGCTCTTTGCAATTTTTGCTATGTGACAAGGAGCAGAAGGGTCACGATGTTGGCCCACCCAATCTGACCACTGAGGCCCAATCAAAACCCTCAGTAATCCCTGGGGTCCATGACATCAGCCACAAAAAGCCATAAGAACATGCAAAGGAACTAATGGACACTGGGAAGGAGGCAAGGTAAGTATAAGTGTTTTATTCCCTGGACCTCTATCTATTATACTCTGGGGTCTATCCAGACCCCAGAGTATAAAAATATCATTTCCAGTTCTAGCCAAGCAAATTCTCACTGCTCTTTACTATAGATGGGCAAACAATTTGTTCCAAGCCGGATTCAACCCGAATATTCCATACCGTACTGCCACTCATTTTTCCACAGTTAACACCACAGCCACCACTCAGCCAGACATGTCCTGTGGCCTAGTCCATCACATTCTACTAGAGCACACTGTTGGTGCCACAGGGTTGGCATTAAAAAAAAAAAAATTATATTGAAAAAGGTCACAATGTAAAAAAAACTGTGCTATTGCATCTTTTAATGCCCATGCCATTTTGATTTCACATCTGCTCCCATGAAGGGATCATTTTTGATGGCTTTTTGTTTTGAAAAACCACTTCTTCATCACTTTTCAACCAAGCACACAGCCAGAAATATTTCTCAAAAATAACAAGCCTGTAGCACTTACAAGTCATCAAAATGGGTTAATTTTATATAAAACCATAGCTTTTTGCAATATAACAATTTAACAACAATTTTGCAATATAAGAATTGTATAAAAAACCACAGGCACTCACCAGGGCAAGCCAAAGGGTAATATTTGGAGCGTTTTAAATATTAAAATGCGTAAAAGCAGTATGCTCTATACACAGCACAGGGTCAGAAACAGATACTTACAGTCACTGTATAGAGGGCAGGCACCAGTACTACATCTCAGCTCCCATTGAAGTCAATGCGAGCTGTGCTGTAGTACTAACACCAAGCCGCTATACAGGGCATGGAACCAACTGTTTCCAGGCCCATGCTGTATACAGCTGGTTGATGCAGGGGCCAGCTGTTGGCCCCCCACCAATTAGATATTTATAGACCATAAAAACCTAAATCCTGGGAAAACCCATTAAGAATCCAATTTGTCTTTGTTTTTTGAGCCTTTTTTCAGAGAATATGAATGATAACACAAAAACTTTTTCTCCACTCGTGGTTAGTGGTTGGTTGAAGCCATTTATTGTCAAACTTCTGTGTTTTCTCTTTTTAAATCATAATGACAACCAAAAACATCAAAATGACCCTGTTCAAAAGTTCACATACCCCAGTTCTTAATACCGTGTATTGCCCCCTCTAACATCAATGTCAGCTTGAAGTCTTTAGTGGTATTTGTGGATGAGGCTCTTTATTTTCTCAGATGGCAAAAAGTCTCCAGTTCCTGTAAATTCCTGGGCTGTCTTGAAATGTACTGCGCGCTTGAGATCTCCTCAGAGTGGCTCAATGATATTGAGGTCAGGAGACTGAGATGGCCACTCCAGAACCTTCACTTTCTTCTGCTGTAGCCAATGACAGGTTGACTCGGCTTTGTGTTTTGGATCGTTGTCATTTTGGAACGTCCAAGTACGTCCCATGCACAGCTTCCTGGCTGATGAGTGCAAATTTTCCTCCAGTATTTGCTGTTAACGTGCTGCATTCATCTTTCCTTCAACTTTGACCAAGTTTCCTGTGCCTTTGAAGCTCACACATCCTCACACCATCAGTGATCCACCTCTGCGCTTTACAGTAGGAATGGTGTTCCTTTCATCATAGGCCTTCTTGACAGCTCTCCAAATGTAACGTTTATGGTTGTGGCCAAAAAGTTCGATATTTGTCTCATCACTCCAAATTACCTTGTTCCAGAAGTTTTGAGGCCTGTCCCTGTACTGTTTGGCATATTGAAGGATAGATTCTTTCTGGCATTTGCGCAGTAATGGCATTCTTCTGGCAACTTGACCACGCAGCTCATTTTTCTTCAAGTGCCTCCTTATTGTGCATCTTGAAACAGCCACACCGATAGTTTTCAGAGAGTCCTATATTTCAGCTGATGTTATGTGTGGGTTTTTCTTTGCCTTCCGAACAATTTTCCGGGCAGTTGTGGCCAAAATTTTGGTTGGTCTACCTCACCGTGGTTTGGTTTTTACAGAGCCCCTGAGTTTCCATTTGTTAATCACAGTTTGAACACTGCTGACTGGCATTATCAATTCCTTGGATATCTTTTTGTATCCCTTTCCTGTTTTATACAGTTCAACTACCTTTTCCCGTAGATCCATGGACAATTATTTTGCTTTCTCCATGACTCACACTCCAGAAACGTCAGTTGCTGGAGGAAAGATGCAAGTCTGTCTGGATCCCAGAAACTCACTCAGCTTTTATGCACACACTGATTACAAGCAAACAGGTCACAGGTGAGGATGTTACCTTTAGTAGCCATTCAAACCCCTTTGTGTCTGGGCATGTTATCAGGCCAAAATCACCAGGGTATGTGAACTTTTGAACAGGGTCATTTTGATGTTTTTGGTTGTCATTATGATTTTAAAAAGAGAAAACACAGAAGTTTGACAATAAATGGCTTCAACCAACCAGTAACTATGAGTGGAGAAAAAAGTTTTTGTGTTATCATTCATATTCTCTGAATAAAGGCCAAAAAAAAAAAAAATCTGCCGGGGTATGTAAACTTTTTAGCACAACTGTACATATAGGATATTTAGCATATCACGTTGTGTTAACTTGTAAGAAAACCATATTGTGCATAGAAAAGCTGGATATCGAACCTGAGGACATGTGAAAAAATGACACATCTGTAGTAGTAATAAAGGATATGAGATAAGATAAATCACACATCTAGAGATGAGCGAACCTCTCAAGATTTGTTTTGTTTCAGATTCAGGTGGCATGTGTTCCAGATTGCTTCTGGATCGAACAAGTTTGGTGCATACCATAACTGAAATTGGCTTAAAACATGATGTATAACACTGCCAGGGGTCCTAGGAATCTATTTATTCTCTAGCTCTCTAAAGCAAACATAGCTGAAGTTATTTCAAAGTGAAAGTGACATGTATGTCTATGGAAAAACAGATGGTAAGCAGTGAACATAAACTCCACGTTTAACCATACACTGCTGACACTCGCTTTTAGGCATTTTAACATTTTAAGTGCTCCCAATATTAGCATTTTTTTGGGAAAGGTACTTACCTGTGTTTTTTTGACACACAGAGCAGTTATATTGAAAAAAGCAATGGTTTATAGAAAATTTGCCCGTTTTGATGCCTTGTAAGTGCTATAGGCTTATTTGTGGCTATGAGCTTAGCTGAAAAGCAGATGTGAAATCAAATTGGTTTTTTTTATGCCAACACTGTGGCATCAACAGTGTGTTATAGTGGAATATGATGGACCAGGCCGCTCAACATGTCTATCTGAGTGGTGACAGTGGTGGTAGTTGTGGCATCATGAGTGACAGTACTGCAGGACATGTCTGGCTAAGTGGTGGCACTGGTGGTAGCTGGTGCAACATGAGTGGCAGTACGGCATGAAATGATATGATGGACCAGGCCCAGGACATGTCTGTTCATGTCAAATTAGATTATTGGTGTTGAAAGGGTTAACTGACTGTTTTGCTGCAGGCTGCTACAATCAGACTGACACAGCACAGTTATTCTCTCTCACTCCTATCTATGATTTTTATCACTAATCTGCCTGTAAATGATTAAATCTGACTAAACTCTCCCCCTTTGAAGATTCTCTAGTTCTTTTGCAATTTGTAAGCTTTGCAAAATTCAGTGCTCTGCATCATGCAGTGAGATGAATAACACATCCATCCTTACATCCACCATCACTGTAATGCCATATGTTCAATGCTGAGAGCCTTATCATCAGCTGATGTCAGGTGGTGCCAGAACATCACAGTGACTCAAAAAATATGTGTCCCTGCGTAATTCATGTGGTGGTCATTTTAGTTAATCCGAGACGAATTGCCATTTGTTCGGTTTCGTTAAAAACCAAACAATTTGGAATATTTGGGTTGAACTCGATTCATGACGAATCAGTTTGCCCATCTCTACACATACCTACAGTCATGGCCAAAAGTTTTGAGAATGATACAAATATTAATTTTTACAAAGTCTACTGCTTCAGTTTTTCTAATGGCAATTTGCATATACTCCAGAATGTTATAAAGAGTGATCAGCTTAACAGCAATTACTTGCAAAGTCAATATTTGCCTAGAAAATGAACTTTATCCCCCAAAACACATTTCAACATCATTGCAGCCCTGCCTTAAAAGGACCACCTAACATCGTTTCAGTGATTGCTCCATTAACACAGGTGTGGGTGTTGATGAGGACAGGGCTGGAGATCAATCTGTCATGATTAAGTAAGAATGACACCACTGGACACTTTAAAAGGAGGCTGGTGCTTGCCATCATTGTTTCTCTTCTGTTAACCATGGTTATCTCTAAAGAAACACGTGCAGTCATCATTGCACTGCACAAAAATGGCCTAACTGGGAAGAGTATTGCAGCTAGAAAGATTGCACCTCAGTCAACAATCTATCGCATCATCAAGAACTTCAAGGAGAGAGGTTCCATTGGTGCCAAAAAGGCTCCAGGGCGCCCAAGAAAGACCAGCAAGCGGCAGGACCGGCTCTTAAAAGTGTTTCAGCTGCAGGATCGGGCTACCAGCAGTGCAGAGCTTGCTGAGGAATGGCAGCAGGCAGGTGTGAGTGCATCTGCACGCACTGTGAGGCGGAGACTCTTGGAGCAAGGCCTGGTCTCAAGGAGGGCAGCAAAGAAGCCACTTCTCTCCAGAAAAAACATCAGGGACAGACTGATATTCTGCAAAAGGTACAGGGAGTGGACTGCTGAGGACTGGGGTAAAGTCATTTTCTCTGATGAATCCCCTTTTCCATTGTTTGGAACATCTGGAAAACAGCTTATTCGGAGAAGAAGAGGTGAGCGCTACCACCAGTCTTGTCTCATGCCAACTGTAAAGCATCCTGAAACCATTCATGTGTGGGGTTGCTTCTCAGCCAAGGGAATCGGCTCTCTCACAGTCTTGCCTAAAAACACAGCCATGAATAAAGAATGGTACCAGAATGTCCTCCAAGAGCAACTTCTCCCAACCGTCCAAGAGCAGTTTGGCGCTCAACAATGCCTTTTCCAGCATGATGGAGCACCTTGCCATAAAGCAAAGGTGATAACTAAATGGCTCAGGGAACAAAACATAGAGATTTTGGGTCCATGGCCTGGAAACTCCCCAGATCTTAATCCCATTGAGAACTTGTGGTCAATCATCAAGAGACGGGTGGACAAACAAAAACCAACAAATTCAGACAAAATTAAAGCATTGATTCTGCAAGAATGGACTGCTATCAGTCAGGATTTGGTCCAGAAGTTGATTGAGAGCATGCCAGGGAGAATTGCAGAGGTCCTGAAGAAGAAGGGTCAACACTGCAAATATTGACTTGCTGCATTAACTCATTCTAACTGTCAATATAAGCTTCTGTTACTCATAATATGAATGCAATTATATTTCTGTATGTGATAAAAACATCTGACAAACACACATAAAAACCAGAGGGCAGCAGATCATGTGAAAATATAATATTTGTGTCATTCTCAAAACTTTTGGCCATGACTGTACATAAAATTTTAAGCAAATATATATATATATATATATATATATATATATATATATATATATATATTGTTTTTGAGGAAAAATATATATCTACACATATAATGAATATATATTTATAGATTACATATAGATAGAAATCGTTCTTAGCTAGCAAGCATCTGTGCATTTGTGTTTATTTTCCAGTAATGGTTGTTTAAAATGTTGGAAGAATATTGTGTTCATCCGTATGTGACCTTGATCTCCAGTGTTTGTTAGCAACTGCAATATGTGTAGTTGACAAGAACAAACTGCAAGTTTCATTGTGCCAAAAAGATAAGGATTGTAAGTTATTGTTAAAGTACATGTGAGCCATAAGAAAAGGTCACTATCTCTCAAAGAGTATGCACAATATTTTAGGTAGCCAGTTAATCACATTTTTACAGCTTAATTTTAATATAGCGACATAAAACAAGTCCTGTTTACTGTTCAAATTGCTTTCTGGTGGCAAGAATCCAATAAACGTACTTATTTTATCTCTATTCAATGGATATAGAGAAATGTGTGGATAGTGTAATATGCCAGAGGGGTTATTGCAGACTCAGACATTGCGGCACCAATGCTAACCATGCTTAGTCATAAGAACATCAAAAAGAATGTTTTAATCTGTTAATGCATGTTAGATAGAGGAGAGTTAGCTCTTGATGGAGGAGACATAATATTCATAATGTAATGTTATGTGCACTCTTTTAAGAGACATGCTTTCCGGGAATATAAAATTAGACTTTCAGTCTGTTTACTATTAGTTTAGCCTTTTCAACTTCTTAAAGTCAGTCTTTAAACTTCCTGACATGTTTATTATAAATTATAGGTTTTACATAGGTAGCCTGGCAGAGAGAAGAGAGTGAGGCTTCATGTACAGATGAGCCCACCTCCCTTATCTGTTCTCTTGGCTGGATTTGTCCAAATAAGCATGCAAGTTAAAGGGGTTGGCCACTTTCAAACCAATATTGAGAGACCAAGTTATACAATTTTCCAATATACTTTATGTAACAATTCTTTCAGTACTGCGCTGGGCAGTACTGTCAGTGACCGACTGCCCACCCTAGGTGTGAGAAGGAGCGCTATCGGAAGTCTTTCCTCCCCACCGCGGTAGGCTGTACAACCAACACCGACCTAAGCGGAGATCATTACATACAGAGAACTGAAATATCTCTCTGCCTGTTAAATCCCCCCCCCCCGCTACGTCCTATCTGTCTGTCTGCTATTAATGTAATGCCTCTCACCTTGGAACATTCCTGTACATGTTGTATTTGTATTTGTATCTGCTTATCTTATCTTTGCTGCTGTAACACACTGAATTTCCCCACTGTGGGACTATTAAAGGACTATTATTATTATTATTATTATTATGGCTTTCTAGATCTCTGCTTGCTGTCATTCATTCTGCTTATTCTAAATGGATAAAAATCAGTGCATGGTCATGTGATATACGGTCCATGGTCATGTGATGGACACACAGGTGTACAGCTCGTTATAGTCACAGCACAGTAATCAGACATCTGCCTTGTAACGAGCTGTGCAGCTGTGTGTCATCACATGACCATGGACTATACATCACATGACCATGGTCTGATTTTTATCCACTTAGAATAAGCAGAATGAGTGAAAGCAAGCAGAGATTTAGAAAACTATGAGGAATTGATTTGATACAGAAAGTATATTGGGAAATTGTACTTTTTATTATACAAACAATAATATTTGTCTCTCAATATTAGTCTGAAAGTGGTCAACTTCTTTAATTAAATAATGAAAGGTACGGCTCAGTAGGTTTTTTTTTTTTTCGTGTCCTGATACGTAAAACTATAGAATTCATAGAGGATCTACTTTGTTTTTCTCATGAATATATATGAAATTGGTTTCTCCAAAGTTCAGATCTTCTTCCTCAAGACCAGTTTACCCATTAGGCATATTAGCCACATGCCTATAGGTGGCTCTACTAGAACATCACTGAAGTGCTCATAAAACAATTCTACTGGGGAGAGAGAGCATATAGTGGATGTCAGATAATATAAGTCCTGTAGGAAATGGGGTACAGGGTGGCACTTGACTCTGAAAGACTCAAAATAAATTTGGGTGCACGATCACTAGGGAACTGACCAACTCCCAAGTGGAAGCCATATAAAAAAATGTGACGGCACTCCGTTTTTTTTCTCTGCAAAAAGTGTTTATTCACATGTTTATTCACAATGTTAACATTTCGGGAACTTGTCTCTTCATCAGGCATTGGTCCAGAGACGGGTAGGCTAGTCAGGTGATGTCATACGGTGGTATGGAAAGAACCAATGGTGGGTGGTGAGAATTGTATGCACGGCCGTCACATTTTTTTTTCATAATATCAGTCCTGTATTGACCATTGTTATTAAAGAAGTGTTACAGTGCCCCCCATCATTGCCCTTTTACTTGCGCTTTCATGCAGAATGATGTGTACACAGAGATAGAGAGGGGTATAGAGACTGCAGAGTTGACCTCTAAGAAAATAAGCACACAAAACACAGATTAGACAGTAAATTGTCTCCAAACATAGTATTATTCATTGACATCCAATCTATTTTCACTGGTTTTGCTCTAATGTACATCACTGTACTTCTATTTTTAGGCATAGCTGACAAGCTGAGGGAATTTTGCATATTTTTTGCATGCATTAAGTACAATTTGGCACAGGTCCTTAAATAAATTCTTTCAATAACTTTTAGATGACTTTTGTTGAGTTTGGTGATATCCCACTTCACAACGATATCAGTGTCAAGTTTACATTTGCTACATCTTTACGTTCCATTCAAGTAAAAGTGATGGAACAAGCACTGAAGCACTGTGAGAAATTGATACAAAAAGTGTATTGGAAAATTGTACAACCTTTTAGTATACAAACAATTACATTGGTCTTTCAATATTGGTCTGAAGGTGGCCAACCCTTTTAACAAAAATGAAGCCAAAATGGAAAAGCCATGTGTGGAAAACTAAGTGCACCCCTTGAATCAATAGCTCGTAAAACCTGTAATGTCTCTGCCTGTTCGGGTCTCTGCACCACCCTCCGCTTGCACGCTGGGCGCAGGAGGCATGTTCAGTTTGATTCCTTGCTTAGGGTTCTTATAGCTCTGTCTGAACACTGCTCTATTACTTCTTCTCTATAATTGATTTTCTACCACACCCATCTCCTACACCTTTGTTTCCCTCTGCTCCTCAAATAGTTAATCTTAGCCTTGCCTGTGTGATTGACAGCATATCTACCAATCAAGTCTGGGGCGGATTCAGGTCTTCCTATAAACAGGTCATCTGTTCACACGTTTGCTGGCTATTGAGACTTTGTCCTTGCTAAACGCTTCTCTTGCTATTATTGTATTACTGACTTCTGATCTTTGGCTTCCCTTGTTACTACTCTTTTGTTTGACCTTGGCTTGCTGACTCTGCTTCTGTGTTGTTTTTTCTTATCCTGTTCTGTGTACACTTATTCAGAGAAGGGATTGCCGCCTAGTTGCCCCTGTCATTAGGACAGTTGTGGCAATTAGGTAGGGACAGAGGCTGGCTCGAATTTAGGGCTCACTGTCTCTGTCTTTCCCTTCTTCCTTGTTTCAGCAGCAGCACTAGAGAATTGCACAACTAGCAATTCCCTTACAGAACCATTTTTAGCACCAATAACTTGAAGTAATCATTTTCTGTATGACTTTATCAGGTTCTCACATCATTCTGGAGGAATTTTGTCCTACTCTACTTTACAATGTTGCGTCTTTCCACTGAGGTTTGTTGGCATTATGCGCAGCTTTCTTCAGGTTCCATCACAGCATTTCAATTGGGTTGAGATCTGGACTTTGACTGGCCACTGCATCACTTTGATTTCTTATTTAACCATTCTGTTGCAGATTTTCTGGTGTGCTTGGGATTGTTGTCCTGTTGCATCACTCAGTTTAAGCCAAGCTTTAATTGTTGAATAGATGGCCTCACATTTGACTCTAGAATACTTTGGAATACAGAGAATTCCATGGTTGTCTCAATGACTCCGAGGTGCCTAGGTCATTTGGCTGCAAAACAAGCCTAAATTATCCCCTCCTCCACTGTGATAGAAAGTTGGTATGAGGTATTTGTGCTGACATGCTATGTTTGGTTTTCACCAAATGTGGCACTGTGCACTATGGGGAAACATCTCCACTTTGGCCTCGTCTGTCCAAACACATTGGAACAGACTTATTAAAATAATGTTTAAGCAAAACTGTCTTATTTGCCCATAGCAACCAATCACAGAGCAGCTTTTATTTTGTATTCTGCTCCTGAGAATGAAAGCTGCATTATGATTGGTTGCTATGGGCAACTACAACAGTTTTACTTTTAGACCATTTTAATAAATCTGCACCATTGTTCTAAAAGTCTTGTGGTTGGTTAGGATGCAGCTTTGCAAACTTAAGAGATGATGTCATGTGGCCAAGAAGATGATTTCACCTTACAACCCTTCCGAACAGGCCAAACTTCATTCTTTTTCTAATTCTACTGTTATGAACTTGAACATTTAGCATGTTAATTGAGGTCCATAGAGTCTTAGACATATGTAGCTCTTGGGGTTTTTACAGTTTCTCTGTGCATTGCATGGTTTGACCTTGGGGTAGATTTGCTAGGATATCTACTCCTGGGAAGATTCTCAATTGTCTTATGACTAATGTTTCGCATTGTACAATAATGCTCTTCTAATTGTATTAAAGTAGCCTTATTACACTTCCCAGATTGATGAGCAGTAAAATTGATTCTCTAAGATTATTGCTGATACCCTGTTTCCCCCGAAAATAAGACAGAGTCTTATATTAATTTTTGCTCCCAAAGATGTGCTGTGTCTTATTTTCAGGGGATGTCTTATTTTTTTTTTCAATGAAGAAGAATTCACATTTATTGCTGAACAAAAAAATGAACATTTATTATATACGGTACTGTACGGTAATGTAGTTGTCATCACAAACCAGCATAACCAGACAAACTGTGAATCCTATCAAGAATTTCTTACTACCATACCATTATTTCCATGTACAACAATTAACAGTATGGTACATTTACCAATATTTACGGTACGAATAGAAAGTAAAATTTATTCAATGACAGCTATGTCATCATCTTCTAGGACATCATCATAACAATCCAAACCATTAATTTCCCTGCACACAGTATCATGCCCCATAGTGGCCCCTGCACACAGTATCATATCCCATAGTGGCCCCTGCACACAGTATCATATCCCATAGTGGCCCCTGCACACAGTATCATGCCCCATAGTGGCCCCTGCACACAGTATCATTCGCCATAGTGGCCCCTGCACACAGTATCATTCCCCATAGTGGCCCCTGCACACAGTATCATTCCCCATAGTGGCCCCTGCACACAGTATCATTCCCCATAGTGGCCCCTGCACACAGTAGTTTGCCCCATAGTGGACCACCCATGAACAATTATTATACTGTGGGGTCTTTTCAGACCCCAGAGTATAATGATCGGAGACCCAGGGGAGGATAGAAACATAAAAAAACAACGTTGCTTACCTGTTCCTCGCTCCGGTGCATGCCCGTGCGTTACTCCGGCCTTCTTCACTGTTAGACCAGGCCGCGTCACATGATCCGGCCGGCGTCGCGACGCAAAATGACGTCCGCTGACGTCTGCGACGTCACCAAACAGGCCCGAAGCCTGGAGAAGCGTAGGACAGGTAAGCACATAGTTTTTTATGTTCGCTCACCTCCCCTGGGCCGCCGATTATTATACTCCGGGGTCTGAAAAGACCCCGGAGTATAATGATAGCAGAGATTGTGGGGTTCTCCCGCGGCCTCACATATCGTATATACCATATGTTCTGTTCGGGAACATACACCTTACTTTCGGGGGATGCCTTATATTAGGCAACTCTCCGAAACCTCTCCTATGCCTTACTTTCGGGGGGTGTCTTATTTTCGGGGAAACACGGTCTCTTTTCTCCTTGGCATTGTGTTAAAATATACCTGAATGTACCAGACCAGCAAATTGCCAAAACTCCTGCTTTTATAGAGACGTTTACACTTGCTGATGATCAATTAATTTAGTGAATTGGATTAGTATCACCTACTTAGCCTCTTACAGTAAGGATGTACTTAATTTTTCAAACACTGCTTCAGCATTTTGGCCTAGTTTTTGTTGAATAAATATTGATAGTAAGTAGTCAATTATTGTGGTTCATCTGAGGTTGTAAATAGCTAAATTTAGGGCCTTTTAATGACCGGATTTTTTAAATTATGTCCTAATATGTAAAACTATAGAATTCAAAAAGGGTGTACTTTGCTGTTCTCATAACTGTAGTTTGTATACATATGGATTCTGGAGTAAAGAAATTTGTTCATAAGGCTATTATCATTTTATTAACATTCAGTCACCTAGTCTCGCTAACATTTGTGTTTCAATAATGGTTATACATAGATGTTGGAAGTGTTCAGCTTGCTATGGTATGTTTTTGTGAGTGCTCACAACATTGGACTAGGGTCACTTCGCCACATAAGAGAATGTTAATCCTAGAACTCACCCTTCACTATACAGAACATGATCACTTTCACTTTTAATTGCATTGTAAACTTGTTACAATTGCACATGCAGGGCAACTGATAAAAAATAGACCCTAGAGGCAAGTGACCTTTCAGACCTTGTTGTGTTAGAGGCTCATTTATGTCAGAGCCTGGGTCATATAATCTTGTGAGTATGACCTCAAGAGGATGTTTTTTTTTTCTGCATCTATAATATAACCTTTATAGGTAATTAAATAATGCAAAACATTTTTATAGCAAAAATGTTTTGGTATAATATACTTAAGTAATTGCTCCTCTCAAATATACTTCTATAGCGAACAAAAGAATTTAAAAATGAAAAAAACTATAAATATAAAGTTTCCCAGTCAAAAAATTAGCTGTTAACTACTGAATTTATTTAGCCACCAACAGTGAAAAGGATCATTTCAGATGCAGTCCTCTGCTAAAAGCTTTTTAGATGGTGTCCTTGAGGCTTACACACAGCACGTCAACATACAATGACATGTTTAGCTAAAAAACTGCCTGGGTATCAATCTTTGTAATTTCAAATGAAAAAACGTAGATCTCTGGATAATGATCTGACAATGACATAAGACACAGAGGAGCATTACAGTTAAGGAGACAGCATGGTGCTGATAATGTTAGGAGAAAGGGCATGTACTGACTGGGCACCAAACGAAGAACTGTATAAATAGTTAAATAATTGTATTCCATCGGCATGAATGCTCAGTATGTGCTGATTATCATGCAGCAGTTTACCTCCTTCAGAAGCTCAGCAAGACTTCACTATGTAAAAGACACAAAAGTTCACAGACCACTTAACTTAAAATACTTCTACCATCACTAGGAAGGTATGTAGTGGAAGAGTGAAGAAATCAGGCGATACCTTTTAGAGGCTAACTGAGTATATTTATAAGTAAGCTTTCAGGAGTGCTCGCTCCCTTCATCAGACATGGTGTGATACAAGAACTGAAAATTAACAGATTTTTATACACATGGTTTTCAAAGCATTTTAGAGTCCTTAAAAAAAATTGCAATCTAAGTAGAGAAGTTATTTACAACAGGTCAAAAAAGGAAGGTATGTAGGAAGGTATGTAAGCAGAAATATAAATGAGGAAAAATTTAGAGGATATCATGAAATGAAATACCTCACTTGTGTCTAAGTTAATAGATTTATTCCACACTATACGTCCAATGTAGAAAGGCAATTTAAATTTATTGAGGTTTAAATTATTTAAAAAATGTTATCTGGTTCCAAAGAGCATCCTTCTAAATGACCCTGGAAGTACACATGCAGATTGTAATATTACACAGAGTAATGTGTATTATTCATGATCAGGTCATGCCCTATTATTGAAATATTTTATGAAAATATTTTCCCTCCATTAGTAGTAATGATACTGCTTGAGCAATAGAGATTGAAATGGAGCTGTGTTGAAAGTCTCTGTAGGTGAATGGAAACCATGGCTTGCAGAGAAGCTGCCAAATGGATTGTGCCCTTTCACTCTTCAAATCTGCAGGTGGCAGGTGACACCCTCATCAAATATGAGGTGCCTAGATTTTATACTAATCAATACAAATCAGGAAATGTCAGCCCTTCTAGACACAGTAGTATGGGAAATAATGGTTAGAACCTACTAGTCTACTTAATACATACATTATTCTACTGATCATGAACTAAAATGTAATCTTAAAATTCTTCATTATACAAATAATAGTCAGAAGACTCATTAAAATGACTAGGACATCAAGCACATCCTTTACAGGGCCCCCACAACAAAAAGACTGAACAATAATACTGATCACATGAAAATAGTTCAAATGTTAAAGGGAGTTTCCAGGCTAAAAATATTAATCACCTGTCCTAAGCATAGGTCAAATCATATTGGTGGGGATCTGCTACCCGGCACCCCCATGTATTAGCTGATCTCAGCATCTGATACACAGAGCACAGAGCAGGAAGCAGACATCTCTGTGTCATGGCCTAATTTAAATGGGGGCTCATCTGCAGTGACTCAGTTCCACCACTGCTCCATTGTCAGTGTAGCAGCTACTGAGAACAGCTAATCTATGAAGGTGTCGAGTGACAGGCACCCACAGATCTGATATTAGTGACCTTTCTTTAGGATAGGTTATCAATATTTTTAACCTCTTTAACTAATAAGCCAATACCAGACTCCTTTAGAAAGACTTTATAACTTGATAAAACAATACTTTCTGTCAAGCACAGTGAGACTGAGTCTAATTCTTTACAATAAACAATATAGCATCAATGCAGCTCTAATAGCAATGATAACAATAGTACTACATTTAGATATAACAAAGACATCAAAAGTACTAGCAGTCGATCACAGTGTGATCCTGAAATGTCAGAGAACTTGACTATTATTTGTAGAATCAAGTATTCTATTGTTAAATTTGTAGTTCATTATCAGTGGAATGAAGTGTACATGTTATGGAACGGTGGGTTCTAATTATTATTTTCCATACTACTGATAGTAGAGAATGCATGAATACTGACCCCTACACTCCTCTACAAATATTGTGGGGGAGGTAGCTTGGTAGCAGCAATGGTGCGGACCCAACCAGTCAGAGACAGGGACACAATGTCTGGTACAAACAGGTTTATTTGAAAAATGGCAAAAATATATAAACCTTACGTCAGGTATAAAAACAAGTAAAATACAGCCTTAACTTCAGGCAAAAACAAACAAAATCCTGCTCGTCCGAGCGCTAACTAATACAGGACAATACCTACCTATACGTGTGGCTTGTTACTAGCCACACGATAACAAAATAGCACCTGAACGTTCTTCACCAGACCCAGAGAGGGGACAGCCCCAGCCACCTTCTCTCACTCCCAGGGATTGCCCTGAAGTGGAGGATCTGAGGCCTTTTATGGCCCAGTAACGAGCCTTAAGACCTGCACCTGGGCCTGAGGCCTACTCAAGGCCTGCCCTGTACCATACATAGGTCAGAAATCTGGGGCTAATATAGCGTGATTCCAGCACTTGTCCTGTCACCTTCTCACAATATCAAAAGTTGATTTGGCACATAATGTCAGCAGCTACATGGACCATAGCATCAAGTTGGAAAACACCATTCATCACCTTCTTGAAAACCATATAAAGGAAGCAGATCCAACAATTTGAAAGACGACAGACAATCCAAGCATGAAGCCCAGTAATCTAACTGGACAGCACATAGCAATATCGTACTTACAGTACATCCCAACCTTATTCTTGGATGTTATCTTAGTTTACTTTTGTAAAACAAAATCAAAATGTTGACAGAACTTTTTCTGTGACATTACCAGAAGTGGGTTACCTCATATAGATAAACTGATCTATGACTGTAATCCTAATGGTATGCTATGGGGCTCTACACAGTCCCACCCTGGGGCCGCTGCAAAGTATCAATTTCAATTGTAACACTGATACAGTTGAAATACATGGTAGAGGACCTCTCTTAACTTGCAGGCTGCAGGCCTCTTCATTCCTGCAGTCTACAAGGCTACAACACAGTTACATCCCAGCACAGACAGGAACTTTGACGTCACTGCGTTGGGACGTAGACGTGTTACATGAGGCCTTGTAAGCTTGCAGCCTAAATGTTAGAAATAGAAAAGGTGATGGCGGCAGCTCTAGTAGCTCCAGCTCCTTGCATCAAGGAATCAGAGGTAGGTGAGTAAAATTTTCCACACTTTGAGAGACAATATTAATAGGAGGCAGTAACAATTAAAAGGGGCATATTTTATATAAGGGAGCATTAGGAGACATTATTAATAAGAACCTTGGTGTCCTCTATCATTGTCTATGTTATACACTGCTACAAAGCTGGGTCGCTGGGTGGTTAGGAGCACTACCCTGACAGTATAAAACTATAGCAGTCTACAATCGGGGGAGTGTTCCTCACCACCCGGTCAGCCCCTTTGACACAGCAGTGATATCAGTACCAAAACTAATGGCACCGATATCTCTTCAACCAAGGTAGATACCAGCAAAACTGACCGTGTGCCGAATTCAGTGCACTGTCAGCTTTGCAGCAGTATATAACACAGTACTCATAATGTTAGAAGACATGAAAAGTCAACTTTAAAGGGGATGTCCAGAATTTTTTTTTTTAAAAAGGCAGTAGGGTGGTGTAAAGAAATCCCTGCAATTACACTTACCTGTATCCTCCACTCAACTCCTATCCTGGGCTTGCCGCCTATTCCGCTGCTCTGTTTGTATGCGATCACTGCAGCCAATCAGTGCAGTGTAAAGCTTAGAGCAGTGAATGACTGCAATGGTTTCATCAATGTGACATCACCTCTGTAGCCACTCTGTATACATACAGAGTAGTGGAAGAGACAGCCTGTCCAGCACAGGAACAGAGTTGCATCTTTGTATTGTCCTCAAAGACTGGCAGGTACCTTCCTCTCGGTGTCACATACACCACTAGTTATACAAGGCTGGGAACTTTATTTCCCTAAAGCCACTTTCTTCTTTGCTCATCAATACATGCACTGGCACTCTATGCTAACAGTTCATGTGCTTCTGTGCTCCCAGGGGTTGTTCCTGTCTCCCAGATGACCCTCTACTCCACGTCACCATTGGTGGGAGGCTCAGCTCAGAGGTTCTGTCTGACCCCTCACAGTTTTCTTCCTTCTAGCTCCTCACTTCTTTCTGTTTTTGCCCCCACTCGGCTTTTTGATATTGTATGCAACCTTTAGGGAGAGCAGGCCCACTGTTTATAGTGACCCTAACTATCTGAGGGTCTCAGATGGATATTCATCCATTAGCATTTCTTTAGAAATGATGCTTTTTGGTTTTTTTTTTGCAAAGGCTACATCATATGTTCTTATGTTCTGTTGTTTACTTTTTAAAAGGTTGGTTGAAACTAATAAAAGTTCGCTCCCCCTTTCTGGGATATGGAACATATTCACATGGTGCAGGTTTTGGCACTTTTTTACCTTTATATATGTGTACACTTGTATGTTATGTAGATGGTTTGAAAAAAAGAGTCTGTGAACCCTGAAACCTGTCACTTTCTGAGACTCATCAGTAAAGGATTTTCAGTATATCCAGCTACATACAGTACTTTCTCTGTGTTGGTGGATAGCTGCTGTGTCTGCTTCACATCCTCAGGGAGTCTTATGACACCCTTACTTCTATTATTTTTTTATGACGGACACAATGGGACACATTTATCAATACTGTCTATCTTTGCACTGTCTTAAACTACGAATCCCATTTTTAGTTTTAGATATATTTATGAATCTGTCATACAGACCTTCATAAATATGGATGGTTTCTAGAAGCTCCAAAATTCTGGCTCACCATGAGACAACTATTTGGCGCAAAACACGTAGACAAAATCTGTAGACAAAAATCTTAACTTTCAGTCTGTAAGGAACAAATATTTGGCGTACGCATCATCAAAGACTTTACAATTCTTGACATAACATAAGCAGACACAAATCATCTCACGCTTGTTGAGATAAATATGTGGCGCGCAACAGGAATTTTTGGTGCACGAAGTAAATTGTTGTAAATTCTTTACACCATTTTAAACTTGGTCTACTTTGCACAGGAAATCTGCGCAATATTCATTCTTTTCTGTTTCATAAATGTTTTTAAATTTAGACACTTCTAAACGACGCCCATTCTGGTGCACTTTTCTCAAACGTGTTTAGCCTGTTGTATTTTTATTTTCTTTCTAGTACACACTGTTCATAAATATGTCGTAAATGCTGTGCACTATGAATTTTGGTGCAAATGTAGACAGAAAAGTATTGGACTTGGATTGATAAATGTACCCCATTGTTATCATTGGCGGGGCCTTTATGTCTTTATGGTAATCATTATATAAATTCTGTGTAGTAAAATTCTATAGTTTTGTAGTCTCATACAATAGAATTTATTCCATTTGCCTTCTACTCAATGCTAATTCAAATTTGTTGAGTTTCTGCCAGAAGCAGAAGACAGATAGAAGGAGGATCAAGCAGAGTTTACTTGTTGCCTGTTACCACAGAGATGTGTAGTTTGCATAGGATCTATACAAACAAAATGGCAGGAAATTTCATTTTCTTTTAATTCCTATTGCAAAGATGAGGCATTTTTAATTTGAGATATATTAGAGCTATTCTAAAAAATATTTGCAACGTTGTACATAGTATTTAATTCCCTAATTCATGAAAACGAATTGGTTAATTTGGATAATGCAAATGTTTGGTCCACAGACTGTTCAACAGGTAGCCAGTAGTTAAACTATTGTGAGCAAATGATCTGTTAGCTCTACAAGCATATTATCTTTAAAGTCACAGAGAAAACCTCTTCTGGTCATACTATGAAATTTTAATTAAAATCCATTTCACCTAAGGAATTTTAATTACTTCTGAGAAATAGCACTGTATTTGACGCTTTTCTTTAGAAGAAAGACCTTGGTTATACCACTTCTCATATTTTCATCTCTATTAATGTACTTTAATACTGTGTTAAGCCAATTTCTAAAAATATTCACTGATTATCAGCTAACAATGGATCAAATGAAATATAATTAAGACCCTTTGTCATTCTTCTTCTATGAATATGAGCCTTAATATTTATCTTTTATTTTATTAAACTTCCTTTAAAAAAGGTTGTGAAACAAAGCATAGGTTAGAAGTTCAGAATGAAATGGTATAGTTATAAAACTTCTTCGTATGACTAGGATGTGTGAACACTGGAAAATTATTCTTAATAGAGTTCTATAAATGAAGAGTACCTATAAAAGTGGTATTAATTTTTATTTAAATAAAAAGGTTATCAAAGATTAAAAAAGTTTCTTCCAAAAACAGTGCTACATTTGCCGCAGGTTGTGTCTGGTATTACAGCTCAACTGCATTAACTTCAAATACGCAGAGCTGCAATACCCATCACTAAATGTGGACTGTTTCTGAAAGAACATGGCTTTACTTTCCTAATCTTGGATAAAAGCTGTAAATGGCTTATTCTTTGTGGGGCGAGCTTTTGGTTTTAATTGGTACCATTTTGGGGTACATAAAACTTTTTGTTCACTCTTTGTTTGTTCAATTTTAGTGACATGTTTTACTTTATTCAGCAGGTCAGTACAATTACATAGATTTTAGAGCCAATTTATATTTTTTATGTTTACATCTTTTATGCAATAAAAACTAAAAAAAAACACACATAGCATTAAAAATTTTCCAACAATGGAGAATATCTGAGGGCTTTTTATTTGTGGGATGAGTTGACATTTTAATGGTAGAATTTTTGGACTGCTTGATCACTCTCTACTTTGTTTATTTGCTGGTGAGATAGCAAAAATAAGGAAGTCTGTCATAGGTTTTTATTATGTTATAATGTCAACCCCCGGGATAGTTCATGTTCAGTTTTGTAGTTTGGATCATTACAGATACAGCAATAAGAATTGTGGGAGCAGCTGGGATCATGCTGTGGGATACTAGTTTATACCCAAATTGGGTAAATCCGTTGCATTCAAGACATGTCTTTTTGGAGGACGGAATCAAAGCTTGTCTGATTTATTTATATTGTTACAGATTTATGACTGTGTGTGCCTTCATTGATAAATATGTTACAACATTATACCATGGAATGTCAATTTTTTTCTCATTTTTAAACAACCACATTTCATAAATGTGTCATTCCGGGACATACTGTTAGCCGCATCCACTTTCCACTCCCCTCTTTCAAACTGACAAATGTGGTTCAAATTGTTTTAATTTATGGTGAAAACCGTTAATAACTATGCCATGCAGCAAATTAAACAGAGTACTGGCCATGTGATGTCCATTTTTTTAATAGATGTCACATGTCCTATTTTTGGCCATTTTAACAGATCCCTCCACATACTGAAATTTATGGGGATCCAAGAAAATGGGTGCACCTTGGGTGCAAGTGAATGTTTTTAACTGATGTTCTGGAAATTGTTTTGGGGGCCCACCCAACAGCTTCCTGCTAACAGCTTACACCACGGCTCCTTCACTGAAATCTTACATATGTGCTGACTATCCAGCATTACTGAGTATTTTCCCAGTATTGCCATCCCCTATAGTACTGTGCATGTCCCAATAACTCTATGGCCAGTTCATGCACAGTACATGTATGTGCAATATTATAGTGAGGCAGTTGTGATGGAGATATAGCTCACAGGGCTACCAGCAGGAATTTTGAGCCCCCTCCTTAGAATAATCCTCCACAGTGCCCTCCATAGCATAAAATGTTCCCCTGAGCCACCCCGCACAGTGGCCCCACATGGTATATTATGCTCCACAGTGGACCCATACAGCATGATATGCTCCTCTTCGCCCCCATAGTGGTACCACATGGTATATAACACTCCACACAGTATAATTTGCTCCCCAGAGCCCCAACACAGTGTAATGCTCCACAGTGGCCCCACACAGTATAAAAGGCTCCCCACAGCGCCCCCCATATAGTGCTCCACAGTGGCCCCACAGAGTATAATATGCTCCCAAGAGTCTACCCCATCACAGTATTCTGCTCCACAATGGCCCCCACACAGTACTATAAGCTCCCCACAGTCCCCCCCAGTATAATGCTCCATAGTGGCCCCACAGAATATAATATGCTCCCGAGAATCCCCACACAATATAATATGCTCCCCATAGTGCAGAAGAATAAATCTCACAGTATAATAGGCTCCCCACATTGCTTCCCCAGGATGAAGCTCCACAGTGGCTCCACACAGTGTAACATTCTACAGTGACAGTGGCCCCACACTATATAATATGCTACCCAAAGGTCTCCCAGTATAATATGCTCCCCAGTGGCCCCACACAGTAAATTATTCTCCCCAGAGGGCCCCCCTAGTATAATGCTCCACAATGGCTCCATACAATATAATATACTCCTCAGAGGCCTTCCAATATAATGCTCCACAGTGTCCCCACACAATATAATATGCTACCCAGAGGCCCTCTCATTATAATATGCTTCCTACATTGGCCCCACAAAGTATAATACGCGCAACAGAGGCCCCAAACAGTATAATATGCTCCCCAGAGTCATCAGGCTTTGGATCCAGGAGGGCCCTTTAAGGATGGGGGCCTGGGAATTTGCCAAATCTGCCCCCCCACGCCGGTCCTGCCTAAAGGCACAGGGTCCACTCGGGGATTCATCAGTACCCCGGTGGGCCACTCCGAGCCTGACTGTTTTGCACCTCTTTCATGTGAATGTAGCCTAAGTAACAGCAAAACAAAGTGCGAATATACTGATAAATGTCAGCCACAGATTAAATTTCCTTACAGTTACCCTGTAGTTAAAAATACACTAAGTTTATTAAGAGTTGTAAATGTTGCACTTTATGTATTACTTTTGCAATTGCCTGACAGATTTAGGGTTGGAGGACATTTTTGAGGTTTATATGTGTGGCATATTGGTGATTTAATCATATATTACTGTTGCACAGGCTGCATTATTCAGTCAGTAAATAATCCTTATATGTGCCATAGGTTTCCAGTATGCTAATGAATCTGATGTGTAAACAGTAGCATTGACTTCGTGTTTACATACATCTGCACATTTACTATTCTTATGTATGTTAATTGAAGTTCCATATAAACAATTAATGTAACAACATTTGCAAATAGCACTACCTTCTTTTAATATTTATATATACAAGCTCATATAACATCATAATTAACTACAAACTACTATACATTAAGATATTGTGCAGATATATTATTTCAGCCATAATTATTTATGTTTTATAGTGACTGGTAATTAAATATGTCAATTACATAGTTTACATTGTTACATAACATACTGTAATTCAAAGTAATGCGTGATTCTTACTAACTTTTTACATTGACATTTTTACATTGAGTAAGTAATGATGAAAATAATTAAAAGGTAACAAAATGTGATACATTTAGGCCTTCATCAAATACTGCTTCTTAGTATCGCATTTAATTGTTCCTTTAATTGGATTCAAATGACCAATGCGAATTAGATTTGGTTAGTTTGTTTTATGTTGATTTTCACTAACAAAGGTTCACTTAAAGGGGTAGACAAGCCGCCAAAAATGTATACAATGCTTAGAATTGCATAAAATGTTAAAAGTAGTAATAGCCCCCTTACTGATTTGCTGTTGAGCGCATTCCGCCTCTTCCTGGTCCATTGTCCTGTTCTTTAGTGATGATATTCTAAGACGGACATGTAAACACTACAGCCAATCACTGGCCACAGTGGTAACCTCAGTGGTGTTGACACGTCAATGCTACCACCAGTGACTGACTACAGCAGTCACATATTGTACAGTATCTGTGCCATCACTGGAAACCAGGATACAGAACCAGGCAAAGGATGGGAAGAAGCAAAGAAGAAACAAGATGAGTATTACTTCTTTCATTATTGTAACTAGAGATGAGCGAATCGATTCTGCAGAAGTGGAATTCTATCCGAATTTCAGGAAATGTTCGATTCACCACGATTCCGGATTTCCTGATGCTTCGAGGTAACAAATATTTAGTAAGGACCTTTGTGACATCAGACGGTCGCATGATGTTCTCTAGTGATGTGATTGGGTAGGTGTGTCTTTGCTTGTTAGCAGATCCTTCCACATGAATAAAACTTGCCCGTGCTGGAGAGAGAGACATGACCTTTTCATCCAAGGGCTTCCGTCATTTTGCTGCCCACCCCGGCTCTCTGAAGAACGGAAATAGCAGTTTATTCGCCGCAAAATAATTCGGATCGAAGCAAATTTTTTGGGAACTTTGAATAGAACTGCCGAATTGAACTTTGTAGAAATTCGCTCATTTCTAATTGTAACAGTTCTACATTTTTTTGGTGACAGGTCAACCCTTTAAGAGTTTTAAAGATTTAAGATAAAGTTAGAGCAAAACTTGTAGTTCTTAATCTTTATCAGTATATTTTTTCTATAACTTGGAGAGTATGCCTCTTCACTTCTTTCAACTAAGGCTAGGTTCACACCTGTGCCTGGATTCTATCTGAGGATTCTGTTTGGGCATTCCGTTCCTCATTCATCTTGAAAAATGCGGAGAGAAAAGTCCTGCAAAGCCTATGGGGTCTGCGGGTTTCCGTGGGTAACGCTTTTTAAGAGAATTTGGTTTCCATTTTTCAGGTCCCCAAGTAGACTCGAAGAATGGAAACCGAACACAAGTGTGAACCTAACATAACTCAGCTATAATTTTCTTCTCATCTTGCCACAAGATACCTAATTAAAATATTATCTTCCTGTTAAATTTTTATCTGAAAAATACTTAGGACAAAACTAAGTTGATTTCCTCCAAAAACATGGGTATATGCATGTAAGAAAGGGAACCATAAAGATAAATTTCACATAAGGCCAATGCCAGTACATAGCTAGCAAAATTTCCATATCCTTTAGAAAAGAAATATAAAATGACCTTTTATACACTCCTCTTTCCTAAATAAATAGGAAACCCAGAGCATTGTCTACAGAAAAAATTCTCCACCATGTTTAATTATTAGGGGAAAAAAACATAGACAAAGTTTCCTTTAAGCAATTTGTTTATTTAGAAGTTGTAGTTCTCTCTGTGATGAGGTTTGTAAACTTGTCTTTATGCTACAAACTATTATCCGATTTTGTGTTTCGTACTACTTGAAGGAAAATGCTAAACAGTTGTGTGTATATTTTTAACCTGTACATATTTTTAAACCAATTGTTGTAAAATTAGACAATTATTCTAATTATTGACATATGTGAAATATTGTCTGAGTTTCAACTTTTACAATTTTCTTTCTCATCTGTTATTGAATTCTCAACAAGAGTGATATAAAGCAAAGCACGAAGACAATCAAGAAGAAAAACAATGAAGTATAAGATAATATGCCACAAAGAACCATCTGTGTCATCTCTTTATCAAAATGGCTCATAAATATTCATTACAGTTCTGCCTTAGTCCCAGTCACTTAGAAAACAGTTTCCTGTACATGCTGACAGCTATCTGGTTTACCAGTGTGTCCAAATATACACTGCAGAGAAACAGCGAACATGATTGTAGTACTGGCAGATATAATGTGGGTAGTGGATGACTATCCATGACAGCAAGGAAAAGTCACCATAATCTGCGTTATCTTTATCATTAGTGAATCTTATAAGCCACAAAGTTGTGGTACAAGGTGTAATGACCTCATGCTTACAATGATTCTTCTTTTGCATCAGTGCATCAAATCACATAGCTATCTATCCTATAAGTTTCTATATGTGACCTTCAGTCTTTCAAGGCTTTTGTTAGTATGTGGTGATATTGTATTAAATTGGTTTAATAAGAAATTGTTGTCCTTAACCAAATTGGAAATTAGTTAAGTTTGGTCACAACTGTAGACAAGGCTCCATAATAGTCACTTTTATTTACTTCTCAAGCTAGTGACTGTTCCTTGCAGACCATGTCTCAGAAAGCTTCTTTGAAGCATGAAAGTCTCTATTTGGTTTGTGTGAGTTCAGGGATGAATGGATAGAAATATATAATCAACTTCAGGCTTTAAGGGACATGGTTGGATATAGGGATTAGCAAACACGCTATTAACAATTTTCTTACAAATTTGGGGGGTTTAATACCCATGAACCACTATTATACTCTGGGGTCTCTTCAGACCTTGAAATATAATAAGAGGAGGTCCAGGGGAGGTGTCTTATTGTCAGCACCACGTGACTGCTGAGCCCCAATCACAGACCTGCTGGATGCCACAACTGAGCCTAGGAGAGCCATGGGTCTCTACTTATACTCTGGGGTCTGTAGAGACCCTAGAGTATAATAATAGCAGTTACATTTCTGAAACGCAGGTAAATCCACTAACATTCAGTGAAATGTATCTTATAAGGTTCACCCATTTCTAGTTGGATATATGGTCTCTTACCTATGCTACAGTTTTTGTTTGTTGACCACTGAGTTTCTGGTCATTGCTGTCGTAGATTATCTATTAGATTCAATCACATTTAACCAGTCTGAAGCAAATGTTGTTGGTGTAGGATGATCACTTTCTGCCTTGTGCTATGTTAATAAAGCAGCAGATGTTTTTCCTATGTCACAATGAATGGTGAACTAAAGCAGGAAAACATTAGGGTGGGCTAATCCCTAGGGCAATAAAGGTTGGGGGGGGGGTGACAATTGTGCAAAATGTCTTTATGTATAGAACAGCAAACATTTTCTTTTGTCCTGGGTGAAGAAACCTAGCAATTTTGCTGTAGACAAACAACACATAAATATGCCCAATATTCAGCACTGCACCTGTCAGTCAAATGTGGGGGTAATATTCGGGGAGGGGGCTAGGTGACTGCCAGCAGCTGTTATGAAATAGAACAAAACAGAAACCTACTTACTGCTTTTTAATAACGGTTCACCTTCAGAAGTCAAGGTTTGTCTAATGCATACTTACTCTTGCTTATTTCATATTATGTAATTAAAACTCTATTTCATACTGGTCTATATTGAATTCAAGCTCTGATGTACTGAAAATTCAGTGCCATCGAATGACCTTAAACCTTCAATCATTCCTTCTAAGACAGCTATTAATAACTTCTAAATCTCTATAGTTAATTTCATTGCACAGATTTTCATCTTTTCTAAGATGAATGGATCTATACCCAGAAATGTATAAAATG
This sequence comes from Leptodactylus fallax, assembly GCA_947044405.1. Taxonomy (NCBI): domain Eukaryota; kingdom Metazoa; phylum Chordata; class Amphibia; order Anura; family Leptodactylidae; genus Leptodactylus; species Leptodactylus fallax. Next base: position 8,500,224 of record CAMRHE010000020.1, read on the forward strand.
TTAAGAGTTTATATGAGGAAAAATTATATGTGATCTTTTTTTGTAGATTTAAGCAGCAATACATCAATCAAAATCTTCAATATATGAAGTAGTGGGAAAAGACAATATAATAGACTTTAAATATAGCTCATGGAAGTAATAATACTAGTACCGATGACGTTATGGCAGATTCCTGCAGTTCTATAGCCATATGTGGGAATGAGTACAATTTATTAGGTTACTGCTATCATATCTATATTTTACATAAGTATATGTTACTGCACATATTCAAATATTCCATGTAAAATGGATAGAAACTATCCATAAGCACTCAGTTTTTATGAGTGACAGGCTCTATCCTGAAGTCATATTTTCAGCTTAATAGGAAATAGTCAGATGTCCACTAAGCTACTTTGAACTTTGACCCCAGTGGTTTATAAAGGTCTGTGACTGACAGAATATTCTAAGCAATATTACAGCTCACGGTACACACAAAAAAAAATCTATGAAATAAACGGCAAATATTTTAAGTGATAGATTTAAGGGATAGATTTCATGAAATGAACAAGTAGCTACATATTGTTTGATAATTTGGTTTAAAAAGACAATACAGTGAAGCTGTGTGAACCTGAGCAATCGCTATCACATCCATGTATGTTGGAGTGTGATAATTCAGCACATTCGCACATACATGTACATGATTGTGCAGCAAGAGTTTAGTTAGACAAGCATTACTACAATATGATAGCTATGTCTATTGTATAGGCATAGTCAAATTCTTACTTCTGAATTGGAAAAAAAATATGTCTGCTTTCTACTAAAAACAAAGGCACAGGTTGCATATGGTACAGCAGCCCATCCCCATTTACTTCAATAGAACTCAGCCGCATTACCAGACACAATCCAGGGACAAGTGTGGTTACATTTTAGAAAGAAGGTTGCTATGCTTTCCTACTACTGCAATCCTTTTAAAGCAGTGTGGCTCATTTGGTTTGGTATTTACGTGGTAATTACCAGCATTGTTTTTCTCACTGGTGAATTAGTTCCCTATAGTACACTATATAATAATATCTCACAAAGTACTGACTTCATGTGGCCTGAAGCTATGAGGCATGCGATGGATTGCAGAATCATTTTAAAATTCCCTGGGCAGCATAGACTACCATGCAACCGAGGAGCAGTCATTGGCAATAGCTCTGCCCTAATGGAACAAAGCTAAAAAGCAGCCAACAGTGCAGAAAATAACTAGCAGGTAACAATCACCCCTGGGTAATGGCTTAGATATCATTTTTTAGACCTCAATTGGAATTTTGTTTTAATTTAATGATCATTTTATGATCATTTGTAGCTTGTACAATATTGGATCTCGGTGCTTACCTAAGCTGCATTTCAACACTTAGGTCATTAGTTTAATTATCTCATCTTCTACATTGGCTTTATATTGTCACATTAGTTTACTCTAGACACACAGTTTCCTTCCCCAATCAAAAAACCACTGGCAAGCTAATTGATTTCCAAGAAAAGTGGTATTAGTTTGCTAATATAGGTGTGAGGTGCACTTACATTATTACTCTGACTAGTCCATCTATTCCAGGCCAAACACTGGAACGGATACAAAATAACTGATATATAGAATTCAGGCTTTAGAAAAAAAATGATAAAAAATACTGATTGAAAGTCTACTAGTACCAACCAGTTGTAAATCCAGCCGTATGGAGATTAGATTGTAAAATGAGATTTATTCATTATTGAATTTTACATTCATTGTTAAATGTAAGAGTATGCTGTACTGATACAAGCAAAGCTAATATCAATACTACAGAATAACTTCAGTAGAGGAACACAAAAACTGTAGCTGGCATTTACCTTGTCACCTTCCAATGTAAGATTTTTGGAAAGGGATAGACAATACATACTGTATTTTGTGACCAATGCTCCTATAAGGGTTCCTAGCTGCCATTTTTTCTCCCTGGCAAATATGTGTTAGCCACATGTATGAACACAGTTTTTGTCAGTGAAAGCAACCAGATTTGTACTAGCAAGTTTTCTCAGGCCAATAATTAATTGGCTTACTAGATAAATATTTCATGGTTGTTGTTTAATTATTGGTATTATTATTATTATTATATATTTCTGTTTCATCACACAAAACATAACCTTTTTTTCAACTGGAATACTTAAAATAGCTTTTTTATGATTTATCAGTATTTTGTACCTGAGCAGCCCCAACAATATACCACTTGGGCCTGTCTGAACCTCCTGCAGTGAGCCTACATTGATTTATATACATGTCTCTTTCAGTGTATTTCAGGTGGACACATATGCTCACTACAATAGCTTAGTCTTAGCCTCAGCGTCCTACACAGGCTTTTCCCGTAGAGAACATTGACATTCATTTCTATTGGCTCGTACGCATGACCGTGAATTACACGGTCACGTGTGTGGGCCGACAGTCCAGGCCGCAAAATATGGAACAGGTCCTATTCCTGTCCGATTTTGAATCCCTGCTTCCACGGCTCCTATTCATTTAATGAAAGGGTCTGCGGAAGTATGACTGGAGCACGAGCGGCACACGGGTGACATCCGTGCGTCCCCCGTGCGCCGTGCGTGCTGTTCATTCACGGCAGCAGGTTAGCACACGGTCGTGTACAACCGGCTTTACTGTCTGGATCCTCTTGTAGAGGGATCCTTGTAATTGTACAGTTCAGCCAGTAAGTATCAGCACACCAGAAGAGGTTTCCTTTCATATGCACTAAAAGCATTAGGTGGACTTTCTCAGAAGGAAACAAAAAGGAACAGGAAAAGGAACAGGATGGTGCCATAACATGTATATAACATGGAACAACCTTTTTATCATAGAGCCTAAATGGCTATGTAATAAAATATTACAATGGAAAAATATTTTTTGTAAGAGATTTAAGTTATGTAGGAAGAGCCAGCAGAACTAAATGTAAAACTAGCAAATGGCTTGCAAAGAAAGTATTTCTGCTTTAAAGCAGATTCCCCACTAATAATATTATTCACAGGATAGAGAATAGGTGTCTAATCATTGAGAGTTTGACTACTGATACCCCTAGTGATCATAAGAATGGATGTCCCAGGTTACTGCATGGAGTGGTAAATGACATGGTAGTGTGCATGGATGACCACCACTCAATTTAACTCTATATGACTGATGGACTTCTTCGTTTTAGAGGTCCCATAGAAGGATTTGTTGCCTTTTTTCACATTGCCCAAGAAACAGAAACAGAAAATCTAGCCTCAGTTATAATGTTATTTACATTATACAGTTGCAAAGATCAAATTATAACAAAATGTCTATCTTTTAGATATTAAGTACATTAAATGCAATGTGCAGCCTCTGGATGGAGTCAAGGGTCGCGTGTGCAGCAGGTTATGGATGGTGTAGATGAAGGCAGGCATAAACAAGGAGAGGTTGCATAGAACTTAAAATTTTTACTGTACATATATACTCCATAGGAGAGCACAGACACTTCAAATGTTTAATTAACATGATAAATATATATCTATTAATATCTACATTAATTTTTGTGTGGACAACACAGTACCCACAAAAGTGGTGAGGTGCTTCTCCAACAACAAACCATGGATTAACTCTGATATAAAAACACTACTTAAGGAGAAAAAGATGGCATTCAGGACAAGAGATAAGGAGGGGTTGAGGGAAGTACAAAAGGAGCTGAGGCATCAAATCAGGCAGGGAAAAGCCAGTTATAAAGAAAAAAATGGAAAAGCAAATGGAAAGAAAAGACATAAGGGGGGTCTGGGAGGGGCTTAAGTCAATTTCGGGTCATAAACAGTCTGTCTGCAAGATTGAGGCAGATGTTAATTGGCTTAATGAACTAAACCTATTCTTCAACAGATTTGATCACACACCAGCTCCTCCCACCCCAGTATGTCCTTCAGCTTCCCCCACCACAATGACTTCTCCCCATGCGGCCACTTCCCAACAGACCAGTAAATCCAGAAATCCGTCTTTATCTGGCCACAGTCTGACCTTCACACGGGCCCAGGTGAGGAAGGAGATGAAAAAGATCAAGGCGAGGAAAGCCGCAGGGCCAGATGACATCAGTGCAAGGCTAATTAAGACTTGCGGGGACCAGCTGTGTGGTATAATTACATATATGTATAATATGAGCCTGAGGCAGGAAATAGTCCCTGAATTATGGAAATCTTCTTGTGTGGTACCAGTTCCAAAGAAACCCCACCCTATGGACCTCAACGACTACAGACCTGTAGCACTGACATCCCACTTGATGAAGATCTTGGAGAGATTGGTTCTCACACATGTCCGCCCTCTAGTGAGCCCCGCTATGGACCCCCTCCAGTTTGCTTATCGGCCGGGCATTGGGGTAGATGATGCCATCATCCATCTTCTGCACAGGGCTCTGTCTCACCTGGAGAAACCAGGGAACACAGTGAGAATAATGTTCTTTGACTTCTCCAGTGCTTTTAACACCATACAGCCCAGGTTATTGAGGGACAAGCTGGGCCTTGCTGGAGTGGACAACCACCTCTCCAACTGGATCCTAGACTACCTCACAAATCGACCTCAATACGTGAGAGCCCGAGACTGTGTGTCAGGTACCGTGATCTGTAATACGGGGGCACCTCAGGGTACGGTTCTCGCCCCTTTCCTCTTCACACTGTACACTGCAGATTTTAGGTGCAACTCATCCAGCTGCTACCTACAGAAGTATTCTGACGACTCTGCAATAGTCGGTCTCATCACAGATGATGATGACAGGGAGTACAGAGAACTGAACCAGGATTTTGTGGACTGGTGCCACCGGAACCACCTGAAGATTAACGCAGGGAAGACCAAGGAGATGGTGGTGGACTTCCGCAAAGGCAGATGCCCTCCAAATCCAGTGGACATCCTGGGGACGGGCATCGAGATTGTGAACACCTATAAGTACCTGGGTTTACTCCTTAATAATAAGCTGGACTGGGCAGATCATATGGAGGCCCTGTACAGGAAGGGCCACAGCAGGCTCTACCTGCTTAGGAAACTGAGAGCCTTTGGAGTCCGGGGGGCACTTCTTAGAACTTTCTTCAACTCAGTAGTGGCATCAGCCATCTTCTTTGGAGTGGCCTGCTGGGGGAGCAGTATATCAACCAGGGACAGAAATAAACTTGACAAGCTGATTAGAAGGGCCAGCTCTGTCCTGGGGAGCCCACTGGACCCAGTGCAGGTGGTGGGTGACAGAAGGATACTGTCTGTGGTGAGCTCCATGCAGAAGAAGAAGTCCCATCCCATGCATGAGACTGTGATCGCGCTGAGCAGTACTGTCAGTGACCGACTGCTCCACCCTAGGTGTGAGAAGGAACGCTATCGGAAGTCTTTCCTCCCCACCGCGGTTAGGCTGTACAACCAACACCGACCTAAGCGGAGATCATTACACACAGAGAACTGAAATATCTCTCTGCCTGTTAAATCCCCCCCCCCCCCCCTCCTCTGCTACGTCCTATCTGTCTGTCTGCTATTAATGTAATGCCTCTCACCTTGGAACATTCCTGTACATGTTGTATTTGTATTTGTATCTGCTTATCTTTGCTGCTGTAACACACTGAATTTCCCCATTGTGGGACTATTAAAGGACTATTATTATTAATATCTATTTATCTATACATGCAGAACAGACAATATTTTTACATTGAAATCATATTGTAATGTCCACATTTGTTCAGACTTCTGCACTATCCTCCGACCGTAGGGTATAGCGCAGGAGATGTATCCAGCTATTATTCTACGCTTTTAGGTTTCTTGTTGTACTCTGTCTGAACACAGCTCTATCCTCTTTCCTCTGCTCCTCAAACTCTCACTGCTCTGGCAGATCAGGGTCCGGTCCAATCAAGCCTTGGGTGGATTCCTGACATCCTATAAATGGTTTTCTAAACCACACCTGAGTGCTTGCTATTAGTCTCTGTTGAGCATGCTAGCGTTTTTCTCATGTACCTCTGTTTTTCCAAAACTGTCTATTCTTCCAATTCCAGTTTTGTTCATGCTGCCTGACTGGTTCAGATCCTTTGCTTTTTCCCTACCCGTTCTTCTTTGTTTTATCTTGTCTGTGTTTGTGTTTGCACTTGTTACATAGAAAGGGACCGTCACCCAGTTGTCCTCTACCGCTTAGGGTAGCTGAGGAAAGCAGGTAGGGACTTCGGAGTGGGTCTAGTATTAGGGCTCATGTCTTTGTCTTCCTTGTGCTTCTGGGACGTTTGCAGCAGACAAAACCTAACTAGATTCATAACACATATAAGGTAAGTTTTCAAATTCTTCTTCTTCGTGAACTCTGCTCTATCTTTGTAAAATATGGTAGTAATCTTCAGTCACCTGGCCTATGGGGAGGGAGTCTTCCTCTCCTCCATCATATGTTCTCTAAGGGACTTCCTAACCAAAGATGCACTTATTCCTCGTTTATTAGCGTCAGTCTGTACCTAGCATATTTACAGTCTACAAATCCAGATATGCACCACTAACACTATACTACATTGGTTCTACCACCGAAGGATCTACTCAATAGCTGTAAAGAAAACTATGTACACACTTTTAATCATAGCAAGAATCACTTGCTCGTGCTGCAGAGCAGAGCTCAACACCAACTCACACTAAGAGTACATCTACATCTCCAACGGAACAGGCTCACCCAGTGTACTCACAAAGCCCAAGCCACTCATAGGACATAATACTCACAAGGCTCAAACTACTCACATGACCTACTGTAAGATTAACAAGGCCCAAGCTACACACAGGAACCAAGGCTCACAAGTTGTCTACTAACCAGAGCACCATTGTCTACCTCACAGGGTGGCCATCCAACTAAAAACATGGCAACTACAAAGCACCTCAACAATCCACTGTTCCTTTAAAACATGGCATTGCTTGCATTGCTCCATACTTGCTAACCCACAACAAATCACTATACCAACATCTAACAACCTACAGCTGGCAACTTTGTTTGCAAAGGGGACTGCCTACTCCAAACTCTGTCCTTACTAGATTCTGGTGACAATAGACCAAATGCACATCAACAGGAGAAGTCTTCTTCAAGACTTGTAAGTCTCTCCTGGGGTACACACTTTACCAGCACCTTCAGTTCATCTGCTGCTGTCATGTTCTTCCCTTTCTTCTCTTCTTCCTGTGACAGACATAACCACCTCTATACACTAAAAGGGTTTTGCGAGACTTAGGTCATCAGCAGCAGCCCAAGCCCCTGACATCTGAGAAAACCCCTTTAACCCCTCTGCAACTAGATAACAACAATGACTCAGCACCTTTAAGTCCACACTATAAATCAACTAGATGGTAGGAAAGTGCTAGGAATACCACAAATGGTCAACTATAATATACATTTGTACAGTTTCTGACTACAAGTCTCAGATATCAAAGGTGGTGACTTCCATGACTATACACATCTAAGGTTCCCATAAATTGTTAAATTGATAATCTTTTCATTAGATGACACATTCTGCTGGTAAAGTCCATTTTCTATGCAATTTTTGTACTTTTGTACTCTTTATTCAAGTATGATGTTAAAGGTAGTACGTTATATTTTCAACACGTGATTTTTATTAAAATGTTATATTATTTTATAGATCAATATAAGACACCCTAGAAGACCCCACTAAGCTATCATTCTTGACTTAATATTTTTGGGAGCCACAGGCATTGACTTTATTTTGAAATTGTTATTTTACCCTTTACAACTTTTAATGAGTACAGCAAAAGAACACACATAGTAAAATGAATCAATAATTCTGAGAAATCGTTTTACTGCAAATGCATTGAGAATAAATGTGATTTATTGATCAAAACAAGCAAAGCAAATTAAAAACACCCATAAAGACTCTTTTGTGTGATAGCAAAGCAACATGAAAATCATTACTTCTCTATGTGACCACTATGCTTTTGCTCCTGCTTACTTTGTTCATATAGAGAGTGTGTGTACCTACGTATTTTATTCAGAAATGTTCATTATACATTACATTACAGCCTGATTCTAAAATGCATATTTTTTTCTCATCAATCTACAAAATATTAGCATTAAAGAAGAAAATTTGTACAATAAAAAAAAAAAAGTAATCAGATGCTTTGCATTGACACTTAAAAGTGATCTCAGGTACTATGCATTCCAATCTTCAATGATCATCCTTGAAATGTTTGTACAGCTTGATTGGAATTTTTAAGGGTAAGGCCCCATGTTGTGAAAAAGCTGCTTTTATGTTGAAGATTTTGCTGCATTTTTTTGAACTAAAGCCTGGTGTAAATTTAGCAGATGGGAGAAGTATAACAGAATTCAACATATTCCCCATTCCTGTTGAAGTCACACCTGACTTTGGCTTGTTACCAGTCAGATGTCTGATTACTATGCTGTGATTGTAACGACCTGTGCACCTGTGTGTCCATCACATGACCATGGACTGATTTCTATCCACTGGAAGTAAGCAGAATGCATGACCTCAAGCAGAGATCTAGAAAACCATGAGGAAATCAGCACAAAGTGTTGAACCAACTTACAATAGGTACACTACAGCAAAATAAATTTTTGCATACACTACGGGCCTTTACAGCCCCAGACCACCTTCCCATCAGCAGGAACATTATCCTACCTAGGTAAGGACAGGTGGGGACCTCATATTATTACCTGAGTCAGTACAAACCTCTGTTAGTACTTCCTGCACTTGCACTTTGTTACTGTGTATATATTATATTACTGCCTAGGTCAGGATAGACTTTCTTTTTGTACTGGTCTTGTATTACTTTTGATTTTGAATGTCACAAATATCTGTATTGATGTATTATGATTAATTGACCAATAACTTATATGCATTTGTCCTTCAGCTCTCCTCACCTGCTGGCTTTAATTGTGTCTATGAAATGAGTGGTAATGAGTGGTTGTCTTTATGTTTTTTAGCCTGTGATATTTTTCGTCTCAATAAGCCTTTCATACCACTCGGTATTTTATGGACTATTTCCTGGGACACACAGAGAGAACAAGATTCTGGAGGCCTGGCGCCTTATGAACTGTTTTAAGGATGCTATTTGGTTTGCCAGAAACAGACTCATTTTGCGAAGAGAGAATGTCATCTATCAGGATTGTTGCAGGCTGTTCCACAGCTTGCAATGGGACTATTCTATTCTGGATAGCCTGAATGGCGAAGAGGAAGAAGAGGACTGACAACCCCTCTCCTTCCCCATCCTCCCTTCATGTGTGTTGTGTTTTTCAATAAAGCTTCGGGCCTTGTGATTACCCACTCCCTCTACCCTCTTTCCATTCCCCCATCCCATCACTTGTTCTGATTGTCTTTATTGCATTTACATATAATGTTTTACAGCTTTATTGAATGCTAGGTTAGGGTGTCGCTGGATAGTTTAGGATGTATTGCATATATTTCCTTGCTGTACCCACCCTTTCCTTCCGTGTTTTGTGGTCTTTCAATAAAGCTTCGGGCCTGGATCTCCCCTTTCCTCCCCCTTTTTACCTGTCACATGTCTGCATGCCTTTGTTGATTGTACATAGTATGCTAGAGCAGGATATAATGTCGTATATAGAGTAGGATGCATTTCCTCGCCTTATGTTGCACTGTGTCCGCAAGGATGCAAGTTTATCTATTTATTGTATGTATTGTAACACAGTTTTTTGCGCTGCGTCGCAGTACATATGTATATATGCTTGTTGACGACTGATTGTAATAAAGCTATTTTCACTCAAAAATTAGAATATTCTGGGAGATTATAAACTGAGGGATTTACCATCCGCTCAACTTCAACCAAATGGAATGTCCCATATAAAGACTATCTCCTCAACCTATTTAGAATGTTCTGAGGGATTAGAAGCTGAGGGATGTTCCATCTGCTCAACCTCAACAAAACAGAATGTCCTATTTGAAGTAAAACGGTTCCAGATATTAACAACATATTAACAAATTAAAATTCACATAACTGTCTCCTCCCCCTAACTAGAACTAGAAAGGAAAATAAGCATACAATAACATTAGATAAGTGCAAATCAACCAGATTCTACACATCCATTTAAAGAAGTGTCCAGCCTCACCTTAGCAAGAGTTTGGTTAAGGACTCAATTTTCCCAAATTAATACAATATTGTGTGACACTAGCAAAACCTTTGACAAGAAGCAATGCACAACACAACCACTGGGTGGCCACACAGAGAAACATACATTATGGGCATATAGACAGTTTGTAACAAAATATTGCATTTTGTGACATACAGTGGGGAAAAAAGTATTTAGTCAGCCACCAATTGTGCAAGTTCTCCCACTTAAAAAGATGAGAGAGGCCTGTAATTGTCATCATAGGTAGACCTCAACTATGAGAGACAAAATAAGAAAACAAATCCAGAAAATCACATTAAAATTTCATTAGCGCCAGGTGCTGCCTGAAGATGGATGAAACAGCACCTGTCTATGTACAGTAGTGAAGCCGGTAATTGCCGGCTTCACTACTGTACCTGAGTGAATTGCTCAGGATTAGTTAAAACTATAAAGAAACACTTGGATTCATTTTAAAGATGAGAATTTCATCTTTAAAATAATACCAAGATCACCATGATCGTCCTTAAACATCCTGAGCTATTCACTGGTGAAAACAATGTTCGGCATTGAAATCCCAATGCTGATCTCAATTCCCAACATTGTTTTAACAGTGAATCTCTCTGAATCTGTAAGGTCTATCATGGCGATCTTGGCATCTTTTTAAAGATGAGATTCTCATCTTTAAAATGAATCCAGTTGCATCTTTCTGGCCCTAACAAATCCTGAGATATGGGGCTCTAAAAGTGTTCCCCCCCTCCTGCCTCAGGCAGCATCTTAGAGCTAAGGAAGGAGGGGGAGGAGGAGCTGCAGACTGCAGAGACAATGATAACTCCTCATTGTCTGTGCATAAGCTGTATGTGACGGGGGGGGGGGGTAGCATGGACTTCCCTCTCCTATCAATTAGAGAACATACTGTACTTTTGCTCTCTGATTGTCACATAGAGGGATAATGTAATACCCCTCTGAGCCTTACTACAGGGGTATCTTTTGTAATAGCCCTCTGAGCCTAATCACATAACCAGGAAGTTTATTGGCGCTGTGACCCAGATGTTTACCATCGTCCAGGTCGCAGCGCCAAAAGTGTCGCACCAAACACTTACACAACACATACACAAAGTCACCAATATAGTTTATATTTTTTCACTGTCCCTGTCCTGTCCATACTTGATCTTTATAGAGTAAAATACGCCGCCCGCCTCTCTAGCGATATCCGTTACATGCTAAAATAATAGCAATAGCGATTATCACTAGCGATGAACGTATAAAACATTTCTGACAAACGGAAGTTCCATCAGTCAGATAATAAATTTTTACCCATTAAATGTCACCATATAAAATCCCAGTTTTTGGCAGTTTTCAGATGGGTGCTTTTTTTTTTTTTTGCACCTACAGTACAAACGAAACCCCTGTACCTCCAGAAGGTCATCAGACTCTCTATCACCAGTAATGATGAACCGCAGGAACTTCAGAGGTTGTGTCCATAATACGTGAGCAATAAAGTGGTCGCGTTACACCAATCTGAACACAGCCCTAGTTATCATATTAGTTAGGTGTAGGGATTATAATTATTCAATAGAGTTACAATTTTTATAGGGGGATAAAAAATTATATTCTTATGTAAGCTCCTATTTAATTTGCATGCACAGGGTTAAACTGGGGACAGATGGATGGGGACATTAACTGTGGGGATAGGTGGTGGGGGACATTATAGTGTAAGGCACCACTAGGGAGGCATTATACTGTGTTAGGGCCTCTAATGGGACATTATAATTTGTGCAAGTCGGGTATTCCTAAGTAGTGACGATGGGGGGCCCACCTATGAAACCAAAGCACTGAACCCACCAATGTGTTAAAACAGCCCTGCTAAGGAGCATACTGAGGAGGAACAATAATGGGAGCACTAATGTCAGTACCCACAATATAATGTTCCTTAATGCCCTCCTACAGTATAATGCTACAATAGTTGCCCCCCACACCATGTACAGTGCCTTGCGAAAGTATTCGGCTCCCTTGAACTTTTCAACCTTTTGCCACATTTCAGGCTTCAAACATAAAGATATAAAATTTTAATTTTTTGGTGAAGTATCAACAACAAGTGGGACACAATTGTGAAGTGGAACGAAATTTATTGGTTATTTTAAACTTTTGTAAAAAATAAAAAACTGAAAAGTGGGGCATGCAATATTATTCAGCCCCTTTACTTTCAGTGCAGCAAACTCACTCCAGAAGTTCAGTGAGGATCTCTGAATGATCCAATGTTGTCCTAAATGACTGATGATGATAAATATAATCAACCTGTGTGTAATCAAGTCGCCGTATAAATGCACCTGCTCTGTGATAGTCTCAGGGTTCTGTTTAAAGCGCAAAGAGCATCATGAAGACCAAGGAACACACCAGGCAGGTCCGTGATACTGTTGTGGAGAAGTTTAAAGCCGGATTTGGATACAAAAAGATTTCCCAAACTTTAAACATCCCAAGGAGCACTGTGCAAGCGACCATATTGAAATGGAAGGAGTATCAGACCACTGCAAATCTACCAAGACCCGGCCGTCCCTCTAAACTTTCATCTCAAACAAGTGGAAGACTGATCAGAGATGCAGCCAAGAGGCCCATGATCACTCTGGATGAACTGCAGAGATCTACAGCTGAGGTGGGAGAGTCTGTCCATAGGACAACAATCAGTCGTACACTGCACAAATCTGGCCTTTATGGAAGAGTGGCAAAAAGAAAGCCATTTCTCAAAGATATCCATAAAAAGTCTCGTTTAAAGTTTGCCACAAGCCACCTGGGAGATACACCAAACATTTGGAAGAAGGTGCTCTGGTCAGATGAAACCAAAATCGAACTTTTTGGCCACAATGCAAAACGATATGTTTGGCGTAAAAGCAACACAGCTCATCACCCTGAACACACCATCCCCACTGTCAAACATGGTGGTGGCAGCATCATGGTTTGCGCCTGCTTTTCTTCAGCAGGGACAGGGAAGATGGTTAAAATTGATGGGAAGATGGATGGAGCCAAATACAGGACCATTCTGGAAGAAAACCTGTTGGAGTCTGCAAAAGACCTGAGACTGGGACGGAGATTTATCTTCCAACAAGACAATGATCCCAAACATAAAGCAAAATCTACAATGGAATGGTTCACAAATAAACGTATCCATGTGTTAGAATGGCCAAGTCAAAGTCCAGACCTGAATCCAATCGAGAATCTGTGAAAAGAGCTGAAAACTGCTGTTCACAAACAATCTCCATCCAACCTCACTGAGCTCGAGCTGTTTTCCAAGGAAGAATGGGCAAGAATTTCAGTCTCTCGATGTGCAAAACTGATAGAGACATACCCCAAGCGACTTGCAGCTGTAATCGCAGCAAAAGGTGGCCGAATAATTTGGCACTCCCCACTTTTCAGTTTTTTATTTTTTACAAAAGTTTAAAATATCCAATAAATTCCGTTCCACTTCACGATTGTGTCCCATTTGTTGTTGATTCTTCACCAAAAAATTTAAATTTTATATCCTTATGTTTGAAGCCTGAAATGTGGCAAAAGGTTGAAAAGTTCAAGGGGGCAGAATACTTTCGCAAGGTACTGTAATGTCATGTTAGTGCCCCCTACACAGTATGTCACATTAGTGCCTCCTGCACAGTATAATGCTATGTTAGTCACCCCACACAGTGTAATGCCACGTTAGTCGCCCCTGATCTAATCCTTATTTTTCTTGGTTAAACCTGGGGTGCTTCTTTTACTCAGACATGTCTTTTTGTCCGAAAAATACCTTAAATAGTGGACATGTTCAGCTTGGACCTTTACTTGATGGCGGATCCAGGTCAATGGAAATTTACTAAAAGTAGTTCAGTACCCCTACTCTATTGGCCTCGGCAGCCCATCATGCCTTGTGGACCAGCTTGGTAAAAACTGATAGTAAAAACTAATGACAACTTATGGATTTGGAGTAGAAATTTATAAAAAAAAGCCTGATGACAACTGATGCATTTTCGCATCAGTTTTGGCATCAGTTGTAATGACTAAGGGACAAAAAAACTGATGCTGATGCAACTGACATATGTGAACCTACCCTAACATTGTTTTTTATGTTTGTCACCTCTCTTGGCCCTCCGCTTGTTATACTCTGGGGTCTGAAGAGACCCCACAGGATAATAATAGCTAGTGAGTGACAATTGGAATATTATAAAAGTTAGAATATTACACCGTGTGCAGGGGCCACTATGGAGGATAATACTGTGTAAAGTGGCCACTATGAAGGATAATACTTTGTGCAGGGGCCACTATGGAGGAGAATACTGTGTGCAGGGGCCGCTATGGAGGATAATATCGCTGTGGAGGGGCCGCTATGGGGCAACATAATACCGTGTGCAGGGGCCGCTATGGGGCATAATACCATGTGCAGGGGCCGCTATGGGGCATAATACCATGTGCAGGGGCCGCTATGGGGCATAATACCATGTGCAGGGGCCGCTATGGGGCATAATACAGTGTACAGGGGCCGCTATGTGACATAATTCCGTGTGCAGGGGCTGCTATGTGACATAATACCGTGCGCAGGGGTCGTCAGACTTACAATTATTGACCGGCACTCCGAGTACTTCAACTTTGATTTTTTTAATGGAAATTGGCACGCCGAACAAAAAAGGTTGCCTACCCCTGATCTAGAGCTTAGTATATACACTCAGTGATGCAGGCCTGGTGTCTCGCATTCTCTACTGCACAGGTATGAGGGACACAGCTGAGTGTGACAAATAGAGCTGTGCATTACATGTAAAGCACTCAACAATAACATATTAGCTCCAAAGTTTGCTTTTGTTATTGCACTGTGTGACTTTATTGCTACATAGAGAGGTAGACAGATAGGTAGATAAAATATATACTGGAAATTCACTATAAATATCATAATCCCTTAAAATAATCCTGTATCAGTTAAAATTTAGAATCAGTTTTGTAGTATAAGTTACATTAAGTGTTAAGTGTCAAAAGTTACATTATATGTCTTACATAGATGTACATATGAATTTGCACTGATACTTGAGATAAAGGCTCCTGTAATAAGAGCTGAAACGTTGCGCATTTGAAATAAATTCACATCTATTTTTTATCTATATTGAAGCTTTTATGGCCATTTTTTGACTTACACCAATTCAAGGTGATTTATTAGATAGATAGATAGATAGATAGATAGATAGATAGATAGATAGACTATTTGCAATCTAATCGTATTTTAGATCAGGATTCTGTGAAAACATCACATCACAATATTTGCTACAGTATATACTTCTTAAGGTTCTGCAATTCCATTGACCTCTGCTACTGGTAGATAAATATTCCATTCTTCTTTTCTATGCTTAGGGTGTAGCCTAGTGGTGAAAAAGTTTATAGAACCAAAACACAAATCTGGTTTTCACGCTGAATGTCAGCAGCGGCGGCAGTGCTGTGGTATTATCTGCATTATTAACAATGCATCTCATCTACAGCAATGCTTTTCAATCCAAGCTACAATTTGTAAATCACAGTGGGTTGGATGCAAGTCAGAAAAGAAACCTTTGCTTTTCATAAGTAACAGAAAGAAACACAACACGTAGTATATACAATTACAGTGTGGATTGCAGCACCATTTTATATCTTTTCAGGTCGCAGACCTGGCAGGAAACATGAATGGCAGTAATCTCACAGATTTATTTAACCACTTCATGACTAGGCCACTTTCCCTCATACATGACAAGACATTTTCAGGTTTTTTGCTATATGCAGTTTTGAAGGTTATAAAAAATATTTCGCTTGGGTTATTAAAATAATTTTTGTGACTTATTTTCAGTAATACAAAGGCCTTTTTAATGTACTTTCTATTTTTGCATTCTTTTTAATAACTGGGAAAACGTTAAAAAAATTTGGGAAGGAAAATGTCTGTTTTTCAATTTTTTTTCTTACTTTATTAAATATTTCCCCTCTCCAGACATTTTTATTCATGTTACATATAGTTTTGTGCTGTATGGAATGGGATAGAACCTGCTATGTGTGTGGTAGTGTTTTGTTTTTTTTTTTGGTTTTTTTTTTTACACTTTTTTGTACACATTGTGCTCCCCATAAGATCATAATAGACGTTTGGGGGCATTTTAACATAACATTTTTTTTTAATTTGCAGAATTCTGCTCTAACTGAGCCTGATACATTAGTCCCAGTTACAGGAGGAATACAGCTTCCTAGTATACAGTGCAGGACTGATCTGGGTCTTCTATCATAATGGCTTCCAAAGATGTTTATATAGCGCTCATTGAGTATTATGTATACAGTGGTCAGGAAGACAGGGATAGTAAAAAACCTAACCCTGTCTAATTGGTGGTGGTCTGACACCTGGATCCCACAACGATCAGCTGATCTGGCTTTGACATTGAGCATTGGTTGCTGTGATGAGGGACAGGGGCCAGAAGCACCTCTGCTCCTATTCAAGTCAATAGGAGTAGAGCTACAGTACCCCAGTGCCACTGCTTTACAGTGGATGGTGGCTGAAGTAGGTGGGATACTGCAGCTCTGCTCTTGCTCACTTGAATAGGAACAGAGCTGCTTCTAGCACCACAAGAGCAATAGCTTCCAGCGGCAATTGGATCAGCTGATTTGAGTGGGGTCTGGATGTCATGCCCTCACCGATCAGATACTGAAGATATTTATTAGTGTCAAAGCACATGTGGTCCTCGATAACTTGTTGAAAGACTATAATACCATTTCACCTTGTACTCAATACAGTGCCTTGCGAAAGTATTCGGCCCCCTTGAACTTTTCAACCTTTTGCCACATTTCAGGCTTCAAACATAAAGATATAAAATTTTAATTTCTTGGTGAAGAATCAACAACAAGTGGGACACAGTTGTGAAGTGGAACGAAATTTATTGGTTATTTTAAACTTTTGTAAAAAATAAAAAACTGAAAAGTGGGGCGTGCAATATTATTCGGCCCCTTTACTTTCAGTGCAGCAAACTCACTCCAGAAGTTCAGTGAGGATCTCTGAATGATCCAATGTTGTCCTAAATGACTGATGATGATAAATATAATCCACCTGTGTGTAATCAAGTCTCCATATAAATGCACCTGCTCTGTGATGGTCTCAGGGTTCTGTTTAAAGCGCAGAGAGCATCATGAAGACCAAGGAACACACCAGGCAGGTCCGTGATACTGTTGTGGAGAAGTTTAAAGCCGGATTTGGATACAAAAAGATTTCCCAAACTTTAAACATCCCAAGGAGCACTGTGCAAGCGGTCATATTAAAATGGAAGGAGTATCAGACCACTGCAAATCTACCAAGATCCGGCCGTCCCTCTAAACTTTCATCTCAAACAAGGAGAAGACTGATCAGAGATGCAGCCAAGAGTCCCATGATCACTCTGGATGAACTGCAGAGATCTACAGCTGAGGTGGGAGAGTCTGTCCATAGGACAACAATCAGTCGTACACTGCACAAATCTGGCCTTTATGGAAGAGTGGCAAGAAGAAAGCCATTTCTCAAAGATATCCATAAAAAGTCTCGTTTAAAGTTTGCCACAAGCAACCTGGGAGACACACCAAACATGTGGCAGAAGGTGCTCTGGTCAGATGAAACCAAAATCGAACATTTTGGCCACAATGCAAAACGATATGTTTGGCGTAAAAGCAACACAGCTCATCACCCTGAACACACCATTCCCACTGTCAAACATGGTGGTGGCAGCATCATGGTTTGGGCCTACTTTTCTTCAGCAGGGACAGGGAAGATGGTTAAAATTGATGGGAAGATGGATGGAGCCAAATACAGGACCATTCTGGAAGAAAACCTGTTGGAGTCTGCAAAAGACCTGAGACTGGGACGGAGATTTATCTTCCAACAAGACAATGATCCCAAACATAAAGCAAAATCTACAATGGAATAGTTCACAAATAAACGTATCCATGTGTTAGAATGGCCAAGTCAAAGTCCAGACCTGAATCCAATCAAGAATCTGTGGAAAGAGCTGAAAACTGCTGTTCACAAACGCTCTCCATCCAACCTCACTGAGCTTGAGCTGTTTTCCAAGGAAGAATGGGCAAGAATTTCAGTCTCTTGATGTGCAAAACTGATAGAGACATACCCCAAGCGACTTGCAGCTGTAATCGCAGCAAAAGGTGGTGCTACAAAGTATTAACTTAAGGGGGCCGAATAATTTGGCACGCCCCACTTTTCAGTTTTTTATTCTTTACAAAAGTTTAAAATAACCAATAAATTTCATTCCACTTCACAATTGTGTCCCACTTGTTGTTGATTCTTCACCAAAAAATTAAAATTTAATATCTTTATGTTTGAAGCCTGAAATGTGGCAAAAGGTTGAAAAGTTCAAGGGGGCCGAATACTTTCGCAAGGCACTGTATATCAGTCTTTACCCTATGCGATGTAACACACTCATCAACACAAGTTCACCACAGCCCAAATGATCTCAGGAGAGGGTAATAGCCAGCTTTTACTAGTTGTGTCTATATGATGCCATCCACTAGGGGGAAGATGTGAAATGCAGCCTTGTAAAGTGATCCCAGCATCAACTAATGGCTTTTTCTATGATGCACCTCACTAAGCTTTCTGTTGCTGAAAAGTTGTACGATTTTACAACCTTAGATCAGCATATGCAAGTTTACCTTAAATAGTCATGGGGGGAGGGGAGCATCTTTATTTAGTCATGCAGTCATTACACTAAATCCCACTCTGTGAGACCAGAAGTTACAACTTGACTTTTCAGCAAAATAAAGCTCTTGGTCACAAAGACCAATTGCCTGCATTGGTCTTGGTGATCACACAGTACTCGGTGCCATTGCCTGTATTGGTCTTTGTGATCATACAGTACTCAGTTCCATTGCCTGTATTGTTCTTTGTGATCACACAGTACTCAGTGCCATTGCCTGCATTGGTCTTTGTGATCACACAGTACTCAGTGCCATTGCCTTTATTGGTCTTTGTGATCACACAGTACTCAGTGCCATTGCCTGTATTGGTCTTTGTGATCATACAGTACTCAGTTCCATTGCCTGTATTGGTCTTTGTGATCATACAGTACTCAGTGCCATTGCCTTTATTGGTCTTTGTGATCACACAGTACTCAGTGCCATTGCCTATATTGGTCTTTGTGATCACACAATACTCAGTGTCATCGCCTGCATTGGTCTTTGTGATCACACAGTACTCAGTGCCATTGCCTGTATTGGTCTTTGTGATCATACAGTACTCAGTTCCATTGCCTGTATTGGTCTTTGTGATCATACAGTACTCAGTGCCATTGCCTTTATTGGTCTTTGTGATCACACAGTACTCAGTGCCATTGCCTATATTGGTCTTTGTGATCACACAATACTCAGTGTCATCGCCTGCATTGGTCTTTGTGATCACACAGTACTCAGTGTCATCGCCTGCATTGGTCTTTGTGATCACACAGTGCTCAGTGCCATTGCCTGCATTGGTCTTTGTGATCACACAGTGCTCAGTGTTATTGCCTGCATTGGTCTTTGTGATCACACAGTACTCAGTGTTATTGCCTGCATTGGTCTTTGTGATCACACAGTACTCAGTGCCATTGCCTTTATTGGTCTTTGTGATCACACAGTACTCAGTGCCATTGCCTGTATTGGTCTTTGTGATCATACAGTACTCAGTTCCATTGCCTGTATTGGTCTTTGTGATCACACAGTACTCAGTGCCATTGCCTGCATTGGTCTTTGTGATCACACAGTACTCAGTGCCATTGCCTTTATTGGTCTTTGTGATCACACAGTACTCAGTGCCATTGCCTGTATTGGTCTTTGTGATCATACAGTACTCAGTTCCATTGCCTGTATTGGTCTTTGTGATCATACAGTACTCAGTGCCATTGCCTTTATTGGTCTTTGTGATCACACAGTACTCAGTGCCATTGCCTATATTGGTCTTTGTGATCACACAATACTCAGTGTCATCGCCTGCATTGGTCTTTGTGATCACACAGTACTCAGTGTCATCGCCTGCATTGGTCTTTGTGATCACACAGTGCTCAGTGTTATTGCCTGTATTGGTCTTTGTGATCACACAGTGCTCAGTGCCATTGCCTGTATTGGTTTTTGTGATCACACAGTACTCAGTGTTATTGCCTGTATTGGTCTTTGTGATCACACAGTGCTCAGTGCCATTGCCTGTATTGGTCTTTGTGATCACACAGTACTCAGTGTTATTGCCTGTATTTGGTCTTTGTGATCACACAGTGCTCAGTGCCATTGCCTGTATTGGTCTTTGTGATCACACAGTGCTCAGTGTTATTGCCTGCATTGGTCATTGTGATCACACAGTGCTCAGTGTTATTGCCTGTATTGGTCTTTGCGATCACACAGTACTCAGTGTCATCGCCTGCATGGGTCTTTGTGATCACACAGTACTCAGTGTTATTGCCTACATTAGTCTTTGTGCTTATACAGTGCTCAGTGTTATTGCCTGTATTGCTCTTTGTGCTCATACAGTGCTCAGTGTTATTGCCTGTATTGCTCTTTGTGCTCATACAGTGCTCAGTGTTATTGCCTGCATTGGTTTTTGTGATCATACAGTACTCAGTGCCATTGCCTTTATTGGTCTTTGTGCTCACACAGTACTCAGTGTTATTGCCTATACTGGTCTTTGTGATCACACAATACTCAGTGTCATCGCCTGCATTGGTCTTTGTGATCACACAGTACTCAGTGTCATCGCCTGCATTGGTCTTTGTGATCACACAGTGCTCAGTTTTATTGCCTGTATTGGTCTTTGTGATCACACAGTGCTCAGTGCCATTGCCTGTATTGGTCTTTGTGATCAAACAGTACTCAGTGTTATTGCCTGCATTGGTCTTTGTGATCACACAGTGCTCAGTGCCATTGCCTGTATTGGTCTTTGTGATCACACAGTGCTTAGTGTTATTGCCTGTATTGGTCTTTGTGATCACACAATGCTCAGTGTCATCGCCTGCATTGGTCTTTGTGATCACACAGTGCTCAGTGTTATTGCCTGCATTGGTCTTTGTGATCACACAGTGCTCGGTGTCATCGCCTGCATTGGTCTTTGTGATCACACAGTGCTCAGTGTTATTGCCTGCATTGGTCTTTGTGATCACACAGTGCTCAGTGTCATCGCCTGCATTGGTCTTTGTGATCACACAGTGCTTAGTGTTATTGCCTGTATTGGTCTTTGCGATCACACAGTACTCAGTGTCATCGCCTGCATGGGTCTTTGTGATCACACAGTGCTCAGTGTTATTGCCTGCATTAGTCTTTGTGCTTATACAGTGCTCAGTGTTATTGCCTGTATTGCTCTTTGTGCTCATACAGTGCTCAGTGTTATTGCCTGTATTGCTCTTTGTGCTCATACAGTGCCTCAGTGTTATTGCCTGTATTGGTCTTTGTGATCACACAGTACTCAATGTTATTGCCTGCATTAGTCTTTGTGCTTATACAGTGCTCAGTGTTATTGCCTGTATTGCTCTTTGTGCTCATACAGTGCTCAGTGTTATTGCCTGTATTGCTCTTTGTGCTCATACAGTGCTCAGTGTTATTGCCTGCATTGGTCTTTGTGATCACACAGTGCTCAGTGTCATCGCCTGCATTGGTCTTTGTGATCACACAGTGCTCAGTGCCATTGCCTGCATTGGTCTTTGTGATCACACAGGCCAGGTCATCGCCCGCATTCCTACACACACCCTTCCCCTCACCCCCCCCCCACACAGTGCCATGTATCCTGCAGTCTTGTGCATACAGTGCTCAGTGTTATTGCCTGCATTGGTCTTTGTGATCACACAGTACTCAGTGTTATTGCCTGCATTGGTCTTTGTGATCACACAGCCAGGCCCTGCTTTCACAGCCCCGTACTCGGTGCCGATTGCCTGTATTGGTCTTTGTGCTCATACAGTACTCAGTTCCATTGCCTGTATTGGTCTTTGTGATCACACAGTACTCAGTGCCATTGCCTGCATTGGTCTTTGTGATCACACAGTACTCAGTGTTATTGCCTGCATTGGTCTTTGTGATCACACAGTGCTCAGTGTTATTGCCTGCATTGGTCTTTGTGATCACACAGTACTCAGTGTCATCGCCTGCATTGGTCTTTGTGATTACACAGTGCTTAGTGTTATTGCCTGTATTGGTCTTTGCGATCACACAGTACTCAGTGTTATTGCCTGCATTGGTCTTTGTGATCACACAGTGCTCAGTGTCATCGCCTGCATTGGTCTTTGTGATCACACAGTACTCAGTGTTATTGCCTGCATTGGTCTTTGTGATCACACAGTGCTCAGTGCCATTACCTGTATTGGTCATTGTGATCACATAGACAGAACTCAGTGTCAATACCTGTATTGTTCTTTATGATCACACAGTGCTCCGTGCCATTGCCTTTATTGGTCTTTGTGATCACACAGTACTCAATGCCATTGCCTGTATCAGCCTTTGTGGTCATACAGTGCTCAGTGTCAAATTCCTGTATTGGTCTTTATGATCACACAGTACTCAGTATAATTTCCTGTATTGACCTTTGTGGGCATTCAGTGCTCAGTGTCAATTCCTCTATTGGCCTTTGTGATCACATACGTAATCATATGATTGCATGAATACTGGAGGTATGAGAGAGATACTAGATCTAAAATAGATCCAGGACGCACAGCACAAATAGTGGCTGAAATCCTCTGTAATGTTGGGTATGGCAATTTTAGCTACAAAAAAACTAGTATATAAAAAAAAAAGATCTTTCTCACTAACAAGGACACACTGTAAAAATATATATGCATCAGGCAACAACTGTTCTATCAATTATCATTATATTCTATTAGCAAATAAAACTAGAAGCATAAAAGACTAGGGGACAAAAATGCAAAGGGAAAATGCACCTAAACACAGTGGGGATTTTACTATTCTAAATGCACTAGAATTTGTGCTATTTATTGTGTTTTAGTCAATTTTTTAAATTTGTCCACTGACAACATGTTGTCACAAACCATTTGGTTAGATAAACTTGATCTGTCATATTTTAAAAAGAAGCTTTCACCCGAAAAATACAGTGCAATCTGCAGACATGTTATGGAGAAGAATGAGCTGAGCAGATTGATACCATTACACAGGCCAAGTCTTGGCTGGCATCTAAAACAGACCTTTCATGTCCTCTGACACTGGCAGTGTAATATACCGCTAGAAAGCTGACAGTGCTGGTATGTGCCACAGTTGCAGTGATATCAGTGCCATTACTTTCAGCACCAATATCCCTGCACTGTCAGGGGGGCTGGCCGTACAGCTCTGCGTCATCGCTGGGCTGATAATATAATAATAGTATATTTCCATTGCATTTTACCATCAGGGGGGCATTCCTCACAGCCCATCACAGCCCTGCAATTACGCTGAGCTGTAAAGCTGGCCCCACTGACAGTGCAGTGATATCGGTGCCAAAACTGACTGCACCAATACCACTGTAAGCAGGTCACATACCGGCAAAGTTTTCAGCCTTCTAGCACAGCCAATGTCATGAATGGCCTCTTTAACAAGTGCCTATTAACAATAATATGAAATTCTGAAAACATCACCAACTTCCTTCATCTTCAATGGCATCTGCTCTACGTGTAACAGTGCAGAAAAGGTGTGTACTGGTAAACAATGAAGTTGGCAGTGCTATATAAATTTATCAAGACTGGTTCCTACTGTCTTGTTTGAATACAATTCAGAAAAATCTCATTAAATGCAGACATTCCTTTTCTGCTTTGCTCATTATTGTATATTGTTGTATTGTTTGTTAAGATAAAGTGTAATACAGATGAACCTTGAAACCAAATTTAATCTCACATTATTGTTCTGAAACCTGAAACTGACATAAATCCAAACATTGGCTGTTCAGTCTTACTCCTCGTTTGTGATTTCTTATGCAATATATTTTGCAATTAACAAAATTCTCTCAGTGGCAGCAGCTCTGAGGACAGCAATGCTGATAGATTTATTTATGTCTTTTTGTGTAATGTAATATCATAGTGTTTTTATTCATAATATAGTTATTTACTCTTGTTTCTATAGTTCCTATCTACAGATCTAGCAAAATTTAAAGGCGTGTTCCAGTACAATTTTTTTAGCACATAATGAGGCCTAAAATAACAAACAATATATACACAGCGGAGAGCCTCTGTTCGGGTCCCCATTCTTTATTGACATACTGCCTGTGCACGAGCATTTCAGCCAATCAGTGACGGAGAGCTCATGCTCCGTTTCAACAATGCTCAGTCACTGATTGGCTGATGTGCTCCTGCGCAGGCCAAAGGTCAGGAACACTGGGGACCTGATCAGAGACTCTCTAGTGGATCCCTATCCGAACAGACATGTGACTATATGCTTTTACTACTTTTATTTTAGGCTTCCCTATGTGTTAAAAAATGTACTGGAGCACCCCTTTAAAGAGGTTGTGCCATTAAGGACACTTATCCTCTGTATACAGGACAGGAGAGAAGTGTCCGAACGATGGAGGCCTGACACCCAGATCCCTCAACAATCAGGAGTGCGGGGACCAGAATGATTGCGTGACAGGCACTCCATTCACTTCTATTGGGCTAGCATAAATGATCGGCTGGCATACATCTCTCCCCAGACACACAGCCCAGCAGGGGAGGCACCTCAATTATGAGGAGGCATGCTTCTCATCATATATGAGGTGCACCCGCCACCGGTAACAGGACAATGAAGACTGCCATGAGTAAAGCTAGTCCTCATAAATTTGCCCCAATAAGTCCTTGTGCACAACTGCCAGTATACTCAAGTGACACTTGGTTGGCTGACTAGCGCGTATGGAGGTAGCATTATATCCCTTTCCAATGATGTTTGTGTTCTCTCGTTTTGTACATGTCCAGAACTCAAGGATCTATTTTTTGAAGCCAGAGGAATTACCTCTGTGATGTTATATAGGTTTTTTAAGTTGAAAAACAGTGTTCACATGGCCATTCGGCCCCATACCCCTGACGAAGCCAATTCACCAGTGAAACATATGGGGGGCTGAATGTCAGTGTATGACCTATACATTATAGTGGTACAGCGAACAATTTGACAGTATACAGAGTTGGACTATGCAGTGGACAGAGTGGCTGGTCAGGTGTTTGTTTAGCAGCCATAAGAACCTGCGGAGGTAGGCTGCATAGCCTACAGTACCTTTGGCGCTGCCCAACTTGGAAAGAACTACTGCAGCATTTGAGTTTCCCAACCCAAAGTAAGCACTAAAGCCATGCCTTGTGTTTTCACTAAAACTGTTGTACTGTAACATCTGTGTCTTATTCTTATGCGCTAAAGGCAAATTTACACATGAATACACTATGCATATGTAAAACTGTGCATTAATAATAGGTTCACTGGGCAATCACAGTGCTGTGAGAGGAGGACACCCAGGTAGGCACAAAAAGAAGGGGCAGACACAGGGGCTTGAAGACTTACCGTATAAGCATGATATATATGCATTCTACTGTTTAATTGAAAGCATAACTATAGAGAGTCTTGGATTTCTTGGGGAAAAAAAGATCAAAGTAAAAAGCTACAGTCAAATAATAAGTTGTATGAATGAACTTTGCTCAAAATGTTTGTTTTCTCAGCACAAATGTGATTGAAGAAGTATAAGTAGAACAATATTTATTAATCTCCTTGGAATAATTATTATTTTATAGCATAACTATACAGCAAATGTAATGTTACGTAAGGGTTATCAATGGTTGAGATAATGTTTGTGTAAGAGAATAATTGGCTTTTTATGCCTTTTATAGTGTCTAGCTTCACAAAAATGTACAATTACTTAGGAAAGCACTTCAGGAACCAACAAGCCAATAAATTACCAGGCCATGAACAGCTTCCATAGAGATTCTCCACTGTACAGATTACACAGCTTCTTGATACTGCAGATATGAAGGACTTGCCACAATTGTGTGTTACAGAACTAATGCCACAAGAGGGCAACAATAAGTCAAAAAAGTGAAGTTAAAATTATTGTATACATACAGATGTAGCCCTTTTTAATTTGAATTTGATAGCACTCTGCAGTGGAATCTCACACAACAAAAGTCATTGAAAGCAAGTCAAGATGAAGTCTGCAACTGTTTTCATTAGCTGTCAAGTGTAAATCTGTATATACAAGTTCATCTCAATAAATTAGAATACCATTGAAAAGTTATTTCTTTTTAGTAATTCGATTGAAAAAGTGAAACACATATATTATATTGAGTCATTACAAACAGAGTGAACTTTTTCAAGTGTTTATTTATGTTAATGTTGATGATTATGGCTTACAGCCAAGGAAAAGCCAAAAGTCATTATCTCAGAAAATTAGAATATGATATAAGACCAACTGTAAAAAGAATATTTAACATAGAAATGTTGGCCAAATGAAAAGTATGTACAGTAATGCACTCAATACTTGGTCGGGGCTCCTTTTGCATGAATGACTGCATCAATGTTGCATGACATGGAGGCGTTCAGCCTGTGGCACTGCAGAGGTCTTATGGAAGCCCAGGTTGCTTTGATAGCAGCCTTCAGCTCATCTGCATTGTTGGGTCTGGTGTCTCTCATCTTCCTCGTGACAATACCCCATAGAGAATCTATGGGGTTAAGGTCAGGCGAGTTTGCTGGCCAATCAAGCACAGTGATACTGTGGTTATTAAACCAGGTATTGGTACTTTTGGCAGTGTGGACAGGTGCCAAGTCCTGTTGGAAAATGAAAATTCCATCTCCAAAAAGCTTGTCGGCAGAGGGAAGCATGCAGTGCTCTAGAACTTCCTGGTAGACGGATGCGCTGACCTTGGTCTTGATAAAACACAGTGGACCTACACCAGCAAATGACATGGCTCCCCAAACCATCACTGATTGTGGAAACTTCACAGTAGACCTCAAGCAGCTTGGATTGTGTGCCTCTCCACTCTTCCATATACAAACACACACACACACGTATATATATATATATATATATATATATATATATATATATATATATATACACGTGGACAAAATTGTTGGTACCCCTCGTTTAATGAAAGAAAAACCCAAAATGGTCACAGAAATAACTTGAATCTGGCAAAAGTAATAATATATAAAAATTCTATGAAAATGAACAAATGAAAGTCAGACATTGCTTTTCAACCATGCTTCAACAGAATTTTTTTTTAAAAAAAAGAAAACTCATGAAACAGGCCTGGACAGAAATGATGGTTCCCTTAACTTAATATTTTGTTGCACATCCTTTTGAGGCAATCACTGCAATCAAACGATTCCTGTAACTGTCAATGAGACGTCTGCACCTCTCAGCAGGTATTTTGGTCACTCCTCATGAGCAAACTGCTCCAGTTGTCTCAGGTTTGAAGGGTGCCTTTTCCATACGGCATGTTTCAGCTCCTTCCAAAGATACTCAATAGGATTTAGGTCAGGGCTCATAGAAGGCCACTTCAGAATAGTCCAATGTTTTCCTCTTAGCCATTCTTGGGTGTTTTTAGCTGTGTGTTTTGGGTCATTATCCTGTTGCAAGACCCATGACCTGCGACTGAGACCAAACTTTCTGACACTGGGCAGCACATTTCTCTCTAGAATCCCTTGATAGTCTTGAGATTTCATTGTACCCTGCACAGATTCAAGACACCCTGTGCCAGATGCAGCAAAGCAGCCCCAGAACATAACAGAGCCTCCTCCATGTTTCACAGTAGGGACAGTGTTCTTTTCAAGATATGCTTCATTTTTCCGTCTGTGAACATAGAGCTTATGTGCCTAGGACATTCTCCCAGAAGCTTTTTGGTTTGTCAACATGTAGTTTGGCAAATTACTTTTGTCAGATTCAAGTTATTTCTGTAACCATTGTGGGTTTTTCTTTCATTAAACAAGGGGTACCAACAATTTTGTCCACGTGTGTATATACACACACACACGTAAATATATATATATATATATATATATGTAAATTTGTATATATATGTTTATATATACACATATATGCTTGTTTGCTTTTGTGGATATAATAATAATAATAATAATAATAGTCCTTTAATAGTCCCACAATGGGGAAATTCAGTGTGTTACAGCAGCAAAGATAAACAGATACAAATACAAATACAACATGTACAGGAATGTTCCAAGGTGAGAGGAATTACATTGATAGTAGACAGACAGATAGGAAGTAGCGGGGGGGGGGGGGGGAATTTAACAGGCAGAAAGATATTTCAGTTCTCTGTGTGTAATGATCCCCGCTGTTGGTTGTACAGCCTAACCGCGCTGGGGAGGAAAGACTTCCGATAGCGCTCCTTCTCACACTTAGGGTGGAGCAGTTGGTCACTGACAGTACTGCCCAGTGCTATCACAGTCTCATGCATGGGATAGGACTTATTGTTCCGCATGGAGCTCACCATGGACAGTATCCTTCTGTCGCCCACCACCTGTACTGGGTGCAGTCGGCTCCCCAGGACAGAGCTGGCCCTTCTAATCAGCTTGTCGAGTTTATTTCTGTCCCTGGTTGATATACTGCTCCCCCAGCAGGCCACTCCAGAGAAGATGGCTGATGCCACCACCGAGTTGAAGAAAGTCCTAAGAAGTGTCCCCTGGATTCCAAAGGCTCTCACCCTCCTAAGCAGGTAGAGCCTGCTGTGCCCCTCCTGTACAGGACCTCCATGTGATCTGCCCAGTCCAGCTTATTATTAAGGAGCAAACGCAGGTACTTATAGGTGTTCACAATCTCGATGCCCATCCCCAGGATATCCACTGGTTTAGGAGGGCATCTGCATTTACGGAAGTCCACCACCATCTCCTTGGTCTTCCCCGCGTTAATCTTCAGGTGGTCCTGCTGGCACCAGTCCACAAAATCCCGGTTCAGTTCTCTGTACTCCCTGTCATCATCGTCTGTGATGAGACCTACTATTGCAGAGTCATCAGAATACTTCTGTAGGTAGCAGCTAGATGAGTTGCACCGAAAATCAGCAGTGTACAGTGTGAAGAGGAAAGGGGTGAGAACTGTACCCTGAAGTGACCCTGTATTGCAGATCACGATATCTGACACACAGTCTCGGGCTCTCACGTATTGAGGTCGATTTGTGAGGTAGTCTAGGATCCAGTTGGAGAGGTGGTGGTCCACTCCAGCGAGGGCCAGCTTGTCTCTCAGTAACCCGGGCTGTATGGTGTTAAAAGCACTGGAGAAATCAAAGAACATTATTCTCACCGTGTTCCCTGGTTTCTCCAGGTGAGAGTCCTGTGCAGAAGGTGGATGATGGCATCATCTACCCCAATGCCCGGCCGATAAGCAAACTGGAGAGGGTCCATAGTGGGGCTCACTAGAGGGCGGAGATTTGTGAGAACCAATCTCCCTAAGATCTTCATCAAGTGGGATGTCAGTGCTGCAGGTCTGTAGTCGTTGAGGTCCATAGGGTGAGGTTTCTTTGGAACTGGTACCACACAAGAAGATTTCCATAATTCAGGGACTATTTCCTGCCTCAGGCTCATATTAAACATATATGTAATTATACTACACAGCTGATCCCCACAAGTCTTAATTAGCCTTGCACTGATGTCATCTGGCCTTTGCAGCTTTCCTCTCCTTGATCTTTTTCATCTCCTTCCTCACCTGGGCCCGAGTGAAGGTCAGACTGTGGTCAGATAAAGACGGATTTCTGGATTTACTGGTCTGGTGGGAAGTAGCCACATGGGGTGAAGTCATTGTGGTGGGGGGAACTGAAGGACATGCTGGGGTGGGAGGAGCTGGTGTGTGATCAAATCTATTGAAGAATAGGTTTAGTTCGTTAAGCCAATTAACATCTGCCTCAATCTAGCAGACAGACTGTCTATAACCCGAAATTGACTTAAGCCCCTCCCAGACCCCCCTTATGTCTTTTCTTTCCATTTGTTTTTCCATTTTTTCCTTATAATTGGCTTTTCCCTGCCTTATTTGACGACTCAGCTCCTTTTGTACTTCCCTCAGCCCCTCCTTATCTCTTGTCCTGAATGCCATCTTTTTCTCCTTAAGTAGTGTTTTTATATCAGAATTAATCCATGGTTTGTTGTTAGAGAAGCACCTCACCACTTTTGTGGGTACTGTGTTGTCCACACAAAAATTAATGTAGTCCGTTATGCAGTGTGTGAGTCCTTCTATATCTTCTCCATAATATATATATATATATATATATATATATATATATATATATGTTATTTGTATATATATATACAGATGTAGCAAAATTAACCTGAACTTCTGAAGTTGGTTAAACTACTGCAGTTTGAAAATCAATGAAAAAAGTTATTGGAAAAGTATTCTTCAATAACTTTTCATTGGTTTTTGCTGTCTTCTGTGATAAGATAGATTTGCCTCTTCTGTAATACGCTGCAACAGCTTAACCAATTGCAGAAGTTCGGTTAACACTGCTACATCTGGATATATATATATATATATATATATATACATGTATAGTGATAACATATAGGATGTATATGTATATATATATATATATATATATATATATATATATATATATATATATATATATATTTCCAGAATATTTCATAATCTGGCAGTCTGGCACCTAGTAATTACTATTTGTGGTGGGGTGAAGATATTTACATAAAATAGTTGCAGCATTTTCTTACTAGGTTAGTTTTCACGGCAATTGCAGTGCAAAAAAATGAATAAATAAATAAAGTTACCTTTATTTTGTGGATCAGTATGATCATGAGGATATGAAATTTATATAGTTTGTATTATATTTAGATGTTAAACCTTGGGGAAAAAAAAATCCTTCCACTCCCATATTCTGATACCCGTAACTTTTTTATATTTCTGACTATAAAGCTACTGTATTTAAGGGCTCTTTTAGCTTTTATTGGTATCATTATGGGATACATTCAAGCTTTTGCTCACTTTTTATTCCTTTGGGTGGGGCAAAGCAGCAAAAAGATAGTCCATTAATTTTAGATCATAAGGGGTCATGATTGTGAGAGCCCCTACAGATCAGCTGTTACATGGGAAAAAATTCTTTATGTTCCCATATTCTGAGAAACGTAACCTTTTTATATTTCTGACTATAAAGCTACTGTAGTTAAGGGCTCTTTTAGTGTGCAGAAAAGTAGTTTTTCTTTGTATCATTATGGGGTAGGTACAAATTTTTGTTTTTATTCCTTTTTTTGAGGGGGGGGGGTGGAAAAGCAGCGAAGGGATAGTCCATCAATATAAGATCATAAGAGGACTGTCAGAGACAAATACGAATAGGAGACAAATATATATTAAATAGAAAAAAGTGAGCAAAAAAATGGCTGTGTATTGAATGGAAGGTAGATAAATAAAAAATAATTTTCATTTGGAATTTTGCAGAATTTTCCAAATAGTGCGTAAGCAAATTCTGTCACATCTTAGAAGCTATCCCAATATTCTTCTCAAATGAATGCTTATGTAATAAAACATTTATAAATAACCTGATGCACGCGCCATGACTGATATACTAAACACCTGTTGTAATAAACAGGGATCCTTCCATCTGCGCAATGATTTACTGTGAATAGTTTGTATTAAAAACCCATGTTGTACTATTAATAACATGTTACCTGGCATCTAGATGGACCCAAAGAGCTTGCCAGATGACCTTAATGACAGGAATGAACTATCCAAGAGGCACAGAGAGGTAAGCTGAGTGTTCCAGAGGGGATATTACGGTGAGGCATTTCTGCTTGCTCCAAGAGCAAGACCTTTGATTTCTATTCCAACCACGTTTGCAATGAGAACTTTACATTTCATACAATTTAACTATGATAAGCAGTACAGTGTACAGAGATACTGTAGACTTATATATGTATTTAACTGGACTAACAGAGGCATAACTATAAGAAGGGAAAATACTGCAGGCGCACTACAGCCCTATAGCTTGAGAGTACACAAATAGGTTCCTCTGCCACATATGAAGAGACCAATGTTATGTATTGTGTAGGGTCCTTCAGGAGCCCTGTTATAGATTTGCCTCAAGCTACAGTCCTGTACACCAATATATGCTATCACAGATTCATGAGTCTTATTTATCATCACAGGCTATTACAATATTAATAACTAGTAAAGCAAAACCATCAACTTTTGAAGTCAAAGTAAACCAGGAAGAATTTGTTTATACTCTGCATGTTGCCAACTCAACATAGTTGAAGCAATGCCCTGGTCTCCCACTGTGCCTGTGCCAGGGAGAGATCTCTACGCTCTGCTTCTAGCACTGCTGTGTGTTTCACAGCAGTACTTTATGCTATGATGCAGTTCGACTGATACAATGGAAACAATAATGTTTATGATCATAGCTACATAAGTTATGATGTTGTAATAGTTTGCAGAACATGCTGAGTAAATATTTTTTCCATACTGCACTAAAATGGAAGTGACTATACTCATGAAATCCCTTAGCTCACATATATTTTTCTATGTCTATTTATACAAAGTTGAACTTTTTTTATTTATTTTTTTTAACTTTCTTTTGCAGAGGAACAGGAGAGTCTTATCTGGGGCCCACTGACATACCAGAGAAGACCATCAAATAGATATTAAATACTGCATAATATTAGCAACATCCATCATTATTCAACAGGCCATAAGGCAGAGGGGTTTTGATCTGAAAACAGACCTAGATCCATATTCATTAAGGCTAAGGCCCCACGTGGGGTCCTGCAGTAAAAAAGCGCTGCGGGAAAAAACACGGCGGAAACGCATCATGATTCTTCCTGCAGCTCTTTGCACAGAAATTTCGCAGAGGATCCCTCTGCTGACTTTCTGCTTCAATTATATCTATAGGGAAATCGCTGGCATTTCTGTAGATATAATTGACATGCTGCTATTTCCAAAACCACAACGGTTTTGAATATTGCTGCTTGTCCGCACAGTGTATTTTCCAGCTAAGTGAGGATGGGATTCGCTAGATGGGATTCGCTAGAATCCCATCCAATTTGCTGTGACTTGAAAACCCTGCATTATTTTCGCCCGCGGCGTTTCCGCTGCAGGCGAACTGTGGCATTTACACCACGTGGGGCCCCAGCCAAAAGAAGCACTCAGTTTTGTTTTTGTTTGCTTTTTAAGTAGACCTCAACTTCTTTTATAAGTACCTGCCGGATAGTTTAACGCAGTAAATGAACTCTCAAGTCCCTTTTTGAAGGCTTAGGTGCGACATTCTAGTCTTCCATTAGATCACATAAACTGGAATCTGACCATCCTGCAGCATTTGATATATCAGCCAGAAATAAGTCTCTCTATACAAGACTTTGAGATTCACACTGAACCCTAAGGACGTAATCTTGAATAATAGCCAAGTCAGAATAACTCCTCTATTCTGGCTTGGCTATTATTTCCAGGTTATGCTGTTAGGTTTCTTTGAAAACCATGCATTAATCTATATAGGGAGCTACCTTCCAAAAAGTGGCACTAGGAGCAAGTTTCTCTTTTTCACCAATGAGGTCTATATTCGTTACTAAGACCTGCATAGCAATACATAGAAAAACACGCATTAAAGGGATATTCCCATGTACATAGCCATTTTTAAATTTGTAGACAATTAAAAGTTAAACATTTTTACAAATATAAGTAATTAAACATTTTGCAGAGTTTTAAAGATTTTCTCTAAATATCTTGTGGTCACAAGTTGTTGTCTTGATCAGATGCCAATGGATATGACCATGAATGCAGGACCTTTCTAAGGTCAGAAAATTAGCCAAGATTTACTTAATGTGGCCGGGATATCTTCTGATACATGTAGTGTCCCTGCCTGATAACCCAGCTACAATAAGAAAATCATGGCTGGGTTCCTGACAAGTCCCAGACCATAGAAAGTTTCTGCATTCATGGTCGTATCCATTGGCAAATGATCAAGACAACAGATTGTCACCACTAAGATAGAAGAAAATCTTTAAAACTGTGCGTAATTTTTAACTACTTATACTTGCAAAAATGTTTAACTTTTAACTATCTACGAATATAGATATGATTATGATCATGGGAATATCCCTTTAAGCCTGCTGCTACTATGCCACCATATGAGCAACTGCCACCTTCACCTATTGTCTCCACTTACCTTCCATTATAGATTGTAAGCGTGTGGGCAGAGTTCTCTTTCCTACTTGTATCAGGTTAGTCATTTTTTTAGGTTTGTGTTGTATTTGTACTATGTATATAAAACTCCTCACAAATGTACAGTACCATGGAGTTAATTGTGCAATATAAATAAATAATAATCATGGGATATAATAGAGGGCCCAATTGGAGTTCCAACTTCTTCAATAAATGAACCAACAAGTTCATTTACTGCACTACACTATTCAGCCTGCATTTTTCAAAGGGGACAGCAATAAAATAAAAACCTGGAGTCCTTCCTTAGGGTGACATTGTATAATGTTTTCTATGTTTATACACTGAAATTTTAAGAGAGAAAAGACATGGACCGTATATCCCAATATTATACATTGAGCTATGCTTATCAGCAAAATCTACAATAAAAAAAAAAAACAAGAGGTTTTTCGTATACATTTTGATGAAGGTGTATAAACCCACTGTGAAGAATATCGCCTCGCCCAGCCGCCTGGCACGCCTGCGATCAAACTTCTTTCTTAACCTCCCACTCACACACCGTGAGTAGACCGGGTCATAGGATAAAATGAAATGAGCGATATAAATTTTATATGTTTAATAACCCAAGTGGGTCGGTATGGATTAATAGCATATACAGAAATATACAATATTAATATGATCAAGCATAAACATACAAGCAAAAGGGAAATGATACAATACACCAAAATAAAAGGAAATCAAGATTAGAAAAAATACCTGAGCACACAGCTTTGTCCTAGCTGTCTCTCTTCCATGCTCAGCACAATGAATACTTGTAGTCCTTTTCTCTAGGCCACAGCAGAGTTTTGGGCCTAGGGCGCAAGCTTAAGCAAGTTGCATAAAACAATCCTTCTACATGCTGTCCAGAACTAGGCCCTCAAAGCATTCCTCAGTAGGGCAGGCCCTCTCATCTTCTCCCAGATCAGAGCTCCTTACTGCCTCTTTGCTGAATGACCCCAGAATCCAGGTCTGCCCACAGCATATGGCTAGTGCTCCACCCACCCCTTGCACCCAGGCAGCCCCCCTTCTCCCACCTTTGCAGAACCCTTGGAGAGAAGGGTGAAGTTAAGGCTTTCTATCCCCCATCCCATCTGGCCAGGGATAATAAAAGTGCCTGGCTATAGCAAGCCATCTCCAATGAACACACATAAAACCAGTGAAGCCTATCGTCCAGCAATGTGAACTCAACTAAAGCACCGCATTCCAAGTGGGGGAAGGACTGACCTAAGCAAGTAAAACACACTTCCAAGAAAGATATAAAACTGAGGGTCGGTTCATCACACCCACCAACTACTTCACAGTGACTTCTGTATAGTGGGACAATACTTTATTTCGTGCGCACTCCATGGTGACTGCCATCACCACACCACAGCAAAGACAGGCTATTGTGTCTATGTTACTGTCTTGCAGCAAAGGTATGTTTCCAATTCCAAAATGCATTGTGAGAATATAAATCTATATCACAGCTTCTTTTTATCTTCAGCAGAACCACAGAATTTTTAATTTTGTATATTAGTCAGCAACCCATTAGTCAGCCGTCATCACTACTACTCGGATTTGGGGCAGAAGCAACAGAGTCATATCCATCACCATAAAAGTGTGTTACACATGGGTTATTAGCAGATGTCCCTTCAGATCAGAATATTTCTTGCCATCTTCTCCTGTACCATTGCCCACCCAAGGTTAACTGCACCATGGAGTGCTTTTTTTTCTTTTCTACTTGCTACAGATTTAGTTCTGTCAGGTTTTAAATTACTTGGTGCCAATATATTCTTGAAGATAGGGGTCTGTCTGAAAGTAGTTTCCGGTTTCTTTGGTAGGAATTTATACATGTAAGGATCCTGTTGTAAGAGGTACCAATGTTTTGATATTACATTCCTAATATGTTTATTATCAGTAGTAAAAGTGGTAAACTGGTTCCCTCTTTATTGATTGCAGTTGCCCTTTGTTAGTAAACACTTCCCTTTTGTTTGCATATTTGTTTTATGGCATGAATATTTTAATATACATGCTGTTTAAAGTCATAGCCCTCCGAACAATTCCATCTGAAGTTTTATAGTGACTATTCTAACCATTTTCTGGTAATGTGAGCAAAAGAAATCAAGAAAACTGTTCACTTCAACACTAAAAAAAATAGGTTTGTGTGATGAGTCTGTGTTCATCCTGGGAAACTGAAATCAATAAATAAAATATCTTTATTTGGTACATTATGGTTAGGATAAACCAAAGTGTTAGATTTAATGATCTCAACTAATTGCTAAACTTCCTGTTCTGTCCCCTGTACTGTAGAGGTCATTGACTTCTAGTTACGATTGCGGTGCTCAAGACCTGAAGATGAGCCAGAATTATGAATACGTATTAATAATTGTGCTACATCTGGGAGGTTGTGTGAGGCAGAAAATAAAGCTATTGCAAGCTACATAGAACATAGAAGTCTCTGCATTAGCTAC
Organism: Leptodactylus fallax; assembly: GCA_947044405.1. NCBI lineage: Eukaryota > Metazoa > Chordata > Amphibia > Anura > Leptodactylidae > Leptodactylus > Leptodactylus fallax. The sequence goes on from CAMRHE010000020.1 coordinate 8,536,805, forward strand.
AATATGTGACCAAGGTTGGGGGGGGGGGGGGGATAGCAACACATTGACAGGTACCGATCACACTGAATGTGTGGTAGAGGTAGGTTGGGGGAAGAGATGCTGCCCAGGTAGTCATATGAATTTCCGGTGGGTCCTGCGATACATATGAATATAGAAACTGTCTTGCAATTGAAATGAATTGCCAGTCAGCAAAAGTTAACATTGCAGGTGGATCTAGCTAACACAAACTGCCAGTAATATTAGCATCAGCTACATCTGCAAAATATAATCAACAGAATACTTTAGTATTCAGATATATAAAATCTCTAAACTTGGTGGCCATCAATGAGTAAAAGGTCTCAGTTAAAGAAGGATGAACTCACAAGATTCATTTAGTGTATTTTTTTTTTTTTAACATTAAGGATTTTATTTAAATTTTTTTGCATATAAACAGGTATAAATCATTTCAAACAATAGATTGGGAGATAGGGGTTGAGAAGTGACAAATGGAGCAAATTAGAGGGGAATAACATGAGCTCTGTCGCAGCAGGGCCTCATTTTGTGTATTTGTAAGGTTCACCCATCAGTTTCATATTTGTTCAGTCCAATCCAAAAGTACTTTTATAATACACCAGGGTATTTTCAGACCATGGAGTATAGTGAGCGACCTAGGAGACCTACAGTCAAATAATGAACACTGTTACACAGTTTCCCTCACCTCTCCTTGGTGTTTTTAGTCCTCTTTGGGCCTCTTCTGATGTCAGGGGCTTTGGGGATGCCGAATCACAGGCCTCAGCAGTCACATGATCCTCCTGGCATCCTTGCAACTGGAATATTTCACACCAAAAAAACAATAGCGAATTCCCCCAAATGTGTGTTTTGTCAAAACAAACAAAAAAGTATATTTTCAAATGAATTAGCTCAAATCTAAAAACAAATCAAATTGGCTAATTTCATCTGCATTTGAAATGCCATGGGACAAATAAGCTAACACTGTCTAAGTTCATACAGTGCAAACTAGACAGACTTAGGCCGGGGTCCCACGTGGCGTAAACGCCACGGTTTGCTTGTGGCGGAAGAAAAGTCGGAATTTTACAGTCACAGCAAATTGGATGGGATTCTAGTGAATCCCATCCCCACTTTGCGGTAAAATACACTCTGCGGACACGCTGCAATCTCCAAAACCATCAATTATACCTACGGAAATGCCAGTGGTTTCGCTATAGATATAATTGAAGCAGAAAGTCGGCATAGGAAACCTGCTGCAGGAAGAACCGCGATGTGTTGCTGCCGTTGTTTTTTCCCACAGCGCTCTTTTGATGTGGGACACCACGTGGGGCCTTAGCCTTAAACTGCCCAGGATTATTCTGTGTCTAAAGTGGTTTGCAAAATCTAGAATACTTTTAGACTATATAGGCTAAATTTACACTACTTACTATTTGGTTTAGTTTCCATAAAGATATTGATGACCTATCCTAAAGAAAGGGCATTAATTTTTAAAGGGGTTAGCCCACAAAAGACATGTATGTCTTATCCACAGAAATGAGAAGTCATATTTACCTTATAAATTCCCCTCTTCCTCTTCCTGTTCTGATTCTTCCCAGTTCTCTCCCTTGGTCTCTGTTTTTGCTGTTCCATTGATGATGTACCGACAAAGACAAGTATCTACTGCAATCACGGGCCTCAACAGCAACCTCAGTGGTGTTGATATGTGTATATGTCCGTTGCTGCAGCAGTTGCATGTTCTTGTTGGCATGTCATAGTTGAAGCAGGAGGAACAGAGCAGACCCAACAGGGTAGCCAGGAAGAATTAGGATGGGAGCAGTAGGCGACCAGTTAGGTAAGCATTACTTCTTATATTATTTTTTTTTTTCTTCTAATTTCAGTGTCCGGGCAACAAAATTTTTGATAAACTCACATGTACCAATAATGCATGGAAAATAATTATAATGGTTAAACATTAAGTGGGCATAACAAGTGACATTTATAGTATATTCATAGGATAAGCCATAAATGACTGTGAGATGGTGTTGTTTTGGTCTGACTCCATCTAAAATTCGTTATAACGCAATAACTGTATATTGCATCACTGTTTAAAAGAAGATATCGATATTTTATGTTGTATTTGTTATATTTGCCTTTGCACCAAATTGTTGTGTTTGTTTTATTTGCCATTGTACCAATCACATAAGTAAACAATGTTACTGTTTGTCTTTTACATGGCATGCCAGTATTTCAAAGATTGCCAAATGTACTGAGTTTGAAGCCAAGCCTGAAAGGCATAGAAATGACACAAGAACAAGTGTGAACTTGCCACGTTGATCTACATTACAATATTAAACAATGAATGCTAATGATAATACATGAAAATATTTCAAATTAAAAAATATACATTGACGTTCCCTGCACTTCTTAAATTGCATTTTACGTAACATGTAGCAAAAAGTAGGATTTGAGTTTTTTTAATTATTAAAGAATTACTAGTTAGGTTTAATAAGAATACAATACAGGGTCTGTAGGGTATATCCATATAATCACCGCACAATTCTAATTATAAAAACACAGACAATTCGGATCATTAGCTATAAAAGCTACGCCATGCAGATAACACCTCTACCATCAGCACTTATGTGTTAATTAGTAGAATTTTTTACCATGCTTCCTTACTAATATCACACTAGATACACTGTAGTACTTGAAGGGTCAACAAACATTCAGGAGTGCTACAGAAGTATATACAAGTGTAACTGGCTTCATTTTTCGATATTGGTTGTATCAGTTTTGTTTATATTTCATTTTTAAGGTTTTAATGCAGATACCATAGAAGGGAAGAGCAAAGAGCTGCTAACAAAAACTGTGGTTCCCAGCAGCCCATGAACACCTAAAGTGCCCAAAAAAATCATTGCACATTTGGCATGTTGTGGTTTTTGCCATGAATTGAGATAAACTGTGATGTGCAGTGGTTCCTGAAAAACACAAATGTGTACAAGACCTATTATTGTAAGTCTTGTTATTGCAAAATGATCTGCCACATATGGTTACATGGCCATTTGTGTGCAGGTCCTGAAGCCAGTGTAAGCTGTAAGTCATAGTGTGAGTATCTGTATGTATGTTTCTGCGAGTTCTGATCAGGGGTCTGTATTTATTAAAGGGGGTCACATCTGGAGTCTGTGTTTAATTAGGCACACTTGATATGGGTCTATCCTGGAGTCTGTATTGTTTAGGGGGATCTGATTTAAGGACTGTATAGCTTGGGGATATTGCTGTCTATATTTGTTAAGGGGTTTGGTCTGGGGTCTGTATTTTTTCTGGAGTTTGTATTCTAGTATCTGCTCTGAGATCTTGATTCACATGTCTCATCTGGGCTCTGAATTTAGGAGTCTAGGGTTCAAATATGTGTTGGTATGGGCTGGGGTCTGAAATAACTAAGAGTATGGTCTGTGATCTAAATGATTTTGTCTGGTTTGTTGTCTGGCCACCGCTTGCTTTGGCAATAACAGCTGATCACATACAGTTTCAGGTACTAGAGTGTTTTACAGTATAACGAATGTAAAGAGCTCTCGGGTCCTGTGAAATGCCTATTTTAGCTAATAGTATATTTACCCCAATGAAATGCAAATTTCAGAATCAAATATTTCAGAACCAATGAAATGCCAATTTCAGAATCCGAAAAATTTCAGAGCCAGCATAATCCATTGGCATTTTACAGATATTGTCATCACTCACTGTCCCAAGTAGAGCTCACAATCTAAATTCCCTTGATGTATATCTTTGGAGTGTGGGAGGAAATCAGTGAACCTAGAGAAAATCTACACAAACACAAGGAGAACATACAAACTCCATGCAGCCATTGGGTAGCCACTTTGGAATTAGCACTTAACTTCTCCACTTCTTGTCTACTGAATTTCTGGTTTGTGCAAGTAGCCAGGTATTGCAAAATACTTAATGTTTGATATGGGGGAGATATTAGGCAGTCGGAAAAACATTATTTTAGTGAAAATACAAAGGTTCATTCTTGGTATTTTCAAATAATGTAAAGTGCAAAAATAAATCCTGCTACATAAGTGAAAGAACAACATTTTATTATTTCAAAACATTAAAAAAAAAAATCATATTTATATCAATATTTAGTAACACTAGAAGTGAGGGGTAGAATTCTGTTGAACCAGTCAGTCATTAACTGTTCCACTAGTGAGTGATCCTGGTGGATCATCTGAAATAGCACACATGGGGAATGATGGTGTATTTTAGATGGATCTTCTAGTTTATAATATCCTTTATAGATATTCAGAAATATGAATTTTAACTGAATAATGAGTTTAGAAAATATTTTAACTTTCTAGATAGATAGATAGATAGATAGACCATTCTAATTCATAAAATATATCCTTCTAATATTTAAAAAATCATTCAAACCGCAGGGATCACCAGTCTATGTATAACTTCTCCCGCTACTGAATCTGGGTCTCGGCACATTGATAGCAAGCTGTTTCCACACTTTGGAAACTTTCCACCTTATTTCAAAACTTCAACAGATAAAAGAAAACGGAGACTCTATAAAGTATCTCTGTGGAATTGTTAGTATATGAATAACTGTGGGAATCCATCTGTATTTTCTAGATTCTTTTAGTTATCTAGAATATTTTTATGTATTCTTCATCAATAACTTAGTGTTACCTTTAAGCAGAGTACTCTACTAGTATGACTATTTATATGAACACTCTGCATTGTTGTCTACACGGCATGCTGCTACTACCGACTTATTTATGCATAAAGGTCACGAAATAATTGCAGGATAAAAGCTGAAATATTACTTTAGATGAAACAATATTGTGCAAATAGATTCTGCATTCAGTATTAATATATGTAATTGTATTTAAGTATCAATTAAGGGTGGCTCTTATCCACTTAGTACACTCGGAGCGACTGCTCATTCCACAGTTACTATGGCTACTGATTAAGTACACTGAAGTGAAATGATGGGGCTAAAAGTTCCAACAGAAAAGAATTAGCAAAAATGAGAAGTATAAAAAGAAACAATTTCCAGGCATATCCATGTTTTGTCCAGTAAGCTTCAAAGTGGAATATAAAAATAATACTATTGTCTTTTTTGTGTGGTTTTCCTTCTGGTTTTCTTTCCACACTCCAAAGAAATACTGATAAGGAATGCAGATTATGAGTCCGGTATGGGACAGTTATTGACAACGTCTGTAAAGTGCCGCAAAATATGTTGGCGCTATATAAGTAAGCAAAATAAATAAAAATAAATAAAGCCTGGAAAGAGTGAGTGTCCCAATGAAGAGTCAGGTCAAGGCTAGGATTCTTCAGTGTGGCAAAAAACTGAGATTCAAAGATGCAGCTGGAGGAAGGAGCCTCCCCACAGATATTGAATGCCATGAGGGGCTATAGCCATGGAGAAGAAGTCTTAAAGGTTTATTCACACAACAACAACAACAACAATAACCAGATTTCATATAAGTGCTTAAAAGCAATTTTAAAATATAGTAAGGCTAGGTTAACATCTGCGCCCGGGTCTCCATCATTCGGGTCTGCCGGGGGAACCAAACAATGGAGAGCTGGACTGCTAAAACTGTTACTTGCAGACGCCATAGACTTTTCTCTCTGTAGATTTTCTGCGGTTTCAGTGGCAGGGTCTCCAACAGAGATGTGAACGTAGCCTTAAGCAATAAAAGGTTGCCCAAGACCAAATATTTGTGTCCTTTCCTTAAGGTAGTTGTAACACAAAGTATTCCAAGGTGTTATATTGTATTGCAACTTCAAGTGTCCTAGTGAGACAAAAATAAAGTAAAATGATGTTTAATAAAGTTTTTTTTTTTTTTTTTTAAATCTTCTAACCACCTACAAAAAATAAAATCCTTTTTATTAAAAGTTATTTTATCTTTTTGAAAATGGTTTCACAATACAAAAAAAATGTGTATATGTTGGACCTAATGGACTTATCCAACCTTATCAACTATGTTACTGTCACAATTGTAGTAACACTATGGCAGATTTGTTTTTTTCCATTTCCCTGTCATATAAATATATAAAAATTAGTCAGTTTATCTAGACCCACAAATGATACCCCTAACTTATCGCAACAAGCCCGCATATGGTATATTCTTATTTGTGAGTACATTAGCACTAAACCTATTCAGTACTGACCAATGAAATAAAACTATCTTATTCATTTTTACTCATGGCAAACAGTGAAAAAATTGCTGCTCTCAAAAGAAAATTGAATTGAAGCTGTTCTATTAATTAAAGCTGTTCTATTAATTGAAGCTGTTCTATTAATTGAAGCTGATCAATACATTATATATTCCCCAAAGTGGTGCATTTAAAAATTACAATTCATCATGCAAAAAACAAGAATGAAAAGATATAATTTATTTACTGTATGGTTGCTAAGGGGTTAAAAGAAAGTGCATAGGTAAGACAATTTGTTCGTCTTCACTGCTTAGAATACTTGTGGTGAGCTGAGGTATTTCTGAAGAGGGACAAATTGGTTTATTCTCTTACAGAGAAGACCATTAATACCTTACATTCATTAGAGGTTAGAAGGGATTACTAGCCTTGTTAAATTGACTCACACCACTATCTGGCATGGAAGCTGCAGTTGAATTAGTGCAATGTTTCATAGGATATTAGCTATCTCATCTCTGGTCTTATAAAATTATACTGGCTACTAGGGAAATGAAAATACATGTAAACATGAGTATCCTGTTTGGTTAGCTAACTGAAGCTCAGAGAAAGATATGTTCACTCAATAATGTAGCGTTAATACTAATCATGACTGTATATGCATCACTTTATACATGTGATATCTGGATAGAATCTCTTTTCGGGTAAGACCCACATTGCAACAGAAAAGCTGATTTTTTGTTTTCTGCATTTTTTAAGTCAATAATGGCTTATAAAGGAATCACTCCTTGTTGCTAAATACAACCCTGGCTTTGGATCAAAAAACTGCAGCAAAATTTGCAACTGAAAACGCAGCTTTACTGCAACATGTAGCTTCAGCTCAGGGGCGGACACTAACAGCAAAGGGTTCATATGCAGGATATGAATTCCAAAAGGTAGCGCCCTATATTTTACTCACCGATCCTCTCTTCTATCCAGTCCAGTCTCCGCTTCCTCCTCCAGAGGGCGCTGTATCATTCATCTGTGTCCACATGCTAGAGGCAGAAGTGAAGGCCAGACCTAACAGGAGCATGGATCGGTGAGTAAAATATCAGCCACTGTTGGAACAATTGAACTTGTGCAGCACCAAGGGAGGTTAGTGAAAACAGGTTTTGGCCAAGCCCAAACCTTCTGGGAAATTTGTGTTGAATCTAAGACTAAAATATCACTTTGTGGGGGCCAAAATGGGAGGTGAATACTGTGTGGGAGCCAAAAAGAAGAGGGAAAAATATTATGTGTGGTAGCCCAAAAAGGGACAATATACTGTGTAGGAGCAAGTAAAGGGGAAAATTTATAGTGTGAGGACCATTAAAGGGGGCAATATACTGTGTGGCAACCAGTAAAGGGGGTAATAAGCTGTGGGGAACAGTAAAGGGGGCAATATACTGTTTGGGGACCAGTAAGGGAGGCAATATACTGTGTGAGAACTGGTAAAGGGCAGTATACTGTGTGGTGGGTCAGTAAAGGGGAGGTTGTACTTTGTGGGCGCCGATAAAGGGTAATACACTGTGGAGGCCAGTAAAGGGGTGTTATTATGTGAGTCAGCCAAATAAGTGGATTTGTTGATCTGCAAATGGGGGGACATGGCCTACAATTTTAATTAGGGGACTCCATCATGGAACTAAAGCTCCCCGGGTCAGTTATTTTGGAAGGGCACATTTCTATAGGTCACCTCAGGCAGCAGATAGGTTATATATAGATATATAAGAGAAATTAAAACTGTGTGACTGTCGAGGACTTGGTCGCCGGCCTCTATGTGTCCTTGTGCAGTTGCACAGGTTGCAAACGTTGTATGTTCACTCATACCTCAGACTGAAGCTTACTCCACTCAAAGCCTAAACATGTACACCTCAATGTCAAACTTAGAGGGGTTCTGGAAACTGAGATATGATGAGATGTTTTGCCAGGCCAAGTTTGTAGCTAGGGGGAAACAGATGGGACACATGTCCTGGGTGCCACCAGGCAGAGATAAGGAGGGGGGTCTCGTATGAAACTTTCTGGTTCTGCCTTACCCCTTGCTCCCTTGCCTGTGTTTCTTTAATGGATTTTCCAAGGATCATAACCATATTTAAATTTGTAAACAATTACAAGTTAAAAATTTTTGCAAATAATAATAGTAATACATAACACATTTTATTTATATAGTGGCAACATATTCCGCAGCACTGTACAATTTGAAGGGTTCAAGTAGACAAAAAGATACATTACAAAGAAATAGTCAATTCACACAATGGGACTGAGGGCCCTGCTCGCAAGAGCTTACAATCTATGAGGTAGAGGGGGTGACACAAGAGGTAGCAGGGGCGGCATAAGAGGTAGCATTGCTTATACAGTGATCAGACAATTTTGTAATAGAAGTTACTGTCATTACACATATATAAAGCTGTATGAGCCGTCACCAGTTGTGTCCTTTAATGTGCAGATGGTGCCTGGACATATAAAGTTAGTCTGATACAGCATCATATCCTGTGAGATAATGTGGGAGTGTGAACAGAGGAGAGTACGTTTTAGGGATTCTAACTACGGAAGGGTTTACATTAGGAGTTGTGATAGGCCTGTCTGAAAAGATATGTCTTTAGTTTGTGCTTCAAGCTGTAAAAATTGGGGGTTAGTCTGATAGTCCTGGATAGAACATTCCAGAGAAGTGGTACAACTCGGGAGAAGTCTTGTATATGAGCATGGGAGGTTCTGATAGTAGAGGATGTTAGTCTTAGGTCATTGAGTGATCGGAGAGTACGGGTTGGGCGATAGACAGAGATGAGGGAGGAAATGTAGGGAGGTGCAGCATTATGGAAAGCCTTGTGAATGAGGGTGATAAGTTTATATTGTATTCTGTATTGACAAAGACCGGAGGCATCGCTGTAGCATCTAGACTGATAGATGAGCCTGGCCGCCACATTCAGAATAGATTGTAGAGGGGAGAGTTTAGTAAGGGGAAGACCGATTAGTAAGGCGTTACCGTAGTCAAGGTGAGAGTGAATTAGGGCAACTATAAGTGTCTTTAGTGTATCTGTGGTAAGGAAAGGGCGGATTCTGGAGATGTTTTTGAGGTGGAGATGACATGAGCGTGCGAGTGATTGGATATGGGGGGTGAAGGAAAGGTCTGAGTCAAACATAACCCCGAGGCAGTGGGCATACTGCAAATATACTGTAAGTGATTGAAAATTTTACAGCATGACAAAATTGTGGGACTTTTCAAAAACTCAAGTATGATTTCCTTATTGTGGCCAGGTTATTTTCTCAAGCATGTAGTTTCCCTCCCTGATAATAAGAGTAGCGTTGCAGCCCCAACCATTGCATAGAGGTGGTTCTGAGTAATACAGCACTGTTCCTATAACTTGAATAGGAGAGCCTGGACATGCTCCCCATCCACTACTGTAATTTCCAGTGCCTGGAGGCAGAGTCACATGCTGATGACCTATCCTGTGGATATAGCAAGGTGTTCCACTGGCAATACTACAAGATTTCTTCTTCCTGTGTAGGCTTCAGACCACTTGTGACTTTAAGCTAATATGAGCTACATGTCATAAAATCCTAAATGTACAACATTTTTATATAAAAATAATTTGTAATTGCAGTTTATCTTCACCTTCATTATACAGATGTGCCCATCCCTTACTTTTCGTGGTGACTGGATATTCCGGATATGTTTGTCACAAGAGAGTATGCATATGAGTACTGAATTCATATCCTGAATGAAGGATGTCCATAGCCTGGAGTTTCTGACTGCCTTCTCAGTTGAGAAATTTCAGGCTATCTGGGATGCGTGGGACACATACTGTATCTTACAAGGTCTGTAAAGGTCCTTCTCCCCCACCTTAACCTTATTGTGTTTTCCGCTTATTGTGTTTTCCTGTGTTTTCCGCTTGTCAGTTGTTGTTCCCTTACTTGTTTCTAGCTGTTGTTCCAAGTGAACATCTGTTACATTGTTGTTTTTCCTTTTTATATGACTTATTGCTAGTCTGTCCAAGATGTTCCTTGTTGCTGGTTTGTTCCAGCTGTATTTTTCTTCTCTGAAAATCTTTAATAAAAATTACAGTTAAAAAAAAAAAGTTTATGCATTTTTGGACAATACTATTTTGTGATATGGTATCACAAAGTGATCTTATTTGTTTGTATGTGTGGCCACCCATGGTTTGCTTATTGCCTTTCAATGCTTTTGTTAGGATTGTATTAAATTGGTTTCATGACAAATTGGAGTCCAAACCAGCTAAGTTAAGGGTGAACACATCTAAACAAATAATGTCATGTAAACAAGACTTAATAGTAGCCATGTAGATCTATAATGGCTGGTGTAAAGTACAGCCTAAGATTTTAGAGCATTAGTATTTTGAGTTCCATATATTAACCCAAAAAAGTAAAAAGATGGCGTCCATATCTTCCTAGATATTGAGCAGGAAGCATTCAGACATGATAACCTATAAAAGATTTAGTATGTAATATCTAGATAAGCAATATCTTTCAAGTTTGATTGGGCAGTTGTCAAGCAGTTAACATTGGCTATATATATTTGGGCAGTCGACAATTAACTCTGCAAGGACGTATCTGTAGATCTTTGCAGAGTTAAGCAGCAGCATGAGACTGTGCAACTGCAGGAGCAGGGAGCTGGCTGACATCCCGGAGAGAAGGCAGAAATGGTTTATTACTGTGGCTGCCTTCCCAATTGCTGTATACAGGGAAGCTCTGCCTCATATACTACCAGGCTGTAGTCCTCCTGTTAGTAGGGATAATGTGTCAGCCTAGTTAAAGGGGAAATCAGCAAAAATAAATAACATTAAAATGCTCCCCAAAAGGTATATTATGACTTTATGTAGGGCACAACTTTCAAAAAAATAAAAATAATTAAGACACCTTCCTCAGCAACACAAAACTATGTGTCACTTGCAAATGAAATATTTGTAATATGGAAAAATTTTTAAAAAATATACATATATTTGTAGTACTTTATGTAGTTTGTGTTTTTTTTTTTAAATTTGAAAACTCACGTTTTCCTCCCCTAAAAATAAAACCCATGTATCATCAAAAAAGGACACTAAATTTATTTGAGTGACTTCCCCCCCCCCCCCCAAAAAAAAAAAATTAAAATAAAATTATAGCCTTCAAAGTTACATGTACCAAAAAAAATAAAATAAAAAATATGTCCGGTCATGAACCAGAGAAAGTGACCTGGTTATGAAGTGGTTAAGGAATGTGTGGAACTATAGCATTCTAAGGTATAACATTCATATTCAGTGTAAATCTGTGAAATCTTTATTTGGACACTAATATAAAGTTACTGAGAGGCGTACTAGAGGTGTTCTGAACAGATGACAGTGATTTTCCATGGAGTTTTGAAGTTCATGTTTCATATGTAGTTCTTACTGTTGCAAGTAATAACACTGTACCCTTAGACTGCAATAATATCTCTATCCTTATGCTCCAAATAAATGCCACTTAAAAGGTCAGGACTACCTTGATATCTGCCATGGAGAGGAACAGGGTAGGCTGCTATACTGTATGTGCTGTAACAGGGAGAACATACAGTCTGCAGAACAGTTACATAACAGTAACAAAATGCAGGTGGAATTAGTGATTCTGATACTATTATTCTGATACTAGATGAACTGAACATTTCATACAGTTTATTATATTCTTAAATTAATTCCCCTCCTTATTGCTCAAAAGACATATTTCTAAATCACCAATATAGTGCTACAAGATAATGCTGATATGAAACTTAACACATGAATGCATTTCTGTGAAATTGAATTTTTACCTATAATAAGTGGTATACAGCAGCTACAATGTCTGCAGGAGGTATAACATTCCAAAAATGTTTATAGGGACATGGTTCATGGCTTATCAAGGGTGTTGTCACTTCTGTCCAACATTTATCACAATATTTCCTGTATATTGTCCTCACTATAAAGATCTCACAGTGAAAGCAATACAGAGGGAGGGGAACTGCCCACAACAGTGATTTCAGACACCATTTACTGATTTGATTTGTCAACCATTCAGACAATTAAAATTATGGGATCACAGGTCGAGACCTGATAATGAGTGTAGTGGCATAATCCAGGTTTGATCAAACATCTCAAATACAGTTGCAGTAAATTATTATATTTTGGGGTCTCTTTAAACCCAGAGGAAGTGAAAAAAAAACAAAAAAAAACATTTATACTCACCTTTCCTCACCTCTTTTGGGCCTCCTCACAGCAACCAGCACTCTCTCTTGGTCTCATGAGAGACATGTGGGTTGGGCTTGTTGAAAAGGGGGTGTAGATGAATATGGTAAACTGTGAGCCAGACATTGGCAACTTTTATGGCTTGTATGAAAAAGGGTTTGGCTTCACATAAAGTGGGGCAGATAAACTAAAACTGTCCAAGGCTAGGTTGACATCTGCAGGACTTTTCTCTCTGCATTTTTTGGGCGGAAACTCAGCCCAAACATTATTATATGTTTCTGTGAGTAATCGCTTTTTAAGCAGATTGTGTTTCCATCTTTTAGGTCCCCAGCATTTTACTGAATCTTTCAACTAGGGTATCTGTCTGGGGGTGATACACAGAGGTTTGTAGGTGTTTAATATTCAGAAGCTTACACATCTCTTTCATTACCTTGGACATAACAGGAGTCCCTTGGTCAGTCAGGATCTCCTTGGGTATACCTGTCCAAGAGAACATTTAAAAAAAAAGCTCCTTGGCTATTAACTTAGTCACGGTATGTCTTAGGAGTAAAGCCTCAGAATATTGTGTAGCATAGTCTAACACAACTAGAATATACCGATGCCCCCTAGCAAACTTTATAACAAGACCTACCAAGTCCATAGCCACTCTTTCAAATGGAACATCTATAATAGGTAAGGGTACCAAAGGACTCCTGAAGCATGACACAGGAGCGGTTAATTGACACTCTGGGTTGGAGTTACAATACTCTTGAACTCGCTTGTCAATTCCTGGCCAATAGAAACATTGTAGAATGCGTTTCCGTTTTCTCGTACCCCAGGTGTCCTCCTAAAACATGCTTATGTGCCAATTCCAGAACTACTAAGGGCTGAAAGGGCTGGGACACCACCAGTTGCTAAGCAATTTCTCACCGTTTTTTGTTATATAGTAGTTCCTGGTTCATGGCCATATAGGAGAACTCCTTGTCAGCCCCTGGATATTGTGGTTCACCATTTATCACCTTTACATTTTCTCTGGCAGGGGACAAATTAATATTTCTAATTTGAGTGGTTCCAAAATTGTCACAGGGCACCTCAAGCTCAGGCCTCTTGGGAACTCCCCCCTGACCTTCAGCATCACCAGCTAATACAGACAGAGGAAAACCCACATTTCCATCTTGGGTCACCCCTACAGTATTTCTCTGTAAAGGTCAAATGGTTTAGGATTGACCTCAGCATTTGGGTACTCCCTAGATTCTCCATGTATGCACAAGTCCCCAACAGTCTGTCCACTATATGATTCAGGGTCTACCATGTTTTCATGTAGCAGGGTTACTAAGCTCTCAGAGTCCAAGAGAAATACAGTATGCCCCCTTATGGTTACAATGAATATTTGCGGCTTCAGTTCAGTTGCAGTTTCTGCTTCACAGGGGGGGCAAGCAAAAATAGATATCCGCCTGATAACACTGCAGTCCATAGGCTCAGTTATCAGGGGACAGTACATAGCTATATGACTACCAGTTCATGGCACCACCAACATCGGGTGCGGTATTGGTCTCCACTTTGAGACCTGGGCTTAAAGTTCACAGTCCCTGTTGCCTGTTTTCCCTCAGCCTCCTCCCACCTCAACCTTCCTGGTTGGTACAGTCTTACCCATCTTGGGGGTAGCAGGTGCAGGAGATGTCTGCAGTAGCTCCTCGGTAGCTCGATGGTGCACCCTCCCAGCACATACACACGTGGACAAAGTTGTTGGTACTCCTCGTTTAATGAAAGAAAAACCCACAATGGTCACAGAAATAACTTGAATCTGACAAAAGTAATAATATATAACAATTCTATGAAAATGAACAAATGAAAGTCAGACATTGCTTTTCAACCATGCTTCAACAGAATTTTTGAAAAAAGAAAACTCATGAAACAGGCCTGGACAGAAATGATGGTTCCCTTAACTTAATATTTTGTTACACAACCTTTTGAGGCAATCACTGCAATCAAATGATTCCTGTAACTGTCAATGAGACTTCTGCACCTCTCAACAGGTATTTTGGCCCACTCCTCATGAGCAAACTGCTCCAGTTGTCTCGGGTTTGAAGGGTGCCTTTTCCAGATGGCATGTATCAGCTCCTTCCAAAGATACTCAATAGGATTTAGGTCAGGGCTCACAGAAGGCCACTTCAGAATAGTTCAATGTTTTGCTTTTAGCCATTCTTGGGTGTTTTTAGCTGTGTGTTTGTGTCATTATCCTGTTGCTGTTGGGCAGCACATTTCTCTCTAGAATCCCTTGATAGTCTTGAGATTTCATTGTAACCTGCACAGATTCAAGACACCCTGTTCCAAATGCAGCAAAGGAGCCCCAGAACATAACAGAGCCTCCTCCATGTTTCACAGTAGGGACAGTGTTTTTTTCAAGATGTGCTTCATTTTTCCATCTGTGAACATAGAGCTGATGTGCCTTGCCAAAAATTTCAATTTTCGTCTCATCTGTCCATAGGACATTCTCCCAGAAGCTTTGTGACTTGTCAACATGTAGTTTGGCAAATTACTTTTGTCAGATTCAAGTTATTTCTGTGTCCATTGTGGGTTTTTCTTTCATTAAATGAGGGGTACCAACAATTTTGTCCACGTGTGTACATTGCATGTTCATCCCCAGTCATGCCAGGATCTCACCTCTCAGCTTAGAATTTGCTCCTTCTCACATAGATCGTAATAGGCCTTCTGGGGTTACCCAGTGAGGAAAGGTGCCACCACATCAGCCCAGTGAGGAAAGGTGACACCACATTGGCAGTTTCTCTCGCTTGGCAACTCACTCAAAAACCTGAAGATACTCCTCCATGTCATCTGTTGGTGTCCTCTTCTGCAGGGAACTCTGTACTACATCCTGGGCAGTTGCTCGTGCTCTCTGGGTCTCATGTGCAGCAGAACGCTCGCCTGCAGTTCTCTGAGTAACTAAGGCCTTGCTCAGCAGGATCAATTTCTCCATAAGAAAAGAGTTAATTTCCTGCTGTTTAGCCCGGGTCTCTTCCTGCCGACTTTTAGGCTCCGCCAAGGCATGCTGCTGTCACCTCTCAGCTTCTGCCTGGGCTTGCTGCAGCTGTTTCACAAAGTCCTCCATGCTGGCCATCTCCTTTTTTAATCTCTTCTGCAGCCTTCACCCAGGACATAGGAGAGGAGAGAAAAAAAACCCAGGTGTTTGTCTCTTTAAGATGCTTTTAACTGCATGCCCGCATCCGAAACACCATATGTGGGGGAGTTAGCTCAGTAGTAGCAGCAGTGCAGACCCAAACAGTCAGCGATAGGGATACAGTTGTCTGGTAAACACAGGTTTATTTAAAAAAAAAAAAAAACAGAGAAATAAATAAACCTTACATCAGGTCTAAAAAATGTAAGACATAACTCCTGCTAACTACGCAGTAAATGAACCTAACTATACATGTGGCTTTCAGTACTGTTTTTCAGTTCAGTTGTGGCTATGGGATCCTTATATATTCCAGCCAAAAATAAGCTTAAAGGATATCATTAAAGTCTGTGTGCATGTTGGCTTATCTGTTGAAAGATTTTCCTGGCGTATATGCCAACAGAGCGTATAATATATCAGTACTCACACAATACACACAGTAAGTATAGTCTTATTTGTGCATATTAGGTTGTATTCCCACTTATACTAGAGGCTCCATTTGGAGTTATGTTGGCAATAACATTAGATTTGATGGCAAGAATAGCGCTACTTGGGAGATCAAAGTCAAACTGATGGAAATAAGTCAGTCAGCCGCCATTGTGATCCATTGAATATTTCCTTATTGTCACTAACAACTAATGCGGTTAGTAAAATTGTTTCAGTATTTGGATACATAATCTGCTTGTCAGGGTAAGTTTCCTAAGCAATGAACATTATTTGCCAAACATCCATTTGGGTATATATTAAAATATTATGTAACAATGTCTAATAAAGTGAGAATAAAACGCTTCTAATAAAGGTCAGTTCAATTTTGCATCCACCAGGCGAGCATTTCTAAATGCATAAAACAATAAATGTTATACTAGAGAAGAATGTATATTTCACATACAGTACATTTCATCATTTGTCCACAAAGTAACAGAAAAAATACATAAAATTTCAAATGTTCAGCGCTACAAAATGCTAATACCATATAGGATTGATAAAGTTAAAATGGAAAATAAATCATATTATTTTGGAAGTGGCATAAGCTATTTTTGTGTCTGAGACTTCCTGTCTGCACATGAACTTTAGAGCTTTTAATCCTCCTTCAGACACAAATTAATCTGAAATCTTTGTTCCTGCTGAAAATATGTCCATAGGGATTTACTTTCCACTTCAGCTTTATGTATAGTTTATAGCTTGAAGACATTGATTGGGATTGTGTCTGACAATTATTACTATTGCAAATATGGACCTTATATGAAACAATTTGATACAGGTTTAACCCTATATGGTCCAGTTCATTTTGGCTGTATGGATCAGATACATTTTTAGTTTTTTTTTTTAATTTCAGCATTTCATAATGGAAATCTTTTTTTATTTTCAAGTCAATTCAAAGGCAAGCTTTTGTGGTGCATGATATACTTTACATTAATATTATTTTTGTGTATGTTTATATTAGATTTTTTTTATTTAATTACAATCTCACCTTCTCTATTTTTCTTTACTCATCGCTGACCTAAATAAAGTATATATGTTTGAAATTCAGACTATTACGCACATGGCTCCTCATTGGTTAGCACTGTTGCCTTGCAGCACTGAGGTCTTGACTTCGAATCCGACCAAGGGCAACATCTGCAAGGACTTTGTATATTCTCCCTGTGGGTTTCCTCCCACATGCCAAAAATATACTGAAAGGTAAATTAGTTTCCCAGGGGGTGTTGGGGATGTGCGCCTGTATGGCACCCACTGACTCCCCTACTCCACAACTCTCCTTTGTGTGTTGAGAAAACTGAATTAAAGGTTTCTCATTGTCATGGGAATACCCAATACTGTATGTGGCTGTTATTTTATATTATGTGTATTTATGTACACATTTTACTTAATTTTTTTTTTCATTTTTGTGCTATATAAAGATATTAAATTTACATCAGTTTTGTAGCTCAGTTTCAGGCTAAGGCCATATTCACACAAAGCTTTAAAAAGGCTGTGTGCTAGTCTTTTTTTTAGTGACTGTCACATGGCCGTTTTTAGAATGCATTGATTTCAATGTGTCTATTAAAATGTCAGTTTTTTGGTGGTCTGTTGAAACAAACCTAAAAAAAATAGAGCATGTCATATCTTTATTTGTTTTCACGAATCCCTGAATAGACTGAAGACGGGGCTGTGATATAGCTGAAAACTGCACGAACAAGCAGTGTAGCTGAAAATCAATGCAGTTTTATTGACATAATCGGGCGCTCCCTACCTTGATTTGCTGTAAAGTCACATGTCTGGGCAATATTTAGCCACATTGTAGCCAAGTCTCAGCTAGCTTATGGCCACTAGGAGCAGCCTTAGACTCAGAAGTGGCTGTACAAGGATCTTCATGTAATTGTATGTTAGCCCCTACGTAGCAGTAACACAGTGGCATAAACTGTGGCGTTTTACTGTACTTGCAAAGTGGATGGGATTCTGGCTAATATCCACAGTGGACATGTTGTGATTTCAAAAACTGTTGCATTTTTGTAAATCGCAGCATGCCAATTATATCTACAGATATTCTGGTGTTTTCAGTATAGGTATAATTGAAGCAGAAAGTCCGCAGAGTTTTCCTTTGTGGACTTTCTGTGAAAGCGCCGTGGGAAAAACCACAATGTGTTTCTGCCGTGGTTTTTCCCGCATTGCTTTTTGGCTGCGGCTCACAACGTGGGGCCTTAGCCTTAAGGTGAGTTTTTGAGTCAGAACTTTTATTACAATTTATCAATTTGCATTCTAATTGCATTCTCTTTTTACAAATTGTAATGAAAACAATACAGTTTCAAGTATATTGCTGCATGAGCTAAGCTCTGTCTCAGGTACTGAATTAAGATATATATAAAACTTTCATTGTACAGTTTGTATGGTTATATCTATTGAAGCTCAATTTTACATTAGATGCATATATATGGATATATATTCAGCTTCATTGCATACAAAGGGATTACATATAAATAAATAAATAAATAAATAAGTAAAACGAAGGTCCATTGTATCTTCTTTAAAAAATAAGCTACTAGCATTAAGCAAAAATATTTAATTTTCTTTTATACATAATATCTCCACCATAACAGCCTTGATTTATGGTTTTTCAGATACACCCTCAGGATATCAATTAAACCTTATCAGAAACGATATAAACAAGGCACAGATGTAAGATGTTCTTTAACCAAACATTTTTAAACTGATAAGTGAAAAGAAGAAAATAAGTTCTGTGATAATATTACATTTCAGAAGTAAGATTATATAGAAAAAAAGATTGATAGGGAAAAATCAACAAAAAGTTTACAGGTAGGTAAGCAAAACAATTTTTCATGCTGAGAAGAGTAGAGATGAGCACGATTATTTCCAGACGAGACAGATATGCTATGAATTTACTGAAGCAGAAAAGTTGCAAGCGCAGCATAACTCCCTGAAATCTGCAGTGGTAAAACTACACAAACACACAGTTTTTGTTGTCGATTTTATTGTACAGTTGTTGCAGAAACCTGAATCTAAAACCTGCAACACAGGTCAATTTCCAATGCAGATTTTGTTCACATTTCTATGCAGCAAGTGGATGACAATTAGAAAACTTTTGATTTTTTGTCTACAATCTCAATGGAAAATCTGCAGCGTATCTGATCCGGGCAGACATACCCTAACAATTCAGCTTGGTTCTAGAGTTCTGGAGAAATTAGTACAATGCATGACAAAACCCTCCTATATATAGTAGACAAGTTCAACTCCCTAAGACCTTCTGCACATAAGGGAAAATGGTACTGAAAATACAGTCTGTTTTCCTGCCCCAAAGACCCAGACTCATCATAGTGATCTATGTCCTTGCCTTCCTGCAATTCTACTGTCTTATACTATATACAGTATGGGGCAATAGGGTCACAGGGAAGCAGGGACTCCTGGCATCATAGATCACTACAATGCTTGGAGTCTGGGTCTCTGGACTGGGTTTGGGCTGGGAAATCAGGCTGATATATGGACCAGACTTTCCAAACCAGAATCTCCTATGTGCAGGAGGCCTAATGGTTCACCATGGATGGAGACAAGGGCTTAGCTCAGTTATTTAGTAGTAGTACTAAAAGTCCTTTGCAACACAAAAATACCCAGAAATCATAGATTTCAACCCATTTATCATTTATGGCCTCTACTGTCTGATACTTACTCCCTTTCAAAAAAAATTGACACAGCTTCTGTGGATATTGACTTGTGACACTGTTGACTTCAGTGCTACAGTATTATAAAAATGTAGGTGCACTGTGTATGCAATATACCAGGGAAATGTTTCCATCCATCTGTGATATAGGCAGAGCTTGCTTTCAACTAACCAATAGTGTTAGACTGGGTTCACACTACCGTTGTTAATGTCCTTTACTGTCTTCCATACAGCCTCTTGACTGCCTATGCATAGTTCCAATAGGAACTACTGTACGATGTTCTGCAATACTATGTATTGCAGTATATTGCACTGGCACAAATACTTGGGTAGCAGCAGGAACGGCTGCCACAGGGCCCGGGACATTAGGGGGTTTAACACCAGCACGTAACGGGCCCTATTTACTTCCTGATCCCCACTCCTGCTCACGACCATCTGCGCTTCCCATTCTGCGGAAGCGTAGGTGGCTGTGAGCAGGAGCGGGGATTGGTAAGTAAGGCCGCAGGCCCACGAACCCCACAAACACTGCTATCATTATACTCTGTGGTCTTCTCTTATGGGGCATAATAGTGTGTGCAGGCGCCACTATGGGGCATAATCGTGTGTGCAGGGGCCACTATGAGGCATTATAGTGTATGCAGGAATGTGGAGAATGTGGTTTGTGCGGGGGGGGGGGCCAGTTCCCGGGAGGGGCCATGTCAAATGTTTGCCTGGGGGCACAGTCATTCCTAGTTATGCCACTGACTGGGGATCTGAGTTCCCAGCTTTAAGTCTCCTTGTGGAACATGTAAAAAGTGAAAAAGCACACACATAGCAAAAACACACAAAAATATACATATAATAAAAAGTTTAAAAAAACAACCATATTTAAAATATATATATATAATGTAAACAAGCAAACATAGCGTCAAGGAAAATCGCTCATTTTCAAAAAGTGATGTTTTATTTGTAAAAGCAGTAAAACCTAAAAAAAAAAATCTAAATATGGTATTGGTAAAGCTGCCATGTCATTTTTAATGAAAAGTGAATGCCGTAAAAACAAAATGCAAAAAATGATGATAGAATTGTCTGTTATTTCACATGAACCCCCAAAAAGCATAAATAAAAGCTAATCAAAACATCATATGTACCCCAAAATGGTGGCAAATGAAAGTACAACTTGTCTCGCAAAGAATAAGTGCTCACATAGCTATGTGGACAAAAAAATAAAAAAGTTATGAATTTTGGAAGACGGGGAGGGAAAATATGAATAAAGTTGCCGAGCATTAACGTACAAACTACCCTGCGTCATTAAAGGGTTAAGAAGTAGCTAAGGCTGTATTCATACAAAGGATGTGTGAAACGGGTGTTAAAAAAAAAGGACATTTTTAACAGATCCCTCATAGATTTGACCGTCAAAAAAATGGTCATGTCATTCACATGTACTGATCTTACTGTAGCACATGACAGCTGTTAAAAAAAATGGGCACCACATGGGCGTTAAGAACATTTGTGTGACGAGAACCTTAGAATAGGCAATATACTTAAAGAAAAAGGTCACTGTTTAATTCCTCACTGCTAGTGGCCCCTCTGGCCCTGCAGCAATAACAGTACCTTCACTTTTACATGTTGACAACTCTTTTAAAAAGTGTTAACATGGTAGAATGTGGATTTCTTATTTCTTTTACAATTTTCAGTACTGCATTGTAATGTAAGGTCACATACAAATCTATATTATAAATTCTATGTTCTCACGTTGTGGCATGCTGTAGGTGCCCCAGAGAGTAAGTGTCTTGTCTCTGGGGGATATTTGCACTGTCTTCATGCGGTATTTTTAAAGTCTAGCACAGTGTACTGTATTATCATAGTTTTGGGTTTTCTATGTAATTCATTTGAGTAGGAGGTAGGAACATTGAGAAACGCTGTAAATAAATTGGAACTAACAGGTTACTGCAGATGTAATAAAGTAAACTATGAGATAAGCCAACTAATTTAGAATAAATCATACATAATTTCAAGAGTACAACTAGAGCAAGCCAAAAACAGTCCTGTTAAATTGATTGAAGGTGTCAAGTGAACCTCTGGATACGCGCCATGGATGTTAGCATTTCTTGAATGGTTGGAGAGAAAATACTTGCATTGAATGTCAGGAGAGGAATATTAATCTAGACATATCAAAATACAACTAGAGGAGGGATATCCTAAACCAATACACTGTACCTTACTAATCATAGAATGTTCATACAACATTGTAGGACATGTAGAAGACCCATTGGCAGAAGATCATAGAACTCATAATTACGACTATTCCCACGATGCATTTAGATCATACAATTTCATATATATATTTGTAAAAATAAACATATACCCCATATGTATGATTTTGTATGCCTGCATAGTTACACATCTCTGCCACTGCCTCTAATCAGAAGAAAAAAAAACCATTCTGCATTTTATCCTTTTTTGCAGCTCTTTCTTGTATTAAAAAGTGAAGTTCTTGTAGCTATAGCATGGTATAATGAGACACTGGTAGACTAATACTATTGAGCCTACTCTACAAATATGCTGAGCATGTGCACATCCACATTTAATTGCCATGAAGTCTTTGCTGTTCTCATTGCACACGAGACCTATCATTGAGGAGGCATAGTAAATTACCATTTGTGAATTAACCCATGAGAAATAAACCATTGGGAGCCCTGTTTTATGAGGGGACCTTTGGAGAATCCTGTGGTACTCTGGTGAGCCTATCCGAACCTGTAATGAAAACCTCTCTGACATTCTAAAATACGGAGGATCAACTTCCTGTCATTTTTAATATCTCTGCTAGCTGTCAATGCATGGGAACTTACCGTATATTCTATATCTAGAACCTGAATAACCTATATATACATATTACTTTTCACAGATTAGAACTGTTGTATGTGCGTATTCTGCAATCTCTGTATGCTACTCTAAACATGATTACAAGCAGCAATTGGCCAGCCATCAAACAAACACCAGGTTCCTAGATAAATAGGATAATGTCTCAAACATCAGATAATCAAAATCATGCAATAGCACTGATGAATATAATTCTAAAACTTAACATTTAATGGTATATACCTAAAATTAGGATGCATAACATTTGTTGTACAAATACATATAAAAAAGCTTAATTGCACATACCGACAAATAAATGGACACCAGAGTTGACTGGGGTTAACAACAAACAAAGGGCAGCAATAAATGCCGATATAGTAAAAATAGGGTGGATCTTACCCAATCAGACGTGAAAGGACGGTAGCCACAACGGTAGTCATGAGGTCCAAACAGAGGAAACAGTCCCTATGCTGCTCCTAAGGGACTGTCCCTAGCACCCCAAATTGCTCCCGCCCTGATAAGGGCAGTACCACTCTATGCTCTCAAAAGAAAATTAACCCTAGGATCCTACACCACTGTGTTTGGACCCTATCTGGTTGTTTGAAACTATGGACATCCAGCTTTGCTATGTTGCTCATTAATTGTAGTCAGGTCCCCTGATGATCGGTGCAGACGCACCTTGAAATGTGTAGGGACTGTTAGGGTTAATTTTCTAAACATGGCGGCAGCAGCACAACTGTCTATCCCTGGATCTGAATAATAATAATAATAATAATAATAGTCCTTTAATAGTCCCACAGTGGGGAAATTCAGTGTGTTACAGCAGCAAAGATAAGATAAGATAAGCAGATACAAATACAAATACAACATGTACAGGAATGTTCCAAGGTGAGAGGCATTACATTAATAGCAGACAGACAGATAGGACGTAGCAGGGGGGGGGGGGATTTAACAGGCAGAGAGATATTTCAGTTCTCTGTATGTAATGATCTCCGCTTAGGTCGGTGTTGGTTGTACAGCCTAACCGCGGTGGGGAGGAAAGACTTCCGAAAGCGCTCCTTCTCACACCTAGGGTGGAGCAGTCGGTCACTGACAGTACTGCCCAGCGCAATCACGGTTTCATGCATGGGATGGGACTTCTTCTCCCGCATGGAGCTCACCACGGACAGTATCCTTCTGTCACCCACCACCTGCACTGGGTCCAGTGGGCTCCCCAGGACAGAGCTGGCCTTTCTAATCAGCTTGTCAAGTTTATTTCTGTCCCTGGTTGATATACTGCTCCCCCAGCAGGCCACTCCAAAGAAGATGGCTGATGCCACTACCGAGTTGAAGAAAGTCCTAAGAAGTGCCCCCCAGATTCCAAAGGCTCTCAGCTTCCTAAGCAGGTAGAGCCTGCTGTGGCCCTTCCTGTAGAGGGCCTCCATATGATCTGCCCAGTCCAGCTTATTATTAAGGAGCAAACCCAGGTACTTATAGGTGTTCACAATCTTGATGCCCGTCCCCAGGATGTCCACTGGTTTTGGAGGGCATCTGCCTTTACGGAAGTCCACCACCATCTCCTTGGTCTTCCCTGCGTTAATCTTCAGGTGGTTCTGGTGGCACCAGTCCACAAAAAAACGGTTCAGTTCTCTGTACTCCCTGTCATCATCATCTGTGATGAGACCCACTATTGCAGAGTCGTCAGAATACTTCTGTAGGTAGCAGCTGGATGAGTTGCACCTAAAATCAGCAGTGTACAGTGTGAAGAGGAAAGGGGCGAGAACCGTACCCTGAGGTGCCCCCGTATTACAGATCACGGTACCTGACACACAGTCTTGGAAACTGAAGAGGAAATTGAGGCAAATGTGAAGGATACAACCATCACTTCTATGTAGATGACATTTACATGCCCTTTTCAGATATGGTTAGAAAAAACCCATGGGATCGTGTGAAACATGATTCCATTATTGGATGAAGTATCTGAGTATCTTATTTTCACACTTTGGTGCATTGATTTTTTTTTAACGCATCCTCACTACATTTATTTTCGTGGGACTACTGGAAATAGCTGAGCTCTCTACTCCAGCTTTCTTCAGCCCTCCCATTGAAATGTATAGATTGGAGGCCTTAGAATAGGTTATCAATATCAGTTTGGCATAAACCACAATGCACTGAATTTAACACAGTTATGTTCACCCTGTGCGAAAGGTACTGCAAGCTCAGGTAATGCAAGGTACTGGGAAATGGGAAAGGTACTGCAAGCTTAGGTACTGCAAGGCACTGGGAAAGGTACTGCAAGCTCAGGTACTGCAAGGCACTGGGAAAGGTACTGCAAGCTCAGGTACTGCAAGGTACTGGGAAAGGTACTGCAAGCTCAGGTACTTCAAGGTACTGGGAAAGGTACTGCAAGCTCAGGTACTGCAAGCTCAGGTACTGCAAGGCACTGGGAAAGGTACTGCAAGCTCAGATACTGCAAGGTACTGCAAGCTCACCCTAATTAACTTGATTAAGACTGAGCTTGCAGTACCTTTCCTGGTTGTTACACAGTGTACAGAGCTGTGCTAGTTTCAGTGTATTGTTTAACAACTGATTGATATTAAGGATTAGTCATCAATAATAAAGCCCTGTAATATCCCTTTAAGGTACCTAATATCTGCCATGAATATAATAATATGCAAAGTGAAATGGATTTTTTTTTGCACCAGTATTGCTGTCAGAAATCCTAGCCTGACCTATGGTCCAATGACCCAAACTAACAGTATCACTGATCCTTAGATCTAGTCTTACCCTATCAGACCTGGATTTGGGAATGTAGCATGGCTCCAAATGAAATTCCCATATTGTGCTTATCTGAATTTGGCCAATAGTATATCCATGTGACATGATGAACCCAGAGATGTATAGATGTCATTCTAAAATGCAGCAATTGTGGATTTAGAAAACTTCAGTTGAGTGGTTTTATGTTTCTGGAATTCGGTGGCATTTGTGCTTATGCTGAATTGGTTTATTTCTTAAATAAATGGCCATATAGGTAACATAAGGCAATGTCAAGGAACATTGAGCTTCTTGTCTCATTTGGAGGCATTCACTCCCTTCAAGATGATGAACAATTCCCTGAGAAATTCTAAGCTGCCTATTAATTTACAAACTTTGAAAGCAATGTGTGTCTTTTAACCCAGTATGCTGATGTAAGAAGTGACAAACTATGCTTTATAGTGAGAATAGTTAAAATATTAGAGGGTGTAACAATTGTGTTCAGAGACCAGGTCTGGTGGTATAGGGGGGCCCTGCACAGCCGATGCTGCACTGCACATAACAGCCCAGCAAAGCAGAATAGGCTTGCATGCTGGGCACAGTGCTGGAGTCCACAAAGCCCCTGCATGCAAAGCAGGCAACAGTTTAGGCATATTGTTTGCTGCACTTTTGGACTGTCTGGGAATCTCCCTCTCCCTAGAAGCAGCTAAGGTAATTGCCCTGCCCACCAGCAGGCTTCTTCTACTGCTCCCCCCCCCCCACTTAGGGGCTGGTCTCTGCTATGTGTCTGCTCCAGTATGGCAGAACCAGCACCCCTCCTTCACCTAAAATAAACCAGACAGAGGAAGCAGGACAGTAACATAGAAGACTTGGGTGTGTCTTGCTTACCTCCAACACCCAGCTTCTCTCCTGTCTTTTGCCACAACTGTGCACAGCATTTTGTGCTGATTCGTATATGCGTATATGTGAGTGTGTGTAATGTATATACCTGAGTATGTGTCATTTGTATAGCTGTGTATGTGTAATGTACGCATTTTTATTTCAGTATATACTGTATATAGCATTACTATTTATGTGTATTGTTAGTAGATAAAGTCACTAATTTTTACCAATAAGGAAATGTGAAGGTGTGGCACATTTACCTCAGCAATATGCTGTATAATACAAGTGTATACAGTCATATGAAAAAGTTTGGGCACCCCTATTAATCTTAATCATTTTTAGTTCTAAATATTTGGGTGTTTGCAACAGCCATTTCAATTTGATATATCTAATAACTGATGGACACAGTAATATTTCAGGATTGAAATGAGGTTTATTGTACTAACAGAAAATGTGCAATATGCATTAAACCAAAATTTGACCGGTGCAAAAATTTGGGTACCCTTATCATTTTATTGATTTGAATACTCCTAACTACTTTTTACTGACTTACTGAAGCACAAAATTGGTTTTGTAACCTCACTGAGCTTTGAACTTCATAGCCAGGTGTATCCAATCATGAGAAAAGGTATTTAAGGTGACCAATTGCAAGTTGTTCTCCTATTTGAATCTCCTCTGAAGAGTGGCATCATGGGCTCCTCAAAACAACTCTCAAATGATCTGAAAACAAAGATTGTTCAACATAGTTGTTCAGGGGAAGGATACAAAAAGTTGTCTCAGAGATTTATCCTGTCAGTTTCCACTGTGAGGAACATAGTAAGGAAATGGAAGACCACAGGGACAGTTCTTGTTAAGCCCAGAAGTGGCAGGCCAAGAAAAATATCAGAAAGGCAGAGAAGAAGAATGGTGAGAACAGTCAAGGACAATCCACAGACCACCTCCAAAGAGCTGCAGCATCATCTTGCTGCAGATGGTGTCACTGTGCATCGGTCAACAATACAGCACACTTTGCACAAGGAGAAGCTGTATGGGAGAGTTATGCGAAAGAAGCCGTTTCTGAAAGCACGCCACAAACAGAGTCGCCTGAGGTATGCAAAAGCACATTTGGACAAGCCAGCTTCATTTTGGAAGAAGGTCCTGTGGACTGATGAAACAAAAAAACACAGCATTCCAAGAAAAACACTTGCTACCCACTATAAAATTTGGTGGAGGTTCCATCATGCTTTGGGGCTGTGTGGCCAATGCCGGCACCGGGAATCTTGTTAAAGTTGAGGGTCGGATGGATTCAACTCAGTATCAGCAGATTCTTGAGAATAATGTACAAGAATCAGTGATGAATTTGAAGTTACGCCGGGGATGGATATTTCAGCAAGACAATGATCCAAAACACAGCTCCAAATCTACTCAGGCATTCATGCAGAGGAACAATTACAATGTTCTGGAATGGCCATCCCAGTCCCCAGACCTGAATATCATTGAACATCTGTGGGATAATTTGAAGCGGGCTGTCCATGCTCGGCGACCATCAAACTTAACTGAACTGGAATTGTTTTGTAAAGAGAAATGGTCAAAAATACCTTCATCCAGGATCCAGGAACTGATTAAAAGCTACAGGAAGTGACTAGAGGCTGTTATTTTTGCAAAAGGAGGACCAACAAAAAAAAAATGCCCCTTTTCTTTTGGGGGCCCCAAACTTTCCCCCCCCCCAAAATTTTTTTTAAACCCAAACCCCCATTTTTTTTTATAAAAAAAAAACCCAAATCCAAACCTAAAAAAAACCTCTCCCCCCAATTTATAAAAAAAAAAAAATTAAAATTTTTTTTAAAAAAACACCCAAATATTTAGAACTAAAAATGATTAAGATTAATAGGGGTGCCCAAACTTTTTCATATGACTGTATGTCTTTCAAAACCTTCCTTCTGAAATGTGTGCTCTACAGCAATAGATTTATCCGACTGGCCAGACACACAAGGTAGCCATCAGCCAAACTCTTTCAGCTATCTACTACATACCTCCCAACTTTCAAAGGACAGAAAGAGGGACAAAATATGCGGCACGCTATGTGCGCCACGGCAAATTTAGCTCTACCCACTTCTACGTTGACGTCGCCAATTCTCATCTATTTTTCCATGTGCCTCCACACAGTATAATGCTCCTACAGTCACCCTAACATTATATGCCCCCACATTATAATGTTCCCCTCCAATTGCCCCACAGTATTAAGTCCCTCTCCTCGTGCCCCAGTTTAAACTGGCGGAAACTAGAGGTGGACATTAAACTGGGGCAGCTGGAGGGTGACATTAAACTATGGGGGTAGTTGGAGGGGAACATTAAACTATGGAGCAGCTGGAGGGTGACATTAAACAGTGGGGGTAGTTGGAGGGGGACATTAAACTGGGGGCAACTAGAGGCAGACATGTTCCCCTCCAGCTACCCCCCACAGTTGAATGTCCTCCTCCAGTTTCCCCTTAGTTTAATGTCACCCTCCATCTGCCCTCAGTTTAATGTCCCCCTTTATCTGCCACCATCTTAATGTCCCCCTTCATCTGCCACCAGCTTTATGCCTCCTACATCTGCCATCATCTTAATGTCCACCCTTCATCTACCACCAATTTAATGTCCCCCCTTCATCCGTCACCAGCTTAATGACCCCTTCATCTGCCCGTTTAATGTCCCCTTTATATGTCACCAATTTAATGTCCCCCCTTTCATCTGTCAACAGCTTAATGCCCCCTTCATCTGCCCCCAGTTTAATTGCCCCTTCATCTGCCACCAATTTAATGTCCCCCTTTATCTGCCACCAGCTTAATGCCCCCCTTTATCTGCCACCAGTTTAATTGCCCCCTTAATCTGCCTTCAGTTTAATTGCCCGTTCATCTGCCCCCAGTTTATTTGCCCCCTTCATCTGCCTTCAGTTTAACTGCCCCCTACATCTGCCTTCCATTTAACTGCCCCTACATCTGCCCCCAGTTCCCCCCTCTTGCTCACACATGCTGTCTCTTCTCTACTCCATATCTTCGAACACTTTCATTCCCAGCTTTCTGTGTAACATCACACTGTCCTGCAGTATCCAGAATAGCTCTGCCCACACAAGAGTCTGATCACATGGTCATGATGTCATCAAAGGTCCTTTAGCCCACTAGGATTTAGCATCTACCATTTAGCCTTTACCCTACCCTAATAAAGTTTGTTAACAGCAAAACACTTCAGGTGCACAGCGGGACAAACTGTAAGCTATCCAGGACCGCAGGACAGCAGTGTAAAATCGGGACTGTCCTGCCAGATGTGGAACGGTTGGGAGCTATGTCTACTACACTTTGAATCACCTGTTGAAATCCAAAATGCCTCATATTGTCCCATCATACTGTGAAACCATCAGATTGTCCCCATATACATTTAATAACTAGGCAATCCTGCTTAAATTTGCAGTTTTAGGCCGGTTGCAGACGACCATGCTGCAACCGGTCTGCCATGATTTAAAAGCACGGGCTGCATACGGGGGACAAAGGGATATCCCCATGTGCCGCCCGTGCACAGGCTGTGCTTCCACGGCTCCTTTCATTAAATGAATAGAAGCCATGGAAGCACGGGCCTCAAAATAGGACAAGAATAGTCCTATCTTATGTGGCCCGGACTGGCGGGCCGCACACGGGACCGAGAAATCACGGTCGTGTGTACGGGTCCATAGAAAAGAATGGGTCACGGATAGCACACTGACCCACAGCATGGATGTCTACAACCGGCCTTAGACAAGATCTATCTAATGTATGGCCAGTTGTACAGTTTGTGGATTGCTGGCTCTAGCTTTAAAAAGGATTTACATTATTAACTGTATGTGCACTTGGTAGGTACTGTATATTATTTATATATGGTGGCCACATATTCCATAGCACAATAGATTTATAGTATACCAAGGTAGCCCAGCAGTATATCAGTAGTCCACAGTCTATCATCCTTACATAAGATGCTTACTTGCAGCCTATTTCATATTAAAATGGATTCCACCTTCAACGGGCCTTCACCCTCAACTTACCTACTTCCATTTATTCATAGATTATAAAACTTTCATTATATGACAGAAAAAGGTGATGTAATTTTGTTTGGAGGTTAAATGCCCCATCTACAGTACCCGCACTGCTCGCTAGAAGAAACTATTCTCATCAGCAAGCCTTGACTATTGACTGTTGTGGATCTCACACAATTTCTGAAAACTAAGACTCTATTCACACCACATCAAGATTTCCGTATTTTCGGAATGAACACCATTAACTTGTAAAGGGTCTGGAATTTTTACCGCCATTATGGAGTCTGCAATTTTACCAGATAAAATAGAGCAGCATATTGGAGCTCCTTGTGAAGGTGTGAACAGAACCCTATAGGCAGTGGAGAAGCATGGTCGTACACATTATGGAGAAGGTATGTACGGCTATTGAACAAGTAACTAACTGTGGCTATCACTATTTTAGCAATATGGAGTACCTGAAAACAGCAAAAAATCGCTGTGGTGTCTTCCATTCCACATCTACCACTTACCTGGTATGTTACCTACCTCCGCACCACAAAAAGATTGAAAGGCTAAGAATAATTTATTTTTAATTTATTATTTTTATTTTGTCAGGTTCATTAGACTAAATTTCCCCAATTAGCTGTAGAAAAGCATGTCATTGTTCCATAAATATTCATAAATACAAATTAGATTTGGCAAGAATATAGCACCTACGTCATTTCTGGAGCAAATAGAACTGTCCATTTCCACCCCTAGTCTTGCAAAACCCAATCAGACAGCTTGCTGTAATCTGACTCCTTGTGTTCTTCTGGTGTGGGCTATCAGAACATTTTATTCTATCCTAAGGAGGAATGAGTGACAGATCTGATACAAGAGTTCGAGGGTAAGTGCTTTAAGCTACAAATAATACATCATCTCTGTTAAAATGTGCAGACAACTCTTATCTACATCATCTGCATGTCTGCCTGAACAGTACAGAAGTGACACTTGGAACCAACCGTTGTGTTATTTGTATGTTTATTAGTGTTAGTTCTATGTTATGAAATATTTTATGCATTAATGTTTAATAGTGGCATATATTATATCAGACTCACCTGACACTTGCACAATTCACACAGTGTTAATAAATACAGCAGCAACTGGCCATGCATTTGTGTTAATGTATATATAGTACCAAAAACTTAGTTCTTGCAAACAACATTCATGGTGTGGTACAAAACAACATTGTCTACTATTAAAATGACTGTAAATTGGCATTAGCATTGGTATTGGTATAAGTGGTATTAATGAGTCATTACATGACATGTCTGGTTTAATGTGTTCTTGGATTTCCCATGAAATAATAAATCTGCAGCATCTTTTCTTAAGACATCTACATTGAAATGTACTAATACACTAACAACTGGGTGCTACCATTTGGGTGGGTGTCTGTACACAGCCTGACACTGTCCAATCACTACTGTGTATAGGGACACACCCCTTGAGTTGTGGCATGACAACGCATAGTTGTCAATTTACAGTATTCATACATTTCTAGGGTGGGATAACAGAGGAGCGGCACAATGTAGAAAAAGATAATCCAGAATTGATTATTCAATTGGAGACATGTCAGGGACGGTGACAGATTCTCTCTAACAATCACAGCAGTAAATGGCCTTGTCATATCTACTACTCTATCTGTGTACATCATATTATAGGAGTGGAGAGTGGTTGACACTTTTATTGCATAAGATTATAAACAATGAAGCTGTCAATCACTCTATGTGGGCGGGCTCAGCAGGACTCACAGGCTCAGTTTATGGATCCTAGCAGAATTGAAACAGTTTTTTTTACATACGAAACACTGATTCAAATAAAAGAGAACTATATATCTCCAATTCCAAACTCAGAGTCAACCTGAAAGATCTGCTTTAATATGCTCGATTTCCTTATGGTTTCTTTTCATGGAATGGAATTTCATGTTATGGATGCTATGCCGGATTGATACATTAATGTTCATATTTCACAATGCAGCTTTTGCCACAAATACATATAAAAGACTTTTTTCAAATACATACTGTATGAAGTGAAACCTCTTTGAGATGACCATCTTTCTGCAAGTTGTCTTCTCAAAGATGGCCAACCTGGATAAAATATGGTAGAAATGAATGGCTGCCAGAGAGAGTCTGGCCTGGGTCAGAAGGCAGCCTTATCAAAGAGGCAGCTTTTTGGAGAGGTTCCAGTTTATCTACTAAAGTGTACTGTATATGTAAGGAGTTGTGATCGGTGAAGTTCAAGGCAGGACCCAAAGTTCAGAATTAATTCACTGTTAATGCTCTATGATATAAAACTGTTAATCTAATCTAATATTAGCAACATACATCATAGTATTATATTTATGGTACTGTTACTTATTGTAAGCTGAAATTTCCTAGGCAAACCTATTTACTTAAGAATGTCTTCTAAAGGGTCCATAAATTTGCATAAACTTATACAGGTTTCCATATTAGACCATATTATTCCATATTAGATATTTGTTAGAACACAGAATACCTCCAGCAATTAGCTATAATCTATAACATGTCAGTGTGTGTACATGTTCTGTCTTCTGTGTGTGTGTACATGTTCTGTCTTCTGTGTGTTTGTGCGTGTGCATGTTCTGTCTTTGTGTGTGTGTGTGTGTGTGTGTGTGTACATGTTCTGTCTTCTGCGTGTGTACATGTTCTGTGTTCTGTGTGCGTACATGTTCTGTCTTCTGTGTGTTTGTGCGTGTGCATGTTCTGTCTTCTGTGTGTGTGTGTATGTGTACATGCTCTGTCTTCTGGGTGTGTACATGTTCTGTGTTCTGTGTGCGTACATGTTCTGTCTTCTATGTGCGTACATGTTCTGTCTTCTGTGTGTTTGTGCGTGTGCATGTTCTGTCTTGTGTGTGTGTGTGTGTGTGTGTGTGTGTACATGTTCTGTCTTCTGGGTGTGTACATGTTCTGTGTTCTGTGTGTGTACATGTTCTGTCTTCTATGTGTTTGTGCGTGTGCATGTTCTGTCTTCTCTGTGTGTGTGTATGTGTACATGCTCTGTCTTCTGGGTGTGTACATGTTCTGTGTTCTGTGTGTGTACATGTTCTGTCTTCTATGTGCATACATGTCCTGTCTTCTGTGTGTGTACATGTTCTGTCTTCTGTGTTTGTGGGTCTGTGTGTGTACATGTTCTGTCTTCTGTGTGTGGGTCTGTGTATGTACATGTTCTGCCTTCTGTATGTGTACATGTTCTGTCTTCTGTGTGTGGGTCTGTGTGTGTACATGTTCTGTCTTCTGTGTGTGTACATGTTCTGTCTAGTGTTTGTGTGTGTGTGTACACATGTTCTGTCTTCGGTGTGTAAGTCCGTGTGTGTACATGTTCTATCTTCTGTGTGTGCATGTACACGTTCTGTCTTCTGTATGTGGGTCTGTTTATGTACATGTTCTGCCTTCTGTGTGTGTACATGTTCTGTCTTCTGTGTGTGGGTCTGTGTGTGTACATGTTCTGTCTTCTGTGTATGTGTGTTTGTACATGTTCTGTCTTCTTTGTGTGTACATGTTCTGTCTAGTGTTTGTGTGTGTGTGTGTGTGTGTGTGTGTGTACACATGTTCTGTCTTTGGTGTGTAAGTCTGTGTGTGTACATGTTCTATCTTCTATGTGTGGGTCTGTGTATGTACATGTTCTGCCTTCTGTGTGTGTACATGTTCTATCTTCTGTGTATTTGTGTGTGTGTACATGTTCTGTCTTCTGTATGTCATGTGTACATGTTCTGTGTGTGTACATGTTCTTCTGTGTGTGTGTGTGTGTGTGTGAGTACATGTTCTGTCTTCCGTGTGTGTCTGTGTGTGTACATGTTCTATCTTCTGTGTGTGTGTGTATATCTTCTGTCTTTTGTGTGTACATGTTCTGTCTTATGTGTGTGTACATGTTCTGCCTTCTCTCTCTGTGTACATGTTCTGTCTTCTGAGTGTGTACATATTCTGTCTTCTGTGTGTGTGTGTGTGTGTGTGTGTGTGTGTGTGTGTGTGTGTGTGTGCATGGTACATATTCTGTCGAGTGTATATACTGTATATGTATTTATATACACACACATACACACACCCAGAAGGCAGACCATGTGTGTAGATATATGTACAGGGGGCTGTATATACAGGCTTCAAAAGCACTTTAGATTGTTTTCAATGGGAGGCAGAAATTGGAGCAGGATGCTGAAAAAATAAGCATGCTGCTCGATCTTGTCGTGGATTCTGCAGCTGATTCAGCCACGGAGGCCACGGCTCGAGACTCCACACTGATTGGACCCATTCATTTGGGTCTAATCAGCGGTGGAAAGCCACAACAGAATGCTCAATTTTGGGTGGTTTTTTTTTGCTGCAGTATGCATGAGTTGGTCCAAAAGGGGCCCACTGAGGCTTTGTCGCCCAGGGGCCCACATACACCTGGATCCGACCCTGGATGGATAGATAGATAGATAGATAGATAGATAGATAGATAGATAGAGGTAGCAAATGTCCCTTTAAATTATGGGTCATCTATTTCACAGGTAGCTTACAGTCATATGAAGAAGTTTGGGCACCCCTACTAATCTTAATCATTTTTAGTTCTAAATATTTGGGTGTTTGCAACAGCCATTTCAATTTGATATATCTAATAACTGATGGACACAGTAATATTTCAGGATTGAAATGAGGTTTATTGTACTAACAGAAAATGTGCAATATGCATTAAACCAAAATTTGACCGGTGCAAAAATTTGGGTACCCTTATCATTTTATTGATTTGAATACTCCTAACTACTTTTTACTGACTTACTGAAGCACAAAATTGGTTTTGTAACCTCACTGAGCTTTGAACTTCATAGCCAGGTGTATCCAATCATGAGAAAAGGTATTTAAGGTGGCCAATTGCAAGTTGTTCTCCTATTTGAATCTCCTCTGAAGAGTGGCATCATGGGCTCCTCAAAACAACTCTCAAATGATCTGAAAACAAAGATTGTTCAACATAGTTGTTCAGGGGAAGGATACAAAAAGTTGTCTCAGAGATTTAACCTGTCAGTTTCCACTGTGAGGAACATAGTAAGGAAATGGAAGACCACAGGCACAGTTCTTGTTAAGCCCAGAAGTGGCAGGCCAAGAAAAATATCAGAAAGGCAGAGAAGAAGAATGGTGAGAACAGTCAAGGACAATCCACAGACCACCTCCAAAGAGCTGCAGCATCATCTTGCTGCAGATGGTGTCACTGTGCATCGGTCAACAATACAGCACACTTTGCACAAGGAGAAGCTGTATGGGAGAGTGATGCGAAAGAAGCCGTTTCTGAAAGCACGCCACAAACAGAGTCGCCTGAGGTATGCAAAAGCACATTTGGACAAGCCAGCTTCATTTTGGAAGAAGGTCCTGTGGACTGATGAAACAAAAAAACACAGCGTTCCAAGAAAAACACTTGCTACCCACTATAAAATTTGGTGGAGGTTCCATCATGCTTTGGGGCTGTGTGGCCAATGCCGGCACCGGGAATCTTGTTAAAGTTGAGGGTCGCATGGATTCAACTCAGTATCAGCAGATTCTTGAGAATAATGTACAAGAATCAGTGATGAATTTGAAGTTACGCCGGGGATGGATATTTCAGCAAGACAATGATCCAAAACACAGCTCCAAATCTACTCAGGCATTCATGCAGAGGAACAATTACAATGTTCTGGAATGGCCATCCCAGTCCCCAGACCTGAATATCATTGAACATCTGTGGGATAATTTGAAGCGGGCTGTCCATGCTCGGCGACCATCAAACTTAACTGAACTGGAATTGTTTTGTAAAGAGGAATGGTCAAAAATACCTTCATCCAGGATCCAGGAACTGATTAAAAGCTACAGGAAGCGACTAGAGGCTGTTATTTTTGCAAAAGGAGGATCTACTAAATATTAATGTCACTTTTCTGTTGAGGTGCCCATACTTTTGCACCGGTCAAATTTTGGTTTAATGCATATTGCACATTTTCTGTTAGTACAATAAACCTCATTTCAATCCTGAAATATTACTGTGTCCATCAGTTATTAGATATATCAAATTGAAATGGCTGTTGCAAACACCCAAATATTTAGAACTAAAAATGATTAAGATTAATAGGGGTGCCCAAACTTTTTCATATGACTGTAAATACCCAGACACTCACAACAAAACATGAAAGTTTGAAAAGGTTACAGAGCATTTCCAAAGATATAAAAGTTTTAATATGGGGCATAAGAGGTGACTATGCAAACTTTAGTAATATTTACTACTAAGGGTTGGTGTGCCTTTCTCTTTAGAAAGTTTAGAACATCAATGTTCAACAAACAGCTGCCAAAAACCTCTAGCTCCCCTCAATTTGGGAGAAACAAAAAAAAAAACAAGCAAATTAAAATATTATATGTTTTACATATAACTTTTATTCTGCACATATTATGGTCTATTCATAATGAAGTCAATAGGAAAAACTATAGCTAACTGAATGATCCACAGAGGAAAAAAACACGACTTTTGAATGGATATTTGCACAGTTTTCATTCACTTACATGGCACATGTGAATGCTGTGGTAAGAAAACATAATTAAACTGATGTTTTCTTACCACAACATTCACATGTGCCATGTAAGTGAATGAAAACTGTGCAAATATCCATTCAAAAGTCGTGTTTTTTTCCTCTTTGGATCATTCAGTTAGCTATAGCTTTTCCTATTGACTTCATTATGAATAGACCACATTTTTAAACAAATGTTGATTTACTCCTCAGAAAAGGCATTTGAAAAATGATCTAGACTATTACATCAAAGTAATAGACCGATAAGTGCACATAATAACAACAGAAGATAGACATAAAATCATACAAATCCTTATATAAATAAAATACTTTTTAATATGTTGCATAAATAGGTATTGAAAATGCACTGAATTTAATGAAAACATCCGTCTGTTACCAGGACAGTGCATTTTTAAGCCAAAAGCGCCCTCTATTGATAAATATGTGGTATTACCATTACGTGAAACAACTTGAAACCACAGCAGAGTTATGTTATAAATAACGTTTTATTTTCTACCGTTACAGATAACATGACATGTAAATGCATTTATCTGTATAATTTATTTTACTTCAGTTCTTTGTGCCTTTGTATTTTGTCAGTTATTATTGTTTGCTTTTATCATTATTGTTATTTTTTGTAAATCTACCTAAAGATACTTTAATGAAAACTAATAATACCAATTATACTACTATTTATTCTTTGAAGTTTTATTTGCACAAGATAGAAATTTTGGCAACACTCACATTTATCAGTTGGGGACACAGACTCTAGGCACATGAGCCATGAAGCTCCTAGACCTCAATGCAAAATCTGTACTAGGCCCCAAGCTATATCATTTATATTACTGGCCTCCTTATATTTGGAACAGGCACCTTGTGGGCCCCTATTTTGGTGTTGGGACACATAAAACTTTTTGAAAACATCTATGAACTTTCTGAAATCTGCAGAAGTGATAGTTCTTGCCTAGGAAACCCCATACATTTCTTCCCACATTTTCTAACAGCCTGTCAGATACAGAAGTGCCCTGAGATACTGGACCTGCTGTTTTTATTTGATAGGCACAAATCATGGTATCTTATCACACACTTTGTCAGGTGCTCTCCATCCCCAGCATTTTGGCACACAGTTGAATGCTGGATAAAGCTAGAGGCCGCTCTGTGTGTGTAAGGATGGGGGATGTAATGGTATTATAAGGCTAGGTTCACACAGAGGAATTTGGTACTGATTTTCAAGTCAGCTGCAAATTCCATCCACAAATTAACTCCTATTGTTTTCAGAACTCTGAATAAAGAAACATTCTGTTCGATTCTGCCATGGATTCCAAGGCCCATTCAACCACAGAACCCATGGCACGAGGCTGCGCCGATTAAGCCCATTGGGTTCCACAAGGCCAGGATTTGGAGAGGAATCTGAGATGGAAGATCACCTCAACTTTCTCTCCAAATTCCGCTGTGTGAACCTGCCCTTAGAAGTTGGTGCAAAAGGTCAGAGAACCATGTACTGTTGAAAACCGCCTAAAAAATGGGTGGACCCTGGATCAGCCCACATGGGAATGCAGTAATCCCATAGTGACTTACCTTTTAGTTCTGGTTACATGCTTATCGTGCAGCAGTCTGTGACGGGAATTTACCTAAAGTGACACTACACTCCCTTGCTTTCTGCACTTTTGTTTTCTTTCACGGCCCTCTGTTAGTAATAGGGCTAAACCTTGGTAAGTGGATATTTTATTTGGTTATTATGGCTAATTCTGTTTATTTTTCAGTAAATGAATTGTCTTGTAATTTATCATGTTAATTGCTAATAAAAAAAGGTTGTGGGTAATTTATTTCACGTTACAGAAGTGTCTGTCTCAGGGGTCTTCATAATGTGCCTGTCTCAGGGGTCTTAATAATGTAACTTGCACTATAAATATACAGGAAAATTATTGCTGTCCTATATAAGAAATTATAGATTAAAATGGTCTTATAATGTTACCTACCATACTATACACCATTGTACTTTGTTTTTTAAGTATTCATACTTGAAATGTACAATTATGAAAGAATCATTAAGAGTAGGCTTACATAAAAATAAACTTTATTAGAAATTCTCCTACATATAGTAGACCTTCTCCTTACGAATACTGAGGCAGATTTACCAATGATTTCTAATCTGGTGTATTGTTAGACTTTCTAGTCTTTCTTACTAGTTGGCTTTAACAATGTCGGCATGTATTTGCCAGTGCTCCCCCTTTTTGTACAAGTCATGAAATTGACTTAAAAACATAAAACACTTGATAAATGTGGCGTACAGCATGTTAGACATTTCTTTGGTGCAAATTACAAAAGAAATCTGGTGCATTTTGCTTGATATATCTCTCCCACTGTATCTTAAAACAATATACCATTAGAACATTAGAACTGACAGGGTATACCAGTGATCTAAATTGTAACAGACCTTCAACTATTCCCAACACAAGATGTTCTTCTTGTAGGCAATTCATTAAGCTGCTGCTAGAGGTGCCTGGCAACAATTTAGGCTTAAGTCACACCACTATTGGTGAATACATTAATAAAATCTCCTAATAGCTACTACACCAATCTGTTTGTAGACATGAATAGACAAATGTAGACTGCACTGACTTTTTGTAAGGCAAACATTTTTATAGCATTGATTTTTATTTAAATGAAAATGGTTAGTAATTCTAATTTTATCCTTTTAGTTGTGACCCTGTCATGACTCAGATGCACTTTATAGAAGGAGGCCTATCAGATTCCTATAGAGGATAAACACAGGTGATACACCCCACCGAGGGGGGTGCTGAACTCTGTATCTGCTATCCAGGGCAGTAAAATTGTAATACATAAACATGTAAAGTGATCACAAGAACAATCCAATATTTTTATTAAAATTTACAGATTAATTCATCAAAATCCTCCAGCCAGGATGGAACAGTTCCTTGTTGATTTATGTGCTTGGTCTAATATCGAGTTTTACAAAGCACTTCCTCTACAAACACAGTGTTGAATTGATATTTGCCCAAAATAATAAGCACAAGTTCTTCTATATTTAACTACATCTTGGAAAAGCATCAGAAGATTTGTACAAAATCTCATGTGCTTTAATGCGATAAATCTTCCATGGTGCCCCCAAACTACATTTGCCTCGTAGAACTGCCAAAATGCATTTTGCAGGGAATAAATACATACATAGCTTGAAAAGGTCTAGGAAACTTGTGTATCATATAATAAAGTTCTAGTAAAGTTCTACAACGTGTGAAAATTTACTTGTTTTACTAGTGGTAACAGTATTTCAATACAGATAACTCCACATAATAGAAAATAAGACTATAGTTATAGCTTAACCCTAGCATGCGTATCAGGGGCTTTTTAGGCCCCCGTGCTTACTTTATTGCTATTATCTGCAAAATTACTTTAGTTAGAAATTTGAAACTCTAGGTATTCCTCAAGTATGTCGTTGTTGGTAATATCCAGTTGTTCATATAATTTTTTTTGATAGGCATTTTGGTGTAACAATGCTTGTTGGGGAAAACCATATCTGTACAGAACGGGTGCCTTTTAGGCCCCTGCTATTTTTATCATGTACTCAGCAGTGTTTGTGTCTCAAATTACTTTATTTGTAGTCAGGGTTGCTGGTGGAGGGGCCAGGGGGTCAAACATGCCATGTGAGGATGTCATGTGATTTTGGGAGGGAGTGATAAGGCCATGACAGCATCGCAGGTCCTTCTGAACACAGTAATGAGCTGTGTAGAGAGTACTGAGGACAGTATATTCTTGAAGGAACTTTGCCATGAACTTGTAATGCCTCATATGATGGAGCGAAACAACATGAAATGCTTGTCAAAACAAACTAAAGAAGCAATGAAACGGTGTGGCGTACAGTTTCAGGATATTCCAGGGCCAGGAGAAAGAAAACGAAAGCGTTGTTTCATTTGTCCAAGAAACTTAGAGAGGAAAACTGAGCGATATTGTATCACTTATGGGGAAAATGTCTGTAAAGAACATTCTTCAGAAAAGATAACATGTGAAAATTGTTTGGAAGACCAATAAAATTGAAAAGAAAAAGTTAGAAAAGAAATTTAGCTGCAGCTAGTTTATTCTAGATTTATATACCTTTGTGTGTTTTTCATATCTTTGTTTGAAATGTGGAAAAAAAATTTTGGGGTGTTTTGTACAAAAAATTATAATTAAAATGTTGTACATTATTCATATCTTATTTTGCAATTTTGAAATAAACTTATAAAAGTTATTTATGTGAGTTTCGCCATATGATTTGCACGGGGGCCTAAAAGGCCCCATTACGTAAAAGTGTAGATTTGTGATGTCACGCATGCTAGGCTTAAAGATTTGAGCTTATGGTGTTATTCTTTCTATTTCAGCAAGTGTGCTCGTCTGTGTAAGTGTGAATCGATCATGGTGGCGTGCAAAGGAGTCTGGACACAACCGTTTTGGAAAGCAGTGGTGGGAGAGTTTCTGGCTATGCTCATATTTGTTCTTTTGAGTCTTGGTTCAACTATTAACTGGAGTCCAAAGGAAAATCGTCAACCAGCAGATCTGGTCCTCATTTCACTCTGCTTTGGACTTAGCATTGCAACCCTAGTACAGTGTTTTGGACATATTAGTGGAGGTCATATTAATCCAGCAGTCACTATTGCAATGGTGTGCATGAGGAAGATCAGCATCGCAAAGTCAGCCTTTTATATTGTTGCACAGTGCCTGGGTGCTATCGCAGGAGCAGGAATTCTCTATGTTGTTACTCCATCAAAAGTTGCTGGTGAATTGGGCGTTACCAAGGTAATGATCACAACTATACATTTTATAACAAAAAGTTGTAAATTAGTTCCCTTATTGCTTGGCAGTATGCCCTCTTTGCTGAGAATTGCACTATACTGTGCACCATAGTAGTCATCCAGATTGAATAACCATTGTATTGCATTTCTGAAGCACCCTGGACAGCACTATTTCATCTCAACCTCCGGATTATAAACATGAAACATATTAATTCATGTCAATAAATCAATACTAGAAGCTAATTATAAATGCAAAATCGAAAACTACAATTTCAAGAATCTATTCCTTGCAATATGATTTTCTAGAACATCTATTCATCATGCACACTTTCATAAAGTGATATTATCATAATAACTTATTTGTAATATATTGTTCCTACTTGATATTAAGGTTTTTTTTTTTTTATAAAAATGTATCGATAGGTGAATGAGATGCTTTCCCCTGGTCATGGGCTCCTTGTCGAACTGGTAATAACCTTCCAACTGCTGTTCACAATTTGTGCAAGCTGTGATTCAAAACGCAATGACATCACTGGGGCTGTAGCATTAGCCATTGGATTTTCTGTGGCCATAGGACATTTATTTGCTGTAAGTATTAGGCATTGTGACTTTTTTTTTTATTGAATGTTTTGGCATACTGCTATATTAACATATTATGACTATTTTATAGAAATCTCTGTTAAGGACATATAGAAATAAAACACAGGGAATGTGACTCTTTTAATCAGTGAAGAGGTGCAATGAGCTGCTCCCACTCCAGTGATCCAAGCAGGGCCGTTTCAAAACATTGGTGGGCCCAGTGCAAAGTTTTCATAAGTGGGCCCCCCCATCACCAACATACCTGACCCACCCAAATTAAAATGGCCCCCACATAGTATAATTCATTCTTACTTATAAATAGTAGTCCCCCCTTATAAATAATATGTCCTGTTCACAGCTGCCCTCTTATCAATAATAATTATTTCTATGCATTCTAAATGGGGGGCTAAGTTTCCTTGCTTATAAATAATAATGCACCCTTAGAAATAAGTGTCCCTGCTTATAAATAGTGTCCCTTGTCAGTAATTGTCCCTCCTTATAAATAGTAGTCCCCCTTATTATTTATAATTTTCCCTTCTAAATAGTTCCCTCTTATAAATAATAGTACTACTTTATAGTGCTTCCTTTTAAATAATAGTCCCCATTTATAACTAATAGCCCCCCCATTATAAATAATAGTTCTCCTATATTTATACAGCTGAACTATTATTTATAAGGAGTGGAACTATTATGAGGGGGAAACTTATTTTTAAGGATGGCTTTTTTAAGGGGGAACTATTATATATAAGGGAAAAACTTTTATTTTTAAGGGGGCTAATATTTATAACATACCTCCCAACTTTCAAAAGATAGAAAGAGGGACACAGAATGTGTGGCATGCTATGCAAATTTAGCTCCACCCACTTCTACATTGACTCTGCCCACTGTCATCCATTTTTCTATGTGTCCCCACACAGTTTAATCCTTCTACAGTTACCCTAACATTATATGCCTCCACATTATAATGTTCCCCTCCAATTGTCCCACAGTATGAAAAAATTAGAGGGGGACATTAAGCTGGGGCAGCTGGAGGAGGACATTAAACCATGAGGGTAGTTGGATGGGGACATTAAACTGGAGGCAACTAGAGGGGGACATTAAACTGCGGCAGCTGGAGGGGGATATTAAACCGTGGAGGTAGCTGGAGGGGACATTAAACTGAGGGAAACTAGAGGCAGACATGTCACCCTCCAGCTACCCTCACGGTTTAATGTCCTCTTCCAGTTGCCCCCAGTTTAATGTCCCCCTCCAGCTGCCTCCAATTTAATATCACCCTCCCAGTTTAATCTGCCCACCAGTTTAATGCCCCCTCCATCTCCCACAGTTTAATGCCCCACCTCCATCTGCCCCAGTTTAATGTCCCTCCCTCCATCGGCCCCCAGTTAAATGCCCCCTTCAGCTGCCCCAATTTAATGTCCCTCTCCATCTGCCCCCCTAGTTTAATGCCCCCTTCAGCTGCCCCCAGTTTAATATTCCTCCCGCCATCTGCCCCCAGTTTAATGTCCCATTTTCATCTGCCCCCAGTTTAATGTTCCTCCCTCCATCTGCCCCCAGTTTAATGTCCCATTTTCATCTGCCCCCAGTTTAATGTTCCCCCACCATTTGCCCCCACAGTTTAACATAATAAAACACTGATACTTACCTCTCCTCACATCCCTGCTGCTCTGTCTGAGTTCTGCCTCTCCGAACTGTTGAGAAAACTACAGACGCGATGTGAGTGACGTCATCACATCGCGCCTACAGCTCCTAGGGCCGGTGCATACAGGAGCCCAGTGATGAAGCAGAAGCTGTCCGTGGACGGCTCCTGCTTCATCGCTGTATTCAACTCATCTGTCGACCGGGACCGCGGGACAGGACCCACAATCCAGGATGGTTGGGAGGTATGCGGATCTGGGGCCTCCGCAATCATAGGGCCCATTGCAAGTGCACCGTTTGCCCTATGGTTAAAGTGGCCCTGGATCCAAGCAAAACCATGTATTGCATGGTCACTTTTGCAATATGCATTTTGCCTGCAGTGGCATGGCAGGAGCTATAAACCGCGGTGCTTTATAGTCACTGCAAAGTGGATGGGATTCTAGTGAATCCCATCCACACATTGCAGAAAAATACGTGCAGTGGAAACACTGTGGTTTCCAAAACCGTTGCGGTTTTGGAAATCGCAGTATGTCAATTATACCTACGGAAACGCCGGTGGTTTCCCTATAGGTATAATCGAAGCAGAAAGTCCACAGAGGAAATCTCTGTGGACTTTCTGTGAAAGCTCTGCGGGAAAAACTAAGTTGCAGCTGCGTTTTTTCCTGCAGCGCTTTTTTGCTGCGGACCACCATGTGGGGACTTAGCCTTAAGGCTGAAATATAGATACATGTAGCAGAAAAGGGGAAAGCAGCCTGACTGAAATAAAGCCATGCCATTCTATATCAAGAGGTACTCATGCCTGAGTGGTTACACTATTCTCAGATTCACCACTTTGTTACCTCCAACTTAAAGGAGTCACTTCCATAGCATCTGAGCGACTATGTCACTTTATCTGATCTTTTCATTTCTGGATGAAGGCATGCCACCCTAGCACAGATATATGACTAAATGGGAAGCAGCAATTGGGAGACC
Source organism: Leptodactylus fallax (assembly GCA_947044405.1). Lineage (NCBI taxonomy): Eukaryota > Metazoa > Chordata > Amphibia > Anura > Leptodactylidae > Leptodactylus > Leptodactylus fallax. The sequence continues at coordinate 8,581,426 of CAMRHE010000020.1, forward strand.
TATCACCCAGGAACAATGACAGATGATATGGAGGCAGGCCTCTAAGTCTAAGCCTCTATTTGTTCTACTTACAATAAAACACAGTATATGATTTTATACATTGGTATACCCCTACTCCCTCAACCTGACAAACCCATCAGTTGTCTTGTTGTGCCATTCAACTCTTAGGCTTTTAGACTGTTCTGGTATGAGGTGTGGAGATTGGTCCAGAACGTCCTCCATAGAGATATTCCAGGGGACCCTATTCTTTACTGGCTCAATGTCCTGCCTCAGTTACTGGGCAAAAAGTTCCCCAGTTTGTCTTGTACCTCTGCACAGCACAGAACCCTTACAACCAGGTCCTGCAGGCAAACTGTCCTACCCTTCATATTCATTTATTGCGATTCTGCTCTCTAGAGAACCTGACAGGTTCACTAAACAATACATTGGATTCATCCCAAGTCATATGGGAACCTAGGAGCATCAATTGCATTTTGATGGGGCATGGATTCCATCTATATTCTGTAATTAACAGCTTTATGTGCCCCACTCCTCTTCCTCTTGTCCTCCTTTTCGCCCTGTGTCTTGTTTTATTGTATGTCTCTACTACCTGACAAACTATCCATAGTTTCCCCTTGTCACTGAAGTATTACTGCTAATTCAGTGTTTGGTCTCGCCTTGTTCACTAAGTGCTGATAGTATCAATGCTGCTTATCAACTCCTTGAGGTTGACTGACTGGCAATGTCTTTTCACAGTCTGTAGATATGGACTTTGTTGCCTTATATTGATTTTTGGCACTTAGTTACATGTATCCCATTTTTTCTTTTTTTCTTATAAAAAGTGCGGTTTATATTAAAAAAAAAAAAAAAAAAAAAAAAAGAGGACTTGTGACCTCTCCTGACATATCTGTTTTAGAAAAAAAAACGTACTCCACATAATAAGACAGTCCTGGATCATCTTTGATTAAGACTTTTTGTTGTTGTTTTGTTCCTCTTTTATTCCTCCTAGAAATTTATGAATAAATTGAGAACTGGGAAGTCCAGTTCAAGACACAATCTTTTGACAAGGAGAATGATAACATAAGTTATCATTTAATGTATTCATAAATTTCTAGGAGGAACAACAGGAAATGCAGAATGCAGAGTTATAAGGCCAGGTTCACACCTGCACCTGCTTCACTTTTGGGGTTTCCCGTCCCAGAATCCGCTTGAAAAATCCTGCAAGCAGGACTTTTCTCTCCTCATTTTTTGGGCGGAAACCAGGCGGAAACCCGGTGGACCCCATTATAGTCTATGGTCTCCGCAGGTTTCCGCAGGTAAACGCTTTTTAAGCGGATTAGGTTTCCGTTCTTCGGGTCCCCAAGCGGACCCAAAGAATGGAAACCCAGGCGCAGATGTGAACCTAGGATAAGAAAAGATGCTTCAATTTTATTTAATAGGAAATACAAATATTTCTGGAAATAGACATGTCAGGATTGATGGTAGGTCCTCTTTTTTGGTAAGCCTTTTTAAATACAATAAGGTAGAGAACGTGGTTGATCTGATGACTACAGTGGTCAAAACAGAACCATAATAATGTAGTTCAATCCTTTACAATATATAGGTTTTCACATATTCTATACAGTATTAAATCAACACATTTCATGAAACAATGTAAATCATTTATTTCAGTGAATTAGAAAACAATTATTTTCATCGTTGATGTAACTGACTTGGCTTACATATGGGCATAAAAAATGATGTGTATCTATTTGCCCTAAAGAGTCATATTAAAAATGCTTTCCTTCTATAAAACCATCATCTTTATTATTGATATTGTGTTTGTTTTTATTTTAACAAGATGTTCCCAACATTATTGTATGTGTACCAATCTTTCATTAGATCAATTATACAGGAGCCAGCATGAATCCAGCTAGATCTTTTGGACCAGCTGTCATTATGAACATATGGGAAAACCATTGGGTAAGATCATTATATTCATTATATTATTAATATTGCTGTTGATTCACATGTTAATTGTGTTTTTCATTAGACATGAATCAGTATTTAGGCTATATTTACTCTGCCGTCATTCTCTCCATTGTTCTGATATGTTGTAGGATCAGAACAACAGACTGAAATGTTGACAGAATGAAGAATGCAGGTGGAGTACCTTCCATTTTCATTCATCATAATTCACTCTAAGTTAAAAAAAGACAGAAGCTTTTATCTGTCGCATTTATTTTTTCCAATGGAAGATAAATTTCTGAACTTATTCTTGTCTGTTCAAGAAGCCTGTATACAAGAATATACAAGAACACAGAGGTACAGATTTATTAATATTGTCTAACAAGCAGTGCAAAGATAGACTAGACAGTCTTAAATGGCACCAGATTTATCACAGTGACTGATGTTGGATGATAAACCTGTCACGTTTTAGACTGTCTATTCTAACCTTACACCACCTGTTTGTTGGCTTAGTTAATGCCCAAGAAATGCTCCACCAACTCCAGTAGCAATAGATACTTATAATGTTAATAGACACTGCTTCACTGATTCCGGCACAGTTGGAATTTTTTTTCTCTAGCCCCCACTGTTCCTAAGCAATCAATGCTGTTAGTTTTGGTGTCTGATTAGCTATTTAGGCTCTGTACTGTCAGGAGGGTGGGGTCAGGCAGGAGCAGACAAGGGGCCATGACTCTAAGCTCCAATCAGAGGTGGAAAATGTCAGAGGTCAGAATTATGCCCAGTGCCTGATCCTGTCTGACATAGCCCATTTAAAAATGTCCCTAATGTGTGCACTTAGCTTCACTGGTTTAGTTCATGGATGTTATATTTGTGTGTGACTGTCAAAAGCACTCAATGGAAATCAGGTAATACCGTAATTCAGTAAATATATCCTGCATTCTCCTGAACGCTTCATACTTAGTACTTAGAAATCAAGCAGACAATCCCTCCATGCTGGGATAAGTGGAATACAGCTTTGCCAGTCACTCTGCTTAATGTACAGTCCTGCCCACTACAGGACTGTACAGGACAGATACACATTATATTTTACTTGACTTCTAGTAACATATCTAAACAGCAATTTAACCTTAGACAACATATTCTTTGTCATTTCTCATTGGATCATGTTGTATTAGAAAGGCAATTGCCCAACTTCTATTGCTTCAAACTTCGGAAACTGACTTAATACAAGTTACAAAGGAGACATGCAAGCAAGCTGCTACGCTGAAGAGTGAATTACATCTTATACAACATATAGCATCTTTCATGTTCTGTTTCCAATAAACAAAATGACACAGTATCTGACATTATCCATGGAAATATTCATTTCTATTAGCTGCAGCTTTAAGTTGGTCTTTCTGTTGAAAGTGATCCTTTTTTATCTGCTGGGTACTTGGGACTTTACATTCAGAAATGTAACATATTAAAATTGTTTATTACACTGATGGAAATTCTCCCACAAATTTTGCAACATATGGCTTACGGACAGTATCAGCCAAAAAAAACAAGATGTATCCTAAGGGGGCATTCACACTACCGTTGGTGACCGTCAGTAGTGTCCGTTGCTATTGTCTGTTACAAGATTTTAGCATCGGACACTAGCTGAACTGTCAGAAATCCGTTAAAATTTTCATTCATTTCAATGGGTTTTGATATCGTGTCCGTTAGTGTCCGTTTGTGTCCGTTTACACCAAATCCGTCAGAAGTCCGTTATTTTTTCGCAGACAAAAAATCCTACATGCAGGACTTTTTGTCCGTTTGAAAAAAACGGATTCTTGACGGACAGCAAGTGTCCGTTATTTTTTTAACATTGAAGTCTATGGGTAACGGACTTACTGTCCATTATTTTATGTCCATTTTTTTCCTGCGCATGCTCAGAAAGCAGAACAAAAAAAAACGGACAGTGTAAAAAAAATGGACAGTGCTAAAAAACGGACACTAACTGATACTAATTGATGCTAATGTTTCCGGTTTTTTTAACTAATCCATTAATTGGATCAGTTAAAAAAAACGGACACATTAACATCAGTTAGTGTCCGTTAATGTCTGTTATGATAGGTGTCCGTTTTTTTTTTTTTTTTCTTTTTTTAATGAACACTATCAGAACGGACATCAACGGTAGTGTGAACCCTGCCTTAGATGTGTTAAGAACAGTTATGGTTAAAGCTCCTGGCTCAACTTAGCCATACGCTAGAGATTTTGAACAGCCAAAAAGGCCAATTTAGATTTTGTAAGCCAATGTTTTTGCAGACCAATGGCTCCTTTGTCTAATAGAGGTGTAACAAGCATAACAGATGCCAATGGCAGCTTTGTATAAAAATTCATCTAGTGGGGAATATTTATGATGAATGTCGTATTCAAAGCTAGTCTTCATTTCCCCACCACCTGTAGAAGAAATGTGATCTTAATGACAAGGCACACGCCTCTCCATAAATGCAGTGGTGACTGTCTCGCTAGGTCATGTGATTGTGCTGGAATCTATGCCAGTTTATTGTTGGTGTAGATTTCAGTGATCATTTGCAGCTGGCATTTAAAAACTAGCATCAAGGTTTGCAGCTTTTTTATGCCAGAAATCTGGCTTTGCCGCCATACTAAATTTCCCCCATTGTGTTGGATTTTTTTGTTGGAAGTCATTTAATTCAAATAGCAAATCTACATCCCATCAATGGAAACCCAGAGCCGGCCAAAAATCACAGAAGAGACTGAACACTGATTTGTTGTCATAACAAATGAAACTGTTGTCCAAAATTACAACTTTCACAGCCCAACTATGTACAAATCATTCAGAAAAATGGCTGTTTGAAAACCATAATGTATGGTTACTGTAGCTTTACACTTGTGTACATTAAAATACTAAATATTAGATGCAATAATTAAATCTGTAAGCGCATGTTCATAAAGGGAATTTCCAGGATCAAAATATTGATGTCCTCATTATAAAGAAATGTCTACCTAGCATCACTGAAGAGGATAAAAGGGCAATACCAGTTAGATGGCATGCAGGTTGACAGACCCATATAAACAATGAAGTAGTCTGCCAAGTGATGTGGACCCTTCAAACACCTAATCGGCAGGGGTGTCACGACTTCCACTGACCTAAAATTGACAGTCTATCCTAAAAAAAAACATGAATATACTGATCCCAGAAAGTCAATTTAATATATTCATAATCAAGGCACTGTCATTCAAAATGTAATGGTGAAATATGTTCACTACAGTCGCTTATTTGTAATGAAGAGGAATAAGAGCAAAAGAGCAGAAATGATGCTATTGGTCAACTATTACATTGTTGTTGGTATGAAAATGAACCCCACACACATTTAGTGAAAGAGAACAAGCTTTATGGTTGCTTTTATCTTATGTTTCAAGTCTAATACTATGGATATACCTGTAAGGAGTTAAATGTCACAAATTAATGAAACAAACAAAAAATATATAATAAAAGTCATTAAAATATGATGCTTGAGCCCAACATCATATTTAAGAACTCTTGAGATCAGAAAAGAGACAAAAAGTGACAGCAAGTCCAATTTGGTGTTGTTGATATACAGTGCTGGCCAAAAGTATTGGCACCCCTGCAATTCTGTCAGATAATACTCAATTTCTTCCAGAAAATGATTGCAATCACAAATGCTTTGGTAATAATATCTTCATTCAATTTGTCTTCAATGGAAAACCACAAAAAGAATTGTCAAAAAGCCAAATTGGATATAATTCCACACCAAACATAAAAAAGGGGTGGACAAAAGTATTGGCACCCTTTGAAAAATCATGTGATGCTTCTCTAATTTGTGTAATTAACAGCACCTGTTACTTACCTATGGCACATAACAGGTGGTGGAAATAACTAAATCACACTTGCAGCCAGTTGAAATGGATTAAAGTTGACTCAACCTCTGTCCTGTGTCCTTGTGTGTACCACATTGAGCATGGAGAAAAGAAAGAAGACCAAAGAACTGTCGGAGGACTTGAGAAGCAAAATTGTGAGGAAGCATGAGCAATCTCAAGGCTACAAGTCCATCTCCAAAGACCTGAATGTTCCTGTGTCTACCGTGCGCAGTGTCATCAAGAAGTTTAAAGCCCATGGCACTGTGTCTAACCTCCCTAGATTTGGACGGAAAAGAAAAATTGACGAGAGATTTCAACGAAAGATTGTGCGGATGGTGGCTAAAGAACCTCGACTAACATCCAAACAAGTTCTAGCTGCCCTGCAGTCCGAGGGTACAACAGTGTCAACCCGTACTATCCGTCGGCGTCTGAATGAAAAGGGACTCTATGGTAGGATACCCAGGAAGACCCCACTTCTGACCCAGTAACATAAAAAAGCCAGGCTGGAGTTTGCCAAAACTTACCTGAGAAAGCCAAAAACTTTTTGGAAGAATGTTCTCTGGTCAGATGAAACAAAAGTAGAGCTTTTTGGGAAAAGGCATCAACATAGAGTTTACAAGAAAAAAAAGAGGCCTTCAAAGAAAAGAACACAGTCCCTACAGTCAAAAATGGCGGAGGTTCCCTGATGTTTTGGGGTTGCTTTGCTGCCTCTGGCACTGGACTGCTTGACCGTGTGCATGGCATTATGAAGTCTGAAGACTACCGACAAATTTTGCAGCATAATGTAGGGCCCAGTGTGAGAAAGCTGGGTCCCCTCAGAGGTCATGGGTCTTCCAGCAGGACAATGACCCAAAACACACTTCAAAAAGCACTAGAAAATGGTTTGAGAGAAAGCACTGGAGACTTCTAAAGTGGCCAGCAATGAGTCCAGACCTGAATCCCATAGAACACCTGTGGAGAGATCTCAAAATGGCAGTTTGGAGAAGTTACCCTTCAAATCTCAGGGACCTGGAGAAATTTGCCAAAGAAGAATGGTCTAAAATTCCAGCACAGCATTGTAAGAAACTCATTGATGGTTACCGGAAGCGGTTGTTCGCAGTTATTTTGTCTAAAGGTTGTGCTACCAAGTATTAGGCTGAGGGTGCCAATACTTTTGTCCGGCCCATTTTTGGAGTTTTGTGTAAAATGATCAATGATTTGACTTTTTTTTCATTCTCTTTTGTGTTTTTTCATTGCAAGCAAAATAAATGAAGATATTATTACCAAAGCATTTGTGATTGCAATCATTTTCTGGAAGAAATTGAGTATTATCTGACAGAATTGCAGGGGTGCCAATACTTTTGGCCAGCACTGTACATACAGTATCTGCTCAAATGATGTAACAATATTAATAAGTCCAAGTTTTTATGCCCCATTAATCAATGTTAATATTAATTATCTACTATATCTTTTCCTAGGTATACTGGGTTGGACCAGTGATAGGAGCAGTTCTGGCAGGAGCCCTCTATGAATATGTCTTCTGTCCAGATGTTGAACTCAAGAATCGCTTTAAAGAGGTCTTAAATAAGGCGACCCAGTCATCCAAAGGGAAATACAGTGAAGTAGAAGAAAGTAAAAGTCAGATAGAATCAGATGATCTATTACTGAAACCTGGGATTGTCCATGTTTTAGATGAGAAAAAAGGAAAGGATACCTCTGGTGAGGTGTTATCTTCGGTATGACTAGAACCAGAAGCCAGAGAAAAGCCTAGACCGTCACCAACATTTTCCTCAATCAGGGAAACCGATATATTATAAAGCAGCTATATTATCTAATACTTATATCATTCAGCAAACAGTACCTTTGAAGCTTGAATGCTCCACAGTATAAAACTACCACTATATAAGACATGCACGTAATCTTTGGATGCTGTCCTTTTGGCAAATCTGAGGTAAATAAGAGTGATCCTTAATTTAACAAGAAGTCAATATTGAGCCTCAAATCTGCCCGTTTAGCATCTAGATTGACAGTGCACATTAGTTTAAGGTGCCCGCTGGCAAATTCAAACAAATGGTTTTTCCTCTGGCATATAATTGGTTGTTGTCAGTGCTGATTAAGATATCCCCTATTTAATCACTATCTGTAGAGCAGCAAATGCACAACTAACACTTAAGATGAAATATAGTTATTACTATCTTTTTTGTATTTTGAAAAAAATCTGTATCTTTTTTTTCACTTTTTTTGTTTATAATAGTAAACTTTTGAGAAAGTACTTTACAGATGAAGAAGCAGCCAGAGAAAACATCAAATGGCTTGAGGAGGAGAAAAATCTTTAAGCACCATTCTTTTCCTGTCTATGTATTTTTCCCTTTGTTTGATCTGTGGAATGACTAGCAATTTATCAGGAGGACCACACGAAAAGGTCTGAATCACAATCTAAAAATAGATAAAGACCTTTCTCTTAGTTTAGCGTGGAATGCACTTTCATGGTTAGATGCGGTGATGGCGTTTTACTTTAGTCTTCTATTACCCGAGTGTTTCATAGAAAACATTTAGATGTAAGGTCAAAATATAATCAAAGATGTTTCCATTTTATTGTTGTCTTCTCCATACCACTTAGATATTTATTAAAGTTTTAATTTAAGAAGATATCCAGATATAAAATCTGAAATATACAAATTTTTATTCTAGCCAATGAAGCACACATAATGGGGCTGATTCTGATATAACTCACGCCAGTTTTCTGGTACAAGTTATAATATTTCTTTCAGACCTAGGTGTCCACAGCGTGCCCATTTTTAACTCTACTCACTTTTTACAGGCAGCAAAAGTCTAAAAATCACAAAAACCCCAGCATCCACCATAAATTCTGACTTTTTCATGCCTTATGTGGTAGCAATCTGGCATACAGACATGATAAACCAGCTGCAATACCTGAGATTTCCTGATATCTGCAGTTTACCGCTCAACTTTGCAGTGTACACTGAGACAGCCCCCAGCAGAGAGCAAGAGATATAACAACCATTGAAAGCTCTGTTCTAATTTTGCAGCATATATCAGTTAGGAGAGTAACCCTATACAATTATATAAGGTTCTGTATACAACTTCCCTGACGGTTCCAGGTCACTGGAGAATGGGAAGCAGACACACTGCCATCTTATACATCTCTTTGGGACTGACAAAAACAGCCCAATGTGTACATGACCATTACCCATTCATATTTCCCCTCACTGCGGTTATGTAGTAATAAGAGACTTTGGGTCCCCATACTAGTGAGTTGGATATCCCAACAATCATACATTTATCACCTATCTTGTATATAGGTGATCCATTTTTGCATATGAAAACCCTTTACCTTCCATTAACTACTCAAATACAAAATTTCCTGCTATACTGTCTGTATGGGCAGTTCAGGACGGATGCCCATACAGACTGCAGAAAGAACTGCCACATTTAAACAAAATGATGAATTTACAAAATTACATTTAATTACTAGATCTAAATTTAAACACATGAGATATCCCATGAAACCAACTCAATGTGTGAACTGACTATAAAAGTAATAACTTCTGTATATAAAAAAAACTTCCTTATATAAATAACTTGCAACCCAATTACTAAAGCCACTTCCATGGGTATTAACTGTTTTCTAGAAAATGCAGCAAACTTTTTTAAGATGAAAATGTGTGTACAGAGGATCTTTCACCATCTCCACCATTGCCAACTCTTTACATTCTTAAATAGACTCCATTCCACTGATTCTTGCACATCAAGAATCCAGTGGTGAACCTAGCCTCTTTGCTGCCTGAGGCGGACTATAGAAAGACCCCCCCCCCCAAAAAATAAAAACTGAGTTTCCATGCTACTAGCTTCACACGCTGTTATCATGGCACAATATACACAATACACAAAGTTATAAAACAGTTTTTAAGAATTCTTCTTCCTGTATTACTTCAGTATCAGATCAACAACACGGCATTAACAACGAAAGTAACTTCACACATCTTCTGCTTGGTGGATGGAGGAGCCCACGTGGCCCCCATTCTCTATAATAGGAGCGCCGCAGATAGCTGAGTACTGGACTTTGGCTATCTTTGGCACTCCAATTGAAGTGAATGAGACTCACGCGGGTTCGTCCATCCACCAAGTGACACACCTATATATATATGGCTGCGGTCAGGCTGAATTCCCACCCAGTGGGGGAAAAAAAAAACAATTCTCAGGCTCAGTGGGGGTCTCAGCTGACAGACCCCCATCACTCAGGTATTTATCCTCTATCATTTAGGTGAATACAGGGCAGTAACATTTTGTGACTTACAGGTGACGTCTCTGACTAATCCTTCACATTTCCCTTTTCTTTCCTTTGGACCGCCATGACCACTTCTTCCAGCTGTGACTTGTCTTTGTAAAGTTTGCAACACAGACATCTTTGTCGCCTCACTTTTCCAGGCATATAACCCACATTGTCCTCACCTGCAAACCCATCCTGCTGCTACCCCCAATTATAAAATATATGATATAACCCCCCATAATGAATAATACTCCCAAGTGCATCTTTATATTAATAATGTCCGTGTGTACCCTGTATAAATAGTGCCCCTTGATAATAATACCCCAGGTGTTAACTAATTAAAAGGTTTTCCAGGCCATTAATAAACTAATCAGTGGGGCTCAAAAGCCCAAGACCCCTACTGATCAACTGTTTGAATGGTACCTGTGTAAGCGCCGTGACCGCTTCTCTGTTTACATAGTGTCATTCATCTCATAGCGGCCATGTCATGTAACTACAGCCTCGTCCTATACATGTCTATGTGACAAGGCTGTAGTTACATCACACGGTCACTATAAACAGACAGCGTATGATATAAACAGGCGTCATAGCCCCTGTTTATAATGCCCCATTTACACACACTATAATGTTCCACAGTAGCCCGTGCACATAGTATTGCACAGTATTATGGCCCACAGTGGCTCCTGCACATGGTATTATGGCCCGCAGCGGCCCCTGCACACGGTATTATGGCCTGCAGCGGCCCCTGCACACTGTATTATGCCTCGCATCAGCCCCTGCACACTGTATTATTCCCCGCAGTGGCCCCTGCACACGGTATTATGCTCCATAGTGGCCCCTGAACACAGTATTATGCTTCATAGTGGCCCCTGCACACATTATTATGCTCCACAGTGGCCCCTGCACACGGTATTATGCCCCATAGTGGCCCCTGCACACGGTATTACGCCCCATAGTGTCCCCTGCACACAGTATTATGCTCCATAATGGCCCTGCACTCAGTATTATACTCCATAGTGGCAGTGGCACATACACACAGTATTATGCCCCATAGTGTCCTCTGCACACACTATTATGCTTCATATTGGCCCCTGCACTGGTATTATGCTCCATAGTGGCTCCTGCACATGGTATTATGCCCCGTAGTGGCCCACCCATGAACTATTATTATACTCTGGGTCTGAAAAGACCCCAGAGTATAATAATAGTAGTATTTGAGGCGCAGGGCCTCACTTACCGATGCTTGCCGCTGCTTGTGGCCGCCTCCGCTTCCCCTTCTGCGTCCCATAGCAGAAGGGGAAGCAGAGGCGGCCATGAGCAGGCACGGGGGTAGGTAAATAAATAGGCCGTTACCTGCCGGGGTTACTCCAGCAGGTAATGGCCTATTTATAAAAAAAAAAAAAAGTTATCCTCACCTACCTGCGATCCCTTGATGGAGCCGCCGCCTCCTCTTCTTGTCTGCGACATCTGCATTTCAGTGTAGAAGGCGCGATGACGTCATTGTATCGCCGCCTGCGCTGAGATGCAGACGTCTCGTAAGCCAGCACAGGACAGGTACAGTGCAGCTTTTTTTTTTCACTTCGCCTCATTAGAGATGCGCCCTTGCCCCTAACATTCATAAACAATTACTTAATGCAATATGATAATTACTTTTTCAACTGTCAGTTGGGTGGTCCCTGGATGAAACATTGTAGGACTGTCCACCTGACAGTAGAGAGCCTAATTAGCACATTGTGTGCTGAAACTAACAGCACCAATTGCTCATGAATGGTAGGGGTAGACAAAAAAATCCAGAATCAGTGGCGTGGCACCTATTGTGGAACACAAAGCGTTGAAGTTGCTGTAGGTGGTGATAGGTTCTCTTTAAGATGTCTACTAACCACTGATAAAATGTTGAAAAAAAAGTTATGATGATGTATATCACATGATTGTCTTCATGTCTATTTCAGCTAATTTTTCATGAGTCCAAATAAATTTCCCACGGATTAAGTGAATATTTGTGAGCAGATATAAGCAGTTTTATGTCTGTATCAGAATCAGCAGCATGTGCTTTGCTGGAAGGCAGCACCATTACATTGTTGTACACCTAATGGTTAGGATTCTGTGTATAAAATTATCTATTTGGAGTGGAGGGACTCTTTAAGATGACAGTGATTATTCTACAAGAGTGGAGAACATCAGATATGTCACTTATTATCATAATCCTCTAATTCTGTTTTCAGCTATTGTACAGTAAATATACCCTTACTGTATATAGTATGTATATAATCTAATAAACGTGCAATTTACTTGCTCATCACTATTATAGTATCACTTTTTCATTGTGTTTGAGAAAACTAAATGGAAAACAGCATATCATGGTGTTGTCACTGCAAGTGCATCCTGTTATTTCTAGTGTGTAACCTGGTATGGGGTATTTTTTTCTTCTCTATCATACTGCAGATAGCTTCCTCATACAGAAAATACCTGTTCCGGAAAAATGTTATCAATATGGAAACATAATAAGAAGATAGCCCTCTTTCATAAACACTGAAACTTTATAATAAAAATGATAAGTAAAATTTATTACCTATCCAGCATCACATGCAGGGGCGTAAATATCGGGGTAGCAGCGGTAGCGGCTGCCACAGGGCCCGGGACATTAGGGGCCCCGGAGCCCTGTGGCAGCCGCTACCGCGAACCCCACAAACCAGTAACGATCGCAGTCGCAGGGGGTGCGACCGCGAACGGAGCCGGCAGGGTAGGGAGCCCGCGGCCAGCTGGAGATGGCCGGGCCCCGGACCATTATGATAGCGGTCGGGGAAAGCCTGGTTCCCCGACCACAATACATACTGTTATTGGAAAGGAGTCCTGGCATATTGGCAATAGATGGCAGCCCAGAGGAGGTGACTGAAAATAATACTGAAAATAATAAAATAATAAACACAAGAAAATAATAAACACATATTCTTACCTCTCCTGGGCGCAGCGTTCTCTCCGGCGCTCCTCCGTCATGACTGAGGGCTGTGATTAGGCCCCAGCTGTCACATTGGGCGCGGCCGCGTAATGACGTCAGTGCGCCCCCATGTGACTGCTGAGGCCCAATCACAGGCCTCTGCAGCGACGTCGGAAGGGCCTGAAGACACTGAAGATGGCAGGATGGAGCGAGGATGCCAAGGAAAGGTAAGGCAAGGTGAGTATAAATGTTTGTTGTTTTTAATCACCTTCCCTGGGTCTCCAATTATTATACTCTGGGGTCTGAGAAGACTCCAAAGTATAATAATAGCACCGAAGCGGAGGGGGGCTGTTGGGAGCATATAATACTTAGTGGGGGCCACTGTAGAGCATATAATACTGGGTGGGGGCCACTGTAGAGCATATAATACTGGGTGGGGGCCACTGTAGAGCATATAATACTGGGTGGGGGCCACTGTAGAGCATATAATACTGGGTGAGGGCCACTGTAGAGCATATAATACTGGGTGGGGGCCACTGTGGAGCATATACTACTGGGTGGGGGCCACTGTTGGAAGCATATAATACAGGGTGAAGGGCCACTGTGTGGAGCATATTATACTGGGTGGGGGGCATATAATCCTGGGTGGGGACCACTGTGGGGAGCATATAATAATGTGTGGGGGCCACTGTAGGGAGCATATAATACTGGGTGGGGCCCACTGTGTGGAGCATATTATACTGTGTGGGGCCACTGTGGGTAGCATATTATACTGTGTGTGGGGGGAGCAATGTAGAGCATATAATGCTGTATGGGGGCCACTGTGGAGCATATAATGCTGCGTTGGGGCCACTGTTGAGCATATAATACTATCTGGGGCCACTGTTGAGCATATTTTACTGTTTGGGGACCCGTAACCGGTTTGGGGGGGGCCCATGTCAAATGTTCGCCTTGGGGCCCAGCCTTTCCTAGTTACGCCACTGATCACATGTACATCAATGATGAAATAGGTACATGTTAACACTTGTTCTATGCATTGCATTTTATTTTCACACACACACACTGAAATCTCAGGGACCCAAAGCTCATGATGGTTGCCAATAACGGCTCCACTCAGCTTCAACTACCAAGTTTCTCGGAAAAAAAGACATGGTCTTATATTATTTTTTCTCCGAAAAAAGGGCTAGGGATTATTTTCGGGGTAGGTCTTATTTTTCGGGCACCAGAGCCAATCAGAATCTTTTCTGATTGGCTCTGGACAAAGCCTAACTTAAATTCACCATTGATGGTGCAGGGTCAGTGGGTCTTAAACAAACTTACTGGCACTCTCTATTTCTAAACACTTTGTGTGGCAGCGGCCCCGTGCCCTCTCTATCTCCTCTCCTTTAGGCTAAGAGGGAAGTGCTGTAGTGAAGTGGCTGCATCTGTGGGAGCGAGCAGGGGTGGCACTTGATGTATGGTCACGTAGGTAGCCAAGCCCACAGTATAGTAGGCGGCACTCGGGAGGCAGTACTCAGGAGGCGGGACTCTGGAGTAGGACTTAGGAGTGAGTGAGCGGATTTTGCCCTGCCATGGCGGGAGGTAGCGGGGGACTTGCCCAGGATGGTTGGGAGCTACAGTATGCAGGAGCTGACTGTAACTAGGGCTTATTTTTGGAGTAGGACTTATGTTTCAAGCCTACTTCAGAAACCCTGCAAAAACAAGCTAGGGTTTATTTTCAAGGTAGGGCTTATTTTTTGAGAAATAAGGTAGCATTCAACTCACTGGAAGACGTATATGTCTGTACTCAATGAGCACCCCCTACTGGCTGATAGGACTTTTTCAGCAGAGAAAGCAGTTAAGTTTAGTGCTGGACTTCCTCCCATCGCCACCCTTGCCTCTATGGTAGCACTGATAGCACAGTTAAGGCCCTATTACATGGCTGATTCCTAGGCCAATTATCCAGAAACAATTCAGAAGAACAATTGGTCCCAATAATTGGCTCTAAATGTCCTCCTGATCATTTGAAAAATTAGCAAACAACCCTAAAAGCTGCAAGATTATCAGCAATACATCACTCTGTGTAAACAGGGGTGGATTTGGCATTTCTAGGGTCCAAGCAAAGTTCTGTCTTGGGGCACCCTAATGGATTTTTTTAGACCATGTTCCCTATTTATAGGTCAAAAAAACATCTAGATAAAGTAGAATATTATGCTACACTACCTTTTTAGGTAAAAATCCAGGCTCCATATGCTGCATCCCTCCTTATTTTAAAGAGGACTGCTCTTCACAGGAGTGTTCCCCACACAGTATAATGCCCCATTAGTGGCCCCACACAGGATAATACCCCTTTACTGGGTTCTTAGAAGACATTTTTAGAGAATTGTGTAAGCCCATCTTCCAGCGACATTGCAGCTGCAAACATCCTCCTATCTCTGGGCCTGGGCCTCCAGATGAAGTAAACGGAGCATAGTTCAGCCATATTAGGCTCTAATTAAAATCAGCCTGGGACAGATGTATGGCATGCACGATCAAAATGATGTCAGCCAGACCGCCATAAGCATAAGCCTTTTCATTGGAAGATAAGATAACACTATTTGATAAAAATTTTCCCCCGAAAACCACACTTTCATACATGTGTATATGCAGTAGGCATCACAGTAATGTTGCGGGTACTTTTGTAACTTTTTGTGATTGCATTTAGAGTTAGTAGGTTAAATCATGAATCTGTGTTGATCCAAATATAAATTTATTGTAGTTATTCTCCATCATTAAACAATGCTATTGATTTACTTTTGCTTTGGGAATTTTTCTGTTGTCAAAAAAAAAAAAAAAAGTTTCATTACAGGGGAGACCCACTGGCATCCAATATGAAGTGCTACGAGATCATCTTATTGTGGATTCATGTTGTACCCTGCGGCAATGCTGGACTGCTTTATTATTTCTAATATCTTTCAAAACAGGAAATAGGGAATTGCAGCCTTGGCTTGTAAGTAAGACACTTACACGACAAGGGGCATATGGATTCCTAAGATTATCTTTGATTCATCAGACAATTTACAATAGTTGTTGCTTAGGGATTCAAAGTTGTTTTTACACTGCATTATATTACACCCAATATACATTTTTATCTTGATGAAAGTTTTGTTTGTAGGTTAGGGAATTATTTTGTGCAATGTAAAATATGCCCAAAATATTTTCTGGGAAAGCAGTCAGTGTGGAATAGTTTCTTTAGCTGCTGTCTGAGCACTCTTAGAGAGAGAATCCCATAAAAAGACAGTTTTGTAATATGCTGATGTAGTTTATCATAACATCACAGCTCAATCTCTCTCTCTTTTCCGCTTTCTCTCTTTAATGACAAAATAGAGGCGCCATCTTTTAGGAAATTGCTTCTATAGCTTCTATTGCTTCTATCTGGGTCTGGTACCCAGAGCCCACCACTTCACCAGAGCCAGAAATAGATTTCACCAGAAATAGATGCAGTACAAACTGATATCAAACCAGGAACCACAGCAAAAAATGAACAAGGTCTAACCAGGAGAAGGCAGAACACTGAAATCAGAAACATATACAAGCTGAGATGAATCCGAGAGTTCAGAGTCGAGGCCAAACCAGTGAGCAAGCAAATATCCAGTAAAAAAGCCAAAGTCAGTAATTCAGAAAACAGTAAACAAACCGATATATGCACTGAGAACAGCAACCTAGCTAATAACAATGAATTAATAGCAGGCACATGGGGAGTTCTGAACAGACTTTAAATATCCCTCCTCAGCTAATGATTGGATCAGTGTCTCATAACTCTGATTAGTCGCAGAGTCAGTAGAAGCTTCACATGTCAGCACGGCAACCTTAAAGGAGCAGCAGCGAGCAGGGCTACAGTGAGGAGAATACATGAGAATCCTAAAACCATATATTCCTTTAACATAACTAGATTTTATTTAAAAAAACAAAAAAACAAAAAAAAGCATTAAAACTGTATTGTGGTGTAACCATAGACTACACTATGAAAATTTAATTGGGTTTCATGTGTTTTATCATCTTTATCACTTTCTCTGCTGTGTCCTCTGCTGTGCACCTTGCTTCATCATTCAGCCCCTGTCTCTGCTCTGGGAGCTGTGGTGTGATGTTGTTACATCACTAACATGGCACCTGCTGCTCCCTGAAACCTCCAGGAGCAGAGACAGTAGAGAAGAAAATCAGATGAACAGGGAGAGGTGAGTGTTTTTTATGCTTGTTTGATGCTGTGGGGGCACCAGGAGAGGGACATAACACTGTGGGGGAAACTGCAGAGGGAATTTACACTATGGGGGCAGCTGGATGGGAACATTAACCTCTTAACAACACAAGCCATACTACTACTGCAGCGAGCGTCTTCACACAACACACTGTAATAGTATGGTGGAAGCCTCCCACAAATGAATGGGAATGGGAATGGGCTTGAGTCAAAGTGGACATGAATGGGGCTAAATTCACCGTGGCACACACGGTAGTTAACCATTGGTAAGGGAGTAGTGGAGGAGATATGAAAACATAAAAACAGCAGACTATTATTTTCTATTAAAAAAAGCAAACTGGTCCAGTGCATTAAAAGGATAAGTATCCAACATTATTCAAATTTCTATGTTAAAATACATGAAGAGCATAAAGCACCCACTCCTTTATGTTCTATGTGTGTTTTAACATGAAATCTTGAATAAAGTTTCACGTAGTAATGCATTGGACCAGTATGCTTTTTCCATCTAATTATACAATTACCAGAATAATGATTTGTGTGTGAAGGCATTGCAGAACTGGAAAGCTGAATATTCCTTTTTTTCTGTTATTAAAAATACATTATATTAATCACCACAGAGTTTTGGAACTCTCTAGATAAAATAAAAATGATAGCCAGACTTCAAGGATACCAAAAGTATAATCAGCTCTCCTAATCTCCAAAGAGTCCCATAAACTTGGATGTACGGATGACCGGAGGTGAAGTCCAAGATCCAAGGAACAGAAAACCCAGCACAAGAGGGATCCATAAAAATTCCATTTATTATTGAGACATGAAAAAGTCCATATCACATCATCATGTATGCAACCTAGTGCAGCTGGCCAGCTACATGGGTTTGTTTGGGTTTATATTTACACTAGGTTCACACGGAAACCCACAGACCCCAACGATTTTAAAGCTAGTGTGATCCTAGCGTAACATGAGAATGGAAAGTTTCATTTCTAGATATATTTATTCTATTCAGTACAACCTTAATCATAGAAATGTATATAAAATTTACTTCTAAAGTAGACACCCTTAAGCAAAAAAAAAAAAAAGACTAAAATAAAAACTTAATTGATTCTTCCCAGAATTTTAAGTGATTTCATATTGCTAGGATATGCAACTATCTACTATCAGAATGATAGTATTACTAGTACTGCTGCGCAACCACATTTTATTTTAGTGATATGCCATGAGACTATAAGATATTAATACTCTTTTAAAACAAATTATGGTTCTGTAACTAATACAGTAGGTTACCTCTGGCTAAGGGCCTTTTACCGAAGGAGCTTTAATAAGAATTGATCATTCCCCAGTGAACATGGCAGCCAACAGCTGAAAAACAAGCAAATATTCATTTATTGGCCGACTGTATCTTATGTGGGTGAAAAAAAAATCAGTCTTTGTCTCCAGCTCATCATCTTGAGTAAACAGGTTTATAAAAGAAAAAGTATCCATTCCATATTGTGGATCTTCTTTTCTTTCTATGTTTATTTTATTACTCAAATATAAAAAAAAAGTTTACAAAAAAGAACATCAAGGCCAAGCAAGGAAATACTCGTTGATTATGAAGTTAATCTGTTTTTTCTTAGTCCTAACAACAGCACAATATGGGGTATTTCTTCCCCTGTGTGCTGGTAGGACAGGCGGGATTTTTAATTAGCATAATTAATTGCAGGACAACACCCCTATAAAAGAGGGCAAAAGAGACCTCCTTCCCTTGTGTCAATTATAAAGAAAACAATATTACCTGAGGGGGGGAAGCTTGTGCTGCTATTAGAACTAAGGGAAAACAGATTAACATCATCATCAACAATTCCCTTACGTCCTACAGCAGCACAATATGGGGACGTAGCAAACAGATCCCCTAGGGAGGGTTCTCTTGCACTACAGTGCTTAAGACAGTATGAATGTCCAAAGGCAGTAGCCTCTGAACTACGGACATCTAACCAATAGTGTTTAACAAACGTTAGTTGGGATGACCAAAAGTAGCTGCACAAATCTGCTCAAAAGGCAAGACCGACTCTAAGTCCATGAGGCCGACACAGTCCTGTTGAATCGGCTCTGATGAACTCGGGTGGTGTTAACCTCAGCAAAAAGAAGAGGGTTTGGAAATCTTGTGAACTTTGTCTCTAGCATATATATTAATTAAGAGGTTCTCCGATCTTCTGAAGGGCCGTGTACGCAGAAGATAAATTTGGAGATGCCTTACTACATCCAGTGTATGAAGTTTTCCCTCCTCCTTGGAAGATGGAGCTGGGAAAGAAAACTGGTAAGGAGAACACCTGGTTGATATTAGCCCGAGAGGTCCCCTTAGGGTTAAACCCAGGAATAAAATATATGGCTCTTCAGAAGAAAAGCCTGCAACTCTCATACTCTTTTTGCTGAGGTGATATCTAGCAAAAAGGTGGTTTAGAAAGCCAGAAACCTAAGATCCACCTCCTCCAATGGTTAAAATGGTGGGCCACAGAGGCCAGAAAGACAGTGGATAGATCCCAGTGTGGAACGGGAACTGCTACACTGGCCTAAGTCTCATAGCACCCTTAAGAAATCTGGGAATTAAGGGTTTCTGAGACAATCATCTGCTTAAGCAGGGGATAGGGCTGAAACTTATACCTTAAGTGTGGCAGGGAAAAAGCCCTTATCCAAGCGGTCCTGAAGGAAATTTAGATTCACTACTGTAGAAGGATTCAAACTATTCTCATGGTACTCTTGAGAAATCTGGAAATGAAGGGGGTCTGAGACAATCGTCTGCTTAAGGAGGTGGATTGGGCTGAAACCTGTACCTTAAGTGTAGCAGGGGAAAGGCCCTTATCCTTATGCTGAAGAAAATTTAGAATCACTCTCGTAGAAGTTCCTGTCTGGAGCACCACTCTTTGAAGACATTACCTATCCTTAGGTAGCTTTTATTGGTGGATTCTGCTCTTGTGCAGGAAAGGGTCTTCAGGATGACTTCTGACAGTCCTCTAGATTTCCATAGGGACTGACCAACCTTCAGGCTGTCAGGTTGAATCTCCTCAGATCCTGGCACTTCTGACTTCCTTGGGAAACCAGGTTCTGGATTGAGTTGGTAACACAAAGCTCTTTTTGACCAGAATCGCAGAATGGCTATCACAGAGGTTTGGTCCTATCTGACTTTCATCAATACCCTTGGTATCATGGAAAGTGGAGGGAAGATGTACGCCAAACTGAACCTCCAAGGGATGGACAGGGCATCCACTGCCAAGGGATAGTCCTCCTGATACAGTGAGTAGAACGTGTCTACCTTGGCATTGAGTCTGGTCGCCATAAGGTCTACTTCTGGAAGACCCCACTTCAGGGTGATCTGGTGGAACTCTCTTGATTGAGAGACCATTCTGCTGATACGGTAAGACCCTGACTCAACTAAACCACTACTGTGTTCAAGAAGCCCTTAATGTGAACTACGAAGAGATGGGTCAGATTTTTCTCTGCCCAGGTGAAAATCAGACCTGCCTCCCTGAGGACGGATAACTATCTGGTGCCTCCCTGTTTATTACAGTCACCATGTCGTCGGACCAGATTTTGACAGCTCTTCCTCTGAGAAGAGGAGAGGAAATGGAGGGGTGCCAAGTAAACTGCTCTGAGTTCCCTCCAGATGGATCATGTTGTCCTTTCTAGCCTGCTCCAGACTCCTTGTATGGTCTTCTTGTACAGATGGGCTCCTCATCCTGAAAAGGATGCATCGGTCAACAGGGTCAAACGAGGTTGGACCGTGGACATCCGACTTTCAGGTGTATCCCACAGTTGCGACAAAGACGAGTTCTGGAAGAAAGTCTGATCCTTTTGTCAAGACTCAGAGGGCCATGATTTCAGACCCCTAGTACTTCCGACTGGAGGGGACGCATTTGCCATAAAAACCAAGGGACTGCGTCGGCTGAGGCTGACATGACACCTAGGACTCTCATAGTTGTTCTGATGAACACCTGACGTGTCTTGAGAAGATACTGAAGCGCTCTGATTATCTTTTCTCTCCTTGTCGGAGGTAACAGGAGATCGAAAAAAAATGCAGACAGTACCAAACAATAGGAAGCGTACTGAGGCCTCCCCCTATAAGAGACAACCATTGTCCCAAGGAGGAAAGTTTAAATAGGTAGGGAGGAGACCATACTTCCCCATAAAACCTATATACACAAACTCTTTTAGAGACCCTTAACAATGGGGTCTTTAATACAGCAATCAAGCGGTATAGGAAGTAGGCCGCAAAAGTGTAACAGAAAAAAGGGTTCCCAGGGAAACAGGACCTGCTAAAAGGTTCCGGAACCTGAAGTGACAACATCACTCCCCTGGCTCTGAAGTATAAGCTCTGCTAAAAAGCTCAGCCAGACCAAAAGCTGTACAGCGGCTGCGATCCGGCAAGGGCAGGCACACCCAGCCGAGAACAGCCACTGACACAGAGCGCAACAGAGAGAAACAAGGAACCCTCAGGAGTAAAAAGCTCCCAATGAAAATAGATGAACAGCTGAAGAGGAGAAAACTACTAAAAAGTAGTTAACCCTCAAAAATCCTTTTAGGAAAAAATGGGAGGACAAAAAATCCTCCCTCCACCTGTCCCGCCACACAGGACAGAAAAAAACACAAGGGGAGGAGGCCTCTTTTGCCCTCTTATAGGGGTGTTGTCCTGCAATTAATTATGCTAATTAAAAATTCTGCCTGTCCTACCAGCATACAGGGGCAGAAATATCCCATATTGTGCTGCTGTAGGACGTAAGGGAATCAAGTTTACATCTATTATATGTAGGGCAAACAGAGCAGATCAGTCAACAGCAAATTATTATATCACCATATGTTAATATACATAAAAAAAAACCCTGAAAAATAATAAATTAATTAATTAATTAATAACACATATAAGCAAATTTCCAAATGCCTTTAAGCTATTATGCCCTGTTTGTTTTTATTTTAATAACACTGCTGAGACAACCATGGCACTTACATCATTCTTGTTTCAGAACTGCAGAAATGAACAACACCTCTGTGAACGAACCTTTAATTTCTGAAACTGCATAGGTGATGGCTAGGTAATTCTCTCTTTAGACTTTTGAGAATTTTCAGATAACAGGTCTATTTTGCTACCAGATGAGATACTATCATAACATTTATAAGACAAGTGTAAAATGGACTTGCTAATATGGTACAGATCGAGCTGCATTCAGATTTCCCTTTTTTGCTTTGAGCAATGCATTGACAAGGCACAATAAAGTAGTAACAAGGTATGCATCTAACATGATTTACTGATGCTAGCAGTGAAGCCAATTATAACATAGTCATTATTGGTGAAGGGTAGATAACTGTATTTATAACATCATTACATAACTGGCTGGTAATCATTAATATAATTGAAAAGCGGTTATTGGTTACGTATAAATAATGCAATTGTATTATAACATACACTATTAGGTAAAGTAGATCTCTGTTATAGTAGAACATAGGCCACTGCTGTCCTGTACTGCCTTATTATCTAGTAGATGCCTCATTATGTATCTTTGAAACCAAGAAAAATGTTTAAAGAATTTTTTTATAAGTGCCCTAGGAAATCACTTCCTTCCTTCCTCTTTTTTAAAAGCCTCAGGACAAGAGCGTCTCTAACTGTAAGTCAACTGACTGAAGCAGAAGCCCTTTCCCACTGCCCTACCTGCAATAGGACACTAGATGTACCTCTTACAAATCCCTGTCCTTATAAGTTGTCAGCTGAGAGAAGAAGGAATCAGAAGGAAATTAACCTCTGTGTTCTCTGCCAGATTTCTACCAAACTGTTTACAGAAACAGTCAGACCAGGGGCGGACAAACCATTGCTGCAACCGGGGCAATTGCACAGAGGCCCAGACGGTCAGACATTCCTACTACCTTAACACTAGTCCCAGAGAGGGGTCATTTAACATTTCTACCTTTGGAACCCAGAGACGGGTCGAATGACCTGAAGGATTTAAGCAAACAACCTATAATCACCGTCTTTTGTTCTTAAGTAATTAAGGCCATTACTGTCACACCACAGGAGGTTGTTGTTTTCCATTGAGTTTAGCCATTTAGTTTCTATTTAGTTCTATTCAGTTTATTGTATTTGATAATATAAAGACTATACATATTGTATTTAGTTTAGTTTTATTTGAGCAAAAAAGCACTGAAATAATGAATCATTTTTTATATATTTTAAATAGAATTAGAAATTTTAGAGCAAGGTACAGCTGTGAGTAATGACCAGAAGCATTTGTCTAAGGCCTCAAGCACACTAGCGAAAAAAAATCGCGCGAAAATCGCATCGCAATGCGATGCAATTTTTTTCTGCGATTTGCCAATGTATTTCAATGGCACCAAGCACACCTGCGATTTTTTTTTCGTGCGATCTTTTTCATAGGTGCGATTTTCCAGCGATTTTTTTTTTTGTGCGATTTTTTTCGTGCGAAAAAATCCCAGAGGAGTGATCTATATGACCAATGGGACAGATCGCAAAAATATCGCAAGTAGCTGTGATTTTTTGCGATTTTTTTTTTTTCTGCACCCATTGACTTGAATCTAAATATACAAAAATGTAAATATACAAAAGAACAACTGTTATTTGTTTCCATGCTTTTTATTTTTGTTATGAAAATAATAAAAAAAATACAAGGAATAAAACAATTCCACACATATTTACAATAGGCTGCTGTGGGGGGCTGCGTGTGTGAGTGGCATGTCCTTCTTGTGTGACTAGCATTTCAGAACTCACTCAGCAGTCTGTCTGCACTGTCGGAACATACCTGGCACTGCCTGGGTATGTCCCTGGTACATTTGCCACATTTGTATTTGTAGCAGTCAACACATCTCTCAGTTGCACAATTGTTCGTGCATCGATGGTTGACCTGACACTTCGCCCTTTTGCCAGGACTGGGTGTGGAAGGTTGTTGCCGAAGGAGTTTCTCCTTGCGTGCCTTCTTTTCAGTCACATGAGAGCCACCTAACTCTTTTGCAAGCTCAACCAGGAAGTCCACCCGTCTCTCCTGCACCCCAGTGCATGCCTGATAAAGAACATGAGCATTCAGTGCTGCCATGTCAATCACGTTGTAGAACACGGCGACTGGCCATCTCCGTGTTCCTGCACGCACGCTGTACTCCCGCACCATTTGGTCCATTACATCCACACCGCACTTTGTGTGGTTGTATTGTGTGACCGTGTTTGGCTTCCTTTTGTTGGTATCCTCAGTCTCAACCATGCTGTGCATGCTGCTGAGAATGTAGACGGCCTTCTTTTGTTTAGGTGCATACACTGTCAGTGTGGCACCAGTGGTTGAAAACACCTGAGTGGTGAATTCAGTGCGGTCCATCTGTCTAGCGGATTGAGGAATTTCCCGGCGACTCTTGTTGACTGTGCTGAGGATAGTGGTTTTCCGGCTAAGCAGTCATTGTGCAAGTGACAATGATGTAAAGAAATTGTCCGTGGTTACAGTTCTGCCCTTGTCCATGAATGGTTCCAACAGCCTCATCACTACAGTTTCGGACAGTCTCTCCCCGCTGGGACGACTGGGGTCCTTGCCAAGATATGGGAGGACATTACAGATGTACTTTGATTTCAAGTCGCAAACCACCCAAAACTTGATGCCAAACTTGTCTGGTTTTGTTGCAATGTATTGCAGAAAACAGCAGCGAGTCTTTGACGGGAAAAGCTGTTCATCAATAGTGATGTGTCGACCAGGGTTGTAGGATGCGATGCAGTTGGTGACAAACGATCTCCACACATCGGAGATTGCAGCAAACTTATCGGTCTCCACTCGCTCACTGCGTGTGAACATGTCATCAAAGCACAGGTGTTGCATGATGTCTTGGAAGTGGTTTCAGGTCATAGTTGCAATGATTTTTGGGTTTGCCAGGTTTGCTGACCAGCTGTCACGTAGTGATGGAACCTTGGTCACCACCCGCAAGATAATGACTGAAATAAATGCCATTAGTTCCGGGAGACCCATGAACCAATCCACCTGCTCCGTGACTATTTATCCCCCACAGCTCAAAAGGCTGCATGCAAATTTGCTAAGGTGTTAGCAACCTTATGCATATTCCCAGCACAAAAATGCAGCTGGGGGGTGGGCAAACAAACTCAAGAGCAGCTTACATTCTTTTGTTTACACTCTCTTACAAGACCTGAGGTGGATCAACACAATTACCCCCTGCAGATTCCTCAGACAATGGCCACATTTACAAATGAAAGGATGCTAATTGGAGCCATCAGAGTTATCTGTTTGGACTAAGGGTCATTTGACCCTCTTTCAGGACTTCAAGGGGGAGCTCGAAATTTCTGGGACTTCTAGTGTTAAAGGGGTATTCCCATGAACATAATCATATCTATATTTGTAGATAATTAAAAGTTAAACA
The DNA here is from genome assembly GCA_947044405.1 of Leptodactylus fallax. Lineage (NCBI taxonomy): Eukaryota > Metazoa > Chordata > Amphibia > Anura > Leptodactylidae > Leptodactylus > Leptodactylus fallax. The sequence goes on from CAMRHE010000020.1 coordinate 8,607,019, forward strand.
TTTTTGCAAATATAAGTAGTTAAAAATTCTGCAGAGTTTTAAAGATTTTCTCTAACCATCTTAGTGGTGACAGTCTGTTGTCTTGATCGGTTGCCAATGGATACGACTACGAGTGCAGAAACTTTCTATGGTCTGTGAGTTGTGAAGAACCCAGCCATGATTTCCTTATTGTGGACAGGTGTGATGATTCCGCTTAAATATGGCTATAACTCAAAGCTGTATTTTGATCTCTGGGTAGCGTATTTCTCTCTTAGTTCCATTTACTGTGCGCAGCTCTAATCATAGGTGTAAGTGGTCAGTAGTGGCAACAATGGAACAATAGGGCTTTGTATCCATCCCAGAAAGGCTCTATTGAATTCCTACATAGCCTGAGTGATCAAATAAACATGCATTGTTCAGCCTGGGCTGTTAGATCAGACATGGTTGATAACATTGTATCATTTCACTTGGTCTCAGCTCAATACAAAGAATCTGGACTTGAGTGCATTAATCAATCAGACTTGCCGTCGCCGGTGACCTCATTCTGGGTGGTGTAATCAAGGGTGTAAAAGATGAGGTAAGAGGTCAGTGAGTGAGACTACCCCTGAGACAAGACACTGAGAGACTATTGGGACATACTGTGAGGAGCATGCAGGCTGGAATACTGTGTTGATGCCACATGCTGGAAGCCTCCACTGGTTATTCACACATATCAGAGCATGTGTGAGTGTTGGACTACAGAACCAATTCAAGGACATGTGTGGTAAAGTAATCATTTCACTTTTATTCCCTTTTATTTTATTGCACTGTATCTTGTAACTAGTAACTGTTAATGCTTGTATATATCTACATATCTGTTCTGAACTGCATGTGTTAGATGTTAATACCACCCATTTAGGGGTTAATAAATATATAAAATTTAGAAAGCTTTTCTTGTATTTATCTTGTGAACCCAACACTCACTGGCGGTGAGTGTGGTTTTTTATGAAAGAAGTCTCAGGTGTGGGCCAACGCGGTGTTGGCGCACTGAGGATCTTTCACAACAGGTTATCAGGCAGGGACACTACATGTATCAGAAGATATCCTGGCCACAATAAGCAAATCATAGCTGATTTTCTTACCTTAGAAAGGTTCTGCATTCATGGTCGTATCCACTGGTAACCGATCAAGACAACAACTTTTGACCACAAGATATTTAGAGGAAATCTTTAAAACTCTGCAAAATGTTTAATTACTTATATTTGCAAAAATGTTTAACTTTTAATTATCTACAAATTTAAAAATGCTTATGGTCGTGGGAATACCCCTTTAACTGCAGCTTTCTACTGTCTATTAGATTCTGAGTAAATGCCTAAGCTAATTAACTCCATGACTACTGATTACTGGTGGATTGCTAAAGAGACATAACAGGGGTGCACTAGGCTGGCATATTGGGAAACAAAGGGTCTGTCTGTGTCCACATAGTATAGAAACTTATACTGGGTTCACCCAAATATTACAAGGCCATATAAAGATAACGACCAATTAAAACATCAGTGAAAGGTCATGTGACATAACCAATGAAGTAATGTGTTTTATTGGCATTTTAAATATATTGGCAACAGGCTGGCAGGGTGGTGGCACAATACACTTCTAAGCCATGTTTTCAGTGTCAAAGTATGATCAAACAAGCTCCATTGACAAGAGTGATAGTAACACCGGATTGTTAATTTATTCTTACATTTTAGGAAAAATATAAGAACATTGAAATATCATAGATTTGTAATAAAAGATGTTTATTTTCTGAAATTTACTGAAATGGACAGATCCTCTATTTTGTATATGGGAAAAAATAATCATAATTTGAATTGTTTAGAAATATTTAGCAACAATTTATGGTATTCTTTGACAATATTTTTCATATATATATATATATATATATATATATATATATATATGGCATTTTCTACAGGCAAGTTATAAATAGTCAAAAAGAATTACATTGTATGTAGGCAAAATGCTAATATATATATATATATATATATATATATATATATATTTGACTGCTAAAGGCATAGTTAGTGTTGTAAGACCTGTGACCTCTGGAAGAAAGTGATGATAAAAGTTCCAATATACATAGTGGCCTTACTTGTCCCTTTATCTTGCATATACAAGGACCAGTGGATTTACAATAAGAGAAAGGTGTCAACCACAAAGTAAGATTTAATGATTAAATACGACAGACCGTAGAAAAATGCACCAGAAGGATCAGGAAATGTACACAAGTGATGGGCTACGCTGTGCCTTGCCTCAGGTGCAGCTCCAGAGAAACAGCTGCATAGACTCTACCAAGAAACAATTGAGGCAGCTGTACTGCCTATTATATATACAGAGAACCACATATGTTACTAAAAGACTTGTTTCTTCAGACAAGAGACAGGAAGAGGTCATTTGCTAAGATATTTAAGAATATTATGCTCCATTGACTTAATATTGTGACATGTATTGTAGTGCAGTGTCTTGAAAAATAACATCTACTAGGATATAAATCTGATCTAATAGTGCTGAAATCATCTTCTAGATCTGGAGTTGACCACAATACATCCAGGTGCATCTCAATAAATTAGAATATCTTTGAAACATTCATTCATTTCAGTAATTCAGTAATATAATTCATAATCAGCGTCTTCCATGATTGTGTGTCCTACTGAACCTGACTGAGGGACCATTTAAAGGCTTAGGAAACCTTGGCAGGTGACACACTGAATTTACAATACTGAACTTTTTTACAATATTCTAATTTTCTTAGATTTTAGTTTTCATTACCTGTAATCCATAATCAACATTTACAGAGATAAAACACTTGAAATAGAACACTCTGTGTGTAAAGAATCTAGAAAATATAGGAGGTCACTTTATTAATTCAATTACTGAAAGAAATAAACATTTCAAAGATATTCTAATTTATTGAGATGCACTAGTAGGACTCCTGTGGCTAAATGATTTTGGACAATGCATTTTTGATGAAAAGGTACTAAAACAGTAAGCTGCATACAAAGTGTCCCAGTGCTTGCACTATCGGGGCTCAACAGCACAACCACAGAAGAAACTAAGCAATACATGGTATCCATTGAAAACAATGAGTTATCCATGCAATACACAGACAAACCAGTTCCCCCAGAGAATAAGACACTCTTTGTAGTCATTTTTTGCTTTCTATAATAGATGACTGTCCCAAACAGGGGACTCAAATTACAGAATAATGGAACTTCAGATCTCCTATACTTCCTATCATTCACAGTTAAAGGTGTAATCCATATTTAAGTCCATATCTATACAAATCAACCATATAAAGAAAAGAACAAGTTCAAATATGTCTATATAGCCTTGTTAACAACAAGAAAACCTCCTTCAGTTGACGCTTTTCAGACTGCACACTGTGTATAGACCATAATGGTTTGAAACATGCTAGACAGAGGATATTTCCCAATTGCTAACAACAATATATGATTTTTATTATTAGAAATGTAATAAAATAGGTATTTTTATTAGGTAAATTTTGGAATAAATTCTCAGTTTTAACTAAAACTGATACTGATCAGGAAACTCATTGGTAATGAAAGGGTTATGCCACAAAGAATATTTACCCTCTATCCATAGGATAGAATATAAATATCTGATCAGTGGTGGTCTGACTGCTGATACCCCACCGATCCTGAGAAGAGGTGAGTTTTACCTCTGATCTGCATTCAGCCAGCCTGCAGCAGCCAGCCTAGTGTAGTCCCATGCTGGACAGGACATATCCATGCTACTATTCACTTCAATAGGTGCGCCAAAGTACAGTACAGTGCTCCCATTGAAGTAATGAGGAGCACAGATCCATCCCGTTCATCAAGTGACATGCCTAAATTCAGCCTGTCCGCAAACTAGCTGGATACACAATGGGGGTAAACCACCAGTATTCTCAGAATCGGTGAGAGTCTCAGTGGTCAGTGACCCACCGACCAGATATTTAACCTATGGATAGAGTAAAAATATCTCCCTTAACTCAGAATTCCCTAAGGACAGGTCATCAATATTCAACTCCCAGAAAATCCCTTTAAGCAAGCTGTTGTCCTACCATAGTTGATGAACCTGTCCTAAATTATTTATTAGTTCATTATTAATAGTTAAAAGATCTATAGCTGTAGTCATGGCCCAAGGTCTTCTATTCTCAGGATTTACTGGGGTCTCTTCTGTTTTCTTTTCTGGGATTTGACAAAAAGTTGATGGTATAGTAAAACCTAAACATGTTTATAAATGAAAAGGTGTAAGTTTCAATATGCACATTAATCATTAACATGCAAAAAGCTAAAACCATAAAATAAGACCTTTTACCTGGGTCATGAAAGAAACTAGCAGTCTACAATTCCGAGAACTGTGGGTTTAAAAAAATAAGAAACTAAAAATGTATAGCATAACACATAGAGAAGCATTCATACCTGCCATGTTTGCCAGAAAGAAACATTTTTATGAAATATAGTGGCATAGTGTGAATTGCACATGTATAGAAGAATAGCATAAGATTTCAAGAATGTTCATCAATATATTTTGCCAAAAGAAATTCAGTGTAACAAATCTATTCTCAAGTAGTCAGCTAAAGAAAACCTTGGAGGTCCTTGAATCAGCTGAAGAAAAGCTTGGAGGTCCCTGAATCATTGATAAAGCAAGACGAAGGCGGAAAGGTGAAATACTTCAAAATCCACATACTGACAGTTTTCTTTATCTGTCGTGGTACTGTATGTTCAATGTATACGAGTATATTACTATACATAAAGGCAATGGCAACCGCTTCAGTTAACTTTTGAATAATAGAAAGTATTGAGCAGTTAGTAACAAGATAAAAAAAAAATATAACACAATGTGAAGCAATATATTTTAATAAATGAGCAGATATATGCAAAACTATATAGTGAATGGTGAACAGCAAATACATTTTCTGTCACAGCTTTTGCAATGACCTGTATAAGGCTGAAGTTTTGGGCAGCCATACAGCCAGGGGCGTAACTACCGGGGTAGCAGTAGTAGCAGCTGCCACAGGGCCCCGGACATTACGGGGCCCCGTGGGCCCCCAATGCTTTTTTTTTTTAATAGGCCGTTACCTGCTGGAGTAATCCCAGCAGGTAACGGGCTCTACATACTTACCGATCCCCGGGGTCCTGCTCATGGCCGCCTGCGCTTCCCATTCTGTGGAGGCGGCAGTGAGCAGTAGCGGGGATCGGTAGGTAAGGCCGCGGGCCGAACACCACAATCTCTGCTATCATTATACTCCTGGGTCTTTTCAGAGGTGGAGGTGAGGGAACATAAAAAACAATGTACTTACCTCTCCTACGCTTCTCCAGGCTTCGGGCCTGTTTGGTGATGTCCCAGACATCAGCCAACGTCATTTTGCGTCGCGACACCGGCCCGCATCACCTGACGCCGGCCTGGTCCAACATTGAAGAAAGCCGAAGTAGCAGGGAGTGGACCGGAGCGAGGAACAGGTAAGTAGCATTGTTTTTTTATATTTCTATCCTCTCCCTGGGTCTCCAATCATTATACTCTGGAGTCTGAAAAGACCCCAGAGTATAATAATTGTTCATGAGTGGTCCACAATGGGGCATAATAATGTGAAGGGGCCACTATGGGACCTAATACTGTGTGCAGGGGCGACTATGGGGCATAATACTGTGTGCAAGGGCCACTATGCTGCATAATGATGTGTGCAGGGGCCACTATGCTGCATAATGATGTGTGCAGGGACCACTATGCTGCATAATGTGTGCAGGGGCCACTATGCTGCATAATACTGTGTGCAGGAGCCACTATGGGGCATAATACTGTGTGCAGGGGCCACTATGGGGCATAATAGTGTGCACAGGAATGCGATTTTTGGGGGCAGTTGGGGTCAGCGGTTTAGGGGGAGCCATGTCAAATGTTCGCCTTGGGGACCAGCCATTCCTAGTTACGCCACTGCATACAGCCTACCATGCACTTCTTGAAATATGATCTTAGGTACATTAGAAATACAGTATCAAGATAACTAGTATCAAATCAAACAAGGATAAAAACACAGTCAATCTAGATGGAAGAGGAATCATAGGAGGTAGAAAAGGCTTGTTGTACCATTATCATGGTTGACTCTTTTATGGTGCACTCATAGCTTGTTGTTAATGTAGTTCTTATGGGGGCGCTGTGTCTGGCACAGAATTAACTGTCAGAAGTGTAATTCAAAACTCACGCCTCTATTTTATGCCTAACACATGGAATTTTTGGTAAGTATTTGAGCTTGGCACTTTGGACCACTTGGCCATCCTGACATGTTCTGCACTTTGACACACCATTGAGGCACTGTTGTAGACCCTAATAGGAAAATGTATATAGAACCATTATGGAGAAACTGTGACTAACACAGTTATGTGGGTGCTATGACTAACACAGTTATGGGTACACAGTGGGTCTGACCTGTTAAAAGAGAAAAGTGGTTGGAAATGTTATGGGGAGATTGTGTCTAGCTATGTGACACAGTTATGGGGATACTCTGCATAGCTCTGTTTTAAAAGGACTATGACTGCTCCTGCTAAAAGGACACCTTGGCTCATTCTATAAGCAAGAGATATATGGCTGATTGTTACAAGTACACTGGCTGGTAGGGGTCTACACAGTATTTGCCACTGTTATGATCAGCCTTTCCTATGCTTTTCCTTGAACCTACTGCTGCATACTAAGTCTTGATGATGAAACAACAGTTGTCACTACAAAGAAGGCATTATGGCAGGCCTATTTGGAGGAACTATAGCTGGATCTGCTAAATGAGCTTTGTGGGCGGCATTAATATAGGAATTCTATTATTAATAATATATAATAATAATAATATACAGTAAAAGTTTTAGACAGGTGTGGAAAAATGGTGTGAAAAGTAAGAAGGCTTTCAAAAATAGAAGTGTTAATAGTTTATTTTCTCAATTATCAAAATATTGATTTGATTTAGATTTCTTTTTTGTTCATTCACTTCATTTTGTTAATTAACAAATATAAACTACTGTATTAACCCTTCTATTCTTGAAAGCATTCTTATTCGTGGCACTTTTTCCACACCTGACTAAACCTGTTGTACAGTACTATATATAACACCACTATAATATAATACTATTAAATTATATATCATTATAATCAAGGATCATTTTAATTGGTGCCATAAAACATTTTTCATGAAAATAAATTGTGCTAAAAATACTTCACTTTACAACTTAAGAAGTTGATCCTGTTAGATCTCTAGTGACAGACAGTTGCATGGGCCCCACTGACCGCTAGTTTCATGCATAAGTTTCCATATAAACCAAAGAAGATTGGGTATTTATAGCTACAACACTGCTGAGACACTATTAACATTTCATTTCTGTTTTATGTTACTTTTAGCAATAGAAGGATTACATCAGGCAGAAAGCATAAAGATTAATGTTGGTGTATTATTCCTAATTGCTCATTAAACTTCAAAGCAGGTTTACATTCCCCCACACTATAAATAAGAAATACATATGGTCGGCTAGGTTATAAAATACATATATTGCTCGTAGAAGACATGGACCACCAAGAAGTATTTGTCTCATCTGTGGCTGGCAGAAGGATATAAATAAAAATTGTTGGTACATTTAAACATGCTTTGCTAAAAGCATCTTCAGGCAAAACAAAGTGCATGTTATCAATATGCATATGGAATGTCTCTGAGGCAGAACTGCCTGTAAGTTATATTGTCAGCAGGGCAACATTTTCCCATGTGAGACGTTGAACAACACTAAATCATATGTGTGGGAGGGAAAGCCTGCAAGCTATGTACAGTATCTATTCCCTATTGTGCCTTGCTTTTCTCCCTTTCTTTCTCCTAAAAGTGGCTTCTTCAATTACAGCTGAAACAGTTCTTTTGGCTGGAAGTGACTATAATATATAAGATATTTTTTAACTAACATGGACTAAATGTTCACAATTTTAAGATTTGTATTATATTTTTGTATATTAGGATACCTAGGTATCAAGTTTACTGGTAGAGAAATACATATACATGCCCTACAGGAACAGGTGGAACAAAAATATACACCCACTACCAGAACAGGCAGAACAATAAACATACACCCTCTACAGGAACTGGTACAGAAATAAACATACTCCCCCTGCAGATGCTGATAGAACACTAAACATACACCCCCTACCAGAACAGGCAGAACAATAAACATACACCCCATACCAGAACAGGCAGAACAATAAACCTACACCCCATACCAGAACAGGCAGAACAATAAACATACACCCTCTACAGGAACTGGTACAGAAATAAACATACTCCCCCTGCAGGAGCTGATAGAACACTAAACATACACCCCCTACCAGAACAGGCAGAACAATAAACATACACCCCATACCAGAACAGGCAGAACAATAAACGTACACCCCATACCAGAACAGGCAGAACAATAAACATACACCCTCTACAGGAACTGGTACAGAAATAAACATACTCCCCCTGCAGGAGCTGATAGAACACTAAACATACACCCCCTACCGGAACAGGCAGAACAATAAACATACACCCCCTACAGGAACTGGTAGAGCAATAAACATACACCCCCTACAGGAACTGGTAGAACAATAAACATACACCCCCTACAGGAACTGGTAGAACAATAAACATACACCCCCTACAGGAACTGGTAGAGCAATAAACATACACCCCCTACAGGAACTGGTAGAACAATAAACATACACCCCCTACAGGAACTGGTAGAACAATAAACATACACCCCCTACAGGAACTGGTAGAACAATAAACATAAACCCCATACAGGAACTGGTAGAGCAATAAACATACACCCCCTACAGGAATGAGCAATAAACATACACCCCCTACAGGAACTGGAAGAACAATAAACATACACCCCCTACAGGAGTTGATAGAACATTAAACATACACCCCCTACAGGAACCGGTAGAGCAATAAACATACACCCCCTATAGGAACCACTAGAGCAATAAACATACACACCCTATAGAACGCTAAATCTACTCCCCCTACAGAAACCAGTAGAGCAATAAACATACACCCCCTACAGGAATTGGTAGAAGAATAAAACTATATCCCCTATAGGAGCTGTACTTTTTTCTTCCAAATTAGAACATACAGGGCTGATTATATAAATGGAGATGCCCAGTTTGTAAAACCTTTCTATATACAGTGGTCCCTCAAGTTACAATTTGAATGGTCCTCAGCGGGCTTAAAATGAAAATTCAGGTATTGTCATTTGAGATGGTAAATTCGTGGAATGCTGTCTGAAAGACATATGCCACATTCCAATAATTATGAGTGCTATTATTGATTTATATGGTAATCCATTGATGATGTTACTGCCCTCAAACACGACTGCTGTACTGCAGTAAGCCTTGTATCGGCAATGCACAATTACTGTAATAACTGCATATAATACTACATATTAATGTAGTAAAGGTGGATAGCAGGACAGTACAGTATATTTAATACTGGTAAAAAGCAGCACAGTATATGTAGTACATGTGCAACATCCCAGAGTGCTCCTGCTTTAGTTGTGTTTGTCTTTGTGCCTCTGGGTATGTTTGTACATCCTGTCTATATGTTCTATTTTACATGTCATTGTTTGCAGCTCTCCCTATTGAAATTTTCCAGTCACTATCCCCCACACTTGGCACAGCCCTCAGTTTCAGAGAGTTCCAGATTAGTGTGTAGTTGGAGACAGAGCAAGCCCGCTCTGTACCCTGGGACTCAATGGTTTCCACACAGCCCCTGAGGGAAGATAATTCAGCCCAAGGCTCTTCTAAAGACAACCTTGAGACAGGGAATTCAACTGTCTAATATTTGGACACTGTGTCAGTAGGAGAGAAGGAGTCCTGTGCCAGGAGGTGTTATCCAGGACCTGCTGCTTAGAGGTAACCAGACCCCTGCTAGGACTACCAAGGAGTACAGCCCCCAGTATCTTCTGCTAGAGGAGGCTGAAGTGTGGAGAAGATTTGTTGGACGGAGTATGGCACTAGCCTAATCATCACTGGGCATCCCCTCAAGACTAAGGCTGGGAGAACTTGACAGTGGGAGACTACTACCCCCATTTAGAAGCTGTTTGTTTCACAGTTCACAGTTGCTGAGTAAAATTTAAACCTGTTTCAAATGCACTGCTGTTTCCTGAGTTGTTCCGGCATTAACATTAGGGCCCTTTACACCGGCTCAGTAGAGAGAACCCCTCTCTAACTGGAAGCGCCCCGGGGGAATTACTACCATCAACATCAGGTAGCACAAGTTCCCTTGTCAATGTCCAGCCTAGGAGCTGAGCTGGTGACAGTGGTTGAGGGCACTTGGCCTATCCGGTAGCACAGCATCTGCCCCTACTACTCCCATCCACTGGTTACCACCATCTGGGTTGCGGCACATGTATAGATGTGTCTACCAACTTTTCTCTAAATCAATACAGTGAAAACATTACAACCTACTAACAAAACCCTTGACAGGCTACAATTCACCATACAATCAATGGCTAAGCATGGACACATTAAGGATAGGCATCTCATGACAGAATATCAACAATTCATGTTTTTTAAATGCTAATCAACAATTGTCATCTGGTCATATTTAGACATGTCCAGACAAGAAAAAAGGTAAGGAAGAACACACGAGTAGAAGCATATTACTTGTGGAACAGGTAAAGAACAGCATAGTATATGTACTACAGCGGCACAAGTCGTCATATATGAGCAGAGAAATAAGAGATTTAGAAAACCATGAGCAAAATTTGTATATATGAAATTACAAATCTTTATTAAATACATCAAATAAATAACAAAGTTAGGTAATATACAGTACATCAGTGCAAAAAAAAATAGACAGGAGAAAGGTATCAACTATAACCTGTCTCCACACTTCTAGTAGAAACAAATAGTGGTGAGGGAAATGTTTACCACGTGCAAATAAATGTGAATTTAAATTCAGTCCAGTAAGTTATACCAGACAAACCTAACTGGAAATATGTAATACAATACAAATGCTAAGTATTAAAGTAAGCTGATAAACAATACAAATCTTAATGTGTCTACAAGGATAACAGCTAAATTAATAATAAGAACCGATCATGAAATAGTATCAGCTTACCCAAAGAAATATTGAGCCACGTGGGAAACCCCCCTCACAACGGCGTGCATTTATTTGCACATGGTAGACATTTCCCTCACCACTATTTGTTATATTTGATACCTTTTTCCTATCTATTTTTTGCACTGCTGTATATTACCTAACTTTATCATTTATTTGTAGCTAATAAAGATTTGTAATTTTATATATACAAATTTTGCTCATGGTTTTCTAATTCTGTGGTTAAGTTTGCACTTTCAGTGAGCTTTATGTGCAGTTTTTTAGGATATGTGGAGGTAGTTGTTGGAGAAATAAGAGAATTACAATTTTTGAAATACAGAGATACTGAAAAACAAAAGAAAAAAGTCCAAAATAGACCGAATTCTTAATTTAATGCAACTCACACCGCAACCATTGGGTCATATAAATACATATCGGATAGATGACTTGTGACAAAATATCACAGTATCATGTTGTTTTGAAATGTGTTTTAAAGATGGAGGTCGCGGTCTTCACATAGTATATTCCTAATGTTTACTGTACGATCACTGGTGAGCTATTTTGTGTTCTCTGTATGATTTACACTTTGATATTGTCACTATCCTGTGGCATATACTGGCTCTATTTTTGCTATGTCAGTTGGTGGTTAGATATGCATTGAGATCATATCTTTACTGTTTATCTTATGCACTAACTCACTTTAATATACCATTTGCACTTTATGACAATTCATGTTTATATATGAATTTATGTTTATATATAAATTGTTATATAGCTGGTAACTGAATTAAATTCAAGTGTGTATCTATTTATTTTATATCAATTGCACGGAGGCACCTTATCCCACCATTGTGGCATATTTAATACATATTTGATTTATGCATACCTGGCAATTCATTGCAGGAATTTGTGTTTATTGATATATGCATAGATAACATGACTCCCCTTTGTGTGATGTACTGTTATCTCCACCCAACTTTTTGTCTGGGGATATGTTAAAGTTTTTGAATTTACAACCAGTAGTATGTGAAATAAAGTAAGTTATATATTTATACTTTGGAGTATTGAGTATCTATTTATTTTGCTTTGGTTTTGATCTTTGTAGGAGAGGGCCATGTTGTTTTGAAAAGCTGGTCATCTAAGGACACACATATTTGGTCATGTTTAGTCAAGTATTAAGAGAAGGAATGACACATCTGTATACTGAATACTGTAACCTAAGGTGATTGTAACTTGAGGGACTAATTATAGGGAGAGTTATATAAAGGGACACAGCCAAACAGTCCTCTCATTCTCTGCCCCTTGAGGCACTGAGGGTAGAGACAAATGGTTAGGATAATATGAAGCAGGTATGTGGCATTCACAGTATGCACAGTTACCTAGCACTTTATGTACTTATGAAAATTGATAAAAAGGCAGAAAACAAGTGCTCTAAAGCTGTCTATAGATATAGCAGTTAGAAAGCGAGTGTCTTCAGTATCTGATACCTTTTAATGGATAGCTGAAAATATGATGACAGATATCAAGCTGTTGAAAGTATTTAGTTCTCTACATCAGGCATGGTAACTTACCAGCTACTAAAGACTCTCAATTTTATCTTTTATATCTACTGGCTAATACGGTATCCTTTGCTTTTTGACAACAAGAATAGCGTTTTCTGCCGTACTGTTCTCTCCTATTAGAAACTAATAATGGAAACTTTACTGGCCTATTAGGAGTCAGTGGGATACTTCAAGATTCTTTATGATTAGTTTCACAACAGATCTGCTATAGTTATCATGACATGACACTAGTGTGAACAAAGGCTAAACGCTTTACTGCTAACAACCAAGAACATTTTTGAAGCATAAAGTTTCACTCCCTATGCCCACTGTGTATTGATCAGCACAAAGAATCACAGGGCCTCTAGTGCAAGTTAATAGACCTGAAGACTTTATATTGCGGGTAGTGAGGTAAATTAAAACTGACCACCAATTTGGCTGACTTGCTTCTTAGAGAATTGTGCAGACGAGATTCATCAATATTAGAATGGAAAATATATTAACTAGGTTTGGGATTTATAACAAATTCAGTTGATAAACTTCCTAGAGAATCAATGCAGGAGATTCACCAACTCCAGCAGAAAGTGAATATGCAATTGTTTGATTTTGTCTTGATCCATACATAATAGGCTAAATTTAGCATTGTATGAAACAGTAACTATAATATAGAGAGTGAACGTAAAGCACATAACATTTGCTTGAATTCTTGTGCACTTGTCCTTACCAGCAATGCTGCCCTGAAGTCCTTCTTTAAATGAACCCAGTGCAGATCTTGCGGAAGACATCCACCTGTTATGGCAGCTCCCAGGCATCTACACTTACTGTGCTGCTTCCATTTGCTCATATTGGTTCTATTTTCTGTATTGCTACTGTATCATGTGGCAACTTATTCCAATGACAGAAGTATCACCTAAACTTTACATTTATTGTCAAAGAATTCACATTTATATACACCTGTGATAAGTGCTATAGGAAGATTCCAATAATAATTCACAGTTGTGACGTATTATATGCATTTTTTTTTTTCTTTATTGTTTATAATAATCTTTTCACTTTAGGTGTTTTAGCATTTTTATATGGTTATCCTCATCTCGCAAAGTGATGGCATATCACCAGGACCAGTGTTAACTTTTTCAGTGTTTTCTCAAGGGTTTTTGTTGCCTACTATGATAAGATATTACACTGCACAGTGATAATTTAAAAGAGGGGAAAAAAAAAGAAATTGAAAGAGGGGGGTAAAATTTTTGGGCCGCGGTGTTGTTGGGGGGGTTTTGGGGGGGGGGGGGGGGGGTTGGGGGAGGAGTGAGGCTGTGTTTTCCTCAGCTCCTTCCCTGACTTACCCGGACCGACGCTGATCCAGCTGACCGGATCGTTTTCTGCCCCCAGGGTTATGGGCAAGTCCCGGCGGTTACCCTCCGGATCCTCTTCTACCCCTCCTGGGGCCTCCACGGAGTCCATTATGGACAAATTTCTGCGAGGCCCGGCTCCCGGCCTACATCGTGCGCCCTCCAAAATGGCGCCTGACGTCGCTGCCTCCTCAAGCAGCACCCCCCGCGGGTTCGCAGCCGGCGGCCGCTGCGGCTCCTGACATAGCGGCGCCCCGGCCTCTACCAGTAACTGGGGCCTGCTCCATCAGCCCCCCGGAGTCTTGGACCGTGCGGGAGTCTGAGCTCCGCTCAGCCCCCCGCTTCTCCCCTAACAGTTGCTGCGGGGCAGGACTGGCCGTCGCTACCGCCGTCCCCCGCATCCTCCGGGCACCAGCGCTCCACTGACATCAATGCACCGCTGCAGCGCTCTCTCCTGGACCCAGCCAGAGGTAGGGAGGCACCTAATCTACCCTGGCCTGTGGCCTTCTCCACTCCCACTACAGCACTGAAGCCTGTGCTGCAGGCCCCTCTGTTTGCTCCTCCTGGCACTGGGTCATAGTTGGCCACACCTCCACTGGGCGCCCCTACCATCCGCAGCCCCCCGTCTGGATACCACCTGGATACCAGTTATCAGCCTCGGCGGCCCCGTACCTGCCTCATGTTCCTCTGTTAACAACTCCTGTCACAGCCCCCACCTCTGCTGGTCAGAGTGCGGGAGACCTCACTGGGACTATTGCAACCTGTGCACCTTCCTTCTCTGGTGCTTCCTCCGACACCCTGGCTGAACTGCGTCAACTGAGCGCCCATCTACGGGCCATCCCTACAAAGTCTGACATGGAGGAATATGTGGCGCGCCTGGAGCAGTCATACAAAACAGAACTGTCAGCCGTCCGTGCCACGGTGCAATCACTGGAGGGAAGAGTGGACACCTTGGAGGCCTCTGCCGCTTCGTTTTCTACCGTTATCTACCCATGATTCCATATTGCTGTCTCATACTCACCAATTACATCATCTGACAGACCTCATGGACGACCTCGAGAACAGGAACAGACGGAATAACATCAGGGTACGGGGCCTCCCTGAAGTCATTGAACCCCAGCAATTGGACGCCACTCTACGTGGCATCTTTAACTCCCTCTTGGGGGTCCCTCCTGACTCTCCACTCGAGTTGGACCGGGCGCATCGCTCTTTGGGCCCACGCCCTCTGGACTCTGCCAACCCTAGAGACGTCATCTGCCGGGTGCACAGATACCAGCTCAAGGAGGCCATTATGCGGAAGGCCAGGGACACCCGCCAAGTGGTTTTCCAGGACGCTCCCATCAGCTTGCTCCCGGACCTGTCCAGACTCACTCTTGCTAGACGGCGTGCCTTGAAGCCTCTTCTGGACCTCCTGATCCATCACCAGATCCCGTACTCCTGGGTATTCCCCTTCCGCCTGCAGGTCCGGCGGGATGGCCGCATCATTTCCCTGTCTCGTCCAGACGATGTTCCTGCCTTCACAACTGCTCTTGGTCTTCCTATGGTACAGATCTTGGATTGGCCACTGCTACCTGGCTCCTCAGAACCAGCCCAACCAGCACAGTCTCAGCGCCGTTCCAGACGCCGCCAACGCGACCAAGCTTCCACACCTACAGCACTGACACGGGACCATCAAGCCCTTCTAACTTGAACACTGAACTGTTCCTTTTACATGCCAGTGAGAAAGTCTCTCCGTAACCCCTAGGGGTTCTCGTCCGCCCCCTTGTGGGGCAGTGAGTATGAGTATCGTTATTATTTTTCCTTCCTTCTTCTTTTCCCCCCCCCTCTTTTTTTTTTTTTTCTCCTCTCTTACCCTTCCTTCCCTCTCCCCTCTTTCTTCTTTTTTCATTTATGTTTATGCATATCGTTTTTCTCGGTCAGCTTATTTTGTTACTACAGTTATCTTTACAGTGGCGTGGCCCGGGGGTCGGGGGGGGAGGAGCAGCTCCTCTTTGGAAAGCTCGTTCCCCACCGGGGTCTCCGTGCTACTGTGTAGCACGTGTTTTGGCATTGTTTGCCTTTTCCCCACCTGGTTTGGTGGTGGTTCACCCCACCACCTTACTGTTTAGTCAGTTAAGACTTTGTTTCATAGCTGTGTTAATTAGTGATAAATTGCGTTAGATTTTCCCTTACCTAAGTGTGTCTTCCCTCCCCCTCCCTGTTTAGCTATGTCTACCCTGAATATTTGCACACTGAATGTACGGGGACTTAACATTCCACAAAAACGCAGCCAGATTTTGTACCAACTTCATAAAAAGCATTCTCATATCCTTATTCTACAGGAGACGCACTTCAAGGAAGGTCACGTACCGGATATCCGCAACCGCCATTTCCCCGTTTGGTTCCACAGCGCCAACCCGGCCGCCAAGTCCAAGGGAGTATCTATTGCTTTGCATAGGTCTCTGCATCACGAGGTAATGGACACCTTGATTGACCCTGAGGGCAGATTTGTTTTTCTTAAATTGCACATCGCGGGTACGGTTCTCACCATAGCGGGTTGCTACCTCCCTAATCAGGGACAATTGCGGTATTGTAGGGACCTGGTCGGCAAACTTTCTGATTTTGGCGAGGGGGTCATGATTCTCGGGGGTGACTTTAACTTTGTATTGGATCCTTTGATTGACTCTATCCCATCCCGCCCCCCCCCCATTCTCAGTCTCATCTGCGTAGCCTTAAGACTGCCCTCCATAACTCCCAGTTGGTCGACGTGTGGCGCATCCTGCATCCTAATGAGCGAGACTATACGTATCACTCCCCTGCGCACAACTCCTATAGCCGCATTGACTTTTTTTTTGATCAGCCATCATGCCCTCTCTTGGGCCCCCACGGGGCAGATTGGTTCCGCCCTTTGGTCGGACCATTCGCCCGTATTTTTGTCACTGGAGATTCCGGGACTCGCACTCCGTCCTTTTACCTGGCGTCTAAACGATAGCCTTTTAAAAGATACCACATGCCGGGAGGACGTCGGCGCTGCGATCAGGAACTTTGGCCTTGATCATGCCCAGGACTCTACATCACCCCCTCTTCAATGGGAAGCGTTAAAATGTGTGGTCCGGGGGAGTCTTGATTAAACATGGTGCGCACCTTAAAAAGGAGCGGGCGGCCTGGGTTTCTGCGCAGTTAGCCAAGATCCATTCCCTTGAAGTGCTGCATAAACGGTCTTGCTCTCAGGCAGACTTCACGGAGCTCCTCAATGCTAGAGAGGAGCTCCGAGCCCACCTGGACGAGGTGTCTATGCTTTTCCGTGACCGTGTTCGGAAACATTACTATGAGTTTGCGGATAAGTGCAGTCGTCTCCTCGCGCGTCGCCTACATCCTCGCAACACCTCCACGTACATTCCTCGGATTAATAAAGGCACTGGGAGATCGGTCCATAACCCAGCAGACATAGCAGAGGCATTCCGCTCCTTTTACCACGACCTCTATAATATTCGGGGACAATATGCTGATCTTCCCCCGGACTCTCTTTATGAGAAAATCAGGGAATACATCGACGAGACCTCTCTCCCCACCATCGCTCCCTCGGATAGAGCACTTCTCGAGGACCATTTTTCCGAAGAGGAGGTCTCCCTTGTCATTCAATCTTCCCCCTCAGGCAAATCCCCGGGCCCTGACGGGTTTACCCCCAGATTTTATAAATCCTTCCGAGACCTCCTCTCTCCAATAATGGCCCGTGTCTTCAATGGTATTGATGACACCACTCTGTTTGCCTCCCAACCCCTATCAGCCCTTATCACAGTCCTCCCCAAACCTGGGAAAGATCCGTCCAGTTGCGCCAGCTATCGCCCGTTTTCCCTGCTCAACATTGACATTAAGCTATTTGCCAAATTGCTGGCTAACCGACTGTCCCCTTTGATGCCGGGCCTGGTTCACACTGACCAGGTTGGCTTTATCTCAGGCCGCGAGGCCAGAGATAATATTTGCAAGACGCTCTTGGCGATCTCCGCGGCCCGCGTTACTGATACCCCCATGTGCTTGCTCTCGGTGGACGCTGAAAAGGCGTTCGACCGTGTACATTGGGGCTTCCTGCGGGCCACACTTCAGCAAATTGGAGTTGGCTCGGGGTACCTGAGTAAGGTGCTTTCTCTCTATGGCGACGCGTCGGCACGGGTGCGGGTTAACGGGCTCCTCTCCAACTCCTTTCCGGTCCGGAATGGCACGCGACAGGGTTGTCCCCTGTCTCCTCTTTTATATGCACTGGTCATGGAACATCTAGCGACTGCCTTACGGAACTGTCCTAGTGTCCATGGCGTGCAGCTGGGCAACCGCCAGGTCAAAACGGCTTTATACGCCGACGACCTCCTCTTATACATCTCTCAGCCGCGTGTTTCCTTTCCGGCCATCCTGCGTGAGTTCCGTCGCTTTGGCCACCTGAGTAATTTCAAGGTAAATCTCTCTAAGAGTGAGGCCCTCAATATCACCTTGCCCCCAGCAGAAACAGCCCTCTTTGCGAACGAATTCCCCTTCAAATGGCACTGCACTTCCATTAAATATCTCGGGATTCACATCCCTTCAGACCTCTCCCTTCTCTACTGCCTTAATTACTTACCGTTCCTTGAATCCCTTTCGACAGATCTGCGGAAATATGGTTCCCTCATGCTCTCATGGTTTGGTCGCATCAACGCGCTAAAAATGGATGTCATGCCCCGGTTATTATATGTGTTTCAAGCTCTGCCCATTCCAATACCACGCTCCTTTTTTGTTCGCGCCCAGACTTTGTTTGGGAGATTTGTGTGGGGAGCGTCACGAAGCAGGTTACGCTTCCGGACATTGACACGGCGGAGACATCGCAGTGGTGCGGGCCTGCCCGACCCTAGAATATACTATCACGCGACAGTACTGTTGCGCCTTTTTGACTGGTTCTATCGCGGGGCAGACAAGCAGTGGGTCTCTATAGAGGCCGACTTGCTGTCAGCTCATCTCCCCTCCTTGCCCTGGGTTCCGTCTCACTTTTGCCCCAGTATTATCAGACACTCCATTTTATCCTCTCATTTCCTCAAGATCTGGGATTCCATAAGCGCGGGTGGTCACATAGCCAGGGTCCCGGGTCCTCTCAGCCCTCTGTTCCGAAATCCCATGTTCCCACCGGGTTGCTCTGCTGACAGATTTCTTTGCTGTTTGGCTAGGGATGATGTTCGTTTGCATCAGGTCATGGATAGCACTTCTCTTCCTTCTCTGTTACAATTGCAAGCCTCTCATCCCAATCTCCGTTTATCCTGGTTGGAACATGGCCAGTTCACTACCTTCATCCGCAGGTTCTCCCTGCTTCCCACGCTCTCTTCCTCTTTAACTAACCTGGAGCTTGCCCTTTCCCAGACTGACACCACTTCGCGCGCCCTCTCTGTTCTTTACGGCATTCTCCTCCAAGACGCTACACCTGGGCCTCCCTCCTACATTGGCCCCTGGGAGTCTGACCTCGGTACTCGCCTCTCTACTGCCGACTGGGATAAATCCTACCTGTACACACACAAACTCCTGCTGTCCTGTAGTGCGCAGGAAAAGAATTACAAAATACTGACCCGCTGGTACCGCTGTCCTGACCTCTTACATAGGATCTACCCTGGCGTCTCTGACCGGTGTTGGCGCTGTGGTTTCGAAAAAGGTACCTTATACCATATCTGGTGGAAATGCGTGGCCCTTAAACCCTTTTGGGATGCCGTCTTTGAGCTTTATGCCAAAGTGAGTGGCAGATCTGTTACGCCTTCACCCCAGCTCGCACTTCTCTCTATTATACCGGGGAGGGTCTCTGCCGTTAAAAGGGACCTTTTGCGACACTTCCTCACTGCCACCAGAACAGTTATCCCCAGGCATTGGCGTAGCACTGCTGTGCCTACCCTGGTGGAGTCCCTTCAGGAGCTTCTCCTTATTAGGAGAATGGAGGCCCTGGTGGCTGAGGACTCGCCCGACCCCTTCAAATTTGAGTCCCTCTGGTGGCCATGGGTGGTGTTTCAGGAGTCCTCTGAGTTTCTCTCTTTTTTTTTCTTGACTTGGGGTTGTTCTGTTTTTCTGTTGGTGCAGTGTCTGGCTGCTCTCCATTTCTAAATTTCCCTTTCCGTTCCATCTCCTACCTCCTCCCTCCTGTGTCCCTCCCCTGCTCTTGTCGTGTCCTAGGCCTCATATGTCTTGTACACCTGTGTTCCCCTTTTGGTCCCCTTCCTATTGATGATTGTTTTAATTTACTGTTAGGTGGGTGGCCCTGCGGTAGCTTTTTACAGTTGACCTTTTAGTTTTTTGTTTTTTGTTGTTTTTTTTTTTAGCTATCACCCACCTAAAGTTATAGTCATTTTAGTTGTCATTGTGTCATTTATTTCTGATCCTGTTGTGGCGGGCTTCGTTGGCCTTTTTACCCAAACTTTCATTACTGTGCCTTATCCATTAATAAGGTGGCCTGCGTGCCCCCCCCCCTGTTATTGTTTTATCTGATATTGATGTCATAGCATTGTACCCCTTTCCCTTTTTTTTTTTTTTTTTTTTTAAAAAAAATTTAAAAATTTTTTTTAATAAATGGGGGGGGGTCCCCCCCTTGTTTTTGGGGGGGGGTAATATCAATTCTGGGGGGGGCCCCCACCCAAACCCCCCCAAAATAGAGGTGGTGGGGGGCGGGGGGGGGGGGGGGGGGGGGGGGCGGGGGGGGGGGGGGGTGGGGGGGGGGGGGGGGGGGGGGGGGGGGGGTGGGGTTGTGCGGGTGTGTGGGGGAGGGGGAGGGGAGGGGGGGAGGGGGTGCGCCCCCACCAGGCGGAGCGGGCCGGTGGGTCCCTCCTCCCTGCGGGGGGGGGGGGGGGGGGGGGGGGGGGGGGGGGGGGGGGGGGGGGGGGGGGAGGTGCCGGAGCTGATGTTGGAGTATTAGTAGGAGGAATGGATGATGGTGAAGGGGAAAACCCCCCAAAAGTAAAAGGGGAAGGGTAAACTTTTCTATTTGTTGTTTGTTTTGTTTGATAGAAATAAAAAAAAAAAAAAATAAAAAAAAAAAAAAAAAAAAAAAACTAAAAAAATACAAACATAGAAAAAAGGGGGGGGGGAGAATAATAATTATAGAAAGAAAGGTAGGATATTGAAATAATATAATAAAAAAAAAAAATAAAAAAGGTGGTGGGGGTCAATAGTATGTCTCTATAAAAAAGAGGAAAGAGGGGGAGAAGGGCGGGGGGGGGCCGGCGTGACGGGGAGGGGGGGGTGGGGGGGGGGGGGGGAGGAGGGAGCGGGGGGGGGGGGGGGGCCCGGGCCAATCGCTTTCAGCAAACAGTAGCTAAAAAAAATATATAGTAATAACACAGAGTGACATTCTTCATGTTGTATCAGTTATGGGATCCAGAGAGATCAGTAGATATAGATGTCACATACTGGGACAGCCAGGCTCCATTGCTTATGGACATGAGTACAGCAGCACCTGTCTTCTCAGCAGGTTCCACATCTGATAGTGATAGACTGAACCTGATTATATTATATTTGCTTCTTCTACCTAAGGCAACAGATGCACTGAGCAGTGACGGTAGCCGCTCTCTGTGACAGTAGATGGTTGTTATTTAGACAGGAGATGCAGTTTTAATGAGTGTCGGATACAGATGGTCATTTTATTAGCCTTTAATCAAATTTACTTGGCAAAATAGCTCAATGGTCTCAAACTGGTCAACTCTGACTCTTTGATGAAATTATAATTCATTAAATATTTTTCATCTATCTTTAGATATGAAAACAAAGTTAAAAGGATACCATTGGCCTTGAAGTAGAAAATATTACATCAGAAAAAATAGCAATCTGTTGTAACATTATTCTCAAGTATATTGCATGTACTAAACTGAAATATGTATTTAGTAGTGACCATTACTATAGAAAAAGATAAAGCCAAAGATACCAATGTGCCTCCAAGAAAATATATAGTTTAGAAAGTCTAATCAATATGTTAAAATAGAGAAATACTAATAATAAACCACGATTTTAACACACCTTTCTATTTCTGCACACGATAATGGGGTCAGCCATCTTCCCCTAGCTGCTGATCTGTGAATAGAGCAGCAGCTTTGCTTTACAGTAGCCAAATAGACATAGAAAATGAAAGTCTGGTGATGGCCTATTGATTTCTCATGCCGTATGATCTGTGCATAGGTAAAAAGGGTTCAGGGAGTTAAAGGAGGTGTCCCCATTAATTAGTGTCAGTGGTGAACCCTACAATTGTCAGGATATATATATATATGCACAAGTGGACAAAATTGTTGGTACCCCTCGTTTAATGAAAGAAAAACTCACAATGGTCACAGAAATAACTTGAATCTGACAAAAGTAATAATATATAAAAATTCTATGAAAATGAACAAATGAAAGTCAGACATTGCTTTTCAACCATGCTTCAACAGAATTTTTTAAAAAAGAAAACTCATGAAACAGGCCTGGACAGAAATGATGGTTCCCTTAACTTAATATTTTGTTGCACAAACTTTTGAGGCAATCACTGCAATCAAACGATTCCTGTAACTGTCAATGAGACTTCTGCACCTCTCAACAGGTATTTTTGCCACTACTCATGAGCAAACTGCTCCAGTTGTCTCGGATTTGAAGGGTGCCTTTTCCAGATGGCATGTTTCAGCTCCTTCCAAAGATGCGCAATAGGATTTAGGTCAGGGCTCATAGAAGGCCACTTCAGAATGTTTTCCTCTTAGCCATTCTTGGGTGTTTTTAGCTGTGTGTTTTGGGTCATTATCCTGTTGCAAGACCCATGATCTGCGACTGAGACCAAGCTTTCTGACACTGGGCAGCACATTTCTCTCTAGAATCCCTTGATAGTCTTGAGATTTCATTGTTCCCAGCACAGATTCAAGACACCCTGTGCCAGATACAGCAAAGCATCCTCAGAACATAACAGAGCCTCCTCCATGCTTCACAGTAGGGACAGTGTTTTTTTCAAGATATGCTTCATTTGTCTGTGAACATAGAACTGATGTGCCTAGCCAAAAATTTTGATTTTTGTCTCATCTGTCCATAGGACATTCTCCCAGAAGCTTTGTGGCTTATCAACATGTAGTTTGGCAAATTCCAGTTTTGTCAGATTCAAGTTATTTCTGTGACCATTGTGGGTTTTTCTTTCATTAAATGAGGGGTACCAACAATTTTGTCCATGTGTGTGTATATATATATATATATATATATATATATATATATTGGCAGTGTGACAGCTAGAGCAGCATGTTTGTGCCACTGGCGGTACAGAAAAATGTGTATTTCACCCCGGGAAAGCGGAGTGGAAGAGAAAAGTCTCTGGAAAGTGGTTTGTAATGAGGTTAATTAGCAGCCAGGTAAAGGGCTCTACATGTAAGGTGACAACCCTTCTCATAATGTCTGGGGGAAGACAAGCTGTGCCATAGCATGTGAGAGCAAGAAGCACGTGAGTTGATAAGAACCACTGTGTTTGTGGAGATACTGGGTAGTAGGCCCAGGGTCTCATAGTGAGCAACACTAAATGTGTAGTTAGTAGCCAGAAGGCTGAGGATTTACTTTTCTGATGTGATGTACATGCTGTTTTGCTGTGAAAGCAGAAGAAAAAAGCAGGCTGAGGTCAGTTTTGAACCAAATTCACTGTGTCAGAGTGAGAATTTATTGGAGGTTTCTGATGTGTCAACCATCTTGATGAAGAGACGGCGATCCTGTGAGCTAAAGTAACCCCTGAGTTGTCATATTATATATACATTCTATAAAAAGATCAAGCAAGGACATAGACCAGGGGTACTCAACTACTTTTAGTGAAGGTCCATTGACTGAGGTCTGCAATTGCTCAAGGTAACAATGCCTTTGAGATTATGTATGTCATTGGACTTTTCAGACCTGGTGACAAGTCCTCTTTAAGTTCATTGAGAAACTCTGCTCTACATAAACAACTTTAAGTACTTGAAAATGATCTATGTGAAAAAGAAAGTAAAGCTCAAATGTGAGGCGTTCATGCTTTGGGAAACATGCAATGGTTCATTGATGAGGTCTTTTTTTATAGCTGCCTATCTGGCTGATTTCATTTTTTATGTGTCAATTTTGCCATATAATAATATTTGAGGGCACTGGGCATACCAATCCCTCCCACATATATTTAGGAGCAAATGCTAGTTCCCCATGTTTTTTTCTCCTTCAAATATTTCTAACTTGCAAACCTCTAAATTGCAGATGTATAAGGAGTAGTAGACTCATTCATTTTAACAGACATTATTCTGTCAAATCATGATAAGTTTATAGCAAGCCATCTGGGACATATGCTTTTACACCTAATTCATGGGCCATGAAGTCACTGGTCATTTCAAACCATTCTACAACGTATTAATGTAAATCATGACAACGGTGTGGTTTCCTCCGGTTCACTGCAATCTCACTATGTTATTTCAGCACAGATAGATATAAAGTGACATCCTGCAGTACACATAACATAAAAAACAGTAAAAAAAATCTAACTACAACAGGAATCATAAACCTGCAACATCGAATTAAGCTTAAAGTCAAATGGCGCCTAAAATGTTGAGGATTATGGCTGAAATTCTGTAAAGGATTACTAAATACCTGGGTCCACTGGCGATCATGACAGGGAGTGGACAGCAGAAATACTGCTCCTTATGCCACTCATATACAGCATGCATCTTGTCTTAAAGTAGTAAAGACAGTAATGGAAACATTTTTTTGCACTTTCTTTGCGAAGAACTAGAGAGACGCTTGGAAAATGATTGGTATTATGTTCATGTATCTTGGAAAGTTTGCTTCGTGCAATTTTAAAGTAAGTCAGACTTAATTAAATAGGATCCCATTTAGTTTCATATGTGTTAAAATATTTCAAATGTATTTGCATTTGTTAAATATGTACAATTAGCATTACACAAATTAAAATGCTCCGGGCCAGTAAATGTAATCCAGGCATTAGGAACTAGGAGATGCTGCATCAATCATTTTTAACTAACCATGTACAAGAATTCTAATAGAGCTGATTAACATGTAAGGACAACTTTTACTTAGAACAAATATATACATTTTTCAGAACAGTCTATTCTTTGTTAAATCACAGCATGGGGATCAGTTTCATATAGACACTGTAGTATAGATCAGTAACTTTCTGCTCTTACTTCTACAGATCATATTCTACTAAAAAGATGCCCTTTTAACTGTGCTGAGATGCTGTGGTATGACCTGGCAAGGGTCGTGCATGCAAGGCTCTCATATAAACTTGTATAAACCTTACTATGACTTAGTGTGACTTTCCATTTTTATTTTTGCTTCCAACAGGACTGTAGAGTCAATAGGACAAAGTATGGAGTCCCACTCTGACATTTCTATTTTTCCACAGACCAATTCTGACATAAATGGCTGCCATAGTCAGACAGAATCAGTAAAGCTTTGCTAATTCAGGAAAAAAGCTAGTGGTGAAATTCCTATAAAAATAAAGATGCAATAAACTGTACATTTAATGAAATGGAGTCTATCAGCAGTAAATTGGTTATAAACCTAATCCCAGTACTTTGTAGAGGTGATTCTACGGTTTCCAAATATGCTTCTGTTATTCAGCTTTGGAGTCCCATTTTCATGTAATTCCTGTTTTAATCATATGGAAATGAAGGGAAGATCGCTTTGTCCAGAAATCTAGAGCTGAGACCAAAGCCCATGTAAGCTAAGGCAAGCCCAAAAGTAAGTTATCCTCATTTGCATATTAATAAAACTGGGATTTACATGAAAATGGGGCTCCAAAGCTGAATAACAGAGGCATATTTGGAAACTGTAGAATCATCTCTACAAGGTATTGTGATTAGGTTTATAACCAATTTACTACTGACAGACTCTCTTTAATTATACAATATTGATAATTCTATAAAATGATCTAAAATAATTAATCATTTTATTTTGAAGCCGGAGTCAGTAACGTTTTTCTGACTCCACCCAAAACTGACCCTGACTCCACAGCCCTGGTTTCCAAAATGACTTTCAGTGTTTCACCAAATTTCAAGAGAGGTATACCTATCATGGCTTTTTATATACCTAGAATGTACATCCTGGATGGAGCTAATAACTGAGTCTTCTATTTATTTGCAAAGACAGATATTCCCTTAATATGATATGCCTTTAATATGATATTAAGGAACCTGAAAGATATTGAATAAACATATATTCAGGATTATGTGACATATTCATTTGTACTTAATGTTGTATTGCACAACATACCACAGGCTGTTTACTCAACAACTTATGTTAGGTTCACACTAGCGTTCGGCTTTCCATTCTTCGGGTCCACTTGGGGATCCAAAAAACGGAAAGATAACCCACTTAAAAAGCAGTTACCTGCAGAAACCCGCGGACCCCATAGAATATAATGGGGTCCACATGATTTCCACCCGAAAAATGCAGGACTTTTCTCTCACACTTTTTAAGCAGGTTTGGGGACAGAAACCCCAAACGTAGATCAGGCGCAGGTGTGAACCTAGCCTTAAATTAATGTAAAGGAAATAAAATGCAGATAAATAGTGCATAGAAAAAAAAAATGGTACATAGAATGCCCAGATAAAATGCAGTAACCAGATAAACAATATATATAGAATCTAGTGTAAAAAAAAAGTGCAAAAATTGTGGCAGATATGAACATCAGTATGTCAGCAGAGTGTGCGCCTCCTCATAAATGATGTGCAACTTCCGCAAGGTGATTATAAATCTGGAAGGGCACACAACCCTGGCCCCTGCCACCCTCACCATACTCCCTGCAAAGGCAGCACAGAAGAAAAAAAGGTCGCAATTTTTTGCACAAAACACTGACTTTTTATACCTTGTACACCAGAAACTTGCGCACAAGGCATAATGAATCTGCCCCATTGTCCTGATTAATAGCAAATAGAGATAGATAGATAGATAGATAGATAGATAGATAGATAGATAGATAGATAGATAGATAGATAGACAGATAGATAGATCTACATTACTTGATTACATAGGAAATAATAGTACATTTATTTAGAATTGTTGAGCTTCTTCTAAACCACACAATGTAATGACTGCAATGAAATTGCTGCAAATTTCAGACTATGTGAATATTTTGCTAAGTTGGGGGGAATGCTGCAGTAAGAGCATCTTACTGTGAATTAAATTACTTGCAATGAGTTGTAAAATTATATTTTTGCAATTCAGCAATAATGGTCCATCTGGATAACTGGATGGATACAGGACAGAAATGTTTGCAGATTTTTAACTGCTAGGATCATTTATATTTATTCCCAAGTGATATAATTTAATTTTGTACAATCATTTCGTTTGCAGCTATAATATCAGGAATATACACTTTAGGTACATAAATATCTTACATGTTATACTGAACTCTTTGGATAAAAGACGGCTAACCAAAAAATGCAAATCTGGATAAATGGTGCATACTGTATATTGTCTATGTAAAAAGTGCATACAGTGTCCAGATAATCAGTGTTTATCACACTTAGAAAATGTATATCTCATCCACATACATACTGTTACAGTATATACTTTCCAAACAAAGAAGGCTTTAGTATCTATTGAAGATAAACAGAGCATGTACTAAGAAAAATGCAGTGCAAACCTCAGACATAGTGTTACATAGCTTTGAGATAGTGTATATTGTGCCTAGAAAAACAGTATCATTCAGTGTCCACATAAATAGTGTACATTTTTTATCCATATGTTTACACCTTCCAGATAATTAACCCGTTGATTTTCATTTTGAATCCCTGCCTTCCAAAAGCCATAACTTTTTTATTTTTCCACAGAGATATATGAGGGTGTAATTTTTGCAGGACAAATTGTACTTCATAGTGGTACCATTTAATATTCTGCTCAATGTACTGAGAAACTGGAAACTGGAAGAAAATTCAAAATGAGGTGGAAATAGAGAAAAACTGTGTTTGCACGACTTTCTTACAGGCTTAGTTTTTACGGCCTTCACTCTGCAGCCCAAATGACAAGTCACCTGTATTCTATGGGTCAGTAAGATTACAGCAATACCAAATTTATACAGTTTTGTTTTACATTTTAACTCCTTTAAAAAAATCCAAAATTTAGCAAAAAAATTTATGACAACCATACGTTATGACAACCATAACTTTTTAGATTTCTGTGTCTTTTTTGCAGGGACAGATTATTTATTTTTTACTAATTATTATTTATTTATACCAATATTGTTATTTATACCAATCTGGGTAATATCTATTGCTTGGATTGATTTTTATCCAAATTTTTATGGGAGGCGAAACAGTGAAAAAAACTGCGGTTTAGCTCTTTTGATTTTTTTTCCCACTACGGCGTTCACCGTATGGGAGAAAATATTTTATATGTTTGTAGACCAGGCGTTTTCGAACACAGAGATACCTAATGTGAATGTGTTTTAGTTTATTTTTGTACTTTTATATGTGTTCTAGGAAAAGGGGGTGATTTGAATTTTCAATAAGCTCTCGGCTGTCATGGCAATGGATCACCAGCCCCTGGCAATCCACTCCAAAATGGTGGCCTCCATGATCACTGCAGCCACTGATTGCAATAGTACTCTATACACATAGAGTAAACAAGATAAATAGTACAATCAATGCTAAAAAAGCATCATACAGAACAACACTGCATACAGTATCTGAATAATGAAAATTATGCACTCAGAGCCTAGTAACTAGTAAATAAAATCACCAACTAAGGAGTGAACAAGATAAACTTGAATAACAGTGCTCAGTTAAATATTGCATATAGCACCCAATGAATAGTGCAGTGCCCAGATAAATCATTGTATTACAGGCTTGGGTGGTACACTCCTGGAATGGAGACCTTATACTGACTAGATGAAATCCACTTCACAAATAACAATATCCCATTATTAGACTATATGGTTGGATCAAATGTTTCTATACATTCCATGGATTTCCTCCTGGTCATTTCTGCTGCAGGTCTTTGCTATTTTGGCCTCTACTGCAGGCCGGGTGATGGTGGAAGGTTTCGACAGGATAAAATACTGTAATATAGATGCATTTTAGTGACCAAATTACCGCTGAAAAAAAAAAACAAAAAAAAACGGACCTCCCTCAGCTTTACTGGACTAGGCTTAGATGACCACAGTATCCTATGGGTATCTAAGTCCAGATTGGTTAAACCCCAGAAGGTCCAGGACTGTCATTTTACTGTTCAGTGTATGCACAGCACAGCAAATCCACAAGCAGAGGGAACAACTTGCATGCTATGTATTTATCAGCAAGAGAAAGCAGGAATAACAAGGTTAAACAAAGCAGACAGACAATAAAGTCGATAAATTTATGCATACTTTTCAGATCTTTAAGCAGGAAATTCTGCTCATAATATTAATTAACTTTTGAAAGAGGAAACATCCAACATTTTAATGTGTTTCTTTTTAAAATCCATCAGGTCGGGGCTAATGAAAGTTTTATGAGAGCGGCTGATGAGGTATTTATTAGATGCATTTGCTCAATGGTGTTTATTTGTCACTGTGATGTCTATAAGATTTACCACATAGTGTTGTAGTTCTCATATGGTCTTTTACTTCAGTGCTGAAAGGGTAGCAGAGCAAGTCTGAGCTCCCCCTGAGGCCAAAACAGAAGAATAAAAACAGCGAAACATTTGCATCTATTTAAGAATCCTGGTTCTAAGAGTTCTATCAGAGAAAGAAAAAATATATGTATCTCCAGGTTAAACAGAGCTGCTCGGAAACTTTGAAGGCAGCAAAACTCTTAAGGCAGATATTTATTGTCAGAAATGACCCAGGAATTCATGCCTTACTGATTAAAAAGACAAAGTCTAAGATGGTTATAATATTTTGCATTTTTCCTTTTGCTGTTTACCATTGAACATCAGCTTAGGTGGCTGAAGAACCAATTTCATGTGTCTACTGTAAGAGGAAATGAACTGAGCCAAGGGCGAAAATAAAATTATACAAATGTTATTATAGACTAGCCTGCTCCTGTCCTAGTTTAATTCACAATTTGCTGCTGTGGGCTGTGCTTCTGGCTTTCGCCTTCCTGAATAAATCAACATTTGCTTACATCTAAATTATAGGGGGTACATGTGACTTTGTTTATTGTATAAATTATACACAAGGTTGATGTGTTAACTATTCACATGCTGCCCGGAGTAAAGTAAGAGGCAGACAAC
This sequence comes from Leptodactylus fallax, assembly GCA_947044405.1. Taxonomy (NCBI): domain Eukaryota; kingdom Metazoa; phylum Chordata; class Amphibia; order Anura; family Leptodactylidae; genus Leptodactylus; species Leptodactylus fallax. The sequence continues at coordinate 8,637,174 of CAMRHE010000020.1, forward strand.
TGCTTGCTTACAGCACCAGTTCTGCAAAACCTGATCATTTTAAAATTGGGATTTATACTCAATATTTAGAGGTTACATTCAATTGTGCCTTGTATCTAGATCTTCCCATATTAACATGTAAACCAGAATACATCATAATTCATTCTGCAAAAAATATTTTATAAACTACTAAAAGAGGACCTTTAAACTCCACCTTTTTGCATCCTTCAATTGGCACCGCTACACTGATTCTGGAGATTCTGGAATTTTTTTTTCTGAAGGCCCTATCATTATGTTCTCTAGTGTCAGATGGGTGGTCCTTGTGTGTCTGCTCCAGTCAAAGACCACACACCTGATAGTAGAGGGCATAAGGGTGCTGAAATTGACCGATATAATAGCTCAGGGATGATGAAAAACACTGTGTAAAAAAACTGATGCGTTTCCTCCTCATTTTTTTTTTTTTTTTTTGCAGCGTTTTTTGCTGCGTTTTGCTACATGGGGCCTTAGCCTTAAGAGGTTTTGTCATCTTAAAGTTGTAATTTCATGTCGTATGAATCCTTATTCTTAGATATAATAACTTTGCAATAACAAATGTAACAGCTCTTAAGATCTCAGTTGAATCACATCAACTTGATACTCCTGCGATGTTAATCCTCGCTGCAGTTAATTTATTCCAATTGCAATTTCCGGAGAGTGCTGCCACCTCTTCTACTCCCGCCCCCCTCCCAACTCTGCTGCTGCTGTCTATCCTAAAAAACATTAGTGTCACAGGGGAGGGATGATATATCATAGAGCAGCCACTGGCATAGTACAGGGATATATATTAAAAATGCTAAAAATCATAGTGGCAGCAGCCCTGCTATTGTTTGGCCAATTGGCCATTTTAATTTAATGGCAAAACACAGGGTTTCGGCTTTGAATTCAGAAGGGTCAACCTCAGGACAGCTGACACCGATATTGAAATCAATAGCAGACATTGTTTGGTCACTGATTGGCCCATTTGAATTTAGTGCCCAAACTGATAATAGCAGCGTCGACCCTGCTACAATTTTTGTTTTTTACTATATATCCATAAACTGTGATGTCAATGTGTCACTGTACTGGGATAAATCATAGTGGGACCATTGCTACTACTAAGGGCAGGGGGCCCACTATGGTTTGGCCATTTGAATTGACAGCCATTGATTTTAGTAGCAGTTTTAGATGTTTAGTGATTGGCTCATAAGAACTTAGAGCCCAAACTATGTGTTTTAGCACTAGATTGAAATAGCCATATGGCTGAATAATAGCAGGGCCAATAATGTGCAGCAGAACTCAGCTCATCCACTTCTCTGTATCACCATAGAGTTGAATGACACAACTCTGGTGACTGCACAGTAGCATTTGAGTCATCCAATTCTGTTCTACTGGGCAGATAGCTACAGACAGGGCAGATCATCAGGGCTGCAGCTGACCAGGTAAAGGAAGTCACAAGCTTGACTTCTGCACAAATTGCCCATGTATATCCTGCCAGGCCTTATGTGCATGGCTGCTGCTGATGCAACCTGCAATATTGATGCCCTCTATTTCTGCCTGTCAGTAACAACTGCAAGTTCTGGTGTGAGTATGTTCTACCTTTTCTGCACTTTTCCTTTCAACTACCTGAGAAAATTGGGTTTTCTAATCCAACTAAACGGTTTTAACCAAAGAAAGGTCCCTCTCATGCTACATTGCTGCATACATTACTGAACTATATATCAGTATCAGGAGTGTGCAAAATGCAATGTCAAACTGAACCTTTGATAGTTCTGCCTACAAAACAGAATTAGCAAGGGAAGTGGTTGTGTAGGGAAAACTGGAAGTGGAGGGATAGAAATAATCCTTTAAGCATTTATGGCAGCTACTCAGGATATTCCATAAATGCCTGATAGGTGCAGGTTTCACCTCTGAGGCCCTCACTTAGGCTTTTCCAAGGACTGTGTGCTCTCCTAGTTCTACGGACTAGACCATAGAAGCCTATGGAACACAGGAAACAACAGACATTATGTGATCTCTGTATTTGAGGAACAGTTACCTAGCTACCCATGTTTTTATTTTGTGGATCTGCAAATACGGATGACACACTAATGCAAAACTGACTGTGTTTACAGACATACGACACTGATGCTGAAAACACATGGACTGCAAAAACTGAACAAAGAGCCATATTTTGCAGACCACAAGTTACACATGGTCATGTGCATGATGCCTTCAGGTGAGAATTGGTGTCTGCTTTCCATTCACCAATTCTTGTGAACTCGCTATATGGCGTCAATAGAAAGGTGGTCACACTCGTCATCTTCATTGAGTTGTATGGATGATAGCTAAGCCATTTTAGTTTTGAATAATATGCATAGCGACATACATAGTTACATACTGTACTTAGTATGGTTGGAGAAAGTCATACACCCATCAAATTCAACCAGGGAATGGAAGCGTTGAAGAAAGATAAAAAAGTTACTTATACGGCATGCACCACTTTGCCATATAGGGATAAAAAGTTATTTTCTGGCCCACATGTAGACCTAACTTTGTCAAAATTCAAGCATTTGTGTTACTTTGCTTCAAAAAATCTAAACTTTAAGTTGTGTCTTCTAAAACCAGTTTCTGTAGTAAATTTCCACATTTTTACAGCCCTTACAGGCTGACTACTGGGTCAGTGCTGTTGCTTGCAGTCCTGGAGTCCCAGGTTTACAGTATTTTCTGTCTGGACTACTTATAGATAAGCAATTTGATCATATACCTAATAGATGTCTCTTCTCGAGACTAAATAAAAGACATTATTTTACTTTTCTGTGATAACTGAGTTTCCCGTGGTTTGATTTTTTAAATTACGTGTAACCTTATATTTTCTAAAATGATATTAGTTTTATCCATTGCTTTTATTTGTACGCTGTATCATCCATTAACAATAAATAGTCAGAATGTTGCATTTTCTTGCATTTCCTATATGTTGCCTTAATGTTATTCTGCTTTTCTGCCTTATTGGTTGTCTGCACCTGTCAAAAAAAAAAAGGATGGAGCATGTGGGACCTCGTGTACCTCTGGCAGATTTGTTACAGAAATTTGAATGGGGTTTGCAAAAATCCATGTGCTTGCCACCAAATCAGTCTCACTCAGAAGAATGAAACTGAATTTTAGACACAGAAATTTCTGCAACAAATCTATCAAAGGTGCAGTCGCCCTAAGGATGGCGTGATACAGCGAATCAGTTAATTTGTCATTTGTTGGCTGTTACACTGTTGCAAAAATTACTGTCAGCAAAACATCCCCCCATGTAAACAGTGGGTGTAATGACAACACAATGTATAGTGTTTGAGAGGAGGTGAATATGAGCATTGCATTAAAGGGATTTTCTGGGCAAATGATATTGATGACCTATCCTTCCCCTTCTTTCAGTATCAGTGCACCAACTAGCTTAGTGTTATTAGTGTATCTATCAAATGCTCCGACAAATGTAAAGATCTTTCTCAGTGACAGATTCTATTTGCTTATTCATCTCTGAAATAAACTATGAAGACTGTTTAGAAATATTTCTCTAGCATGTAGGGAAAGTGAGATTTATTTGGTTACTAATGAAAATTAGATATAGAGTACAGTTATAAAAAAAACAGAGGATTATCCAGCTACAAAGCATTTGAGAAGCAGAGAAGATTCTCTTTGCCTATGGGGGAAAAAGACAATATAAAATAATAAAATACAAACATAACACAAAACTAATCTTTCAGTATTACTTTGGTTTAAAAATGTATGTATTCCTTTGTGTGCTGCAAGCTCCGGAGAGATGTATCTTCTTTTCCTAGGCACTCAATATTCTCACCAAACATAGAGAACATTCTGTTTTCTAGGTTCTAAACAATGCCAATGATTTTCAAGTTATTATTGCAGAAATGACCAACTTCATAAAACCAACATTCATACAACAACAAGATTGCTGTCATATAAGATAGATAAATATGATAGATAAATACACTACCGTTCAAAAGTTTGGGGTCACCCAGACAATTTAGTGTTTTCCATGAAAACTCACACTTTTATTTATCAAATGAGTTGCAAAATGAATAGAAAATATAGTCAAGACATTGACAAGGTTAGAAATAATGATTTTTATTTGAAATAATAATTTTCTTCTTCAAACTTTGCTTTCGTCAAAGAATGCTCCATTTGCAGCAATAACAGCATTGCAGACCTTTGGCATTCTAGCTGTTAATTTGCTGAGGTAATCTGGAGAAATTTCACCCCATGCTTCCAGAAGCCCCTCCCACAAGTTGGATTGGCTTGATGGGCACTTTTTGCGTACCATACGGTCAAGCTGCTCCCACAGCTCAATGGGGTTGAGATCTGGTGACTGCGCTGGCCACTCCATTACAGATAGAATACCAGGTTACTGCTTCTTCCCTAAATAGTTCTTGCATAATTTGAAGGTGTGCTTTGGGTCATTGTCCTGTTGTAGGATGAAATTGGCTCCAATCAAGCGCTGTCCACAGGGTATGGCATGGCGTTGCAAAATGGAGTGATAGCCTTCCTTATTCAAAATCCCTTTTACCTTGTACAAATCTCCCACTTTACCAGCACCAAAGCAACCCCAGACCATCACATTACCTCCACCATGCTTGACAGATGGTGTCAGGCACTCTTCCAGCATCTTTTCAGTTGTTCTGCATCTCACAAATGTTCTTCTGTGTGATCCAAACACCTCAAACTTCGATTCGTCTGTCCATAACACTTTTTTCCAATCTTCCTCTGTCCAATGTCTGTGTTCTTTTGCCCATATTAATCTTTTCCTTTTATTAGCCAGTCTCAGATATGGCTTTTTCTTGGGCACTCTGCCCTGAAGGCCAGCATCCCTGAGTCGCCTCTTCACTGTAGATGTTGACACTGGCGTTTTGCGGGTACTATTTAATGAAGCTGCCAGTTGAGGACATGTGAGGCGTCGATTTCTCAAACTAGAAACTCTAAAGTACTTGTCTTGTTGCTCAGTTGTGCAGCGGGGCCTCCCACTTCTCTTTCTACTCTGGTTAAAGCCTGTTTGTGCTGTCCTCTGAAGGGAGTAGTATACACCGTTGTAGGAAATCTTCAGTTTCTTGGCAATAAATCGCATGGAATATCCTTCATTTCTAAAAACAAGACTGTTGAGTTTCACATGAAAGTTCTCTTTTTATAGCCATTTTGAGAGTTTAATCGAACCAACAAATGTAATGCTCCAGATTCTCAACTATCTCAAAGGAAGGTCAGTTTTATAGCTTCTCTAACCAGCAAAACTGTTTTCAGCTGTGCTAACATACTTGCACAAGGGTTTTCAAGGGTTTTCTAGTCATCCATTAGCCTTTTTACACAGTTAGCAAACACAATGTACCATTAGAACACTGGAGTGATGGTTTCTGGAATTGGGCCTCTATACACCTATGTAGATATTGCATTAAAAACCAGACGTTTGCACCTAGAATAGTCATTTACCACATTAACAATGTATAGAGTGTATTTCTGATTCATTTAATGTTATCTTCATTGAAAAAAACTGTGTTTTTCTTTGAAAAATAAGGACATTTCTAAGTGACCCTAAACTTTTGAATGGTAGTGTAGATAGATAGATAGATAGATAGATAGATAGATGCTAACTGTACAACCCATAGAATAAAGATGAGTAATTTTTTTTTATAGTACATGGTGCAAGTAAAATATAAAATGGCAGATGTTTTTCATGGGCTAATCGTGATATATTCACACAACCGTGGGCTGATCCATGTCAGTGGATCAGAACAATGGATGATAAACTTTCTCTGATTGATAGATATAAATGTTTGTTTCCATCATTTAGGAAACTTTACCATCAGTTGTTTTGATCCATGTATTTTTATATTAAGTTTCTTACATTCTTTACTGGGAACATCTATAGGCACAAGCATATTATGCTTGTGGTTAAATCTAGCTCGGCCAGTCAGTCACCTATCAAATGGGTTATCTGGACTTATATTTTTAATGGCCTATCATAAGGATAGGCTATAAATATATGATTGGTAGGAGGCCAACACCCGTCAGAAAGCTCCATCCATTAACTAGCGGCCCGGCGTCTTCACTTCAGCTCAGCTTCTATTGAAGTCAGTGGGAACTGTGCTGCAGTGAAGGTGCCCGACCACTATACAGCTGATGAAGATTTCTGCTTCCTGCCCCTTGTGTACTAGATGGGAGTCAGAGGTGACTCCTTACAGCTGATCAGTCCAGGGGCTAAGTGTCGCTCCCCTATGGATTATATATTTATGGCCTATCCTGGGGATAGACCATAAAAAAATAAGCCTGGACAACCCCTTTAGAGATGAGACACAAAAGAAAAGACAAGATTAATGAAAGAAGTTTTGGGATTCTTTTGCACAATAATTCTAATCTGAGCCGTGACTACCATAATATAAAGGACGCAACACTGCTCTTCCAGATTCATCCAATGGCAATGATGCAGATATAAACAGAGCCTAACCTGAAAGAGTTTTACAGATGTAGTAAACTTTAACTTGAGAACTACAGCGTTCCTAACCTTTCAACAAACCTTTCATAAATCAATAGCAGAGTGAGTGTACATGAGAAATAACATTATTTTTGGCCATTATATGACTTATATTATGCAGTTTTTCAGCAGTTTTCCTCTCTGCAGACTCTTCCTCTAATATTCAGTTCCCCCCGAGTTGGGGAAGGCCAGCTGGTATGATGTTTGCCATAGTCAGCACACAGAAAGAAGAGGAAAATCTGCTATATAATTCTTTATCTCTCTGAAGCTGTAGAATCATCTAGCACATTATAGAAATGTACTGACCTGTATGTACTGTATGTAAATAAAGCACTTCTGGTAAAAATAGAAGCCTTTTATTCAGATGATTATACAATATTATGCAATACTGTATCTTCTGTGTCTCTCCTCTTACTCATTTCTTCTCTACTTCTCCCCCTCTCCATTGACTTAGATTGTGAGCTTCAGCCCATTTTCCTCCAGCAAGATGTAATACAGCAGATATGGTATTTTAGAATCAAAGTTTAGCAGGCAGGAAGGAAAGCAAGAAAAGATCCAGATAAGTGGAGAAAGTGGCATTTTGCTCTACTAATATATGTTGCAAAATTTCTCATATTTGCTTGTACTATTGATTTATGCAAAATTTGTTGAAAGCACAATGACCATTTAACACATTAAATAAAAAGTTGTAGCAAACTTTGACTTTTTTTTCAATGGCTTTTGTTGTGAATTATCAGGCTGCAGAAAGATTCAAGTTAAAGGTTGCTACGACTGTACGTCAAACAAAGATTAGCTAATGAAAAAAATACGTATCATAGATGTATTTGACATGTCATATGTTTTTCTGACACTAGGTGGCAGATGTAATTATGTTATTTTGAAGTATAAAAGCCAGACTTGGTAATAAAGAGGTAAAGAATCAATTAAGGTAGCTGGGGATGAAAGACAAAATCTCAGTGTTTAATCATCACAGCCGTCTCACTGACAGTACTCTATGTTTAATCTATATTTTATTAAACAGATTTGTTAAGAAACAGCATACAGAATGGGATCTGTAGTAAATGAAAATGTAGATTTATCACAAACACCAACAGTAAATGTCATATCAAAAGGTTATCACTAAGTAATGCAATTTATAAGTTTGACTTCTGTGGTGGATAAGATATTTGAGAGCTTTCTAAGAGATGCTATCCCGGAGTACCTCAATGTAAATAATCTTATAACACCCAATCAGCATGGGTTTATGAGGAATCGGTCCTGTCAGACTAATCTGATCAGCTTCTATGAAGAGGTCAGTTCAAGACTGGACAAGGGTTATTCAGTGGATGTGGTGTATCTGGACTTTTCAAAGGCTACTGTACTACATAAAAGGTTGGTATGCAAAATGAGAATGTTGGGACTGGGGGAAAACATATGCATTTGGGTTCGCAACTGGCTCACTGATAGGAAACAGAGGGTGCTTATTAATGGTAAATATTCAGACTGGGTCATAGTCACCAGTGGGGTGCTACAGGGGTCAGTACTGGGCCCTCTCCTGTTTAATATCTTTATTAATGACCTGGTAGACGGTTTGCAAAGCAGGGTGTCCATATTTGCAGATGATACTAAACTCTTCTGAGTGTGAAGGATCTGAGGGTGAACATTCTAGATCCCGAAGCCGTAAGGGTAGGAATCAACAAGGAGGCAGAGGATTTAATCAGGCAAATTATTCTACTGATAGTCCTAGAAGAGGGAGAAGTCGAGGCAGGATTAATTGAGGTAGGGTTTTTTTTTTATCTCAGGGTCCCCCCATATCAGATTACCTGTTAAGGACACAAAAATGAATAAATGTAAAGCGATTACACAGGACGATATGCAGATTAGTAACCTTTCTTCACGACAATTATCGGATGGGGAGGTTGAATTACTTAAAAAGGGTCTTTCTTTTGTCCCTACCCCTCGATTTGCTTTGTTTACATGGGTAAAAGATATTAATCTTTTTTGTCGAAAATTAAAATGGCGTAAGTTCTTTAAGCTCAATGATAAGAGGACTTGTGATGAGCTAGGAATAGATCAGGAAGATTTGCCATCTTTACAGCTTTTGGGGGGTTTATGGGAGGAAGGTCAAAGAAGTTTAGGAGAAGGCCCATTTACAAATTTACATAATCCGTCTACAAGATTTCCACCTTTATCGGAAGATACGGCTATTGATGCCTTTTTAAAGGTGGTGACAAATCAGTTGTCTTGTATTGATGGGAGTGTTTTCAGACAGAGATCAAATTTATCTAGTGATGAAAGGGATCTTTTAAGGGGGCTTGAAAAGGATGAATCCATTGTTATTAAACCCTCAGACAAAGGGGGGAATCTTGTGGTTATGGACCGTGCAAACTACATCAAAATGTGCAGGAATATTCTTAATGACCCTGATTGCTATGAAATTCTCTCCCAAGATCCAACACAACATTATTATTTTGAATTAAAAAGGATTTTGACTGAGGCTAGAGACAATCACCTCATTAGTGATGGGGAATTTAGTTTTCTATTGCCACAATACCCTACACGACCTACTTTTTATGCGCTGCCTAAGATCCATAAGGGGTTAACTCCCCTAAAGGGTAGACCTATTGTAGCAGGGATTAATAGTACAAAGCAGAATATTTCACTATATGTGGATGCGATTTTAAGACCGTTTGTCTCTGCTTTACCATCTTTTGTAAGGGACACTACTGATGTCCTTAAGCGGATAGATGATTTGGCAGTTCCACCGGGGGTTTTTTTGGCTAGTCTTGACGTAGAGGCCCTTTACAGCTCCATCCCCCATAGTGAGGGATGTGGAGCTGTGGGGGATTTCCTCAGGGCGAGAGGGAGCCATATGGATAGTCATAATTCCTTTGTTTTGCATTTGTTGAAATTTGCTTTGGAATGTAACACCTTTTTATTTGACCGCCACTTCTTCCACCAGCTCAGGGGGGTGGCTATGTGGAGTCCATGTGCCCCGACCTTTGCTAACCTATACCTGGGCTGGTGGGAGAAGGAGGTGGTCTTTGCGGACCCAATGGAGGTTTGGTCCTCGTCTATTTTGTTTTGGGTCCGTTATATTGATGATGTGTTGTTGATTTGGGGGGGAACAAGAGAGGAGTTTGGAGAATTTGTTGCAGCCCTAAATGTTAATACGATGGGCCTCTTCTTTACTTCTGAAATTCAGGAGAGTTCTATCACTTTTTTGGATTTAACTATATTAAAATCAGAAACGGGACAATTAACTACGACCATTTATAGAAAAGAGACGGCCACGAACTGTCTCTTGAAATGGGACAGTTGGCACCCAAATTCTTTGAGAAAGGGAATCCCTAAAGGACAATTCCTGCGACTTCGCAGGAATTGTACTTCAATATCTGACTATCACGTAGCAGCACAAGATCTACGTGATAGATTTCATAGACGGGGATACCCAGATGGTGTTTTACGGGCAGCATACCAGCATGCCTTGACAGCAGAACGTAGTCATTTACTGCAGCCGAAATCAAAAGTAGGTGGACAAGAATTAAGGATTATAGCAACCTATGATAATGCCTTTTTGGAAGTTAGACAAATTTTACAGGAATCCTGGGGCATTCTTTTATCGGATCCTGATGTTGGCCCATTGTTGGGGGATTTTCCATCTGTAACATATAGACGTGGTACCAATTTTAAAGATAAATTGGTCCATAGTCATTTGTTATCTACTAATTCTGATACAATGGTTGAATAGGCAAAGAAGAAGGCTTGTGGGTACCCATCCATGTGGGTCCTGCAGGGCCTGTTCTTTTATTAAAACTAGTAGAGAGTTTGTCAGTACAATAACAGGTAAAAGATATAATAACAATAAATTTATCAACTGTAAAACGGTTGGCGTGGTTTACCTTATTACGTGCTCCTGCGGAATCCAATAATAATAATAATAATAATAATAGTCCTTTAATAGTCCCACAGTGGGGAAATTCAGTGTGTTACAGCAGCAAAGATAAGATAAGATAAGCAGATACAAATACAAATACAACATGTACAGGAATGTTCCAAGGTGAGAGGCATTACAATAATAGCAGACAGACAGATAGGACGTAGCAGAGGGGGGGGGGGATTTAACAGGCAGAGAGATATTTCAGTTCTCTGTATGTAATGATCTCCGCTTAGGTCGGTGTTGGTTGTACAGCCTAACCGCGGTGGGGAGGAAGGACTTCCGATAGCGCTCCTTCTCACACCTAGGGTGGAGCAGTCGGTCACTGACAGTACTGCCCAGCGCAATCACAGTCTCATGCATGGGATGGGAGTTATTCTCCCGCATGGAGCTCACCACGGACAGTATCCTTCTGTCACCCACCACCTGCACTGGGTCCAGTGGGCTCCCCAGGACAGAGCTGGCCCTTCTAATCAGCTTGTCAAGTTTATTTCTGTCCCTGGTTGATATACTGCTCCCCCAGCAGGCCACTCCAAAGAAGATGGCTGATGCCACTACCGAGTTGAAGAAAGTTCTAAGAAGTGCCCCCCGGATTTCAAAGGCTCTCAGCTTCCTAAGCAGGTAGAGCCTGCTGTGGCCCTTCCTGTACAGGGCCTCCATATGATCTGCCCAGTCCAGCTTATTATTAAGGAGCAAACCCAGGTACTTATAGGTGTTCACAATCTCGATGCCCGTCCCCAGGATGTCCACTGGTTTTGGAGGGCATCTGCCTTTACGGAAGTCCACCACCATCTCCTTGGTCTTCCCCGCGTTAATCTTCAGGTGGTTCTGGTGGCACCAGTCCACAAAAAACCGGTTCAGTTCTCTGTACTCCCTGTCATCATCGTCTGTGATGAGGCCTACTATTGCAGAGTCGTCAGAATACTTCTGTAGGTAGCAGCTGGATGAGTTGCACCTAAAATCAGCAGTGTACAGTGTGAAGAGGAAAGGGGCGAGAACCGTACCCTAAGGTGCCCCCGTATTACAGATCACGGTACCTGACACACAGTCTTGGGCTCTCACGTATTGAGGTCGATTTGTGAGGTAGTCTAGGATCCAGTTGGAGAGGTGGTGGTCCACTCCAGCAAGGCCCAGCTTGTCTCTCAGTAACCTGGGCTGTATGGTGTTAAAAGCACTGGAGAAATCAAAGAACATTATTCTCACCGTGTTCCCTGGTTTTTCCAGGTGAGACAGAGCCCTGTGCAGAAGGTGGATGATGGCATCATCTACCCCAATGCCCGGTCGATAAGCAAACTGGAGAGGGTCCATAGCGGGGCTCACTAGAGGGCGAAGATGTGTGAGAACCAATCTCTCTAAGATCTTCATCAAGTGGGATGTCAGTGCTACAGGTCTGTAGTCGTTGAGGTCCATAGGGTGAGGTTTCTTTGGAACTGGTACCACACAAGAAGATTTCCATAATTCAGGGACTATTTCCTGCCTCAGGCTCATATTATACATATATGTAATTATACCACACAGCTGGTCCCCACAAGTCTTAATTAGCCTTGCACTGATGTCATCTGGCCCTGCGGCTTTCCTCGCCTTGATCTTTTTCATCTCCTTCCTCACCTGGGCCCGTGTGAAGGTCAGACTGTGGTCAGATAAAGACAGATTTCTGGATTTACTGGTCTGTTGGGAAGTAGCCACATGGGGTGAATGGGGTGAAGTCATTGTGGTGAGGGGAGCTGAAGGACATGCTGGGGTGGGAGGAGCTGGTGTGTGATCAAATCTGTTGAAGAATAGGTTTAGTTCATTAAGCCAGTTAACATCTGCCTCAATCTGGCAGACCGACTGTTTATGACCCGAAATTGACTTAAGCCCCTCCCAGACCCCCCTTATGTCTTTTCTTTCCATTTGCTTTTCCATTTTTTCCTTATAACTGGATTTTCCTTGCCTGATTAGATGCCTCAGCTCATTTTGTACTTCCCTCAACCCCTCCTTATCTCTTGTCCTGAATGCCATCTTTTTCTCCTTAAGTAGTGTTTTTATATCAGAGTTAATCCATGGTTTGTTGTTGGAGAAGCACCTAACCACTTTTGTGGGTACTGTGTTGTCCACACAAAAATTAATGTAGTCCGTTATGCAGTGTGTGAGTCCTTCTATATCTTCTCCATACGAATCCTGCAAAACTTCCCATGCGGTTGTGTCAAAACAATCCCTCAGAGCCTCATCACTCTCCTCGGACCATATCCTCACTGTGCGAGTGACAGCTGGTTCTCTACGTACAAGTGGCTTGTACACAGGTCGGAGATGTACTAGGTTGTGATCCGATCTTCCCAGGGGCGGTAGGGCTGATGAGTTATATGCCTCCCTCACGTTGGCAAAGAACAAGTCCACGTTGGTAAAACAATGAGGGAATTCCGCAGGAGGATAAGGGAACATGTAAATAATGTCATCCGTCAGGATGATAATACAGTGGCACGTCATATATGGGCACATCATGGGGGTGATCCTGTGAATATTCAATTTCAAGGCATTGAACAGATCATTCCTTCTCCTAGAGGGCGTAATTTTGATCAGAGGCTCCTTCAGTGTGAAGCCCGTTGGACTTTCATGTTGAAAACAGTTAAACCATGGGGCTTGAATGATGCAATTTCATATGCATCATTTATTTAAGTTATTAGGTGCTTTATTCTCAAATACTATTGCGTCTGCGATTATTGTCAACAGCTGATATTTATGAGGAGAATTATCCATTTATGTTGTGGTTCAGTGGTAGAATTCTCGCCTGCCATGCGGGAGGCCCGGGTTCAATTCCTGGCCAATGCACCTCGAAAATTATTATACAGAATTCTTTAAATTCAGTTTCAGTGTTTATTACTGTTTCTGCAATTATTGGGAATAGATTGATGTCTGTGAGGATAATGGTTCATTTGTGTTTCAAAAATACCATAATTTGTTAAATTAAGCTTCTAGTGTTTATTCTGGCCATCATATAGTAGATCCAGGGATTTCTAGCCTGTAATAAGTGAATTCCCTTTTGAATACTTCTCCTATAGAGAAATGTGTATATGGTCTCCGTTCAGGTGGGCGGGGCTAAAGGGGGTAGGTTCTTTTGATAGACCCTCTGTTATTGGTCTTTGTTTTATGCATGCTCATTGGACTATTCTCGGTCAGTGGGAGTTACTTACTATTCAGCTGAGTATGGAGTGATTGGCTGGGGGGATGTTGATGGGCGTGGCTAAAAGTATTTGAGACGTTTGCTCTGCTGCTCCATGCGGCCAAACACTAGTGCCGATGGGGGAGCGGGAGTGTATGTTGAGGAAGGGTGATATACCTATGATACTATAACATACTTACTTTAGTGGCTCTCTGAGATAAAGATACATACCTCTGATGAATGTGTCAGTATCGCTGTATATTCTGACACAGGAAACGTGCGTTAGGTGTATACAGGTGTTAGTAGTATATCATGGTTAAAAATCAGTTGCTGTGATATGAAGGTAGCATAGAGCATTGGACACTATAACACTGTGGATAGTGGGCAGAGCGCTTTTTAGTCCTGAGATCTTATTTATAACACTCTATTAGGCGTGTGAGTGGGATTTCTTGGTGAAAGGTAGCTGCTGTGATATAAGGTGTCAATAGGACATTATAGCTTAAACCAGCCGATATGCTAAGTGTTGGTATGGTTGCTAGGTAGAGTTTCTGTTAGTCCTAAAAGGTTACCTTAAATAGCCCAAATAGTGTTTTAGTGGGATGTTACGGTCTGAAATGGCCGCTGTGTTACCAGGGTGGCATTAGGAGTTTGATACTTTAAATGGTTGATGCTAGGTAGAACTCCCTTTTTCAAGTTATAAGTATGATCGTAATTTCCAATTGCTGCTAGTTTAACGTGGAATTGAAAGGGTTATTTGGGATAGGTTTATATATTCACATACCTTATACACAGTAGTAGTGTGATATTAAACAGGTCCTATATTTGACCTACCTTCCCCTCTTTCATACAAGTTCTTTATTTATGTTGTAGTCTTTTCGTGTATTTTAATATTTATATTATAATAAAATTATGTTTTAATGCATCTGGATACTGGTGGGTGACTCTCCTAGTCTTTATAAATATTAAACGCTGTAAGGTAATCAAAAATGAGAAGGATAATAGAATATTACAAGGGGATCTAAGAAAGCTGTAAGCATGGGCCGAGACTTGGCAAATGAAGTTTAATATTGACAAATGTAAGGTTATGCATTTTGGTCGACAAAATAAAATATATGATTATGTACTTAATAATAAATTACTGGGTAAGAGTGCCACTGAAAAAGACTTGGGGATTGTGGTTGCCAAGGCAAATAAAATTATGGGATGCATCAAAAGAAGAATATATTCTCATGACAAGAAAATAGTTATGCCTCTATACAAATCACTGGTACGGCCACACATAGACTATTGAGTGCAATTTTGGGCCCCAGTATACAAGAAAGACATTATCGAAATACAAAGAGTGCAAAGAAGGGCAACCAAAATTATTAGGGCAATGGGTGTATTGGAGTACAACGATAGATTAACAAACTGGGGGTTATTCAGTTTAGAGATAAGACGTCTACGGGGAGATCTAATAACAATGTACAAATACATGAAGGGACAGAACAAGGAACTTTCTAATGATCTTTTTACCCCTAGGCCAGTGACAGTGACAAGGGGACATCCTCTATGACTGGAGGAGAGAAAGTTTCACCAGCAACATAGAAGAGGATTCTTTATAGTAAGAACAGCGAGGCTATGGAACTCTCTGCCTCAGGAAGTGGTGATGATGGATTCATTGAACAAGTTCAAAGAGGGCTTGGATGTCTTTCTCGAACAGCCTCATGGAGTTTTTTTTGCCTTCCTCTGGATCAACACTGTAGGGGACTGTAGGGTTATAGGTTGGAATTGATGGACTGATGTCTTCATCCAACCTCATCTATTATGTAACTATGTAACTATATATGGGGTCTTGTGCTGTAGATGTTTGTGACACATACTATCACATATAATACCATAAAAACGAAGCATAATGTACAGTATACTACAACAGTTTTGTATAGTTATCACAGTTTTGCTGATCAAACTATGAATCTGCTGCTCTAGTCCTTGTTATACCGTTTTTATAAGGAACCTGTTTACATGGTCATTTTTACTATGAGGGAGAAATAGAAGTTATAAAGATGCACACAATTCTCATTAATAGTCAACTAGGTAGGGCTGCAGTGGTGAAAAGTCAATTGGGATAACTTACTGACCTTCTCAAATGTTTCTGATGTAGTTAGCTGTAAACCTGTTGCATTTTTATCGGAAGGCCCTTTCTTGCACCAAAGGTGTGTCACATTGATCCATCTGTGCCCCTTTCGCCACTTTTTAAGAAAGTGGGCAGAGGGGAGACTAAGTTGGGCCATGACACCTCGGAGCCTCTTAATAATTCAAGTGCATCTTGTGCTTCTACTGTACTCCAGCACCACCCAGATGACTATTAGTAAGCAGTACATGTTGTTTTATATTTCTCTCCCTCAATGTAAAACTAGAGAGAGAAAGAGGAAACACAAGCAGCACACTATGGGCACATTATCTGAACAGTCAGGAATATTCAGTGTAAGCGCTTTTCTTTCAGATAATTGTAGAGATAAGTTGCTGCTGCCTCCCAATCACACTACTGTCAGCACATTTAGGCAATTGTTTGGAGAAAGAAAAAAATCTTGGTCTTGGAATGAGCCACCAAAGTAATCCAGGTCCAGAGTAGATGATCCAGTAAAACAATTTTTTTATTGGACTATGAATTACGTTAATCCTTCTCGTAAAGTTTAGTCCAATTGTCAGGAATCTCTTTAGCTGCTGTCACTTTAAGGTTACACTGCAACCCTTAAAGCTTCTGCAGCTTCCAGGTCTCTTTTAGGCTTATCCAATTAGCAGCTGAGGAGGAATATTTAAACCCTCTTCTTCCCCAGCCAAGTGCCTGATATTTGGTTATCTAGTTTGGCTTTCATAACCTAATTTTTTTTGGTGCTCTGCTTTATACTGACCTCTGCGTTGATACTGGAAGTCCTTTTGTTTCCAGATTTTGGCTCTACTGCTTTGTTCTTTGTTTAACTCCTCTCTGTTGTCAGCCAGATCCTGCAATTTGTGATATTTGCTCCAGAGAATCTACCATAACAGAATAGCAGGCCAATAACAGATATTTTTCATAATGGAACATATACAGACTCCTGTGGACCAGATGCAAGGAAATACCCAGCTGGTTCAGGATTTGTCTGAGAGGGTTCAACAGCAGAAGAAATATCAATCTCAAGTTATATTTGTATCCACTGTCCCATAGAACCCAAAATAAATCTTCCTGGCAGGTCTTCTTCCACTTTCCGATAACAGTTGCAAGTTGTATTTTTGTCCACTACCTCATTCTTCAGGAGATGAGCTGCAACAGATTGGCATTATTATTTCTCTTCTGCAGGAAGAACCTCAAGCATGGGCCTTTTCATTACAGCATCCGGAGCTATTTTCTGTGGACCGGATTTTTACGGCACTGGGCCTACTCTACGACGAACCAGATCTCACAACCATGGCTGAATCTAATTAGCTTTCCCTCCGACAAAGCTGCTGCTCTGTTGAGGATTACAGGATTACAGTGGAATGATCCAGCTCTCTGCTGTTAGTTTTGTGAAGGCCTTTCTGACTCTAAATGACTTGTTAGTCAGCTACTGGCAACCCTCATCTTTGGATGAGACCATGACACTTTTATTCATTTAGAACAGTGTTTATGTGAATGCAAGAAGGAATGATCTTTGGTCTCCACTCCTCTGCCTCCACTTGAGTCAACTCCAGAGTCACTCCAAGAACCCATGCATCTAGGATCTACTATGTCAATTTGTGACAGAAGAATATTCAGTAGGCAGCAGGGTCTGTGTTAGTATTGCGGAGATACTTGTCAGGTTTTTAAAGACTGTTCCAAGCATCCTGTTCCAGAAAATTTCCAGTGCCTAGGCTGATTTTGGAAAAAGCAGCTAGTTGGTCAGGTATTTCCATTATTTCAAAAAGATTATCTCACCAGTTAAAATTCTTTTCCATGATAATGTCATTTCTTGTAATGCTTTTGTTGACTGTGGTTCAGCAGTCAACTTTCTGGACTTGTGGGTTGCTCAGATGTTAGTTATTGATACCTCTAGATTAAATTGATACCTCTCACGAGTCCAGTCAGTGTGACCACAATTGATAACACACCTCTTTCCCATAATACTGTTACGTTTACATCACCGCACCTCTGGCGACTATTGTTGTAGGTACCATACACTCAGAGTCCATTTCCCTTTTTGCACTTGAGAATTTATCCACAGATTTAGTTTTGGGGTTTCCTTGGTTACAGATGCTTAATCCTATCATTGATTAGAGACAGGGGGATGTGGTTAAAAGGAATTCAGAATGTTGCAAAACTCATATATCTCTGATCATTGCTTCAGTTACTCCTTCTTTGGCTGATTATATTCATGATTTTGCTGATGTCTTGAGTCTGGAGCTGATTGGCTTCTGCCTCATAGATCCTATGATTGTGCTATAGATCATCCTGACTCTAATCTTCCTAATGCAGGTAGAAAAGAGGAGGCAGATGAACGCTGGTCCAGAATAAATGTAGTCTTTAACCCAATTGAATAAAACACACAACGCATTTCGGGCCCTTTTTCAAGTGTGCACACTTGAAAAAGGGCTTGTCCCGAAACGCGTCATGTATTTTATTCAATTGGATTAAAGGCACACTTGAAAAAGGGCTTGTCCTGAAACGCATCGTGTGTTTTATTCAATTGGATTAAAGACTACATTTATTCTGGACCAGAGCTCATCTGCCTCCTCTTTTCTACCTGCATCTGGATTCTTCCACACGTGCTTCATACCACGGTTCCGAGGCTAGCAGCTGCTTCACAAGGTCCCAATGAAGATAATCTGATTCTACATGCCTACTAAGTTGTTGTGAGCTGATCACAACCCACCAAGGTGAGCCATTTGTATCAGTGTTCTGATATCTATCATCCTTTGGTTTTACACTATTAGCGCTCTGCGCTGTTTTTTCTTTTTATTTCTTTTTATATCTAATCTTATATAATAATTTTGATCCATAGAGAGAAACCATGAAACATTATTTTAAAGATAGCCTTCTCAAAGGGAGGATTGAGACCATGTATTGATTACTGTAATTTAAACAAAATTACAACTATAAACTACTACCCTCTTTCTCTCATCCCTGACTTACTAAATCAGATCTCTGGAGCAATGTGGTTCTCCAAGCTTGATCTATGGGGAGCTTATAATTTTATACGCATTCATAAGGGGGATGAGTGAGGGGAAAGACAGCCTTTAATACACCAGAGAGTCACTATGAATATCTGGTCATGCTATTTGGGTTTAGCAATGCTCCTGCAGTTTTTCAAACTTTAGTCAAGGATATTTTTCAAATTTTATTGGACATTTTATTGTATATCTTTACAACATATTTGTGCTTTCCCTGACTGGGCCTCTCATGTCAAACATTAAAAGTCGGTTCTCTGGGTACTCAGGGAAATCCACTTGTATGCTAAAACAGAAAAATGTGTTTTTGGTGTACAGGAGCTTCCCTTTTTGGGTTATATTCTGTCTCCTTCTGTGATTTCGCATGGATATACCCAAGTGCCAAGCTATTGTAGATACGACAAGCCCTACCTCATTCATTATTTTTCTTTCTTAGCAAAACCACAAACTGACCTCACTAGAAAGTGGGCTGACTTAGTTTGTTGGAGTCTGCATGCTATCTCGTCCTTTGAGCCACTTAAACGTAGTTTTATTGAAACAAGAAAAATCCAAAAGACGGCACTCACCATTATTTGAAACCAAATCTTTTTTATTAGATACTCTTTAGCCGGTCAAACAAGCAGCTCAACAGTCTGGGCAATAGCCGTTTCACAGTCTTCCACTTCTTGAGTCGGTAGAAGACCATGAAACAGCAGTTGCCCAGACAGCAAGCTGTATCTTTTTGTTTACATCTTCCCCATCTTTCAAAATACATAATGTTTTTCATAAATCTAGAATTTGAGGTTCATAGAATCATTGATTCACGTAGAGTTACAGGTGCTCTCCAATACCTAGTACATTGGAAGGAGTATAAACCAGAAGAAGGTACTTGGGAACCAGCTTGTTCTGTTCATGTTGATGTACAAGTTAGGAAATTTCACAGGAAATTTCCATCGAAAATTGGTCCAGGGGTTAAGGCTCCTAGTTTAGCTGCTGTCACTTTAAGGTTACTGTGCCAACCCTTGACACTTCTAGGTCTCTCTTAGGCTTATCCAATTAGCAGCTGAGGAGGCATATTTAAACCCTCTTCCTGATTGTTTGTGCTGCTCTGCTTTATACTGACCTCTGACTTGATACTGGAAATTCATTTGTCTCCTGATTTTGGCTCTGATGTGACCTCTAGGAACTGACCCTTGGCTTGATACTGGAAAACCATTTGTCTCCTGATTTTGGCACTTATATTAGCTCCTAAACTGACTATTAGCCTGGATGTTCACTCTCCTGATTTAACATCCTGATTTTGATCTGCCTTATAATGGGTTCTGGTTTTACTTCTGATTGTGGAGCATTTATCTCTTGTACCAGTTTCTGAGTTTCTGTGCTAACAGCTTGGAAGTCAAATTGAGCACAAGTCCATCTGGCTTCATGGCTGGTGGTGGTGAAGGTGTCTGGGTGTCTGGGATCTGTCTCTCAGCACTATATAGAATTTAAACAGCTAGTTCTACTGCTCTCTATTGTTAATCAGATCCTGCAATTTCTCATATTTGCTCCAGAGACTCTACCATAACACCAATAAAGATTTGTTTTACTGTATTATCTGATTGGGATGTTACCGTTTAGGGTGACAGCTCCGAGGTTAGGCTCTAGGGACAAACAGGGTCCTGTGCTATAGGGATTACTAGGGACTGGAACCATCCCATATACCATTATGATAGTTTCAAGGAGGCGCTCTTTTTTCCTAGTCTTACTCCTCATTCCTAACCATAGGGTTATCTGCTGGAGCTATAGAATGCTAGTGATGGCAGTTGTGGACCTCATCTGAAACTCTGTTACACTTTCCTTATCCCTGGAATGGTGGTAAGAGGACAACAGGTTTTTTTGTGACTCAGCATCATTGGCACTTTGGGATGTAAATTGTTGCCTTGAGGATTTTGTGGGAATATAGCAAATCAATGAGTTGATTTAACCTCACTTTTTACATTCTAGTGGACAATTTGTTTTGATTATTGATTTGTGATAGGCAGCCTATAATAGAAGTATAGTGATTTTACAATGCATTGCAATGCATTGTATTAGTGATGAGACCCCTGGGGTTCAAAACCCCAAAGATAAAGTTAAAAAAAGAACAAAAAAAAATGTAATTATTTTTTTAAGGAAGTAAAAATTCAAATCACCTTCCTTCTCCTAGAATAGACATAAAAATAAATAAATAAAGTGAAACACATACACATTGGGTGTCCGTGTAAGAAAAATTTCTGGTCTACAAACTTATAAAATTATTTTTCCCATAAGGAGAATACCATAGCAAGAAAAGAAATCAAAATAGTTGAACCATAAATATTTGGATAAAAGGCGATCAAAACAATAGACATTCCCCAAAATGTTATAAATAAAAAGTACATCTGACCCCACAGAAAAAAAAAAACACATATGCAGCCCTGTTCACAGAAGTATAAAAATGTTATGGGTGTCAGAATATGGTGACTCCAAGAATTTTTTTTGCAAAGTTTTGGATTTTTTTAAGGGGTTAAAATGTTAATTATATATATATATATATATATATATATATATATATATATATATAAATTTGGTATCTTCATAATTGGACTGACCCACAGAATACATAAGTGGACATATCATTTTGGCTGCAAAGTGAATGCCATAAAAAAGAACCCTGTAAGAAACAGTTTTTCTTTAATTCCACCCTATTCTGAAATTTTTTTCCAAATTCCTAGTACATCATACAGAATATTAAATGATACCATTGCGAAGTACAATTTATACCACAGAAATCAAGCCCTAATATGACTCTGTAAACAAAAAATGTAAAAGGTTATGGCTTTTGAAAGGAAGGGAGTAAAAAACAAAAATGGCAAAGTGGGTGAATACATATGGAGTTACAACTATTCAGTTTTTATGTATTTTATAATGTATTTTGTTAGGTCCTTTAAATACAGTCTAAAATTTAAATCCATTTTAATTCCAGGTTGTAATGCAATACCGCAGAAGAAAACATCAGGGACAGTAAATACTTTTACAAGGCACTGTATAAAGAGATCATCTCTATGTGTCCCAGACACTATGCCCTGTCCACCTCTTTATAGTGTTGAATCTGCTTGTAAAACAACTGGATGAAGCAGAAGCCTCTCCTGCTTTCCTGCCAGTTGTAGGGCAAAAGATCATTAATCCCTGTCCCCTTCAATACACTCTACCTCATCTATAGACTGATAAGCAGGAGATTAATTTATGTGATCTCTGCAAGATTTCTAAAAAGAACTGTTTGTAACACAATTATACAGTAAATGCTGGAGACAACATTGAGGACAAATACATTTTATTATTCATTTTTAGATTCAGTGTTCCTTTAAGAAAGTCAGAAAAATATAATGAAATCAATAGTGGCTGCTAAAAAAGAGTAATAATTTTATTCTGTACTTGCTTAAAACTACTACCTTTTCTGAAAATGTGGCCTTAGTACGAGTTGCCAGTTTATTTTAATTTTAATGCATGCTTAATTTCTAATTTACTTGATTAATCTAGGGAAATGGTCAGTAAATTTCCATCTGTAATGTAAGATTTGGCTGCAGATCAAAAATGTTGAGTCAGCTTACTGGCTGAAGAATTTAGCTCATTAAATACTTGAGAGAGCAACTCTGAGGTTGGAGTAAGCATAAATGAAATGGAAAAATAATATTATAACTTACAAACTAGTCTAGTGATACATTGACACTAGCTGTGTCATAAATTGGTTCCGTTATAGGATAAATGAAGAAAAGAAGAGCCTATACATTGTATTGTGAATGCATATATATGAATATGCTGAAAATGTTTTAACATATTACTTCTATGCTAAGACACGATTCTTGAAGTTACAGGGCAAACGAATAAAATGCACTGCTGAGAGAATTTGTTTACAATTAGTCCTCTTTTTCAAGTCTTAAGCAATCACTAGTACTGTATAGCTAAACATAGAAGTAAGATATCCCATTAACACCTTAAAGAGGACCTTTCACTGCCTTCATCAAGTACAGTTCTTAGCATCTGTTAGTAGGTGCTGTTCCACAGATTCCAGGACAGCTGAAATTTTTTTCTCTTGCCCTCACCATTCTTAAGCAATCAATACTGTTAGTTTTGGTGGCTGATATGCTATTTAGTGGGCGGTGTCAGACAGGAGCAGGCAAGGGATGTGATTCTGAGCTCTGACACTGGCTGCCTCTGATTGGAGCTGTGAATCACACCCCTGCCTGACACCGCCCTACTGACATTACAGAGTTTAAATAGAACATCAGGCACCAAAACTAAAAGCCTTTTTTGATTGGGAATGGTGGGGGCTAAAGAAAAAATTTCAACTGTAGTGGAATCAGTGAAGCAGTGCCTATTATGAGATGCTAAGAACTTGAATTCATGAAGGTGGCGAATGGTCATCTTGAATGACGCCTTAAAGGGAATCTGTCAGGTCAATCTGGGACACTAAACCACCCACAGGTCCTTATAGACCTGGGGTTTAGTTTCACAAATTGCCCTGTTGTAATGCAATCCGCAGACGCATTCAAAATAAAAAACCTTTATACTTACCTATAGAAGGGTCCAATGTACGCTGTTCTGCCGAGAACAGTCCGACTTATTCTGGAGCTTCTTTGTTGGCACGCCTCCACCATGCTCCTGGCACCTGCGCTGTTCTTCAGTGAAGACAAAGATGGACACCCTGGCTTCACTGCGCAATTACCAGAGGTACGGGGTATGCACACTGAAGCCGAGATGTACTCCTCTGGCTTCAATGAAGAACTGCGCAGGCGCGGGGAGTGCAGCGGCTGGGTGTGTATAAAGCTTTTTTATTTTTAATGCCGTCAAGGATTGCGCTATAACGGTGATTTGGGACACTAAACCCCAGGTCCATATGGACATGTGGGTGGTTTAGTGTCCCAAATTTCCCTGAAAGATTCCCTTTAAGGATTTTTTTTTTCTTCATTATCCCATTTAGTCATAACTTTTTTTATTTTCCCCTCTATGAAGATATATGAGGGCCTGTTTTTTGCAGGATAAGTTGTAATTTTCAACAGATTCATTTCAGTGTACATATAATTTTGTACATGCATTTTTCATTGTTTAAATTTATGTTAATTATTTAATAAAGGGGGTTTTTTTGGCCCCAAATGGAGTTTTCATACTAATGAGCTTTCCACAGGATAGGTCATCAGTAGGTAATCTGTGGGGTTCCACAAGCATATGCCACATAGATCAGCTGTTCTGACTGTCTACAGGCACCAGACACTCCTGTAGTGGATATGGAGCACATGCAGTGGATGGGTCTGCAGTGTAGCTCCTATTACTTGCCTCACTGCTCTGATTTTTATCAATAAATGTTAGCGGTTATTCACCATATGTTTTAGTACAGCATGTATATATTCATTTATATTTGGAAATTGTAACTGTTTTACTTCCCTATTAGTTTACAGATAATTTTCTTGTGGTTGGCACATTGCAAATATATTTTGTCAGCCAAGTAGTATGTTGCTAAAATATTAAATCACACTTCTGCAGCTTATACAGCTATACTGGAATATATTTGCTGGATAAAAGTGTATAAATTATTCCTGATTTCAAAGAGATGGATGTCATAAAGTAACATATTACAACCAAGGGTGAAGCTAGCCTCTTTGCTGCTTGAGGCGGACTATACAAAGGCACCTTCCCCCCAAAAAAAAAACAAAAAAAAAAATTGAGTTTACATGCTACTAGCTTCACACCCTGCTATTGTCACACAATAAACATACACAATACACAAAGGGGTTTTCCGGGCAAAAAAATGTTTTTTTTTAAAAAAGGTCTGTTAGTGCTATTAATGGGTTAATAAGTGCACCCATAGAGATTTAGCAGTGTTTTGAGTGATTTCTGGGTGTCTCTGGGAGCTCCTTTTATCTTCTGCATTTGTTTACATGGTTCAGCTTCCTGCTATGTAACTTCCACACTAGGTCCCTCTTATCTCACTCCCCCCTTCCTCTCTCCCTCCCTCCTCTCTCCCTCCCTCCCATACACCCCCTCCCTGTCTCTCTAGCTATCCCGCCCACTACTAGCTCTTCCCAACCTACTCAGCCCAACCCCGACCCCATTATATACTTACCTCTCTTCCTTCCTTCCAGGCTTCTTCCTGTGGGACGGACCATCCTTCTTTTCTGACTGCCAGCGTGTGCTGCAGTCCCACCACTACTCTGTACTCTGCAGTGACAATACACCTCTACTGCGCAGGCGTGGGAGCTGCGCAATAGAGGTGGATTATTGGCAGCAGAGCAGCACTGGTACAATAGCGAACGCCAGCACTCAGAAAAGAGGGAGGAGCTGTCCCATGATGGGATGGATGGGGGGTAGTAGTGACGTTCCGTTTCCGGAAACAGGGAAATGGATCGTCACCGGATAACCAGCAAATGTCCCTGGTGATATGGGTTATGGGTAAATATACATTACAGATATGGGTAAATATACATTTTTGATTAATTATGTTATTTAGAAAGTAGGAGGGGGGGAGGGTGTTTAGATTAGTGTAGGGATTTCAATTTATTCCGGACAACCCCTTTAACAATGAAAATAACTTAACACATCTGCTTGGTGGATGGACAAACCCACGTGGCCCCCATTCTCTATAATAGGAGAGCGTGAGTTCGTCCATCCACCAAGCAACACATCTATATTCTAAGGTCAGGCTGAATTTCCAGTGAGGGGACATAAAAAAAAAACAATTCTCAGGTTCAGTAGGGGTCTCAGCAGACAGACCCCCATCAATCAGGTATTTATCCTCTATCATTTAGGTGAATACAGTGCAGTAACATTTCGTGACTTACAGCTGACGTCTGACTAATCCTTCACATTTCCCTTCTCTTCCCTTTGGGCCGCCATGACCACTTCTTCCAGCTGTGACTTGTCTCTGTAAAGTTTGCAGCACAGACATCTTTGGCTCATCACTTTTCCAGGCACCCGACCCACATTGTCTTCACCTACACAAAGCTCCCATCCTGCTGCTACTCAAATTATAAAATATATGATCTAAGCCCACTAGAATTAATAATACTCCCAAGCGCATCTTTAAATGAACAATGTCCATGTGTACCCTGTATAAATAGTGCCCCTTATCAATGCCCAGGTGTTTCCTAATTAAAAGGTTTTCCAGGTCATCAATAAAAAAATCAGTGGGGCTCAAAAACCCAGGACCCCCACTGATCAGCTGTTTGAATGAACTGTGGTATCAGTGTAAGTGCCGTGACCCCTTCTCTGTTTACGCAGTGTCATTAATCTCATAGTAGCCATGTAATGTAACTACAGTCTCCTCCTATACACGTCTATGTGACAATTACATTACACGGTCACTATAAACAGACAGCGTGTGATATAAACAGGTGCTATGTCCCCTTCAAACTGCTGATCGGGGGGAGTGTCCACTTATCTCTTATTGATGATCTGTCCTAAGTATAGATCATTAATTAAAATGAGCTGGAAAGCCCCTTTAATAAAGCCCAAGTGCCACCTTAAAGGGGTTGTCTAGAATAACCACTTTTAAAAATGAGGCCGTGGAAGGTGCTCTTGTGTCTCCCATTGCGGTCCGGTCCTGCTGCTCCGGTGTTTTCTTCCAGCGTCCACAACCCACTTCAGCTAGAATAAAATACCAGAGCAGCAGAACCAGACCACGGTGGGAGACATCGGAGCACAAGGGACAGGTAAGAAGGGCTTTTTTTTTTTTATCACCTTTCCCGGTCTCATATTAAAAAAGTGGTTATCTTGGACAATCCCTTTAATTAAATTAATTGCCCCCTTATATTATGCCCCTGATTCCCCCTGACATTAATGTATTGCCTATCAAGAATGGCTGCACCATAAATAACATAAACACTTTAATGTTAGAAAATTAATCAAATATGTATTAATATACAAGGAAAAGAAAATTTAAAAAAAAATATTAAAACACAGAAAAAGGGTGAGGTCACGGCATCTCTATGTGGGTGCATAACAAAAACCACTTTAGCACATAAACGCATCCATGTCACATATTATAAAGTGCACAGTGCTATACACGACATGTAAACAACAATTAAATGAATACAGAGTATAAAAACCCAATCTTATTTTGAAGGAAAGAATGTATCAAAGTTATACCAACCAGATTGTGGTAATAATATGGGAATAATGCATATTATAAACCAATCATAATAAGTATAACCACAAAGAAAAACTGATATGGCATAATCAGGTAGACATCCTTACCAGACCAAGTAAGATAGTGAGTCAGCACACACAGGGACGCCGCGACCTCCACCCGCAGCCCCAATGCACGTTTTGCCCCTGCTTCGTCAGGGAGCTGCACCCCTGACATAAATACTGCTCCCCTAATGACCCTTTATATAAATTATGCCCCCTTCTATTCAGAATGTCCCCTAATGAACCCTTATATAAATGACCACCCCCTTATATACAGTCATATGAAAAAGTTTGGGAACCCCTATTAATCTTAATCATTTTTAGTTCTAAATATTTGGGTGTTTGCAACAGCCATTTCAATTTGATATATCTAATAACTGATGGACACAGTAATATTTCAGGATTGAAATGAGGTTTATTGTACTAACAGAAAATGTGCAATATGCATTAAACCAAAATTTGACCGGTGCAAAAGTATGGGCACCTCAACAGAAAAGTGACATTAATATTTAGTAGATCCTCCTTTTGAAAAAATAACAGCCTCTAGTCACTTCCTGTAGCTTTTAATCAGTTCCTGGATCCTGGATGAAGGTATTTTTGACCATTCCTCTTTACAAAACAATTCCAGTTCAGTTAAGTTTGATGGTCGCCGAGCATGGACAGCCCGCTTCAAATTATCCCACAGATGTTCAATGATATTCAGGTCTGGGGACTGGGATGGCCATTCCAGAACATTGTAATTGTTCCTCTGCATGAATGCCTGAGTAGATTTGGAGCTGTGTTTTGGATCATTGTCTTGCTGAAATATCCATCCCCGGCGTAACTTCAAATTCGTCACTGATTCTTGTACATTATTCTCAAGAATCTGCTGATACTGAGTTGAATCCATGCGACCCTCAACTTTAACAAGATTCCCGGTGCCGGCATTGGCCACACAGCCCCAAAGCATGATGGAACCTCCACCAAATTTTACAGTGGGTAGCAAGTGTTTTTCTTGGAATGCTGTGTTTTTTTGACGCCATGCATAACGCCTTTTTGTATGACCAAACAACTCAATCTTTGTTTCATCAGTCCACAGGACCTTCTTCCAAAATGAAGCTGGCTTGTCCAAATGTGCTTTTGCATACCTCAGGCGACTCTGTTTGTGGCGTGCTTTCAGAAACGGCTTCTTTCGCATCACTCTCCCATACAGCTTCTCCTTGTGCAAAGTGTGCTGTATTGTTGACCGATGCACAGTGACACCATCTGCAGCAAGATGATGCTGCAGCTCTTTGGAGGTGGTCTGTGGATTGTCCTTGACTGTTCTCACCATTCTTCTTCTCTGCCTTTCTGATATTTTTCTTGGCCTGCCACTTCTGGGCTTAAGAAGAACTGTCCCTGTGGTCTTCCATTTCCTTACTATGTTCCTCACAGTGGAAACTGACAGGTTAAATGTCTGAGACAACTTTTTGTATCCTTCCCCTGAACAACTATGTTGAACAATCTTTGTTTTCAGATCATTTGAGAGTTGTTTTGAGGAGCCCATGATGCCACTCTTCAGAGGAGATTCAAATAGGAGAACAACTTGCAATTGGCCACCTTAAATACCTTTTCTCATGATTGGATACACCTGGCTATGAAGTTCAAAGCTCAGAGAGGTTACAAAACCAATTTTGTGCTTCAGTAAGTCAGTAAAAAGTAGTTAGGAGTATTCAAATCAATAAAATGATAAGGGTACCCAAGTTTTTGCACTGCCAAATTTTGGTTTAATGCATATTGCACATTTTCTGTTAGTACAATAAACCTCATTTCAATCCTGAAATATTACTGTGTCCATCAGTTATTAGATATATCAAATTGAAATGGCTGTTGCAAACACCCAAATATTTAGAACTAAAAATGATTAAGATTAATAGGGGTGCCCAAACTTTTTCATATGACTGTATATAATGCTCCCTAATGGTGCCTTATATAAATGACCACCCCCTTACGTTCAAAATGTTTCCTAATGACCCCTTATATTGTATAATTGACGTCCCCTAATGAACCCTTATATAAATGACCACCCTAATGCTCTCTAATGGTCCCTTATATAAGTAACTCCCCCTCCATAATGCCCTTATATAAATAACAGCTCTTAAGTTCATAAAGGCCCCTTATAAAAAATGCCCCTTATAACAGCCCCTTATACTATTAAAAACCCACAACTGCGCTAAAAAAAAAAAAAAAAAAAGTTATACTCACCTACCTGCAATCCCTTAATGGAGCCACCGCCTCCTCTTCTTGACCCGCGCATAGGACGTCTGCATCTCAGCGCAGGAGGCGCGATGATGTCATAGAATCGCCACCTATGCCGAGAAGCACACGTCTCCTAAGCCAGCCCAGGACAGGTCCTGCTCAGCTTTTTTTGTTTTTAAAGAGGCCTGTCTTGGGCTGGTTTAGGTTAAATAAATAGTGAAAATGCCACCCATCCTAAATGTCACGCATAGTGCCGCCTGAGGCGGCCGCCTCACTTCGCCTCATCAGAGGTGTGCCCCTGATTACAACTTTCATGTTTTCATCAGAAGAAACTACACACTGAAATCACCAGTTAGAAAAGCCAAACCAAAGTCAAAGTCATTTGTAAGCCATTGATAGTTGACCAGTGTTATAAACATGCTGTAAACAAGTCAGTGGCATCAAGCAGTTGGCAAATAAGTTTTGTCATTTATGAGGGTGCTTACCAAGCAAATTCTGAACAAGGAGGTTTGTCTATTTAGCCACCTGGCATCTCATAACTACCAAGTTAAAGAATGTTATTTTATCTTTCTGTTTGTCTACTGGTATTAAATTGCATGTGTAAAAAATCGTTTATTTCCAATATTGCCACTCATTGGCTTGAACTCAATAATTTAGCAAATAGGTTGGTATTTACCCATTAACAAAAAGTAAAGATTATACGTATCATAGGCAAGGACTGCTTAGCACTCTCTGAGAAATATATCACAATGATCTCATGATATGAATGCAGCTTTTATACACTCTGAATTCAGCAACACAAGAATAACTTTTTTCATTTTGTGCTTATTGTGAAAAAATCTAAAATGTAAATAAACTATACATATTTTGTTTTACAATATGAGGACTGATCGAAACCTAACTTGGAATTTTCCAATTCTTTTTTTTTTTGTTTGGCACAGAGAAGGACATGCTTAGCAAAATGATAGTTTTGTTTAAAAAATTTTATTTTATATTGTCATTTATTGATTTAAATCTCTGATCATTGTCCGCTTAGGAATTCAGTAGGTGGCCCTACTTACAGGTATATATCACATTATCTGTAAATGCATGTTCATACATGAAAGGTTATAAATCACTGAGTAACACTGCCTGCTACACTCCTAAGCCCAGTATGAGCAGACATATCAATGAATAAATGATAACTTATACTGAATCGTTTACAGCAAATCATATAGTATATATATTATATATATATATATATATATATATATATACTAGCAGAAGGAGCCAGCTTCGCACGGGTATATTTCATTTTTTTGTTTGTGTAGTGGCCCCATAAGAATTGGCCAGTTTTACACTTGACATCCAGTATGGCAGTCCAGTATAGGTACAGTCTATTTATGGCTGTGTTGCTATGGAAACCTGGTAAATGAAATGTGAACCTATATTGGCTGATACACGTCATATGACTGAATATTTAAGGACCTTGACCCATACAGGTCATAAATAGCTTGGTTGCTATTGAAACCTGGTGTAAACCTGTGTGTATGTCAAGCCTGAAGAACCTGCGATTTTTCATTGGTCCATAAGCGTCATGTGATCATGTGTATTTCATTTTGGATATCAGTGAAAAACCTGCGATCGGTTGTTATGGAAAACCTGGAGTAAAGCTGTGGGTATGTGACCTTGTGTAACAGTGTCATCCACAGCGCCCTGCCCCTTTAAAGCTGACCTACAGCAGTGAAGAAAAATAGCTGGGTTGTTATGGAAACATGGAGTGCAGCTGTGTGCATGTGGCTGACAATGTCTTGTCATATTGGAGACAGGCTTGGATCTGCTGGGGAGTTTCAGCAGCTTGCTGTTGTCTGTGACATACTTTGTCAGATTGGAAATGGGCTTGGGTCTGCTGAGAGTTTTCATTAGCTCAAGCAGCAACCATGCGTTTTGCTGCAGGAGGCATGAGTAGTTTAAAAATGTTTCAATTTATAAGAATGCTGACATCTAGTATGGCAGTCCAGTCAGTGGCGTAAATACCGGGGTAGCAGCGGTAGTGGCTGCCACAGGGCCCGGGACATTAGGGGGCCCGGCGGGCCATTGATGTTTTTTTGGTTTTTTTTTAATAGGCCGTTACCTGCTGCTGTAACACCAGGAGGTTACAGGCCCTATTTACTTTCCAATCCCTGTTCCTGCTCACGGCCGCCTGCACTTCACCTTCTGTGGAAGCGGAGGTGGCTGTGATCAAGAGCAGGAATCAGTAAGACCGCAGCCCGCGAACCCCACAAACACTGCTATCATTATATAATGATCGGAGGCCCAGGGGAGGTGAAGGAACATAAAAAACAATGTTACTTACCTCTCATGCGCACCAGCAGGCTTCAGGCCTCCTTGGTGACATCCCAGACGTCAGTGGTCCAGTCCGACGTCATTATGCATCGCAACGCATGCCTGGCTCACGTGACATCTGGTCCAACAATGAAGAGGTAGCGGGGAGTGTGCCGGAGCCAGGGAGGGGTAAGTAACATTGATTTTTATGTTTGTATCCTGTGTATCCTGTATGATGTACCTTTGTGCCAAATTTGGTGAGGATCGGTCCAGTCGTTTGGTTGCGCATAAAGAACAGACAGACAGACAGAAACTCATTTTTATATATATAAGAGATATATATATATACAGTACAGACCAAAAGTTTGGACACACCTTCCCATTCCAAGAGTTTTCTGTATTTTCATGACTATAAAAATTGTAGATTCACACTGAAGGCATCAAAACTATGAATTAACACATGTGGAATTATATACTTAACAAAAAAGTGTGAAACAACTGAAAATATGTCTTATATTCTAGGTTCTTGAAAGTAGCCACCTTTTGCTTTGATTACTGCTTTGCACACTCTTGGCATTCTCTTGATGAGCTTCAAGAGGTAGTCACCTGAAATGGTTTTCACTTCACAGGTGTGTCCTGTCAGGTTTAATAAGTGGGATTTCTTGCCTTATAAATGGGGTTGGGACCATCAGTTGTGTTGTTCAGAAGTCAGGTGGATACACAGCTGATAGTCCTACTGAATGGAGTGTTAGAATTTGTATTATGGAAAGAAAAAAGCAGCTAAGTAAAGAAAAATGAGTGGCCATCATTACTTTAAGAAATGAAGGTCAGTCAGTCCGAAAAATTGGGGAAAACTTTGAAAGTGCCCCCAAGTGCAATGGCCAAAACCATCAAGTGCTACAAAGAAACTGGCTCACATGAGGACCGCCCCAGGAAAGGAAGACCAAGACTCATCTCTGCTGCGGAGGATAAGTTCATCTGAGTCACCAGCCTCAGAAATCGCAGGTTAACAGCAGCTCAGATTAGAGACCAGGTCAATGCCACACAGAGTTCTAGCAGCAGACACATCTCTACAACAACTGTTAAGAGGAGACTGTGTGCAGCAGGCCTACATGGTAAAATAACTGCTAGGAAACCACTGCTAAGGACAGGCAACAAGCAGAAGAGACTTGTTTGGGCTAAAGAACACAAGGAATGGACATTAGACCTGTGGAAATCTGTGCTTTGGTCTGATGAGTCCAAATTTGAGATCTTTGGTTCCAACCACCGTGTCTTTGTGTGACGCAGAAAAGGTGAACGAATGGACTCTACATGCCTGGTTCCCATCGTGAAGCATGGAGGAGGAGGTGTGATGGTGTGGGGGTGCTTTGCTGGTGACACTGTTGGGGATTTATTCAAAATTGAAGGAATACTGAACCAGCATGGTTACCACAGCATCTTGCAGCGGCATGTTATTAAATCCGGTTTGCGTTTAGTTGGACCATCATTTATTTTTCAACAGGACAATGACCCCAAACACACCTCCAGACTGTGTAAGGGCTATTTGACCAAGAAGGAGAGTGATGGGGTGCTACGCCAGATGACCTGGCCTCCGCAGTCACCAGACCTGAACCCAATCGAGATAGTTTGGGGTGAGCTGGACCGCAGAGTGAAGGCAAAAGGGCCAACAAGTGCTAAGCATCTCTGGGAATTCCTTCAAGACTGTTGGAAGACCATTTCAGGTGACTACCTCTTGAAGCTCATCAAGAGAATGCCAAGAGTGTGCAAAGCAGTAATCCAAGCAAAAGGTGGCTACTTTCAAGAACCTAGAATATAAGACATATTTTCAGTTGTTTCACACTTTTTTGTTAAGTATATAATTCCACATGTGTTAATTCATAGTTTTGATGCCTTCAGTGTGAATCTACAATTTTTATAGTCATGAAAATACAGAAAACTCTTGGAATGAGAAGGTGTGTCCAAACTTTTGGTCTGTACTGTATATATGTAACCTGTTTCCCCAAAAAATAATCCCTAGCATGATTTGTCAGGCTTTTTGGAGTATGCTTGAAATATAAGCCCTACTCCAAAAATAAGCCCTAGTTGCAGTTCATTAAAAATAGTGCCCAGGCATACATGTAAAAAAAGTAAATAGAATACAGCAGGAAAGATACAGTAGACCCTTCATCAAGGAAAGCAGACACTCCCAAAAGAATCAGACACTGACCTTAAGGGATCCATCTGTACAAGATAGAACTAGTGAGATAGTTCTCCACAACAATAAGGGTTGACTAACAGTGGTGCTGGGCTCTCACACACAGATGAGGTAGTCCCACTGGCAACACTCCTCTCCTGAGCCTGAGCATTGTGGCTGCTTCTTGTCACCAAGGGGAGGCAACCGATACACTTGGCTGCAGTGGAATGCAAGCGACCCGACAGTGCCAAGTTTTGCTGCTTTGGGGTTCCACACGATATATATATATATATATATATATATATATATATATACAGTACAGACCAAAAGTTTGGACACACCTTCTCATTCCAAGAGTTTTCTGTATTTTCATGACTATAAAAATTGTAGATTCACACTGAAGGCATCAGAACTATGAATTAACACATGTGGAATTATATACTTAACAAAAAAGTGTGAAACAACTGAAAATATGTCTTATATTCTAGGTTCAAAGTAGCCACCTTTTGCTTGGATTACTGCTTTGCACACTCTTGGCATTCTCTTGATGAGCTTCAAGAGGTAGTCACCTGAAATGGTTTTCACTTCACAGGTGTGCCCTGTCAGGTTTAATAAGTGGGATTTCTTGCCTTATAAATGGGGTTGGGACCATCAGTTGTGTTGTTCAGAAGTCAGGTGGATACACAGCTGATAGTCCTACTGAATGGAGTGTTAGAATTTGTATTATGGCAAGAAAAAAGCAGCTAAGTAAAGAAAAACGAGTGGCCATCATTACTTTAAGAAATGAAGGTCAGTCAGTCCGAAAAATTGGGAAAACTTTGAATGTGTCCCCAAGTGCAGTGGCCAAAACCATCAAGCGCTACAAAGAAACTGGCTCACATGAGGACCGCCCCAGGAAAGGAAGACCAAGAGTCACCTCTGCTGCGGAGGATAAGTTCTTCCGAGTCACCAGCCTCAGAAATCGCAGGTTAACAGCAGCTCAGATTAGAGACCAGGTCAATGCCACACAGAGTTCTAGCAGCAGACACATCTCTACAACAACTGTTAAGAGGAGACTGTGTGCAGCAGGCCTTCATGGTAAAATAGCTGCTAGGAAACCACTGCTAAGGACAGGCAACAAGTAGAAGAGACTTGTTTGGGCTAAAGAACACAAGGAATGGACATTAGACCTGTGGAAATCTGTGCTTTGGTCTGATGAGTCCAAATTTGAGCTCTTTGGTTCCAACCACCGTGTCTTTGTGAGACGCAGAAAAAGGTGAACGAATGGACTCTACATGCCTGGTTCCCACCGTGAAGCATGGAGGAGGAGGTGTGATGGTGTGGGGGTGCTTTTCTGGTGACACTGTTGGGGATTTATTCAAAATTGAAGGAATACTGAACCAGCATGGTTACCACAGCATCTTGCAGCGGCATGCTATTCCATCCGGTTTGCGTTTAGTTGGACTATCATTTATTTTTCAACAGGACAATGACCCCAAACACACCTCCAGACTGTGTAAGGGCTATTTGACCAAGAAGGAGAGTGATGGGGTGCTACGCCAGATGACCTGGCCTCCACAGTCACCAGACCTGAACCCAATCGAGATGGTTTGGGTGCTCTAGCATCTCTGGGAACTCCTTCAAGACTGTTGGAAGACCATTTCAGGTGACTACCTCTTGAAGCTCATTAAGAGAATGCCAAGAGTGTGCAAAGCAGTAATCCAAGCAAAAGGTGGCTACTTTGTAGAACCTAGAATATAAGACATATTTTCAGCTGTTTCACACTTTTTTGTTAAGTATATAATTCCACATGTGTTAATTCATAGTTTTGATGCCTTCAGTGTGAATCTACAATTTTTATAGTCATGAAAATACAGAAAACTCTTGGAATGAGAAGGTGTGTCCAAACTTTTGGTCTGTACTGTATATATATATATATATATATATATATATATATATATACACACACATACATACATACATACACAGTCAAGGCCATAAGTGTTGGCACCTCTGAAATTTTTCCAGAAAATTAAGTATTTCTTCCAGAAAATTATTGCAATTACACATGTTATGCTATTCACATGTTTATCTCTTTTGTGTGTATTGGAACAAAACAAAAACAGAGAAAAAAAATGCAAATTGGACATAATTTCACACACAACTTCAAAAATGGGACGTAAATAACTTTGTTTAAAGCATGTGATGCTTGTTCAAACTCACCTGTGGCAAGTAACAGGTGTGGGCAACAGTGGCGTAACTAGGAATGGCTGGGCCCCAAGGCGAACATTTGACATGTCCCCCCCCCCCCCCAAGCCGCCGCCCCTAACCCACCCAAGCCGCCACCCCCAACCCCCCAAACCGCCGCCCCCAACCCCCCCACACACAAACCGCATTCCTGCGCACACTATTATGCCCCATAGTGGCCCCTGCACACGGTATTATGTCCCATAGTGGCCCCTGCACACGGTATTATGCCCCATAGTGGCCCCTGCACACGGTATTATGCCCCATAGTGGCCCCTGGACACGGTATTATGCAGCATAGTGGCCCCTGCACACAATATTATGCCCCATAGTGGCCCCTGCACACAGTAGTTTGCCCCATAGTGGCGCCTGCACGCAGTAGTTTGCCCCATAGTAGCCCCTGCACACAGTAGTTTGCCCCATAGTAGCCCCTGCACACAGTAGTTTGCCCCATAGTGGCCCCTGCATACAGTAGTTTGCTCCATAGTGGCCCCTGCACACAGTAGTTTGCCCCATAGTAGTCCCTGCACAGAGTAGTTTGCCCCATAGTAGCCCCTGCACACAGTAGTTTGCCCCATAGTGGCCCCTGCACACAGTAGTTTGCCCCATAGTGGCCCCTGCACACAGTAGTTTGCCCCATAGTGGCCCCTGCACACAGTATTATGCCCCATAGTGGACCACCCATGAACGATTATTATACTCTGGGGTCTTTTCAGACCCCAGAGTATAATGATCGGAGACCCAGGGGAGGATACAAACATAGAAAACACTGCAACTTACCTCTTCCTCGCTCCGGTGCACTCCCGTGCGCTACTTCGGCCATCTTCAATGTCGGACCGGATCTCGCGCGATCCAGGCCGGCGTCGCGATGCATAATGACGTCGGCTGACGTCTGGGACGTCACCAAACAGGCCCGAAGCCTGCGGAGTGGCGGAGAGGTGAGTTACAGTGTTTTTTATGTTCGCTCACCTCCCCTGGGCCCCCGATCGTTATACTCCGGGGTCTCAAAAGACCCCGGAGTATAACGATAGCAGTGATTGTGGGGTTCGCGGTAGCGACTGCCACAGGGCTCCGGGCCCCGTAATGTTCCGGGCCCTGTGGCAGTCGCTACCACTGCTACCCCGGTAGTTACGCCCCTGGTGGGTAATATAAAAACCACACCAGAAACCAGATAAAAAAAGGAGAAAAGTTGACTCAAACTTTGCATTGTGTGTCTGTGTTTGCCACACTAAGCATGGAGAATAGAAAGAGGAGAGAACTGTTTGAGGACTTGAGTACCAAAATTGTGGAAAAATATCAACAATCTCAAGGTTACAAGTCCATTTTCAGAGATCTTAATGTTCATTTGTCCATGGTGTGCAACATAATCTAAAAGTTTGCAACCTATGGCACTGTAGCTAATCTCCCTGGACATGGCCGGAAGATAAAATTGCTGAAAAGTTGCAACACAGGGTAGTCCAGATGGTGGATAAGCAGCTCTAATCTAGTTCCAAAGAAATTCAAGCTGTCCTGCAGGCTCAGGGCGCATCAGTGTCAATTATCAATCCACATTTGAATGAAATGAAACTCTATGGCAGGAGACCCAGGAGGACCCCACTGCTGACATAGAGACATAAAAAAGCTGGACTGAAGTTTGCCAAAGTGAGTAAGTTAAAATCCTTCTGGGAAAAGTCTTGTGGACAGATAAAACCAAGATAGAGCTTTTTGGTAAAGCACGTCAGTCTACTGTTTACTGAAAATGTAATGAAGCCTATAAGGAGAGCACAGTACCAACAGTCAAATATGGTAGAGGTTCAAAGATTTTTTGGGATTGTATTGCTGCCTCTGGCAATGGGTGACTTGACTGTGTGCAAGGCATCATGAAATCTGAAGAATACCAAAGGATTTTGCATAGCTAAGTAGGGCCCAGTGTCAGAAAGCTGTGTTTTGTCCTAGGTCATGGGACTTCCAGCAGGACAATGAACCCAAATATTCTTCAAAAAGCACCCAGAAATGGATGGAAACAAAGTGCTGGAGAGTTCTGAAGTGGTCAGCAATGAATCCAGATCTAAATCCCACTGAGCACTTATGGAGAGATATTAAAATGGCCGTTGGGAAAAGGCACCCTTCAAATATGAGAGATCTGGAGCATTTTGCAAAAGAAGAGTCATCCAAATTTCGAGATAAGAAGTGTAAGAAGCTTGTTGATGGTTATAGGAAGCTATTGATTTCAGTTATTATTTTCCAAATGGTGTGCAACCAAATTTTAAGTTGAGGCTGTCAGTAATTTTGTCTATTAATTTGCTCAGTTGTTCCTGCCCTATAACAAGCTGTCTGCAAATTGAACTCCAGTTGAACACTATATTTTGTCACAACTACAATACTATAACTTTAAAAAGGTTGGAGTTATGTTTTTGTTACAGAGCTCTAAATTTGCTGCTCAATTAATTCATAAAATTCTTGCTGCCGGCAGCTCCTATTTAGGGGAGCTTAGGTGTTTAATGGAACTCCAGAAATCCATCTTCAGTAAGTTCCCTCCAGTGGCAACTACAGGCAGCTGGGATATCATTGTTTAACTCTTTGACTGTTAAGAGTAATGTAAATCTTTATACATTATTGACTGACCAAGGGGTGTAACAAGTATTTGTGGAACCCCAAAGCAAAACTTGGAATGCCGCTGTGCTCCATTGGGTCATGAAAGGCTTATGATTATTTTGATCTCATCTCTATTTTCTGTGTCTTTGTCTACTTTCCCTGGCCTCTTATCACTAAGTGCACCTCCCCCCTGAGTGAAGATGGATGCTACTATGCTTGTTACTCCAGTGGTTATTCCCATAAGCTTGTGGCAGTTACTGCTATAAGTTCTTACTAGCTAGTCAATCAGATCATGATCAGAACTGACAAATCTTTGTACAGCTAGTGATGTAAAACTGTTAAAATACCCATTTTGCTTAGGTAGGCATAATGCGTTGCCTACATAAATATATTCTATTTATATGATATCCACTTGTTACATCTACGAGGCATGGAAAAACAATATCTTTACATTCACAAAGCAACATGATAAATAATAACATTATTGTCAAGTTATTAGGTTAAAATAAGAACATATTATTTAGGAGTTCATGTAATAATTTCACTATTGTAATATTATAAAAACAATCATGGCAAAAATCACATTTCTTAAGATAAAAACGTCTGTGCCATAAATGTTATAACTTACATTTCTTCCCATTTTTAGAAAATTTTTAATATTAGATGTTCTTAATATAATGTCAGTTTGCATGATTTTATCTAGCACCAAATCAATGTGAGGGAAGAGTTGTTGAACAAAGATTAGATATGCTAACATACTTAGCCTGAAGCTGAAGAGGTTTAGTAGAGATACAACATCAGCCTTAAATGACAAAATGGACTGAACAGATTTATTAACCCATAATCAGAATGCAGATATTTGCAATGAAAGGCTAAATATATGTGTGAACCTAAACACGAATGCATGTATTTAGGTAGGTAAGGTCTGACATTTTAACATTTAGAAATATGCAACTTATTATTACCTTAGTTTTAATAAATCACAGTCAATCACAATGTGATTCGCCTTCAGGATCTCTCCAACTGGTTGATTGATTTCCTACTTTATTTCATTATTGATTCCATTCACATATAATGAATAAGGAATGTACAGTATATCTAATGATCTTGTGTTCAGAAATTCATATGATATATGGTACATTCAGAAAATATTCAGGCTTCCTCATTCTTCAAACTTGTGAAGTTTAATGTTTATTCAAAATTAGTAATATTATTTTTTTTTTCTCTCATCAATTTACCCATAAAATCCTATAAGACAAAGTCAATACAGGCTTGTATAAATGTATTAGTAATAGAAAAAAAAAATAAATATAAAATTAATGTAAGAATTCAAACTCTACACAAATCTTGAAGGAGATATAGTCTTAGATTTTGGATATGACACACCTGTATACCTGTATTCTGGGGTGTCCTTTTATTCCATTTGCAGATCCTCTCAAGCTTTGTCAGGTTGAATGGAAATTCTGCCTGTTTTTTTTCAATAACATTTAATATAAATCATTCGATCTTGGTGTCATCAGAGCACAGAATCTTGCTTTTCAAAGTCTAAATATCCTTTTAGTGCTGCTCGGCAATCTCCAAGCAGGCTGCCATCTGGCCACTTTACCATAAGGGTCTTTTTTGGCGGAATGTAGCAGAGATGACTGTCCTTCTAGAACTGTGTAACTCTGGTGTAGTTAGGGTGACCATCAGGATTTGGTTATTTCCCTGACCAAAGTCCGTTGTGGGCTGCAAAGTTTTAGGAAATGCTAAATCTAATGTTATATCTTTCTATCTTTCCCCAAATGTGTGCCTACAGTACAGACCAAAAGTTTGGATACACCTTCTCATTCCAAGAGTTTTCTGTATTTTCATGACTATAAAAATTGTAGATTCACACTGAAGGCATCAAAACTATGAATTAACACATGTGGAATTATATACTTAACAAAAAAGTGTGAAACAACTGAAAATATGTCTTATATTCTAGGTTCTTGAAAGTAGCCACCTTTCGCTTGGATTACTGCTTTGCACACTCTTGGCATTCTCTTGATGAGCTTCAAGAGGTAGTCACCTGAAATGGTTTTCACTTCACAGGTGTGCCCTGTCAGGTTTAATAAGTGGGATTTCTTGCCTTATAAATGGTGTTGGGACCATCAGTTGTGTTGTTCAGAAGTCAGGTGGATACACAGCTGATAGTCCTACTGAATGGAGTGTTAGAATTTGTATTATGGCAAGAAAAAAGCAGCTAAGTAAAGAAAAACAAGTGGCCATCATTACTTTAAGAAATGAAGGTCAGTCAGTCCGAAAAATTGGGAAAACTTTGAAAGTGTCCCCAAGTGCAGTGGCCAAAACCATCAAGCGCTACAAAGAAACTGGCTCACATGAGGACCGCCCCAGGAAAGGAAGACCAAGAGTCACCTCTGCTGCGGAGGATAAGTTCATCCGAGTCACCAGCCTCAGAAATCGCAGGTTAACAGCAGCTCAGATTAGAGACCAGGTCAATGCCACACAGAGTTCTAGCAGCAGACACATCTCTACAACAACTGTTAAGAAGAGACTGTGTGCAGCAGGCCTTCATGGTAAAATAGCTGCTAGGAAACCACTGCTAAGGACAGGCAACAAGCAGAAGAGACTTGTTTGGGCTAAAGAACACAAGGAATGGACATTAGACCTGTGGAAATCTGTGCTTTGGTCTGATGAGTCCAAATTTGAGATCTTTGGTTCCAACCACCGTGTCTTTGTGTGACGCAGAAAAGGTGAATGAATGGACTCTACATGCCTGGTTCCCACCGTGAAGCATGGAGGAGGAGGTGTGATGGTGTGGGGGTGCTTTGCTGGTGACACTGTTGGGGATTTATTCAAAATTGAAGGAATACTGAACCAGCATGGTTACCACAGCATCTTGCAGCGGCATGCTATTCCATCTGGTTTGCGTTTAGTTGGACCATCATTTATTTTTCAACAGGACAATGACCCCAAACACACCTCTAGACTGTGTAAGGGCTATTTGACCAAGAAGGAGAGTGATGGGGTGCTACGCCAGATGACCTGGCCTCCACAGTCACCAGACCTGAACCCAATCGGGATGGTTTGGGGTGAGCTGGACCGCAGAGTGAAGGCAAAAGGGCCAACAAGTGCTAAGCATCTCTGGGAACTCCTTCAAGACTGTTGGAAGACCATTTCAGGTGACTACCTCTTGAAGCTCATCAAGAGAATGCCAAGAGTGTGCAAAGCAGTAATCAAAGCAAAAGGTGGCTACTTTGAAGAACCTAGAATATAAGATATATTTTCAGTTATTTCACACTTTTTTGTTAAGTATATAATTCCACATGTGTTAATTCATAGTTTTGATGCCTTCAGTGTGAATCTACAATTTTTATAGTCATGAAAATACATAAAACTCTTGGAATGAGAAGGTGTGTCCAAACTTTTGGTCTGTACTGTACATACACCTATGCACTGTAGAGTTTTACATACAACTATAGTCATTTTCATGAAAATAGTCACTAGACAGAACATAACTGCTCAATAAATTTGATATGTACTGTATGTTATGACTTGTATATTACAAGTTATAGAAGGGATGAATCTGGGAATAAAAAGATCATGGACATGGAGTTACAGTCATGGGACATACAAAGAACACCTTCTTTAAAGTCTATGGTTTTAAATATAATGACATAAAAAAAATCTGGTCCTTAGAAGGCCTTAAAATTAGATAAATACAAGAACAACACATGACAAATTTTACTATGTAATTTCTTATTTAACATAAACTAGAACAAGATGTAAAAGTAGTA
Source organism: Leptodactylus fallax (assembly GCA_947044405.1). NCBI lineage: Eukaryota > Metazoa > Chordata > Amphibia > Anura > Leptodactylidae > Leptodactylus > Leptodactylus fallax. Next base: position 8,679,305 of record CAMRHE010000020.1, read on the forward strand.
TTTGAAAAATTAAGTACACCCTGACTGCTTCCATATGAATTAAGAAGGTAAGTAGCAGCCAGGCGCTGCTAATCCAATGCAATTGATCAAATGATCATCAGCAAGTGTGAACTCTACAAATGCAGAAGTTTTGGCAGTAAGCACAGTGCCAAGGAGAATGACAACAGCAAGGATCTTAAAGAAGCAACCGTTGCTGCCCATCCAGGCTTGGACTGGCCCACAGGTGATCTGGTGAATCCCCTAGTGGTGAATCCCTAAGCCCTGTGCACCCCAGTTCACCCTGGCATGGCACAGTACACTCTCACTGCACTTCATATAGATACTCATCATGCAGCATCTTGACCAGGCTACTGATAAGACCACCAGGAGAGAAACAATGAGAGGCAAGTGCTAGGCATCAAGCTTCTACTTGAAAAAAAGATAATGTTATCGACATTTTAGGAATCTGTGAATGAATGTCAGGTCGTTGCTGATATTTATGTAGCAGAATTTGTTCTGATATGATATTTATGTGCTGTAGTTATTTCTAGTACCATATTTATTTTCTGTGCTTAGTTCTCTTACCAGTACTGATACAGTATTTATGTAGCAGAATTTGTTCTTTTATGATAGTTATGTGCTGTACTTATTTCTAATACCATTTATTTTTTTTTACTTAGTTCTTGTCCTGTATTTATGTATTGAGCTTGGCTCTGATAGATGTAGGTAGTTATGTTATTCAGTGGCAGGTAAGGGTTCTTTTACATGGGCTGATGATGGGCCCTATACAGGGGCGAATCATAACCACATGTAAATTGGGCAGCAATTAGCCAAAAAACAAAACAAAGCAAGCAAACTCTCATTTATTGGCTGATCGCATCTTTCAAGTCTTAACCCCTTCCAAACCGGTGACATTTTTTGATTTCAGCTTTTCGTTTTTGACTTCCAAACCCCTTAATTTCTTTATTTTCCATTCATAGAGCCATATGAGGGCATAATGTTTGCAGGACAAATTGTTCTTCATAATGGTACTATTTGCAATTATTGTAAAATGTACTGGGAAGCTGGAAAAAAATTCTGAATGGGGTGGAATTGGAGAAAAAGTGCATTTGTACGACTTGTTTACGTACTTCGTTATTACTGTATTCACTCTGCAGTCAAAATGACATGGCACCTGTATTCTATGTTTTGGTATAATTCTGAGGATACCAAATTTATATAGTTTTACTAACATTTTAACCCCTTAACAAAAATCTAAAACGTTGAAAAAAAAATTTTTTTTTCTAAAAGTCGCCATATTCATATGCATATAGCATCTTTTTCTATGAGACCAGGCACACTGTTTAGTTATACTATTTTAGGGAATGTCTGTTGCTTTGGTCACTTTTTATTCAAATTTTTATCAGAGACAAAACAGCAAAAAAAAAAAAACATTTTGGTAGTATTGATTATTTTTCTCGCTATGGCGTTCATGATACCTAATGTGTATATGTATTTTTTAACTTTTATATGTATTCTATGGAAAGGGAATGACTTGAATTTTATTTAATTATTTATTTATTTTTTACTTTTTTTTAAATATTGCATTTACTAGACCCCCTATTGGTCTTGAACCAGAGAGGGTCTGATCACTAATGCATTGCAAAATATCTGCATTTATCGGCATATTGGCAATATAGGCATTCATTTAAGCAGATTTTTTTCAGCTTTAGGTTTCCATTTTGGTGAAAGGATGTACAACTGATTTATGAAGAGCCTCTTCATAAATATATCTTTCTCTGCACCAGTCAGGCCATGTATTAAGACTGGCATACAATGCCCATTTGGTCTATTTCGCTGACTTGTATTGTTTACACATAATTGTCTTTGTTGTTTCTTTTGTTTGTATATGCTTGTTTGTTTTTGACATTCAAAATTAATAAAACTTTTGAATTGGAAAAAAAAGACTGGCGTACAATATGACAATGTTAATAAATCTACCCTAATATTCCATGTCTATGCGAGTCAGCTTTGACAGCTCACAAGGAATGTAACATTTGCAGTTGAAGCCATGAATATGCACCTTGCTTTGTTGAACAAGTACAATAAAGCAAGGTGTGCAAAGTCCTTTTCCTTGTGTGATCAAAAATGGTTTCTGAACTTTGCTGAAGTCTTCGGAAGGGCAAATCAGAGGAATGTGATCTAATTTCTGATCCGTTCACTATTTCTACAATCACGTTCATTCAGGTTATAGAAGTACATTACTGTTAATGTAATAGTCAAACATATTTATTAGAGTCTTCCTTTAAGGATTATATACACTTTCAGGGGCACTTTTTATTACTACATTGCATTTATGATGGGCTAAAATAAATTTCTCTACTACATTATGTAGTAAAAATGTTGTTCCATTTGTCTTATACAGCTGTGGAGTTTTTTTTAACATTATTCAAAGCCTTTACATCTTTTCCTTTGCCTCTGCTCATCAATGGGCCATTCTTAAACATAACCTTGGAGCTTCACACTAATCACTTTCATGGAAGCTTTTAAAGGGAGTCTGTCACTTCCTTTAAGCATATTTAACTGCCAACACTTTTCCACAGAGCATATTATAATGATAAACAACATACCTGTGTTATGTATGTCCCTTTTGTGGATTTCTAAATACAGTGGGGAAAAAAGTTTTTAGTCAGCCACCAATTGTGCAAGTTCCCCCACTTAAAAAGATGAGAGAGGCCTGTAATTTTCATCATAGGTAGACCTCAACTATGAGAGACTATTTCTTCCAACATCAATATTAATACAATATAGTATCTCAGAACTGTACCTTTTATCACTACCTCTATAGGAAACTGACTGTTACCTTGCTACACAGGTTTATACTTATCACAGAAACTGAATGGTGTAATAACTTATAGATAAAACTTAACTTTTACTTAAATATAATAAAAATATTAAGCGGACGTTTACTAATATAAAACAGTCAGTAATGTCATTCGTTTGTACCCCTGGGAAATTCCCTCAATGACTAATCACCAACTCACTAAATCCAAGATTAGTACAGTGCCTTGCGAAAGTATTCGGCCCCCTTGAACTTTTCAAACTTTTGCCACATTTCAGGCTTCAAACATAAAGATATAAAATTTTAATTTTTTGGTGAAGAATCAACAACAAGTGGGACACAATTGTGAAGTGGAACGAAATTTATTGGTTATTTTAAACTTTTGTAAAAAATAAAAAACTGAAAAGTGGGGCGTGCAATATTATTCGGCCCCTTTACTTTCAGTGCAGCAAACTCACTCCAGAAGTTCAGTGAGGATCTCTGAATGATCCAATGTTGTCCTAAATGACTTATGATGATAAATATAATCAACCTGTGTGTAATCAAGTCTCCGTATAAATGCATCTGCTCTGTGATAGTCTCAGGGTTCTGTTTAAAGCGCAGAGAGCATCATGAAGACCAAGGAACACACCAGGCAGGTCCGTGATACTGTTGTGGAGAAGTTTAAAGCCGAATTTGGATACAAAAAAATTTCCCAAACTTTAAACATCCCAAGGAGCACTGTGCAAGCGATCATATTGAAATGGAAGGAGTATCAGACCACTGCAAATCTACCAAGACCCGGCCGTCCCTCTAAACTTTCATCTCAAACAAGGAGAAGACTGATCAGAGATGCAGTCAAGAGGCCCATGATCACTCTGGATGAACTGCAGAGATCTACAGCTGAGGTGGGAGAGTCTGTCCATAGGACAACAATCAGTCGTACACTGCACAAATCTGGCCTTTATGGAAGAGTGGCAAGAAGAAAGCCATTTCTCAAAGATATCCATAAAAAGTCTTGTTTAAAGTTTGCCACAAGCCACCTGGGAGACACACCAAACATGTGGAAGAAGGTGCTCTGGTCAGATGAAACCAAAATTGAACTTTTTGTCCACAATGCAAAACGATATGTTTGGCGTAAAAGCAACACAGCTCATCACCCTGAACACACCATCCCCACTGTCAGACATGGTGGTGGCAGCATCATGGTTTGGGCCTGCTTTTCTTCAGCAGGGACAGGGAAGATGGTTAAAATTGATGGGAAGATGGATGGAGCCAAATACAGGACCATTCTGGAAGAAAACCTGTTGGAGTCTGCAAAAGACCTGAGACTGGGACAGAGATTTATCTTCCAACAAGACAATGATCCCAAACATAAAGCAAAATCTACAATGGAATGGTTCACAAATAAACGTATCCAGGTGTTAGAATGGCCAAGTCAAAGTCCAGACCTGAATCCAATCGAGAATCTGTGGAAAGAGCTGAAAACTGCTGTTCACAAACGGTCTCCATCCAACCTCACTGAGCTCGAGCTGTTTTCCAAGGAAGAACGGGCAAGAATTTCAGTCTCTCGATGTGCAAAACTGATAGAGACATACCCCAAGCGACTTTCAGTTGTAATGGCAGCAAAAGGTGGCGCTACAAAGTATTAACTTAAGGGGGCCGATTAATTTAGCACGCCCCACTTTTCAGTTTTTTTTTTTTTTTACAAAAGTTTAAAATATCCAATAAATGTTGTTCCAATTCATGATTGTGTCCCACTTGTTGTTGATTCTTCACCAAAAAATTAAAATTTTATATCCTTACGTTTGAAGCCTGAAATGTGGCAAAAAGTTGAAAAGTTCATGGGGGCCGAATACTTTCGCAAGGCACTGTACATCAATTTAACCCCCTCACACTATATAATGTATAGATATGCTCCCACTTACTATCAAAGCCTTAGTGGCCCTTTCATATCAGGATACTGCCCACAGGCCCAATATACCAAATTGCCAATATCATAAACAGTGGTGCACCACTCCTATACATTCAATCGGGAGTCTCCCTAGTTGGACTACAATTATGCCCTTACACTACTACTGTTCTTGGTAGTTATATTCTTTTGATGATCTCATGGAGTACAAACAGAAAAATAAACTCCTGATCATTACTAAAAAATTATTTGGTCAGTACCTACATTACATCAACCAATTGGAATATAACTACCAAGAACAGTAGTAGTGTAAGGACAATTGTAGTCCAACTAGGGAGACTCCCAATTGAATGTATAGGAGTGGTGCACCACTGTTTATGATATTGGCAATTTGGTATATTGGGCCTGTGGGCAGTATCCTGATATGAAATGGCCACTAAGGCTTTGATAGTAAGTGGGAGCATATCTATACATTGACGCTATATAGTGTGAGGGGGTTAAATTGATGTACTAATCTTGGATTTAGTGAGTTGGTGATTAGTCATTGAGGGACTTTCTCGAGGGTACAAACGGATGACATTACTGACCGTTTTATATTAGTAGACGTCTGCTTAATATTTTTATTATATTTAAGTAAAAGTTAAGTTTTATCTATAAGTTATTACACCATTCAGTTTCTGTGAAATGCTTTAATTGTGGATGGTAGAGAACCCTCTGTGAGAACAGGTTTATACTTAAGTTTCTCCTTCGGTTGTCATTATAACCATTGCCTATTCTACCAACACCTTCTTTGCCAGCACTAGCCCTAACCCCTTGTAAGGGCAGGGGATAATGGGGGCTAGGACAAGCATACCATTGGGGCACACTAGGGTATGTTATGTGCCTAGATGGAACTCTTGCCCTCATTGTGACTCCTGTGTGATGACCCATATGTGGGTAAGACCAAACCATTTTTTCCTATGCAAAAAAAACTGTGGTGACTAACCGGATTGTATTGTATATTACCTGCTTGGCTATCTTTAGTTCGGATATCATTGGATTTATTTGGTATGTAATACACATGTGTTTTTAACTTGGTCTAGTAATTTTAAGACATTGGAGTAAAAGTTAAGTTTCAGGACACTATTGCTGATATTCATAGATTGATGTGGTGTTCCTATACACAATTTCTGTTATCTATAATATTCAAGGTACCATGTGTATAATTGTTTATTAAGATTTGCTTCTCCTTGCATACATACAGCCACCAAACTTAAGGAATCTCCTGGTCAGAAGTACCCCCACATCACCGTCAGAGACTGACACATTTCCATGCAACAGCAAAAAATGCAAGAACCCACATCTTATCATTAAGCAAAGTTTACATACCAAACACACATCAGGACTATAAAATAATTGGAACATTTTCATGTACATCCTCCAATGTGGTGTCCATGATACTGTGTACAAGGTTTCTCAATGAAGAAATCTACAGTGGACAAACTAAATCAAAACTGCAGTCAAGGATGAATTTACTCAGGCACACAATAAAATGGCAGCTAAGTACCCCTGTGGGAAAACCCTTCTCTGGGCAAGACCACAGTCTGTTAGCCTTAAAAGTTTTGGTTTTAAAAGGTCTCTTCAAGATTGAAAGAGAAAAAGTTGGGAATTCAAGCTATAATAAGATTTTGGACATTGACAAAAGGACTTAATCTGAGGGGCAACTTGAAGAAAGGGGCAATCAAGCAGAAGTTGCACATATTTGTCTCCATCCTGTATTTTTATGTAATTCTCATTGTAATTGAAGTTTTTGCAATTGCATCCTAATAAAATGGTTACCCCAGGATTGGCATAAATATAGCTCTGCCATTGGTCCACACTAGGTCAAGGTTCAGGAAAATCACCATCCCACCAGAACGTCAAGTCGTGGCTGTGAACAAACTGCATCAACACCACAGGGAGGCCTATTCTAATGGAGATATTGTCTTCCACACATTTCCAGAGCATTAAGGGGCCACTGAAAGAAAGGGGCAGTTGAGCCAAAGCTGCAGACGGTTGTCTGCATTTTGTATTTTATTTAATTCTCATTGTAATTAAACTTTTTTCCCATGATTCTCCAATAATAAAGTTACCTTAGGATTGGCATACAGTTCTCTCATGGGATGTTAATGCACAGAGTCCACACCAGGTATAGGTTCAGGGAAATCACCATCCCGCTATACCTTCAAGCCGTGACCAAACTGCATCAGCACCACAGAAATGTCCATGCTAATGGAGACAATGTCCTCCACATATTTCCAGAATATTGAGTGGCCATTCAAAGAAAGGTGCAGTCAAGATGAAGCTGTAGATGGCTGTCTCTATTCCCCATGCTTCCCAATAATATATTTACCCTAGGATTGAAATAAATATAGTTCTCCTATGGGGTGCTAATGCACAGAGTTCACACCTACGTTCTAGGTTAAGGGAAATCAGCATCCCACTAGATCTTCAATTTGTGCCAAATTCAAACTTCAACAGCACTACAGGTAGGCCCATCAATACGGTTATCCCATTGGGGATTTCCCTGAATCCACACCAGGTCTAGATTCAGGGAAATCACTATCCTGCTAGACCTTCAAATCAGGGCAGAGTCCAAACTGATTCAGCATCATAGGCCCACTCTATTGGAGACAGTGTCCTCCACCCATTTCCAAAACATTGTGCGGCTAATCAAGGAAAGGGGAATTTGAGGCCAAGCTGCAGACAGTTGTCTCCATCATCAATAATTTTTTTCCCATTCTCTTTGTAAGCATATATATAATCTGAATATATGAAACACAGCTGTCTTTTGTCTGGTTTACATTCAAGACTATTAAAGAAGTAGTCCACTGCAGAGGTTCAGGAGCATGGTTTTTGTCCTATGTCTGGTTTAGATCCAAAAAGATTCAGGAAGTAGTACACTACAGAGGTTCAAGAGTCTGACTTAAGTGAACATAACAGGCAGCGGATTGTGAACACACTATGCTAGCAAAGTGTTTTGACTTTGGGCCACCTCTAAATCTAAGCAGACTCCCCAGTATTCATCCTTTAACCCCCATAAAGGGATCTGGACTTTGCTTTAGAGAGTCTGCCACTGCCAGGTTGCTACCTTGTGAGGTGGTCCAGTGTTGGTCCATCGATGTGAGGTACTATGGCAGCACAGAATTAGGACTGGTAGCAGAGGTACTAAATCAGAAACTGGACAGAACATCCAGATAATATAGGTCAGATCTAATATAGGAATACCAAGCAGGACATCAGGACAGGTAGCAGAGGTACATACACAACAGAAGTCCAGGAGATTCAATCATAAAAGATGGATATATGTTTCCACACAGACATGCTAAACAGAGTTGACACACAGACAGGGATACAAGGCAAAAGAATGAATTCATACATAAATTTACAGAGAAGACACCAGTAGCAAACAAAAAATATAACAGACACAGACAGACATGCAAGCAACACTTTTCTCTCCGCTTGCTTCGTGCGGAAACCGAGCAGAAACCACACAGACCCCATTATAGTCTATGGGGTCCGCGTGTTTCCCAGGTAAACCACTTTTTTATACGTATAGGTTTCCATTTGGGGGGTCCCCAAGCGAACTTCCCGAATGGAAACCCGAACGCAGAAGTGAACCAGGCCTTACAGAGGTAACCAAGCTGCTAGATCTGCTGGGAAAGAGCGCCAGCGTTACAGTGAAATGGAATTCTCCATCTAACAGAGTATCAAGTTGAAGTTTGCAGATATTCAGTAATGAGTGGACTGTCAGGTATGTGTGTAAATATCTTCACATGTGAGATGTGAAATCAGGTATTTTTTTGCTCACTCCACAGCAGTTAGAATTATCAGCAGTATCTTTAATGCAAACTGTAAATTAATCAGAATGTTTGGACTTTGATCACAAAGTCTCAAATGTAAATAGAAGGCTTTTCTAATCACTTTTTATTTTTTCCCAAGTTTTCTAAATGTTACACCATCTCTGCCCTATGATACTGTACTGTCCCCACAAATTGATGTAATAGTCCTGTATGTCATGGAGATTTTGTGGGCACATACAGTGCAGCCAGGCTCCTGCTGCAATGTCTAGGATTGGAGATAGCTCTAATCTCGGCCAGTTAAACCCTTAAATGCTGTTGCTAGAGGCAACTGTGGCATCTAAGGAGTTTAAAGATAGTCCACCATGTTGTTGTTATTACAGGTGGATGTCTAATAGGTTCTATCGGTGATCCCCATTTTGGAGGTGTTAATTCCAGAGGTGAGACCTGCATCTATCGAACATTTAGGACATAAAATGCAATCTAATTGGCGGAATATCCCTTTAAGCATGTAAAACAATGCAAGCTGAAACCTTGAAAAAAGGTCTTATTTCAGATTGCATTAAATGGGGGAATGATGGCACAGTAATAGGAAATTTTCAGCTCATCTTCTTACATTTAATAAGATCAGATATAACTTGCACCATACTTTACTCTTTTATAGTGCTTCTAGAAGTAATGGTTTAAGAATTTTCGCAGGTTACATTAACAATAGGTACATTGAAAAAGAACACAGTATATAAGCGTCAAAGAAAGAGAATCTGAGCTACAGAAATCAAAGAATAGCGAATCTACTATTAATAAGGAGTGGAACTATAATGGAGTCAGGGGCAGATCATTTCTATACATATCTCATGCTTTCAGATGTCTCACTCAAGTACAGATGTTTTGTATAAGAGTTGGATACAGCTGCCCACATGGAGCAAAATGTATCAGTAGCAATGAGCAAACCATTTCTTGAACTATTAGCAAGGCATTACATGACAAAAAGCAATACATGCAAAATACATTAACCAGTCAGGCTCAGGACAAGCAATACATATAACACATTACAACATGGTTCTGGTGCCATTTGTATCCTCGAGTGTATGCTGAACAGAGCTGTGCCAGTCAGTGCTAGATTGGGATGAGCAGGCAGAGTCTTAGCTGATAGGTAGGCAGCAGCAATTACTGGGCAATGTAGAATTGATTTGGGCTAATTCCTCTTATGAAGTGCTAAACTGTCATGTGACATGGCTGCAGCAGGGACCGCGCAATGTATAGGTGTCAGACTCATAAATTAGATCTTGTTCACTATGTGAGCTATTAGCTGCAGTCAGTGGCGTAACTAGGAATGGCTGGGCCCCAAGGCGAACATTTGACATGGGGGCCTCCCCCAAACCGCCGCCCCCAACCCCCCCACACAGAAACCGCATTCCTGCGCACACTATTATGCCCCATAGTGGCCCCTGCACATGGTATTATGTCCCATAGTGGCCTCTGCACACGGTATTATGCCCCATAGTGGCCCCTGGACACGGTATTATGCAGCATAGTGGCCCCTGCACACAATATTATGCCCCACAGTGGCCCCTGCACACAGTAGTTTGCCCCATAGTGGCCCCGACACACAGTAGTTTGCCTCATAGTGGCCCCTGCACACAGTAGTTTGCCCCATAGTTGCGCCTGCACACAGTAGTTTGCCCCATAGTAGCCCCTGCGCACAGTAGTTTGCCCCATAGTGGCCCCTGCACACAGTATTATGCCCCATTGTGGACCACCCATGAACGATTATTATACTCTGGGGTCTTTTCAGACCCCAGAGTATAATGATCGGAGACCCAGGGGAGGATACAAACATAGAAAACACTGCAACTTACCTCTTCCTCGCTCCGATGCACTCCCGTGCGCTACTTCGGCCATCTTCAATGTTGGACCGGATCTCGCGCGATCCAGGCCGGCGTCGGGACGCATAATGACGTTGGCTGATGTCTGGGACGTCACCAAACAGGCCCAAAGCCTGCGGAGCGTTGGAGAGGTGAGTTACAGTGTTTTTTATGTTCGCTCACCTCCCCTGGGCCCCCGATCTTTATACTCCGGGGTCTCAAAAGACCCCAGAGTATAACGATAGCAGTGTTTGTGGGGCTCGCGGTAGCGACTGCCACAGGGCTCCAGGCCCCGTAATGTTCCGGGCCCTGTAGCAGCCGCTACCACTGCTACCCCGATAGTTACGCCCCTGGCTGCAGTACATACCTGGACTGGTCCTATTCAGTCTATCAGACTCAACAGATGCAAGTTCTGATACAGAATTCATGATGTCAAGTGCCTTGTGAGGTCATAGCTGCAGATGGTTGTCATGGCAGCTGAGGGTCTAAAATCCTTCATATCAGAGACTCAACATAATAGAATGTCAGTTTACACTAATAGACAATAATGCTTTAGTTTACTGAGTACACCAAAGAATTATACTGTATGGGAGATTAAACGATTGCACTGTGATGTCCCCTAGTGAGCCTTAAAGTGTACCTAAACTTTTCAAAAACTTTTGATTTTCTGGCAGCATTTGTGACATTAGTAAATATTGTAGTATATTTTATTACTGTATTTTGGCTCCTTTCTGCAAAATCTTGTGCTGAAATGCACTTCTGTATTCATTGCCTTGTTTCTCTCAGTGGCTTCTCACTGGATCAGGGGTGTATGGACTTTAATAAAGCAGAGAAGCTGATTCTGGGAGGTCACTTTAAAGTGTTTTATCTCTGTTAATACAAAATATAGAACATTGCTTTTAGTGTCATGTGAAAAATGAGAATATCTTTCTGTTTTATCTTAATTATTTTCAGTGATTTTACAAGCTAAAACACAGTTGGGATTGGCATATTTGTATCCAGTTTTTTGCTGCTCGCAAACCATAATGTGTATCTTATTTATGATATAATGATATAATGAAGATAAAACAGCATCTCAAAGATAAAACAGAATTTCTTCTTTTAATATGACAGCAAAAGCACTGTGCTACGTTTTATGAAGGCTGAGCTATAACTATTTAAAGTGACCCTCTCAGACATAGTTTCCCTTCTTTATTAGAGCCTGTACACCCATATTCCAGTAAGACATCAGTGGGAGAAAAAAGGCAAAGGATACACAAAGGACAGAAGTAGTATTTCAGTGCAGGATTTCCCAGATAGGAGACAAAATTCATTAACAACGTAGTTTTAGTACACCTTATAAAATAAATTACATATAGTAAAAAATAAAAAAAAATAAAAACATTAAAATAATGATAAAGCATTTTTCTAAATGAGGGATACAGCAGATGGGTGGCCTTTTATAAAGTCAAAGACTATCTGATTAAAAATAAATTGGTTTTAATTACTAAATGCATTTAAAACATCCCATGCACCCCTAAATGATACCAGACAACTGCAACTCATCCCACAAAAAATAAGCTACGTTGACCAGAGTTTTAAAAAGTAGTGGCACAAAAGGAGAATAGCTACGGTACATACCTGAACTGATCCTCTTCAATTTGTCAGACTCAACAGATGCAAGTTCTGATTAAAAACTCAAGATGTCATGTGTCTTGTGATGTGATAGGTGCTGATGGTTACCATGGAAGTTGGGGGCTTTGCAAAGGTTTTCATAGCAGAAGCTCATCCTAAAAGATTGACTGTCTGTTTACACTAACAATACTAGTTTAGTACACTGAGAAGCATTATATGAGCAATCAAACAAAACACTGTGATGTCCCCTAGTGGAACTTTTTTCCATAAAAAGTTTTCTTATAAAGGAAAAGTGAGGATAGATAGCCTTTTATAAAGTGAGAGGTGCTGGATTTGTGGCTTATGGGCGTGCTTGATGCTCTCCATTAGGGGGAATTTATGAGCTAGAAGGGAAGGTTTTCACATATATTTGGTTGGGTTTAAAAATTGCAAAACTGTCAGTAAAGACTGTCTGATTTTTAAAAAGTGTTTTATTTACTAATAGCATTTAAAATATGTGGCAATTGTAATATCCAGAACAATAAAATTGACTTTTTTTTCATCCACTTCACAAAAAATAAAATAAAAGATAATATAATATACTGGGAACATACTCAGTAACACCACATAGTCAGAACATATGTAAGACTTCAGTGAAGGAGCCATGGTGTAGGCTATTAGCAGGAAGCTGTTGGGTGGGGCCCCAGAACAAGTTCCTCTGGTGGGCCTAAGGCCCTTCAGTCCGACACTGTATAACAGAGAACTATTATATATAAGGGTGGGCTACTATATATAATTGGAAAACTTAAATATGAGGGGGCTATTATAAGGGGGAATTATTATTTATAAGATGGGCTATAATTTATAAGGGGGGAACTATTTATAAGAGGCCTATAAAAAGGGGGAATCTATTATATATAAGACATACATTATAAGAGGGGAGCTATTGTTTATAAGAGGGGAACTGTTTATAAGGGGGGGTATAATTGTTAAGTGGGCTTATTAATAAAGGGGGCTATTAGTGATAATGGGGATTATTATTTATAAGGGTAACTATTATTTATGAGGGGGTTATTATTTATAAGGGAGCAGTATTATTTTTACGGGGTGACTGTTACTGATAAGGGGGAATATTACTGATACAGGGCACTATTTATCATTTATAAGGGAGCTATTACTGATAAAGGTGTAAGATTATTTATAAGCAGGGACTATTATTTTTAAGGAGGCGCTATATTAACTGAAGACTGGGTGCAAAAATCTATTAATCAGTAGAAAAGTGCTCATTTGAATTGTTCGTGGTAAAATGGGGCTTGTTATTACTTTTTTGTTGGCAGAAAGGAGGCGTTATTATAGGGGTTGCCACTGGAAGACGATGGTGTTGTTTGTATATCAGCATTTGGGGCCCCGCTTTTAATTTTGCCCATGGCCCCACTTTGTCTAAAACCGTCCCTGCATGTAAGATTCTACAAGTCTCAGTTAGCATGTTAAATTTTCAAATCCATGACAGTACAATTACAATAATAAGTAGGTATGGCTTGTTTGGAAGGGTTGCACAGCTTAAGTTTGCAAAGTTGGAATGTCCTTAGGACAGACAAGACCAAAGTGCAGATGCTTGGCCATAATGTGTAGCAACAAAGAAAAAAAAAATAAAACACAGCATATCAGCACAAACATCTCAACTAACTGATTTGGCATTTTTTCAGCCAAAGGACCTGGGGACTTTGCAGGTAGAGATGGGTGAACCAATTCATTCGGACCAGGGTTTGACCCGAATATTCCAAATTGTTGGGTTTTTAACTAAACTGAGTAATTGGAGATTAATCTCGGACAAACTAAAATGGCCACCGTGACATGCATTGCACAGTGAAAATACAGAACAAAAACATGTCTTTGAGTCAATGTGCCATCCTGGCGTCACCTGATATCACCAGCTAGCCTTTCAGCAAATTGTTAGTGGTAGGTGGACACCTCACAGTGCTGATTTTACAAACAGTATATAAGATTCTCTGTGCAAGAACTCGAGGCATTTCAGTGATGGTGGAAGTAGGGGATGGATGTATTATTCATCACTGCATGATCTAAAGCAATTACTCCATTTTATTCAGCAATACACAGCATTGATAGCAGCAAAACTTACAACAGAGCTAGAGAATCATAGGTGTAGGAGAAGTAAAACAAAGGTTAGTCAGATTTAAGCTATTTCAGGCAGATAGTGATAGAAATCATAGATACACGTGAGGGATAGTATCTATGCTGTGTGAGCCAGACTACTTCAGCAATACAGACAATGGACAGTTAACCATTTCATTGCCAATAATCTAATTTTGTCTAAGTTTGATTTGAAATAGAGCATTTTAATCTGCAACTTCCCACAGAGTGTCTTACAAGGGTTTTTTTTTTCATCAAGAGTTTAATTCTTTCGTTACATAGGTACAAATTGCCGTTTTAACAGCAAAATACTGATTCGGTGGGTGCTAAACTGAAAAATCTCCACTTAAGGGGGTTTTTTGTCACCCAATGAACAGTTTGACACAGCCTGCTAATTTTGTTGCCTGTGTGATTCTGAAAAATCTCAGTTTCTTATGAGCCCAAGACTTCCTTTTCTGCCTCTTCTTGGCGAGTTGGATGAGAACTGTCAGTGATTTTTGGATATAGAGGAGGTAAAAGTGGAAGATATGAGTGTTGGTGGAGGTAGTATTGGCAGGGGGGGTGTTACTGGTAGTTGTAATTTCCAGCATGGGAATTTTCTTCACATTGACAAATGGCAGATCCATGGCAAGGTGCATGCTCTGCAGGAAAAAAATTAGCCATTGCTCTAGATGCACATGCATATGAGCTGGGTCTTACTGTACTGACATAAAATGGCAAATGGCATCACTAGCCCATTTAGCAAAATAGAATTGGCAGTGGCATCAAGTGAGCAAGACCGTTCTATTCCTTCTCCCCATGATCCTCTTTGTAGGTAGGCCATATCCACATTTATTACATGGTCATCATCGTTATGATTATCATCTCCATCTGCTTCCCCTCATCCTCCACACCACCAGTCATCATCCATAAAGGAATGTGTGTCCAGTAAACATCAATTTGCGGCTGGTGCAGTCGCTGCCATTCCACTTAGTGGAATCCACTGTGTTTCGCCTGATGGAATGTGCACAGTATATGATGAATAATATCTGCACGCAGCAAACCACAAAAACAATGGAATAGATAACTAAGAGGAAGAAGAAGAACAACTTCTACCACATGATCACTTTTGGAACATATTCTAGCTTTTTTAGCTGGCAGACCAGACACACTGATAGTGTGCCACAAATCTTTCTTGAAATTCTGTAAATTGTCTCTCTGGCAACACAATTTTGATGTGAATTTTGCTCCCATAAAGGGATAACTATCAAGATAATTCAGGTTCCTTTCTGCCTCTGAAGTGCTGTACTCATGGTCATAGAATCCTTTCCATTACAAAGTATATTCTAGCTGTTTCAACTGCAGGCACGCTGTGCGTCACAATTTTTTCTTCAAATTCTGTAATTGTCACTCATTAGTTCTACATCTGCTCCAATAAAGGGACAATTTTTGGTTTCTATATCAATTACATTTTTAAGTGGCAGGCACACTGACAGTGTACCAAATATTTTTCTTCAAATTCTATAGTTGCCAGTACGACTTGCCTCTGCCACTCTGTTGGCATAATAACAAGAAAATAAAACAAAAAAAAAAACACCATTGCTTCTTCCAATACCAACACAAGGCAGGTGTGGCATTCTGCTCCCATAAAGGGATACTTTTCTTTTGTTTTTTGAAAAGCCATTTCTTCATCAACTTTCAACTAGGCACACAGTCCCAAATTTGTCTCTCAAATAACAACAAACCTGTAGCACTTACAAGTTATCAAAATAGTCTAATATTTCTATATAACCATTGTTTTTTTGTAAAAATAGCTGCCATGTGTCTCTAAAAAACACGGGCAAGCACCTTTTCCCCAAAAAGGGGTAATTTTTGGAGTGTTTTAAATGTTAAAATGTGTAAAAGCAAGTGGCAGCGCAGTGCATGATTAAACTAGGAATTTGTATCCACTGCTTACCATCTGTTTATCCATAGACATACAGGTCACTTTCACTTTCACCTAACTTCGACTGTGTTTGACCCAGAAAGCTAGAAAGTGGATAGTTAGGTTCCCAGGAGTCTTGGCTGTGTCATACACTATGTTTTAAGCCTATTTAAGCTGTGGATCATACTAAACTAATATGGACCTGAAATCGTGATCACTAACCGAAACAAAATAAATCTTGAGAGGTTCTTCGCCCATCTCTACTTGCAGTCATTAAGATGAATATGAACTTCTCTGTATACCAAAGTAAAATTCTAAAGTTCTAAAATCAAATGTCACCAGCACACCAGCAAATCTACACCAAAGAGGCTAAAAAACACTCAAGGTCTTACAATGGCCCAGTCAAAGTCCAGACCTCAACAAAAATGAAATGATGTGGCCTAATGTTAAGGGACTTGTGCATAAACAAATGTCCACAAACCTGTAAGGGAATCACTAGTGGAGCGATTCCCCAGTAGCTGCTGGAGAACTTAGGGGGGAGGGGCACAACAAGACAGTGGACCCTAAGCTGAATCCCCCCCACTGTCCCTGGCTAACTTGCCCGATCTGTCCTAGGTGACAGCCAGCAACTGGTCGACAATCCCTCCTTATCATAAGTGATAACACAGAACGCAGACAAGACGCACAACAACAAAGGGAGATCAGCTAGCCAAGGGATCAGTAACAATCGAGCAATGCAGTACAGAATCAAAATCCAAGAGAATAGTCAAAGGTAAGCCAGTGGTCAGAAAATCAGAAGAGCAGGTAACAAGGAACAAGGAGTATAGCCAGTAAGCGAAATGCAATAGCAGGCGCCAATGGGAAAGTGAGCAAACAATAAATAGGGAGAAAGAACCCACCCCAGACTTGATAGGAGGATAGGCTGTCAATCACAAAGGCAGAACTAAAGTTAACTCTTAGTGGAGCAGGAGGAAAGCAAGGTGAAGGAGAAGGGCGTGGTGGAAAATCAATTAAGGAGGTGAGGGAATAGGACAGTGTTCAGACAATACAAGAAAAACCCAAAGGAAAGAATCACAACCGGGCACGCCTCCTGTGCCGCAGCGTGCGCCCGGAGGACGGCGCCAAAGCCCGGACAGGCAAGGACGTTACAAAACCTCAATGAATTCAAGCAATGTTCAAGCAAAATTCCTTCTGGGTGATGTAAGAGACTGATAAAAATATAGAAAACCGTTACTTTATATTATTCCTGCTAAAGGTGGTTCTACAAACTAGTGATTCTTGGCTTTTCCATTTTGGCTTAATATTTTGTAAATAATGAAATGGTAGAATCTTTTGTGTGTTGTTAGTCACCTGAGGTTGTATTTACTTATTTTTAAGACCATCTAAGGCCCATGGTTAGGAACAGTATACTGTAGAGGTGTAGAGGTACGCCTACAGTAACTATAATTAGCAGATCCTGTGCATAACCATTATATACAATAAGGGCATCCACCATGAGACCACATCACCCAACTGAAGATTCCATTTTTTTTTTCCCTAGAAAAAAATAACTAAGGTAATACTAGCTGAATTCTAAGTTGGGAAATAGTTACATGATGAAAGAAAAAAAGGTGGAATATTGAAGGAATATTGAATGAAAAATGAAGGGTTTTTGCTAGTGATTGTAGATATAGAATTCCTTATCCAGTTGGTTTATGACTCAACCCCCTAACATTCACATGCTGCTAGCTCATCTGACTCTGACCTCATAAAATGTGCAAGAGCTAAACTGACTTCCTGTATGATGAACTGTTCCACAAAAGGGCTCACGGCTCAATCGCCCACACTGTATATTTATAGTGTATTAGATTATTTCAGAAAATATATAGATATATTGGTGCCGAAATTAATGGCACCGATATCTGCAGCACATGCTGGGAAAGCTGACAGTGCGGTGAATTTAACTCACTGTCAGCTTTCCAGCAGTATATAACACCATGTAACAATTTTCAAAAAAATATTTGTTCCCAGTTGTTAAGTGTGTTTTCCTGATTGTTTGTATCTTAAATGAATAGAAAAAAGTTATTATTCCCTGTAAACTTTGCTTTTGTGGTCAGCACAATGATATTTTGAAATTGATCTATTTTTAAGGATATTCACAATATTTCAAGATACTTAATAAGCTTCTGGAATTGTGAGAACTATCAAGAAGTTTCTAGAACTGCCCAGAATTATGTAGAACTTTCTGGGACTGTACAGAATTGTAGGTAGCTGTATAACTGTATTGACTCCTCTGGACGAAGCCTGTGGCGAAACGTGCGTCAAAGTGTTTGTTACTTAGGTGGGTTTTTTTCAGGATTTTTTACCTATGTTACATATGGTTTCCTTAGCACATATTCTATATTATGATTTGTGGTTTATCTTCTAACAGTCTAAAGGTGTATTTCTTACACAGAGATCTTAAATTACCCCAAATATATTTTTATATATTTTATATTGTGCCCTTTTGGATTTTCCATATTTATTCATTATGTGATTTCCTGATTTTCCTGCCTTTGTATATTTATCTTTTCATTTGTTTTTTTCTTTGATTTCCCCATGTGTTTATATGTGTTGGTATTTATCTATTCATTAATAAATTATGAGATTTTACTTTTGTGCGGGCATGAATTTGTTTTTTGACTTATTTTTACTTGTCCCTCACGTGTTTTGTCATCTTTTGATTATTTGCCCGTTAGCATTTTGTTCTAGCTGTATAACTACAGTTATATAGGGCCACTATAGCCCTTCCTGAGAGACGGAGAGACAGGATCTAATTGATTGGGATTGCATAGTAAGTGGGCAATGGCCATCACAGACAAAAGGGAATTGACCTAGACAGACAGGTGTGAATTCAATATCTATTCAGATTCTGATAATGACAGTATTCACACTTCACCCCACACCCATTACAGGAGGAGCTTAGGAATGTAAATGTATATATTGTGTGTTACTCTGGAACCGGGTGATCAATCTTGCTCTGCTGAATCCTCAGTACACTCTTGAACTTTAATACTGCATGGAATAAAGACCATTTTTATCAAGTTTGGAGAGACATCCTTTTTCCTTACAGTTCACAGCAACTTAGTCAATTTAGATGGCATCAAGAGGTTGCATACATCCAGCAGACGCATTTTGCTACGTATGTGGCCAGTTTATAAAGACAAGAGCGAAAAAGTACTCTGTGGAAGCATCTGCTAAGATGTGTGAGGCCTACAAAGCATACTTCGGCATGCCTGTTGGTGACCAAGACAAATCATGGGCTCCTCATTTCACATGTGAGCACTGCAAGAAAACTCTTGAAGGTAAGTGGATAAATGCTACTCTCTTAAATAGCAGATTAACTGTGTTAATATTGTAAATATCACTAGTCATTAGTGTGAAATAGGCCTAAATCAAATTCTCAATCCAAATATTATTTTGTTTGCTTATAGGTTGGTACAGGGGAGAGAAGAGAGCCATGCATTTTGCTATCCCAAGAATTTGGCGTGAACCGACTGATCACTCAACAAATTGCTACTTCTGCATGGTGGACCCTTCCAAACGTCGCACTGGCAAAAATGCACCGCCTGTAACGTATCCTGACATTCCGTCATCTATTGCCCCAGTACCACACTGCCCTGAACTTCCTGTACCAACACCTCCAGACAGAGCTACACCACCTTCAAAAGAAAGCAGCAGGTCAGACATCGAGGAAGACGTTGAAGATCACGATTTCTCTTCATATGCAGATGAGGAGCGGAAGCCATACTACCCTAACCAAAAAGACCTCAACGATCTGATCAGAGACCTTGCTTTCACCAAGTCCAACGCTGAGCTTCTGACATCAACGCTCAAGCAATGGAACTTATTAGATGAAAGCGTCCAAGTCACAGATCAGAGGAAGCGTCACCAAGTTTTTTCCATCTTCTTCAGTTATCAAGATGGACTGTGCTTCTGCAACAATGTGGCCGGTCTACTCGAGGCTATAGGTATCACCTGTAACCCGAATGAGTGGCGCCTCTTCATAGACAGCTCATGCAAGAGCCTCAAAGCCGTGCTGCTTCACAATGGGAACAAGTATCCGTCTCTTCCTGTAGCTCACTCGGTGCACTTGAAAGAGGAATACACCAGTGTCAAGATGTTGCTAGGTGCCTTGAAGTATGATGAGTACGGCTGGGGAAGTTATCGGAGATTTCAAAATGGTGTCATTCCTGATGGGCGTCCAAGGTGGTTTTACTAAGTATCCTTGCTTTATTTGCCTTTGGGACAGCCGGGATACTGAAGCGCACTACCACAGGCGGGACTGGCCTCAGCGGACAGAGTTCACTGTGGGGAAGAACAATGTAAAGTGGGAGCCGCTATATTTGGGGATTGATTCATGAAACTGATTTGCAGTATAGTCGTAAATCTCGGAAAACCGCACACTTCTGAACAGTTTTTGGTAATCTGTGTAAATTTGCAATGCATATAGTGTTCTTATTCTGACTGTATAAATGAGAAGATGCAAAATCGTCTGTTTCTATAGTAAAAATGCATAATTTTCGTTGCCATGGTCACAAAAGCGAAGTTTATGATGAATGTAAGCAATTTTTAATTTGTTTTAGACATAAGCAATTGGAATATAACATTTAAAAGCTGGGAACAAAATTTGTGTTACATAGTTACAATAGTTACATTATAATCACGCACATTGATGCGGATATGAAAGGTCCTCTTTAATCCATTCTCTGTCTCTATCCACCCTTGCAGGAATTAGGCCTTCTCTTCTTTTATATGTCTTACATAGAGATGGTAGGTTTATGTGACTCTTGTCTATAATAGTTGCCTATATTACGTTTAGTGGGAAGCTAAAGAAAGAAGCTTAGTTTTATAATTATACAATAGGAAGTTTATATTTTTGGACTGTGCTATTTATCAAGTAATGGGCTAAGTAGCAGCCAAAGAGTAGCAATACTGGACCACTACACTTTTATCCTATGTCTCCATTTCCATGTAGATAAGACAGTGATCCCTGCTGGTGTTTTTCTTTAATTCACGGGTTAAAAGTCACAATTTAAAAAATATATATGTTACCGTTAAAGTGCAGAAATCAGTTAGTCTACAGATTACCTAGGTAATGTGCAGATTAACTGGGGTGATCCGTTAAAGTGCAGAAAACTGGTGTGATTTCTGACATTACCTAGATAATCTGCACATTTCTTACTAGGCACTCATTAAAGTGCAGATAACATCTTTGCTGGAACAACAGCAACGTTGCTGGACGCGTAAATGAACATAATGTTATATATTTCTGTTGTGATATGTAAAGCATCAAGTTCATACAATGCATGCGCTAAGAGGCAGAAACGAATGTGAAAACAGACTTAGCTATGCTACGCAGTGGCAGCCGACGGTAATTATGAAACATAAAAATGAACCGGAGACGGCAAAACGCTGCCGAGACCAAACTAACAGTGGAGAGAGAGGGGGAAGGAGTAGGGACAGGACATGAGCGAAACAAACTTATGAACTTTAACGGTACGCAAGCGTGAATGTGCACATTACCTAGGTAAAGTGTGGAAAACTCTTGATTCCGCACCTTAACGGAGCAAATGTGCAGATTACCTAGGTAATGTGCACATTCACGGCTTTCGAGCTTTATTACATTCAATAGCATTACTCTACACACAGGCTCATTTTCAAACAGACAGGACTAAAAAATTAACAGGAGTAATTATTTGAAGGGGTTATCCAGTGAGTCTTTAAAGGAAGTCTATCACTGCCCCCAGCTACTTTAAACTGCTCCCATAGCACTGTACATGTTGTTAGTGAATAAAAACCCTACCTTTCTTAAGTTTCAGAGCCCCTCGGATGCGTAGAAAAAGCACTTTTATTCTTTATTCAAATGAGGATCTTGGAGCACAGGGGGAGTTTTCTTCTATTACTGAGCACTGCTGCATCATCACTAAACATGGTCATCCTGCATTCAGCTCATCCCCCTGGCAGTGTGATTTTATCCTCCCATTGTCAGTTCATCCTCACACTGCCCAGGGGGAGGAGCTGAATGCAGGATGGACGTGTTTAGTGATGATGCAGCAGTTCTCAGTAATAGAAAAAAAACTACCCCTGTGCTCCAAGATCCTCATTTGAATAAAGAATAAAAGTACTTTTTCTACGCATCCCTGGGGCTCTGAAACTCAAGAAAGGCATGGTTTTTATTCTGCTATAACAGCATCTACAGCACTATGGGAGCGGTTTAAAGTAGCTGGAGGCAGTAATAGACTCCCTTTAAACACTTATTCCCCTGGGTTCTATTTGAACCAAACCTCGGGCTTCCAGTCTGGTTCTGACCTTGGGTAACATGATCAGAACCACCACCCAAGTCTACCTACCATCTCCCTCCTCACAGGTAGTTCTAGATACTTGTACTATGGGACTGGATTTAATATTATAATAATATAGTCTGTCCGGCCCCATAGTATAGGTAACTAGCAGTGAGCATGACATACAGCATGAAATGCGTTGATAAAGAAGTGTGATTTATTAGGGCAAAATAGAGAGAGAATGTGGGACTGTCCTTGTTAGGATGGGAGTCATTTTTCAGGAACAGGGTTTAACAAGTGACAGTTCAACTCTGTCCCCCAAAGCATGGATTGATGATTGATATGTACTTCTGTCCCCAGTCCTCTCCCCCAGGACCCGGCAAGACAGTTCCTTACTTACGAGCATGTTTATGACATTTGTGCACATATCACTATTTATGTAACCCTATATAGGATATCTTTTGATATGTATTAAGTAAAAGTTAAGTTTTATAATAATTTTTTCTGGTCCTTTGCTGTATGTTTTGATTATCTTAGATCACTGGTGATACCTGATTGAGTAGTCACTATTCGCTTTTTAGCAGTGAACACGGGAAAGGAGGGAGGAGGAAAGTGCTGATTCTGTTCATATGACCCAGGGTCGTAACCAGCCTGGAAATACAAGGTATGGTCTAAATAGAACCTAGGAAAAGTAAGTAAACATTTTTATTTCAGTCTAGGATGTTCTTGGCATCGATCTTCCAAACTCTCCCCAAAAATTCATATCAATTATGCAAAATTAGCAATACTAATATAGATGGTATACTTAGAGAGAGAGAGAGAAAGAAAGAGAGAAAATAATTATTTAGCTTTACTTGCACTTTTTGTATTGGAAGAATTATCACTTAAGCTGTGAGTAACACAAATTGTGATAAAACGACTACTGCAGGGTAGCTGTGAGCCCTTGGAAACTAACTCATGAAAGCTGAGTTATAAGAAAGGCTTCTAATGCTGAATTGTCATAGAAAAAGTACTCTGCTTCTGGATCTTCCTTTACCCAGCACATTTTGTTGCCTACAGATTATACGATAAACATCTCTGAAATATATGTCAGAGATATGCCTGTCCCTGTCTAAAATACATGAACATGACAAATATTATGATACAGTGACCTGGGAAAAAGCATTTATAAAAGTAAAAATCTCTGTAAGGGGCTATCCACATGACAGAAAGTGAAGAGGAATTTGAGGCGGTCTTCCACCTCAGATTCCACTCCACTGTCTGGTCTTGTGCATCCCCCCCGTGGAAAGCTGAAGCTGTGGTTCATCTTTCCGACACAGGTTTACTCGCTGAATAGCCCCAGACACAATGAGACTGATCAGCTGTAATCTAATGCTTAAAGTGGTTTTCGCGCATATAGATTTGACATCTATCTGTGGTACTGATGGAGTTGTTTCTGTCATTCCCATAAAATTAGTATAGACCGCCACTAGCCACTCCTTTCAAACTTCTACTATCTCAGCCCTGCCAGAGTTTGCACCTAAACAGAAGTCTATGCCATTATTTGCACCAGAAAGCTTGTCTAAATGATGATAAAATTGATGGGGCTGATTGCCTGCCCCTCCACACCCCCTTTGAGGAACTTTCAAAGATTTATACTTGTGCAAAAAAAATTTAGACTTTTTTCAAGGATTGTGCGCTAATGTCTATTGCATTGAATATTACATTAGTAAGGTCTGTCCCTGTTACCTTCACTTCTGTAACTTTAAATAATTTCCTGTACATTGCTTTGTCCTTCTTATTCCAATTCATGACTTTTGACTTGCCTTGTTTGACTTTGTTTACATTTCCAGTGGTCCTGGTGCAAGCAATTACTCACACTATATCACACCACCATTATGTTTAATAAAGGGCATGATGCTGCTATATGGAATGTGCTGTTTGCTATACATGAGTTGTAATAAAACCCATGTCTTCCAAAATGTTCCACCTTTAACTCATCATTCAACAGAAAAGTCTTGGGTGTTTTTTTTTAGTAAATGCAAGATGAGTTTTTGTGTGATTTTGGGTCAGCACCTGGCAACTCTCCCGTTGGCCCATTGTTTTTATTATTGCCATTTTAGGGGGAACATAACATTTTTGATTGCTTTTTGTAATTTTTTTCTTTTTTTTTTCAACAGCCAACAACCAAAAGATGGCAATACCGGCATCGTTTTTTTAGATGTATTTTTACGCCATTCAATATGCAGGGAAAATAACATTATTGTTGTATACAGTGGCGTAACTAGGAATGGCTGGGCCCCAAGGCGAACATTTGACATGGGGCCCCCCCGAATCGCTACCCCCAATCGCCACCCCCAGATCGCCCCCTCCAACCCCCCCCCCCCCCCCAAAAAAAATGCATTCCTGCGCACTTTTGCCCCATAGTGGCCCCTGCACACAGTATTATGCCCCATAGTGGCCCCTGCACACAGTATCATGTCCCATAGTGGCCCCTGCACACAGTATCATGTCCCATAGTGGCCCCTGCACATAGTATCATGTCCCATAGTGGCCCCTGCACACAGTATCATGTCCCATAGTGGTCCCTGCACACAGTATTATGTCCCATAGTGGACCCTTCACACAGTATCATGTCCCATAATGGCCCCTGCACACAGTATCATGTTCCATAGTGGCCCCTGCACACAGTATCATGTCCCATAGTGGCCCCTACACACAGTATCATGCCCCATAGTGGCCCCTGCACACAGTATTATGCCCCATAGTGGCCCCTGCACACAGCATTATATCCCATAGTGGCCCCTGCACACACTATTATTCCCCATAGTGGCCCCTGCACACAGTATGATTCCCCATAGTGGCCCTTGCACTGAGTATTTTGCCCCATAGTGGCGCCTGCACACACTATGATATGTCCCATTGTGGACCACCCATGAACAATTTCAGACCCCAGAGTATAATGATCGGAGACCTAGGGGAGGATAGAAACATAAAAAAACAACGTTGCTTACCTGTTCCTCGTTCCGGTCCACTTTCTGCTACTTCGGCCTTTTTCAATGTTGGACCAGGCCTGCGTCACGTGATGCAAGCCGGCGTCGCGACGCAAAATGACGTCCGCTTACGTCTGCGACGTCACCAAACAGGCCCGAAGCCTGGAGAAGCGTAGGAGAGGTAAGTACATTGTTTTTTATGTTCCCTCACCAACTCTGGGCCTCCGATTATTATACTCCGGGGTTTTTTCAAAGACCCCGGAGTATAATGATAGCAGTGATTGTGGTGTTCGGCCCGCAGCCTCACATACCGATTCCCGCTCCTGCTCACAGCCGCCTCCACAGAATCGGAAGCGCAGGCGGCCGTGAGCGGGACCCCGGGGAACGGTAAGTATATAGGGCCCATTACCTGCTGGGGTTACTCCAGCAGGTAACAGCCTATTAAAAAAAAAAAAAAAGCATCGGGGGCCCGCGGGGCCCCGTAATGTCCTGGGCCCTGTGGCAGCTGCTACCGCTGCTACCCCGGTAGTTACGCCCCTGGTTGTATAGCTTGGGTCAATCAGTGATGTATGATGTGAGGGTCATCATTTATTTGTATAGCTATGGACATAAACAGTCATTAGCTTAGTTTGCTTTTACTGTCTTTGGGGTCTAGTGCACTCCGGTTTGTGCTAGGGGTAAGTAAAGAGGATTAGGGTTTCTATTGGAAATACAGGTGCATCTCAATAACTTAGAATATCTTTGAAACGTTTATTTCTTTCAGTAATTATATTAAAAAAGTGACCATCTATATTTTCTAGATTCTTTACACACAGAGTGTTCTATTTCAAGTGTTTTATTTCTGTAAATGTTGATTATGGATTACAGGTAATGAAAACCAAAATCTAAGAAAATTTGAATATTGTAAAAAAGTTCAGTATTGTAAATTCAGTGTGTCACCTGCCAAGGTTTCCTAAGCCTTTAAATGGTCCCTCAGTCTGGTTCAGTAGGACACACAATCATGGAAGACACTGATTATGAATTGTATTACTGAATCACTGAAATGAATGAACGTTTCAAAGATATTCTAATTTATTGAGATGCACCTTTATCTTTAGGGACTGTAAGAGTCAGTGATGTATGATGTTAGGGTTATTATTTAGGAGTAGATCGGAGGAAGGTTTATAGGAAAAACTGGAGTCAGAATCATTTATTGCCTGTTTGTTTAACCATCTATTCACCATACCATCCTCATAATCCATTTGTTCCAATACAAGACTGTTTCAGATAACATGCAACTGAATATAGTAACATCAGTATGACAAAATAAATATAGTGTCATGAAACAATTGGTTATTTAATAACTTTTTTCATGCTAGTATAATAGGAGAGACCAACAAATGTCTAACATTATATTAATGTTATTATGGTAAAATAAAAGGTAAACTAGTGAAACAACTGGTAATTTTACAACTTTTTTTTCAGCAACTTCTAGATGCTAGTATAACAGTAAAGATAAGTCAGATCACATGGAACTAAATTTAGTAGCATCAGTATAACATACTTTCAGATCACATGATATGTGGCATAATAATTGTAGCATGATAAAACAATCAGTTGTTTGATGCTTTGCTTTTTAGCAATTCACTGGAAGTTAGCATAACAATGGAGACCAATATGAGTCTACTTCAGATCACATGGAGCAGGGTAAAATAATGTAAATATGGCATAAAAAACATGGCATGGTGAAACTTCCAGTAATTTGAGACATTTTTTTAACAATTCACTAGACCAGGGGTAGGCAACCTTTTTTGTTCGGCGTGCCGATTTTAATAAAAAAATCAAAGATGAGGTACTCGGAGTGCCGGTCAATAATTGTAAGTCTGACGACCCCTAAACTAAAGTCATATACCACAAACCATAACACAGAAGTGTTGCCACAAGATGCTTTAGGACACATGTGTTTACTGCTATTTCCTGGGACGTCCCTGTACTTTCTGATTATAAGCAATGAAAGTCCATGTGCAGCCCCCAATTAGTGGTAAATGTAAGTGTCCAGGAGCACAGTATGGTGGTACCTTATGGTGAAAACACACTATGTATCTGGATGCCGCTATATTTGGAACTTTTTCATTCGATGTAATACTGGTGCATTTTTTCACAAAAAAAAACAGAGCCTGAGTTTTCTGTGCAAAAACACATTCTTAATATAGAAAACACACCGTTATTCAGAATAATGTCCCATAGTGGTCCCTGCACACGGTATATGTCCCATAGCGGCCCCTGCAACATGGTATATGTCCCATAGCGGTCCCTGCACACGGTATTATGTCCCATAGCGGTCCCTGCACACGGTATTATGTCCCATAGCAGCCTCTGCACACAGTATTTGTCCCATAGCAGCCTCTGCATACGGCATTTGTCCCATAGCTGCCTCTGCACACAGTATTTGTCCCATAGCAGTCCCTGCAGACGGTATTATGTCCCATAGCAGCCTCTGCACACAGTATTTGTCCCATAGCTGCCTCTGCACACAGTATTTGTCCCATAGCGGTCCCTGCACACGGTATTATGTCCCATAGCGGTCCCTGCACACGGTATTATGTCCCATAGCAGCCTCTGCACACAGTATTTGTCCCATAGCAACCTCTGCACACGATATGTGTCCCATAGCTGCCCCTGCACACAGTATTTGTCCCATAGCGGCCCCTGCACACAGTATTTGTCCCATAGCGGCCCCTGCACACAGCAATATGTCCCATAGCGGCCCCTACACACGGTATATGTCCCATAGCGGCCCTTGCACATGGTATTATGCTCCATAGTGGCCCCTGCACACGGTATATGTCCCATAGCGGCCCCTGCACACGGTATATGTCCCATAGTGGTCCCTGCACACGGTATTATGCTCTATAGTGGCCCCTGCACACGGTATTATGCTCTATAGTGGCCCCTGCACATTCACTAGCTATTATTATACTGTGGGGTCACTTCAGACCACAGAGTATAATAAGTGGAGGGCAAAGAGAGGTGATGAAACATAAAAAACAATGTTAACTCACCATTCCACGCTCTGCAGCCGCTCTGTATCTTCGGGCGCTTCTGCCTGTAGTCAGCGACCGCTCATTGAGTCTCAGGGGTCATGTCGCGTCATTATGCGTAATGACGTCAGACGCAGACGTGACCCCTGAGGCCCTGTCAGCTGACTTCAAGGAGAAGCGCCTGAAGAGTACACAGCGGCTGCGGAGCGTGGAATACTGAGTAACATTGTTTTTTATGTTTGATCATCTCCCCGGGGGGCTCCGCTTATTATACTCAGGGGTCTGAAGAGACCCCACAGTATAATAATAGCAGTTTTGTTTCGGCTGTGTTTGGTCCGATTGAAACTGATGGGTGAGGAGTCCGCTGCTGTGCCAGGGAAATAAGCCTCGCGTGCCAAGAGTGGCACAAGTGCCATAGGTTGCCGACCCCTGCACTAGACGCTAGTGTAAAGCAGTAGAGATCAATATCTATTTTAGAACACATGCAACTGGATCTAGTAACGTCAGTATAGATTTATAAACATGTCATGATGAAACATTGGTAATTTGATAACTTTTTTCAGCAATTCACTGAAGTGTAACAATGAAGAACCAATACAAGCTGTCTAAGCGTAGAATGGTGAAACAAACAATACTTTGAGAGTTATTTTCAGCTACTCATTAGATGTTAATAATATAATAGAGACCATAATATAATAATATAATAGAGACATAATAATCTTAGTATATGTAAACTTTTGACTTTGCAGAAATAAATGCCTTAAAAATTCTCTCTCATTATTCTGGCATTTGGCAAATATAAATCATTTTGGTAATCCTAATTGACCTAAAACGGGAAAGGTTTATTCTGATTTCATGTCGGATAGTGAGAAAAACATGCATATGTGTCTTTTTATATAGAGTATGTAAACTTCTGGTTTCAACTGTACATATTGCAGACTATTACCCCCCGACTCATTATTCTTGAAGACTAGAGATGGGAGAACCTCTCAAGATTTGTTTCGGGTTCAGGTGGTATCCTCAATTTGTTTTGGGTTGAACAAGTTTGGTACGAACCACACCTTAGATTGGCTTAAAACATAGTGTATAACACTGTCAAGGCTCCTAGGAACCTATCTATCCAATTTCTAGTTCTCTAAGGCAAACACAGCTGAAGTTATGTCAAAGTGAAAGTATATGTCTATGGAAAATGGATGATTGACTTTTCAAAAAAAAAAAAAAAAAAAGCCACCAAATATTATCCCTTTATGGGAACAAATGTGAAATCAAAATGGTTTGGACTTTTTTGATGCCACTGTGGTCCCAACATTGTGCTATAGTGGAATGTGATCTACCAGGCCAAAGGACATGTTTGGCTGAGTGGTGGCAAAAAAAAAAAAAATGCTTAAAAAACTCATATTTTTTTTTTTTTTTAGATTTGCTTAGCTTGGTGGCGTCCCAGATGTCGGTGGGCCAGTCCGACGTCATTATGCGTTGCGATACATGCCTGGCTCACGTGACATCTGGTCCAACATTGAAGAAGTAGCGGGAAGTGCGCATAATACTATATGAAGGAGCCACTATGATACTGTGTGCAGGGGCCACTATGGGGCAGAATACTGTGTGCAAGGGCCACTATGGGGCCTAATAGTGTATGCAGGGGCCACTATGGGGCATAATAGTGTGTGCAGAAATGCAGTTTGTGCGTGGGGGGGGGTTGCCGGGGGGGGGTCCATTGTCAAATATTCGCCTTGGAGCCCTGCCATTGCTAGTTACACCACTGAGTCCAGTATAGGTACAGTCTATTTATGGCTGTGTTGTTATGGAAACCTGGTAAATTAAATGTGAACTTATATTGGCTGATACACGTGATATGACTGAATATTTAACGTCCTGTGAACTGCTATTGACTAATCCAGGTCATACATAGCTTGGTTGCTATGGAAACCTGTGTGCCTGAGGAGAGTATGGGGCATAATAGTGTGTGCAGGAATGCAGTTTGTGCGTGGGGGGGTTGCCGGGGGGGGGGGGTCCCATGTCAAATGTTCGCCTTGGGGCCCTGCCATTGCTAGTTACGCCACTGAGTCCAGTATAGGTACAGTCTATTTATGGGTGTGTTGTTATGGAAACCTGGTAAATTAAATGTGAACTTATATTGGCTGATACACGTGATATGACTGAATATTTAAGGTCCTGTGAACTGCTATTCACTAATACAGGTCATACATAGCTTGGTTGCTATGGAAACCTGTGTGCCTGAGGAGAGTAAGCACCTGCGAGCTGTTATTGGCTGATAAGGGACATGTGACCGTGTGTATGGCAGTTGGAATATGAGTGAAAGACTTGCAGGCTTGTATAGACTAATGCTGGTCATTTTTTGGGAATACTGTACCTCAGGAACGGTACGTCCAAGAGAGCTGAGACCCAGTCTATAATATTCCCGGACACCTGATGTACATGTGTGCCAAATTTGGTGAGGATCGGTCCAGTCGTTTGGTCGCGCATAAAGAAACAGACAGACAGACAGACAGGAACTCATTTTTATATACAGTACAGACCAAAAGTTTGGACACACCAAGAGTTTTCTGTATTTTCATGACTATAAAAATTGTAGATTCACACTGAAGGCATCAAAACTATGAATTAACACATGTGGAATTATATACTTAACAAAAAAGTGTGAAACAACTGAAAATATGTCTTATATTCTAGGTTCTTCAAAGTAGCCACCTTTTGCTTTGATTACTGCTTTGCACACTCTTGGCATTCTCTTGATGAGCTTCAAGAGGTAGTCACCTGAAATGGTCTTCCAACAGTCTTGAAGGAGTTCCCAGTGATGCTTAGCACTTGTTGGCCCTTTTGCCTTCACTCTGCGGTCCAGCTCACCCCAAACCATCTCAATTGGGTTCAGGTCTGGTGACTGTGGAGGCCAGGTCATCTGGCGTAGCACCCCATCACTCTCCTTCTTGGTCAAATAGCCCTTACACAGTCTGGAGGTGTGTTTGGGATCATTGTGCTGTTGAAAAATAAATGATGGTCCAACTAAACGCAAACCGGATGGAATAGCATGCCGCTGCAAGATGCTGTGGTAACCATGCTGGTTCAGTATTCCTTCAATTTTGAATAAATCCCCAACAGTGTCACCAGCAAAGCACCCCCACACCATCACACCTCCTCCTCCATGCTTCACGGTGGGAACCAGGCATGTAGAGTCCATTTGTTCACCTTTTCTGCGTCGCACAAAGACACGGTGGTTGGAACCAAAGATCTCAAATTTGGACTCATCAGACCAAAGCACAGATTTCCACAGGTCTAATGTCCATTCCTTGTTTTCTTTAGCCCAAACAAGTCTCTTCTGCTTGTTGCCTGTCCTTAGCAGTGGTTTCCTAGCAGCTATTTTACCATGAAGGCCTGCTGTACACAGTCTCTTCTTAACAGTTGTTGTAGAGATGTGCCTGCTGCTAGAATTCTGTGTGGCATTGACCTGGTCTCTAATCTGAGCTGCTGTTAACCTGCGATTTCTGAGGCTGGTGACTCGGATGAACTTATCCTCCGCAGCAAAGGTGACTCTTGGTCTTCCTTTCCTGGGGCGGTCCTCATGTGAGCCAGTTTCTTTGTAGCGCTTGATGGTTTTGGCCACTGCACTTGGGGACACTTTCAAAGTTTTCCCAATTTTTCAGACTGACCGACCTTCATTTCTTAAAGTAATGATGGCCACTCATTTTTCTTTACTTAGCTGCTTTTTTCTTAACATAATACAAATTCTAACACTCCATTCAGTAGGACTATCAGCTGTGTATCCACCTGACTTCTGAACAACACAACTGATGGTCCAAACACCATTTATAAGGCAAGAAATCCCACTTATTAAACCTGACGGGGCACACCTGTGAAGTGAAAACCATTTCAGGTGACTACCTCTTGAAGCTCATCAAGATAATGCCAAGGGTGTGGAAAACAGTATTCAAAAGCAAAAGGTGGCTACTTTGAAGAACCTAGAATATAAGACATATTTTCAGTTGTTTCACACTTTTTTGTTAAGTATATAATTCCACATGTGTTAATTCATAGTTTTGATGCCTTCAGTGTGAATCTACAATTTTTATAGTCATGAAAATACAGAAAACTCTTGGAATGAGAAGGTGTGTCCAAACTTTTGGTCTGTACTGTATATAAGAGACTAGAGGAAGGACCCGGCTTCGCACGGGTATATTTCATTTTTTGTTTGTGTAGTGACCCCATAAGAATTGGCCAGTTTTGCACTTGACATCCAGTATGGCAGTCCAGTATAGGTATAGTCTATTTATGGCTGTGTTGCTATGGAAACCTGGTAAATGAAATGTGAACTTACATTGGCTAATACACGTCATATGACTGAATATTTAAGGACCTGCGAACTGCTATTGACTCATACAGGACATAAATAGCTTGGTTGCTATGGAAACCTGGTGTAAAGCTGTGTGTATGTCAAGACTGAACCTGCGATTTTCCATTGGTCCATAAGTGTCATGTGATCATGTGCATATCAGTTTGGATATCAGTGAAAAACCTGCGATCGGTTGTTGTGGAAAACCTGGAGTAAAGCTGTGTGTATGTGACTTTGTGTAACAGTGTCATCCACAGCTCCCTGCCCCTTTAAAGCTGACCTACAGCAGTGAAGAAAAATGGCTGGGTTGTTTTTGAAACCTGGAGTGCAGCTGTGTGCATGTGGCTGACAATGCTTTGTCAGATTGGAGACGGGCTTGGGTCTGCTGGGGAGTTTCAGCAGCTCGCTATTGTCTGTAACATACCTTATCAGATTGGAGACAGGCTTGGGTCTGCTGAGAGTTTTCATTAGCTTGAGCAGCAGCCATGCATTTTGCTGCAGGGGACATGAGTAGTTTGAAAAACGTTTCAATTTATAAGAATGCTGAAATCCAGTATGGCAGTCCAGTCAGTGGTGTAAATACCGGTTTAGCAGTGGTAGCAGCTGCCACAGGGCCCGGGACATGTTTTTTTTTTTTTTAACACCAGCAGGTAACGGGCCCTATTTACTTACCGATCCCCACTCCTGCTCACGGCCGCCTGCACTTCACCTTCTGCAGAGGCGGCTGTGAGCAGGAGCGGGGATTGGTAAGTAAGGCCTGTGGGCCGTGAACCCCACACACACTGCTATCATTATACTCTGGGGTCTTTTCAGCAGGCTTCAGGCCTTCTTGATGACGTCCCAGACGTCTGTGGGCCAGTCCGACGTCATTATGCATTGCGATGCATGCCTGGCTCACGTGACATCTGGTCCAACATTGAAGAGGTAGCGGGGAGTGCGCATAATACTATATGAAGGGGCCACTATGATACTGTGTGCACGGGCCACTATGGGGCAGAATACTGTGTGCAAGGGCCACTATGGGGCATAATAGTGTGTGCAGAAATGCAGTTTGTGCGTGGGGGGGTTGCCGGGGGGGGTCCATTGTCAAATATTCGCCTTGGAGCCCTGCCATTGCTAGTTACACCACTGAGTCCAGTATAGGTACAGTCTATTTATGGCTGTGTTGTTATGGAAACCTGGTAAATTAAATGTGAACTTATATTGGCTGATACACGTGATATGACTGAATATTTAACGTCCTGTGAACTGCTATTGACTAATCCAGGTCATACATAGCTTGGTTGCTATGGAAACCTGTGTGCCTGAGGAGAGTATGGGGCATAATAGTGTGTGCAGGAATGCAGTTTGTGTGTGGGGGGGTTGGGGGGGGGGGGGGGTCCCATGTCAAATGTTCGCCTTGGGGCCCTGCCATTGCTAGTTACGCCACTGAGTCCAGTATAGGTACAGTCTATTTATGGGTGTGTTGTTATGGAAACCTGGTAAATTAAATGTGAACTTATATTGGCTGATACACGTGATATGACTGAATATTTAAGGTCCTGTGAACTGCTATTCACTAATACAGGTCATACATAGCTTGGTTGCTATGGAAACCTGTGTGCCTGAGGAGAGTAAGCACCTGCGAGCTGTTATTGGCTGATAAGGGACATGTGACCGTGTGTATGGCAGTTGGAATATGAGTGAAAGACTTGCAGGCTTGTATAGACTAATGCTGGTCATTTTTTGGGAATACTGTACCTCAGGAACGGTACGTCCAAGAGAGCTGAGACCCAGTCTATAATATTCCCGGACACCTGATGTACATGTGTGCCAAATTTGGTGAGGATCGGTCCAGTCGTTTGGTCGCGCATAAAGAACAGACAGACAGACAGACAGACAGACAGGAACTCATTATTATATACAGTACAGACCAAAAGTTTGGACACACCAAGAGTTTTCTGTATTTTCATGACTATAAAAATTGTAGATTCACACTGAAGGCATCAAAACTATGAATTAACACATGTGGAATTATATACTTAACAAAAAAGTGTGAAACAACTGAAAATATGTCTTATATTCTAGGTTCTTCAAAGTAGCCACCTTTTGCTTTGATTACTGCTTTGCACACTCTTGGCATTCTCTTGATGAGCTTCAAGAGGTAGTCACCTGAAATGGTCTTCCAACAGTCTTGAAGGAGTTCCCAGTGATGCTTAGCACTTGTTGGCCCTTTTGCCTTCACTCTGCGGTCCAGCTCACCCCAAACCATCTCGATTGGGTTCAGGTCTGGTGACTGTGGAGGCCAGGTCATCTGGCGTAGCACCCCATCACTCTCCTTCTTGGTCAAATAGCCCTTACACAGTCTGGAGGTGTGTTTGGGATCATTGTGCTGTTGAAAAATAAATGATGGTCCAACTAAACGCAAACCGGATGGAATAGCATGCCGCTGCAAGATGCTGTGGTAACCATGCTGGTTCAGTATTCCTTCAATTTTGAATAAATCCCCAACAGTGTCACCAGCAAAGCACCCCCACACCATCACACCTCCTCCTCCATGCTTCACGGTGGGAACCAGGCATGTAGAGTCCATTTGTTCACCTTTTCTGCGTCGCACAAAGACACGGTGGTTGGAACCAAAGATCTCAAATTTGGACTCATCAGACCAAAGCACAGATTTCCACAGGTCTAATGTCCATTCCTTGTTTTCTTTAGCCCAAACAAGTCTCTTCTGCTTGTTGCCTGTCCTTAGCAGTGGTTTCCTAGCAGCTATTTTACCATGAAGGCCTGCTGCACACAGTCTCTTCTTAACAGTTGTTGTAGAGATGTGCCTGCTGCTAGAATTCTGTGTGGCATTGACCTGGTCTCTAATCTGAGCTGCTGTTAACCTGCGATTTCTGAGGCTGGTGACTCGGATGAACTTATCCTCCGCAGCAAAGGTGACTCTTGGTCTTCCTTTCCTGGGGCGGTCCTCATGTGAGCCAGTTTCTTTGTAGCGCTTGATGGTTTTGGCCACTGCACTTGGGGACACTTTCAAAGTTTTCCCAATTTTTCAGACTGACCGACCTTCATTTCTTAAAGTAATGATGGCCACTCATTTTTCTTTACTTAGCTGCTTTTTTCTTAACATAATACAAATTCTAACACTCCATTCAGTAGGACTATCAGCTGTGTATCCACCTGACTTCTGAACAACACAACTGATGGTCCAAACACCATTTATAAGGCAAGAAATCCCACTTATTAAACCTGACGGGGCACACCTGTGAAGTGAAAACCATTTCAGGTGACTACCTCTTGAAGCTCATCAAGATAATGCCAAGGGTGTGGAAAACAGTATTCAAAAGCAAAAGGTGGCTACTTTGAAGAACCTAGAATATAAGACATATTTTCAGTTGTTTCACACTTTTTTGTTAAGTATATAATTCCACATGTGTTAATTCATAGTTTTGATGCCTTCAGTGTGAATCTACAATTTTTATAGTCATGAAAATACAGAAAACTCTTGGAATGAGAAGGTGTGTCCAAACTTTTGGTCTGTACTGTATATAAGAGACTAGAGGAAGGACCCGGCTTCGCACGGGTATATTTCATTTTTTGTTTGTGTAGTGACCCCATAAGAATTGGCCAGTTTTGCACTTGACATCCAGTATGGCAGTCCAGTATAGGTATAGTCTATTTATGGCTGTGTTGCTATGGAAACCTGGTAAATGAAATGTGAACTTACATTGGCTAATACACGTCATATGACTGAATATTTAAGGACCTGCGAACTGCTATTGACTCATACAGGACATAAATAGCTTGGTTGCTATGGAAACCTGGTGTAAAGCTGTGTGTATGTCAAGACTGAACCTGCGATTTTCCATTGGTCCATAAGTGTCATGTGATCATGTGCATATCAGTTTGGATATCAGTGAAAAACCTGCGATCGGTTGTTGTGGAAAACCTGGAGTAAAGCTGTGTGTATGTGACCTTGTGTAACAGTGTCATCCACAGCTCCCTGCCCCTTTAAAGCTGACCTACAGCAGTGAAGAAAAATGGCTGGGTTGTTTTTGAAACCTGGAGTGCAGCTGTGTGCATGTGGCTGACAATGCTTTGTCAGATTGGAGACGGGCTTGGGTCTGCTGGGGAGTTTCAGCAGCTCGCTATTGTCTGTAACATACCTTATCAGATTGGAGACAGGCTTGGGTCTGCTGAGAGTTTTCATTAGCTTGAGCAGCAGCCATGCATTTTGCTGCAGGGGACATGAGTAGTTTGAAAAACGTTTCAATTTATAAGAATGCTGAAATCCAGTATGGCAGTCCAGTCAGTGGTGTAAATACCGGTTTAGCAGTGGTAGCAGCTGCCACAGGGCCCGGGACATGTTTTTTTTTTTTTAACACCAGCAGGTAACGGGCCCTATTTACTTACCGATCCCCACTCCTGCTCACGGCCGCCTGCACTTCACCTTCTGCAGAGGCGGCTGTGAGCAGGAGCGGGGATTGGTAAGTAAGGCCTGTGGGCCGTGAACCCCACACACACTGCTATCATTATACTCTGGGGTCTTTTCAGCAGGCTTCAGGCCTTCTTGATGACGTCCCAGACGTCTGTGGGCCAGTCCGACGTCATTATGCATTGCGATGCATGCCTGGCTCACGTGACATCTGGTCCAACATTGAAGAGGTAGCGGGGAGTGCGCATAATACTATATGAAGGGGCCACTATGATACTGTGTGCACGGGCCACTATGGGGCAGAATACTGTGTGCAAGGGCCACTATGAGACATAATAGTGTGTGCAGGAATGCAGTTTGTGCAGGTGGGGTCCCATGTCAAATGTTCGCCTTGGGGCCCTGCCATTTCTAGTTACGCCACTGAGTCCAGTATAGGTACAGTCTATTTATGGGTGTGTTGTTATGGAAACCTGGTAAATTAAATGTGAACTTATATTGGCTGATACACGTGATATGACTGAATATTTAAGGTCCTGTGAACTGCTATTCACTAATACAGGTCATACATAGCTTGGTTGCTATGGAAACCTGTGTGCCTGAGGAGAGTAAGCACCTGCGAGCTGTTATTGGCTGATAAGGGACATGTGACCGTGTGTATGGCAGTTGGAATATGAGTGAAAGACTTGCAGGCTTGTATAGACTAATGCTGGTCATTTTTTGGGAATACTGTACCTCAGGAACGGTACGTCCAAGAGAGCTGAGACCCAGTCTATAATATTCCCGGACACCTGATGTACATGTGTGCCAAATTTGGTGAGGATCGGTCCAGTCGTTTGGTCGCGCATAAAGAACAGACAGACAGACAGACAGACAGGAACTCATTTTTATATATATAAGAGAAAGAGATATGACATCAGCACTTTAAGGTGTACACCTACCACTGTCTATTGGCTAAGAGACTGTCAGCTAATGTCAGGTGGTGCTAGAACATCACACAGTGACTAATATACATGTGTCTCTTCTGTATTACCTGCTCAACACGTGGCAGTGGCCATTTTTGTTTGTCTAAGACGAAGCAGCATTTTAGTTAAAAACCAAACAATTTGGAATATTTGGTTTGAACTTAGTTTGTGTCGAATTGTTTTGCCCATCTCTATTCCGGACGATTCTGGAGTAAAGGGGAAGGTCTCACAGCTATTACCATTTTGCTAGCACTCTGTGGCGTAGCTAGCGGGGGGGCAGAGGGGGCGGCTGCCCCGGGCCCACTGACTCTGTGGGGCCCACTGATCCAGTTAAAACGTTTCCTGCAACTTGGCTGTCTTGTAAACCAGAAGCCACATGAGGCCTGAGGTTTACAAGACAACGAAAACACAGACAGACGTCTGCTTCTCGGCACAGGCGGGCACGATGACGTCACAACATTGCGCCTCCTAGGGGGCATCATTTATATTAGGAGGCATTATGAACATAAGGGGGTGGTCATTGATATAAGGGATCATTAGAGGTGCAGTATTTATGTCAGGGGAATCAGGGGTATAATATGAGGGGGCCATTAATTTAAGGTGGCACTTGGGCTTTATTAAGACTAAGGCTCCACGTAGCGGGCCGCAGCAAAAAAGCACTGCAGGGAAAACTGCGGCAGCAATGCTTTGTGGTTTTTCCTGCAGCGCTTTTCACAGACGGTCTGCAGAGGTTTCCTCTGCAGACTTTCTGCTTCCATTATACCTATAGGGAAACCGTCAGTGTTTCCATAGGTATAATTGACATGTTGCAATGCATGTATTTTTCCGCAATGTGTGGATGGGATTTTCTAGAATCCAATCCCCTTTGCAGGAATTGTAAAATGGTGTTTTTTTCTCCCTTGGTGTTTTCGCCACGTGAGGCCCCATCCCCACTTTGCGGTAAAATACGTGCAGCGGACACCCTGCGATTTCCAAAATAGTTGCGGTTTTGGAAATTGCAGCATAACTACGTAAACGACAGCGATTTAGATATAATTGAAGCAGAAAGTCTGCAGAGGAAACCTCTGCAAATTTTCTGTACAAAGCGCTGCGGGAAAAAACACGATGCGCTGCCAATGCAGTTTTTCTCACAGCGCTTTTTTGCTGCGGGACGCCACGTGGGGCCTTAGCCTTAAGGAGTTTTCCAGCTCATTTTTATTGATGATCTATCCTCAGAATAGATCTTCAATAAGAGATCAGTGATTCCCCACTGACCGGTTGTATGAAGGGGCTATGGCACCTGTGTATATCACACCCTGTCTGTTTATAGTGACCGTGTCATGTAATTACAGTCTTGTCACATAGACGTGTATAGGATGAGACTGCAGTTACATGACATGGCCGCTATGAAATGAATGACACTATGTAAACAGAGAAGGGGTCATGGCGCTTACAGAGGTACCATGGTTCATTCAAACAGCTGATACTGGGGGGTCCCGGGTGTTAGAACACCACTATTTTTTTACCTTTTGTTTACCTTTTAATTAGGAAATGTCTGGGGCATTATTAATAAGGGGCACTATTTATGGGGGTACACAGGGAAGTTATTAATTTAAAGATGCACTTGTGGGTATTATTCATTATGGGGGGTTATATTATATATTTAATAATTGGGAGTAACGGTAGGATGGGTGTGCAGGTGAGGACAATGTGGGTCAGGTGCCTGGAAAAGTAGGAAGCCAAAGATGTCTGTGCTGCAAACTTTAAAGAGACTGGAATAAATGGTCATGGCGGTCCAAATGAAAGAGACGGGGAATATGAACGATTAGTCAGAGACGTCACCTGTAAGTCACTAAATGTTACTGCCCTGTATTCACCTAAATCGTCTGCAGAGCCCTGTGTAGAGCCGATATATACCACTATACGCTCACCGTATAATGATAATAATCAGTATACCTAAGTTGGGGGACCACTTGGACATGTTCGCCCCCCCTGTGCTGAACCCCTAGCTACGCCTCTGCTAGCACTGGAAGAAGGACTACACTCTATCAGGCACCTGTGCAGGTCCATAAGCTGCACTGGAAGTTTTTCCACCTCTGCATACAGACATACATACAGTGCTGGCCAAAAGTATTGGCACCCCTGCAATTCTGTCAGATAATACTCAATTTCTTCCAGAAAATGATTGCAATCACAAATGCTTTGGTAATAATATCTTCATTTAATTTGTCTTCAATGGAAAACCACAAAAAGAATTGTCAAAAAGCCAAATTGGATATAATTCCACACCAAACATAAAAAAGGGGGTGGACAAAAGTATTGGCACCCTTTGAAAAATCATGTGATGCTTCTCTAATTTATGTAATTAACAGCACCTGTTACTTACCTGTGGCACATAACAGGTGGTGGCAATAACTAAATCACACTTGCAGCCAGTTGAAATGGATTAAAGTTGACTCAACCTCTGTTCTGTGTCCTTGTGTGTACCACATTGAGCATGGAGAAAAGAAAGAAGACCAAAGAACTGTCTCAGGACTTGAGAAGCAAAATTGTGAGGAAGCATGAGCAATCTCAAGGCTACAAGTCCATCTCCAAAGACCTGAATGTTCCTGTGTCTACCATGCTCAGTGTCATCAAGAAGTTTAAAGCCCATGGCACTGTGGCTAACCTCCCTAGATGTGGACGGAAAAGAAAAATTGACGAGAGATTTCAACGAAAGATTGTGCGGATGGTGGCTAAAGAACTAACTAACATCCAAACAAGTTCTAGCTGCCCTGCAGTCCGAGGGTACAACAGTGTCAACCCGTACTATCCGTCGGCGTCTGAATGAAAAGGGACTCTATGGTAGGATACCCAGGAAGACCCCACTTCTGACCCAGAGACATAAAAAAGCCAGGCTGGAGTTTGCCAAAACTTACCTGAGAAAGCCAAAAACTTTTTGGAAGAATGTTCTCTGGTCAGATGAGACAAAAGTAGAGCTTTTTGGGAAAAGGCATCAACATAGAGTTTACAGGGAAAAAAAAAGAGGCCTTCAAAGAAAAGAACACAGTCCCTACAGTCAAACATGGCGGAGGTTCCCTGATGTTTTGGGGTTGCTTTGCTGCCTCTGGCACTGGACTGCTTGACCGTGTGCATGGCATTATGAAGTCTGAAGACTACCAACAAATTTTGCAGCATAATGTAGGGCCCAGTGTGAGAAAGCTGGGTCTCCCTCAGAGGTCATGGGTCCCGCGGGCCAGGCTTGGCACCCCTGCAATTCTGTCAGATAATACTCAATTTCTTCCAGAAAATGATTGCAATCACAAATGCTTTGGTAATAATATCTTCATTTATTTTGCTGGCAATGAAAAAACACAAAAGAGAATGAAAAAAAAGTCAAATCATTGATCATTTTACACAAAACTCCAAAAATGGGCCGGACAAAAGTATTGGCACCCTCAGCCTAATACTTGGTAGCACAACCTTTAGACAAAATAACTGCGAACAACCGCTTCCGGTAACCATCAATGAGTTTCTTACAATGCTCTGCTGGAATTTTAGACCATTCTTCTTTGGCAAATTTCTCCAGGTCCCTGAGATTTGAAAGGTGCCTTCTCCAAACTGCCATTTTGAGATCTCTCCACAGGTGTTCTGTGGGATTCAGGTCTGGACTCATTGCTGGCCACTTTAGAAGTCTCCAGTGCTTTCTCTCAAACCATTTTCTAGTGCTTTTTGAAGTGTGTTTTGGGTCATTGTTCTGCTGGAAGACCCATGACCTCTGAGGGAGACCCAGCTTTCTCACACTGGGCCCTACATTATGCTGCAAAATTTGTTGGTAGTCTTCAGACTTCATAATGCCATGCACATGGTCAAGCAGTCCAGTGCCAGAGGCAGCAAAGCAACCCCAAAACATCAGGGAACCTCCGCCATGTTTGACTGTAGGGACCGTGTTCTTTTCTTTGAAGGCCCCTTTTTTTTTCCTTTAAACTCTATGTTGATGCCTTTTCCCAAAAAGCTCTATTTTTGTCTCATCTGACCAGAGAACATTCTTCCAAAAAGTTTTTGGCTTTCTCAGGTATGTTTTGGCAAACTCCAGCCTGGCTTTTTTATGTCTCTGGCTCAGAAGTGGGGTCTTCCTGGGTATCCTACCATAGAGTCCCTTTTCATTCAGACGCCGACGGATAGTACGGGTTGACACTGTTGTACCCTCGGACTGCAGGGCAGCTAGAACTTGTTTGGATGTTAGTCGAGGTTCTTTAGCCACCATCCACACAATCTTTCGTTGAAATCTCTCGTCAATTTTTCTTTTCCGTCCACATCTAGGGAGGTTAGCCACAGTGCCATGGGCTTTAAACTTCTTGATGACACTGCGCACGGTGGACACAGGAACATTCAGGTCTTTGGAGATGGACTTGTAGCCTTGAGATTGCTCATGCTTCCTCATAATTTTGCTTCTCAAGTCCTGAGACAGTTCTTTGGTCTTCTTTCTTTTCTCCATGCTCAATGTGGTACACACAAGGACACAGGACAGAGGTTGAGTCAACTTTAATCCATTTCAACTGGCTGCAAGTGTGATTTAGTTATTGCCACCACCTGTTATGTGCCACAGGTAAGTAACAGGTGCTGTTAATTACACAAATTAGAGAAGCATCACCTGATTTTTCAAAGGGTGCCAATACTTTTTCCACCCCCTTTTTTATGTTTGGTGTGGAATTATATCCAATTTGGCTTTTTGACAATTCTTTTTGTGGTTTTCCATTGAAGACAAATTAAATGAAGATATTATTACCAAAGCATTTGTGATTGCAATCATTTTCTGGAAGAAATTGAGTATTATCTGACAGAATTGCAGGGGTGTCAATACTTTTGGCCAGCGCTGTAAATATTACATTTTGATGCAAATTTAGTATTCACTTATAACATTTACTTGTTCTACAACAAAACATTGGATGAACAGTATAATAAATAATATACAGCATGCAAAAAACAGCATAGCAAGCTGCATAAGGCCTGGTAAAATAGCTCAAAGTACAGAAATATAAGGAATATAACAACTCTGCTCCAACCTCGCAGGTCTGCAGAATATTATGAAACTCCCTATTAGTCATGAAGAAAGACAAAAAGTGAAGTGGACTGAGAGAAATGTGGGAGTGGTAATGAATTTGATGTGGCATGTCTCCCAGCAATCAGGAAGCTTGTAAATAATAAAGTAAAGAAATAGAAAGTGATGTTCTCATAAATATATATCTGCAGGCGGCTGCGCCACTAGAAATTCTCCTGTCACTTTTGAATATTTAGCTCTGGGGATCTCTAGTTTGAGAGTATCTTTTGATGATAAACAGGTTGCACATACTAAGAAAAAAGGGGAAGCAGAATTCCCAGACATGTGTGACTGAATTTATATTGCATTTGAGCAAAGCCTATGTGTACGGTGAAGTATATGAAACATTTATATTTTCAATAATCTCTATGACAGGGGCAGGCAACCTTTTTTTGTATGGCATGCCGATTTAAATTAAAAAATCAAAGATGAGGCACTTGGAGTGCTGGGCAATAATTATAAGACTAACGACCCCTATACTAAAGTCATATACCACAAACCATAAAACAAAAGTGCTTCCACGAGATGCTTCTGGACGCATGCGCTTACTGCTATTTCACACAC
This sequence comes from Leptodactylus fallax, assembly GCA_947044405.1. Classification (NCBI taxonomy): domain Eukaryota; kingdom Metazoa; phylum Chordata; class Amphibia; order Anura; family Leptodactylidae; genus Leptodactylus; species Leptodactylus fallax. The sequence goes on from CAMRHE010000020.1 coordinate 8,722,964, forward strand.
TACCACTTAGCTGCACAAAACACCACAATACAGCACAAAATACATTGCCTTGCAAAAGTATTCGGCCCCCTTGAACTTTTCAACCTTTTGCCACATTTCAGGCTTCAAACATAAAGATATAAAATTTTAATTTTTTGGTGAAGAATCAACAACAAGTGGGACACAATTGTGAAGTGGAACAAAATTTATTGGTTATTTTAAACTTTTGTAAAAAATAAAAAACAGAAAAGTGGGGCGTGCAATATTATTCGGCCCCTTTACTTTCAGTGCAGCAAACTCACTCCAGAAGTTCAGTGAGGATCTCTGAATGATCCAATGTTGTCCTAAATGACTGATGATGATAAATATAATCCACCTGTGTGTAATCAAGTCTCCGTATAAATTCACCTGCTCTGTGATAGTCTCAGGGTTCTGTTTAAAGCGCAGAGAGCATCATGAAGACCAAGGAACACACCAGGCAGGTCCGTGATACTGTTGTGGAGAAGTTTAAAGCCGGATTTGGATACAAAAAGATTTCCCAAACTTTAAACATCCCAAGGAGCACTGTGCAAGCGATCATATTGAAATGGAAGGAGTATCAGACCACTGCAAATCTACCAAGACCCGGCTGTCCCTCTAAACTTTCATCTCAAACAAGTGGAAGACTGATCAGAGATGCAGCCAAGAGGCCCATGATCACTCTGGATGAACTGCAGAGATCTACAGCTGAGGTGGGAGAGTCTGTCCATAGGACAACAATCGTACACTGCCCAAATCTGGCCTTTATGGAAGAGTGGCAAGAAGAAAGCCATTTCTCAAAGATATCCATAAAAAGTCTTGTTTAAAGTTTGCCACAAGCCACCTGGTTGACACACCAAGAAGTTGCGCTGGTCAAATGAAACCAAAATCGAACTTTTTGGCCACAATGCAAAACGATATGTTTGGCGTAAAAGCCACACAGCTCATCACCCTGAACACACCATCCCCACTGTCAAACATGGTGGTGGCAGCATCATGGTTTGGGCCTGCTTTTCTTCAGCAGGGACAGGGAAGATGGTTAAAATTGATGGGAAGATGGATGGAGCCAAATACAGGACCATTCTGGAAGAAAACCTGTTGCAGTCTGCAAAAGACCTGAGACTGGGACGGAGATTTATCTTCCAACAAGACAATGATCCCAAACATAAAGCAAAATCTACAATGGAATGGTTCACAAATAAACGTATCCAGGTGTTAGAATGGCCAAGTCAAAGTCCAGACCTGAATCCAATCGAGAATCTGTGGAAAGAGCTGAAAACTACTGTTCACAAACACTCTCCATCCAACCTCACTGAGCTCGAGCTGTTTTTCCAAGGAAGAATGGGCAAGAATTTCAGTCTCTCGATGTGCAAAACTGATAGAGGCAAACCCCCAGGGGCTGGGGGCGGGAAAGGGGGGAAAGGGGGGGGGCCAAAAAAATAAATAAAGGGGGGGGGAAAAATTCCCCCGCCCCCCCCCTTTTTTTTTTTTTTATTAAAAAAAAAAAAAAAAAATTAATTTTTTTCCTTCCTCCTTCTTGTGGTTTTTTTTTTTTTTTTTTTTCTTTAAAATAAAAATTTTATTTTTTTTTTTTTTTTTTGTGGGGTGTGGTAAAGGTAAAAAAAGTTGAAGGGGGGGGGGGGGTTTTTTTTTTTCGGTGTGTCCTTTCTCCTATTAAAAAAAAAAAATCCCCCCCTCCCCCCCCCTCTTTTGTGGGGTGGGTGGGGTGGGGGGGGGTGGTTTTTTGGTGTCTGCCTGTACTTTCTGCCTTGGGGAGGGGTTTTTCCCTGTGCCTCTGCCCCACCCTTTTTTGTGCTATATATACTTGGGCTTCACACTTTCACTCTGCTGGTTATACTCGTGTGTCCAGCCATACCTGTGCTGTGGGGCCTTGAACTCAGGTTTTGTTTGCTTTTCACTGTGTATGTCTATTCTTGGATTAGCTGTCTGGGGGTCAGTGCAGGGGACTGCTGGTTTATTATGTTTTTACTTTCAGGGTCAGCTCCCAGGGATTCTAGTAAGGTTCCTGTGAGGTGTCTTCTTTTAAGAGGAAAACTCTGGCGTCAGGCAGGATCAGTCAGGGCGGATCGCAGGGTGATTTCTAATGTTGTTTTCTCCTGCCTGCTCTGTTTTACTTACTCAGTTATTTTGACTGCCCTTTGTTTGTTTTGTGTTTCTTCAATAAACCAGTTGATTTTGCATGTTTGTTTATTTTTCATTCGGTTCAGGGACAAACATAACAGAATAACCAGCCGACCATTTATTGATTCTCTATCCTTTTTTTTTTTTTTTCTTTTTTTTTCTTCTTCTTGTCCTCAGATGGATCCTATGGAGCAGTTAACCGCTCACCTTCAGGCGTTGACCCTGAGAGTCGATTCTCTTCAGACTCAGGTCCAGCAGCAAAACATACAGCAAGTGAGCGGGGTGTTTAGGGAGGGGGTGTCTGGATTTGAACCCCGAGTGGATCTTCCGGATCGCTTCTCGGGGGGTGCGCTCTGAGTTTTTCTCATTTAGAGAGGCCTGCAAGTTGTATTTTAGACTAAGGCCAATCTCTTCTGGAAATGAGAGTCAGCGGGTGGGAATTATTATATCCCGTCTACAGGGAGATCCTCAGGTTTGGGCTTTTTCTTTACCCCCTAATTCCCCCACACTGCAGTCTGCAGATGTTTTTTTTTTCTGCACTCGGGTTACTGTTCGATGACCCAGACCGTTTGCACTTAGCTGAGAGTAAGCTGCGTCACCTCTCTCAAGGGGGGAGTTCTGCAGAGGATTATTGTGCAGCTTTTCGTAAGTGGTCCATTGATACTAAGTGGAACGATCCGGCTCTTCGGAGTCAATTCTGTGAGGGTGCCGACCGAGTAAAGGATCTTATGCTACAGTTTTCTCCCTCGGCCTCTTTGGAGGAAGCCATGAGTTTAGCTATTCGGGTAGACAGACGTTTGCGTCTGAGAGCAGTTGAAATGGGAGTGGGTGACATTCCTCACTCGCCAGGGGAGGGGGCGGGGTCTTCTGTGGAGCCCATGCAGCTGAGTTCTTTGCAGTCTGAGGACAGAAAGAAGAGACGTTTGGCTGCTGGCCAATGTATCTATTGTGGGCGTCCGGGTCATTTTATAAGAGATTGTCCGGAGCTATCCCGTCCTAAGAAGGCTTTTAAACTAAAGAACCTAACGAGCTATGGGGATCTCCCGTTAGGTAGATGTGTCGCTTGGACCAGTGGCTCCAAGATGATCCTCCCTGCTGAAATTATCCCTGAGAATAAGGAGCATCCTGTACGGGTGTGTTTTGATTGTGGTGCCGGGGTCAATTTAATTGATTCTAAGTGCGCGACAGATCTAGACTTAAATATAACCCTCCTGGAGACACCCATTCCTATTGCTGGTATTGATGCTGGACCTTTGGGCTGGATTAAAGCTATCTCTGTAGGGGTTAAGCTGAAGATTGGTTTGTTCCTCCTAGAATGTGTGGATTTGTATGTTCTTGACTCGTTGCCTGCGGCCATCGTACTAGGTTATCCTTGGTTTAAAAAACACAATCCTGTGGTTGATTGGCGTACGGGAGAAATTGTCAAATGGTCTCTTGAGTGTAAGAAAGAGTGTATGCCTAGTCATCTTGTAGCCATAGTGTTACCTAATGTCCCTTCATTTCTGTCTGACTTTTCACAGGTATTCTCTCCCACCTCTAGTGACCAGCTTCCTCCTCATAGACCGTATGACTGCAGGATTAATCTGGTGCCTGGCTGTAAATACCCCAAAAGCAGGTTATATAACATTTCTGTCCCTGAAAGAGAGGCTTTAAAAGATTATATCTCAGAAAGTTTGAAAAAGGGTCACATAAGACCCTCTAACTCTCCGTTAGCAACTGGGGTTTTTTTTTTGTTAAAAAGAAAGATGGCGGACTACGTCCTTGTCTTGATTTTCGGGAGTTGAACCAAATTACTGTGCGTAATCCTTACCCGCTTCCTCTTATTCCCGATTTATTTAATCAACTGGTGGGGTCCCAGTGGTTTTCTAAATTAGATCTCCGTGGGGCAAACAATTTGATAAGAGTACGGGAGGGAGATGAGTGGAAGACAGCGTTTAACACCCCCTGGGTCATTTCGAGAGTCTGGTTATGCCCTTTGGGCTTACTAATGCCCCTGCAATCTTCCAGGAGTTTATGAATGACATATTACGTCCTTTTATTGGTCACTTCCTGGTTGTGTACTTAGATGATATCCTCATCTTTTCTCCTAACTACGAGTCTCACTGTGAACACCTTCGGTCCGTCTTGTCTGTTCTAAAAGAGAATTCACTTAGTGTTAAAGTGGAAAAGTGTGTTTTTTGTGTCCAGGAGATTTCTTTTTGGGGGTTTGTCATTTCGAAGGACGGGTTCAAGATGGATTTAAGTAAAGTCAAGGCTATTTTAGACTTGGTTCAACCCGAGAACCTCAAAGCATTCCAGAGGTTTCTAGGGTTTGCTAACTTTTACCGTAAATTTATTAAGAATTTTTCGTTGATTGTTAAGCCTTTGACAGATTTGACCAAAAAGGGAGCTAAGATTTCAGAGTGGCCCCCGGAGGCCGAGAGAGCGTTCCGATCGCTTAAGCAACGCTTTGCTTCGGCACCTGTTTTGGTCCAACCCGTCAGCTCCTTACCATTTTTTGTTGAGGTGGACGCCTCTAGTGTGGGGGTTGGAGCGGTTTTGTCTCAAGGAGATGCTGAGGGCCGTAACCTGCGGGTTTGTGCTTTCTTCTCAAAGAAATTTTTGAAAACAGAAGGTAATTACGATGTAGGTGACAGAGACTTGCTGGTGATTAAGTTAGCCTTTGAGGAATGGAGACATTTTTTAGAAGGTGCTGTGCATAAAGTGACGGTTTTCACGGACCATAAGAATTTGATGTATCTACAGTCAGCTAAGACGTTAAATTCTTGTCAGGCTCGTTGGTCTTTGTTCTTTTCCAGGTTTAACTTTCTAGTTACCTACCGACCAGGTTCGAAGAATGTGGTGGCGGACGCCCTGTCCCGGTCATTTGAGGCTGCACCCTGTGATGAGGTCCCTTCACAGATATTGGCCAAGGGAGTGGTGGTGGCCGTGATTTCTACTGACCTTCACGAGGAGATTTCGGAAGCACAAAGCTTGGCTCCTGCCAACACCCCTAATGATAAACTTTTTGTTCCTCTGAACCTTCGATTGTCATTATTACAGGAGGCTCATGATTCAGTCCTCTCGGGTCACCCTGGTATTTCTAATACATTGAAATTAATCTCCAGGTTGTTTTGGTGGCCATCTGTCAGAAGGGACACTACGAGGTATGTGGAGTCCTGTGAGGTATATGCCAGGTCGAAGTCCCTTAGAGGATTTCCTGCGGGGAAATTGTGCCCATTGCCTATTCCTGAGAAGCCTTGGACGCACATCTCTATGGATTTCATCACTGACCTACTGGTTTCTGGAGGATGTACGGTAATTTGGGTAATCACGGATCGGTTTAGTAAGATGTGCCATTTGGTGGCTTTACCCAAATTGCCGTCTGCCCCTCTTTTGGCTAGATCATTTGTGGAAGATTTTGTAAGGCTTCATGGGGTACTGTCTGATATTGTGTCAGATAGGGGAGTGCAGTTCGTTTCCCGGTTCTGGAGGGCATTTTGTAAACGCCTTAACATCTCTTTATCTTTTTCTTTATCTTATCACCCACAATCCAACGGCCAGACTGAAAGGTTAAATCAAAGTTTGGAACAATATTTAAGGCGCTTTGTGAGCTCAGATCAGTCTGAGAGGAAAGAATTTTTACCATTAGCTGAGTTTGCTTTAAATAATTGTTCTTTGGAATCTACTGGGACCTCTCCTTTTTTTCTTTAATTATGCGTTTCATCCGTCCTTTGGTCCGTTGTCATTAGCTAGTTCGGATGTCCCAGGGGAGGTTCAGTTCTCTGCTAAACTAGCTTCAGTCTGGTCTGAGGTCAAGAAAAATGTAATTAGAACTAGGGGTAAAGCTAAATTTTTTGCTGACAGTAAACGATCAGAATTCCATAAGTTCTCTGTGGGAGATAGGGTTTGGCTCTCTACACGGAATATTAGACTAAAAATACCATGCTTTAAACTTGGTCCCAAATATATTGGTCCATTTGAAATTGTAGAGATAATTAACCCTGTCTCAGTTCGTTTGCACCTACCTGACTCTATGGGGATAACCAATGCTTTTCATGTGTCCTTACTAAAGAGGTATTTTTCATCCTTAGGCAATGATTCAGTTTCACCACCCCCACCTGTCTTGGTCAATGGAGAGCTGCAGTTCGTGGTTCGCTCTATTGAGGACTCCCGGCTCTTTCACGGACGCATTCAGTATCTGGTCCATTGGAAAGGTTATGGGCCTGAGGAGAGATCATGGGTTTCGTCATCAGACATTTTTGCTAAGCGGTGCATTAGAGCTTTCCATCGTAGGTTTCCATTGAAGCCCAATCCGGAGGTTCACCTCCTTTAAGGGGGGGTACTGTTAGGTAGTTGGTCCAGACGGGCAGGGGTTAATTCTTGTCTGCCTGTACTTTCTGGCTTGGGGAGGGGTTTTTCCCTGTGCCTCTGCCCCACCCTTTTGTTGTGCTTTATAAACTTGGGCTTCACACTTTCACTCTGCTAGTTATACTCGTGTGTCCAGCCATACCTGTGCTGTGGGGCCTTGAACTTAGGTTTTGTATGCTTCTCACTGTGTATGTTAATTCTTGGATTAGCTGTCTGGGGGTCAGTGCAGGGGACTGCTGGTTTATTATGTTTTTTCTTTCAGGGTCAGCTCCCAGGGATTCTAGTAAGGTTCCTGTGAGGTGTCTTCTTTTAAGAGGAAAACTCTGGCTTCAGGCAGGATCAGTCAGGGCGGATCGCAGGGTGATTTCTAATGTTATTTTCTCCTGCCTGCTCTGTTTTACTTACTTAGTTATTTTGACTGCCCTTTGTTTGTTTTGTGTTTCTTCAATAAACCAGTTGATTTTGCATGTGTGTTTATTTTTCATTCGGTTCAGGGACAAACATAACACCTTCCCCCATTGGCAACAGCATTATCCCCCCCCCCAACCCCCCCCCCCACACAAAAAAAAACCCCCCCGCCGCCCCCCCCTGTTTTTTAAAATTCTATAGCCGCCCCCTCCACATAGTATAATGTCCCATAGCGGCCCCTCCACACAGTATAATGTCCCTTAGTGGCCCCCTTCACACAGTATTATGTACCACAGCAGCCCTCCACAAAGTGTAATGTCCCATAGTGGCCCCTCCACACAATTTAATGTTCCTTAGCAGCCCCTTCACACAGTATTATGTCCCGTAGTGGCCCATCCACACAGAATAATGTCCCATAGCAGCCCCTCCACACAGTATAATGTCCCATAGCAGACACTCCACACGGTATAATGTCACATAGTGGCCCTACCCAGGGTCAGACATGACATGACATGAGGACTAATAGTCGGGGCTCGGGGCCTACCGATGGATTCACCGGTTCCCCGGTGGGCCCCGAGCCCCGACTATTAGTCCTCATGTCATGGGAGCCCGATCGGGATCCTGACCATCCCGATCGGGCCCCTGACCAGTGGCGTTACGATCGCGATCGCAGGGGGCGCGACCGGAACTGGACCCGGCAGGATACGGGGCCCGCGGCCAGCTGGAGATGGCCGGGGCCCCGGACCACTATGATAGCGGTCGGGGAAAGCCTGGTTCCCCGACCGCTATACATACTGTTATTGGAAAGTGACCCTGGCATATTGCAGGCCCCTTTCCAACAGATGGCAGGGCAGGGCACCCAGGGCAGGTGACTGAAAATAATAAATAGATATTCTCACCTCTCCTGGGCACAGCGTCCTCTCCGGCGCTCTTCTGTCATGTGACTGAGGCCTGTGATTAGGCCCCGGCGGTCACATGGGGGCGCGACCGCGTAATGACGTCAGTGCGCTCCCATGTGACCGCTGAGGCCCAATCACAGGCCTCAGCAGCGTCGTCGGAAAAGGGCCTGAAGACGCTGAAGACGACAGGATGGAGCGAGGATGCCAAGGAAAGGTAAGGCAAGGTGAGTATGAGAGTTTGTTATTTTTAATCACTTCCCCTGGGCCTCCGATTATTATACTCTGGGGTCTGAGGAGACCCCAGAGTATAATAATAGCACTGAAGCGGAGCGGAGGGGGCTATTGGGCGCATATAATACTGTGTGGGGGCCACTGTGGAGCTTATAATACTAGGAGGGGGCCACTATGGAGCTTATAATACTGGGTGGGGGCCACTGTGGAGCTTATAATACTGGGTGGGGGCCACTATGGAGCTTATAATACTGGGTGGGGGCCACTGTGGAGCTTATAATACTGGGTGGGGGCCACTGTGGAGCTTATAATACTGGGTGGGGGCCACTGTGGAGCTTATAATACAGGGTGGGGGCCACTGTGGAGCTTATAATACTGGGTGGGGGCCACTTTGGAGCATATAATACTGGGTGGGGGCCACTGTGGAGCATATAATACTGGGTGGGGGCCACTGTGGAGCTTATAATACTGGGTGGGGGCCACTGTGGGGAGTATATAATACTGGGTGGGGGCCACTGTGGAGCTTATAATACAGGGTGGGGGCCACTGTGGAGCTTATAATACAGGGAGGGGGCCACTGTGGAGCTTATAATACTGGGTGGGGGCCACTGTGGAGCTTATAATACTGGGTGGGGGCCACTGTGGAGCTTATAATACTGGGTGGGGGGACACTGTGGAGCTTATAATACAGGGTGGGGGCCACTGTGGAGCTTATAATAGTGGGTGGGGGCCACTGTGGGGAGTATATAATACTGGGTGGTGGCCACTGTGGGGAGTATATAATACTGGGTGGGGGCCACTGTGGGGAGTATATAATACAGGGTGGGGACCACTGTGGAGCTTATACTCCATACAGTGGCTCCTTCATTTTTTTTTTTTAATTACGCAGGGGCAGGTGAAAAAAACAAAACAAAAAAACCCCCCACAAACTTTCTTTCCTGTCCCCAGTTTCTCCCAGAGCAGTTCGGTCCTGCAGTTCTGTTGTTTTCTTCCAGCTGACGTTCCCTCTGCACGTGACTACCTGTGACGTCACGTGACCCCTGAGGCCAATCAGTGGCCTAAGGGAAGGGACCTGGGATGTTACAGCCAGTGAGGAATTCTGGCAAAAAGAAAACAGCGGAGCTGCAGGACCAGACCGTGCTGGGAGGACACCAGAGCACCGGAGACAGGTATGTTTAGCAGGTTTTTTTTTTTTTGGGGGGGGGGGGGGGGGGTAGGGGGGATTCACCTCCCCCAGACTAATTATAAAAAAGAAAAAAAATTATACTGGACAATCTCTTTAAAGTGTGGTGCATTAGGGGTGTATATTAAAGGGGTTGTCCAGGCATAATTTGTTATGGTTTATCTTCAGGATAGGCCACAGATACCTGATCTGTAGGGGGCTGACCCCGGACCGATCAGCTGTATGGAGCCACTTCTGATGCTCGTACTGTACACAATACAGGGCCAGAAGCAGAAAGCTCTGTCCACTGTATAGGGGCTGCGCACCTTTACTGTATTTCAGCACTTATTGAAGTCAGTAGGAGCTGAGCTGCAGTGAAGGCGCCAGGCTGCTATACAGCAGATGGAGCTTTCTGCTTCCGGCCCTGTGTTGTGTACAGAACAGGTGCCGGAAGTGGCTCCAAACAGCTGATGGGGCCATGTGTCAGCCCCTACCGATCAGGTATTTATGGCCTATCCAGAGCATAGGCCATAAAAAAGATTAACCCCTTTAATATGCCCCACACAGTTTAATGTCCCCCCCACAGGATGTTAGCCCCCATCACTGCTCCCACACAATATAATGACCTCATCACTATTCCCCATACAGTATGGGGGACCAGTGAAGAGGCCATTATGTGGGGGGACCAGTGAAGTGACCATAGAAAAATTTGGCCCAGACAACCCCTTAAAAGAGGTTGTCCATAAACTGGAGCGACCACTTTGGCGGCCGCCAGGGAGGTGTAAAAATAAGAAAATTTTTTAAAAAAAGCATACTCACCTGTCCCCAGCACCCCGTTGTCCCCTGCCTGTGTCTGTTCGGTCTCATGGTGGCGCCTCATTTCTGGAAATCCTGTACCTAATTGGTCTTAGCGATCACATGAGGTGCAGGACTCCCAGCAAGGAGTCGCCGGCATGAGACTGAATGGACACTGGCAGCAGACAACGGAGTGCCGGGGACAGGTGAGTATGCTTTTTAATTTACTTATTTTTTACTTTACACCTCCTGGCAGCTACATGGGTTGCTCCAATTCCTTCGGGGCAACCGTGGGAGTCAGACACATTTGTTTGAGCTCCTGAGTCCAGAGGCTTAAGAGGCTTTTTGGATACTTGGAGACCGATTATTGGGTGTGGTTTTCGGTCTTTTGTGTGTTACATACCGTAGCTCCGACTCCCTTCCCCGTGCGGAAGGGAGCCTTATCATGCAGCGTGGAGCTCCTGCCCCCCGGACCTTACAGGCGGGGGGCAGGAGAATGTCTGCCGACATAGCACCAGCAGAGCAGGGCAGGCGGAGGTCGCTGAGGCAGCAAGCCTCAATGAGAGTGGCGACCGGGACAACAGCATTGGGAGCAGCATCAGGAGCAGCAGCAGCGACATTGGTGGCTGCAGCATCGGGAACAGCATCGGGAGCAGCGACGTCCGTAGAGCAGGCGACGCCGGCAGGAGTAGCGGTGGTGACAGGGGTGTCAGCAGTCCCGGCAGGTGGATCTGTGAAAACGGCGACATCAGCCACGGCGGTAACATCAGCGGCAGTGGCGGGTGAAGCCGGTCCGAAGGGGGCTATGGCCGCAGGATATGCGGTTCCCTCTGGAAGGGTCCCTGCAAGCAGTAGAAAAGACACAAGCTTACCGTCATCGCTGCCGCAATCACCCGCAGGATGGGGCATCAGGAAGGCTGGAGAGGAAGTCGCCATTTACAGCCGGAGGATCGAGGCGGTCCTGGAGGAATATGACCGAGCCCGGAGGTCCCTGTTCGCAATGAGTGGGGAGCTTCAGAGTGCTCGCGCCCGTAGCGACAGGGCCTCAAGGAAGGACCGCCCGGTTTTCAGTAAGCAGGTAAGGAGCCTGAAAAAACAAATAAAGGCCCTGGAAGCCAGGTGCACGGAGATTCTGGAGGGCGCGGGGCCGTTCAGAGAGAAGCTGCTGAACGATGACCGCTTCTTCCGCAAACAGCAGGAGCGGTTGTTGAAGGATGGCCCCGCGTCCTCAGACAGCTCGGGAGAGGACGACTATTGTGAGTCAGACCTGGAGTCAGATGACAGCATGGCGGTACAGTATAGTCGAGTAGCCATCCCTAGTAGCAGCAGCCTGATACCCACATATACACAGGCATCAGCGCCAGCAGTGAAACTGGAAGTCAGAATGACAAGACAGGAAGTCAGAATGACAGGACAGGAAGTGACGCAATCTCCCACACTCCCAGAGAACCAACCACTGCCCGAGACGGAGGAGGAGGAGGGCGGAGCCTCGGGAGAAGGCGGGGAAGCTGATGAGGCAAATCTGCCAATTGGAGTCCCCATCCAGAATGGACCAATTAGCATTCAGCTTGTCAGATTTGGACGGGGAGGAGGAGGGAAAAGGAACCAAGACCAGGAAGAAGGCAAGGAAGGAAAAAAAAAGAGTAATAGAGACATTTAAATTTGTCAGGTCGTTGCCTGGGGAGCATCGTGCCGGGACCTCAGCCCAGGTTGCGATGCCTCCAGGAGAGAAAGGGAGGCGCAGGCACCTCGGGTCACGCCAAGTGGCGGGGGTGCCCGGGGTGCCAGCAGTCAAAATGGCGCCTGATAGTACCTTTCAGGTGGTGGCGGACAAGGAGCTCATGGTTGCAGACAAGGCGCTCATAGTTGCGGACAAGGGCAAAGGCAAAGAAGCCCCCCCTGCGGAGGGGAGTGGCGTAGGGAAACCTCCCTCCCTGGTAGGAGGTTTTAAAATATCGATGGCTTCCCCCAGAGTAAGGTGTAGGAAAGGGGGAGTGGCAGGTGGGCGTGGCTCATCCTCCTCCAGTGCTGATGAAGCCGGTGATGCGGAGGTCACTTCCGGGGCTAAGGGGGCGTGTCCTCCTACAACATCAGGTGCCGGGGTGACTGTGGATGCGGAGGCCGAGGTAAAAGCGGGGGAAGCCATCAGCGAGTGGTGCAGCCGGCCCCGCTGTAAGAAGGCAGACTGCAGGTGTGAATGATGGACGAGTGGAGAAGCTAGTTAAGCAGACAGGTAAGGTAAAGGGGAAAGCGGGTGGGACAAAAGGGGTAATTAGTAGTATTCCTGAAGAAGGTGGTGTAGTATGCATGGGGGTCCAAGAGCCTGTAGTCGGGGAGGCTGCGGGAGGAGGGGGCTATTACCATTGCTGCTAAAAAAAAGTGTTTCTACTGCTGGTAATATTTCTGTTGTGGCCCCTGTTGTTTCTGGTATTTCTGCTGTTGTCCCTGCTGTTGTCCCTGCTGTTGTTTCTGCTGCTGTTCCTGATGCTGTTCCTGATGCTGTCGTTGCTCCTGTTGTTACTCCTGTCATTGCTCCTGATATTGTTGCTCCTGTTGTCCTCTCTGCCGCTGTTCCTTCTGCTGCAGTTGGAGTGACCCGGTCCGCGGCGGCTATGCCAGGGCGGACTGTTGCCGCCTCTGGTGCTCCGGTTGCCGTGGCTGGGCTAAGTAGTTCTGCGGGGGTCCCTGGGAGTGGCGCTGGTACTCCGGCAGCGGAGGTTGCTGCGGCCTCCGGGCCCCCACGCTCCTATGCCAGCGTCGCTTCTGGGGCCCCAGGGGGTGCATCATGTCTTCCGCCGGGCTCCAGGGACGGCGATTTGCAACGGCAGCTCCTGGAGGCTTTACGGGCGGGCCAGTCCACAATGACCATAGATGGGCAGTCGAGAGACCTTAGGTTCTGGATCGAGCGTTTTGGCCTAGGGAAGTTCCGAGAGGAAGGAGGTGAGACCAGATGGACTCTCCCTACACCCGGGCGTAGGGGGCCGACACGGAGGAACGTGGCCCGTCTCGTGTGGGGGGGAGCCGGCCCTTGTCCCCAGAGGAGGGGGGTCGTGGAACTCCTACTCGGGATGGGTTTCAGGGCAAGCGACATCTTTGCCCTGATTCATCCTGTCGGCTCCTCGGAGTTTGACATCAGCTTTGTTACCCCGGAGGGCTTAGAAACCTTCTGGGGAAACTATAGGCTGGTGAAGGACGAGCCCGCCTGGCGTGACTTTATGGTGTGGGCGGTGTCACGCCAGGATAACATTAAGAAAGTGACCGTTTTAACTCGTAACGAGTCACTTTCTTATATGGACATCATGACCTGGCTGAACAGGTTTGGGGAGGTCAAGGACTTCCCAAAGAAAAATCTCGACGAGTTCGGGATATGGTCGGGGGCCTGGACCTTCATGGTCAAATTGCGACACGAGGATAACTCGGTGATGCATATCCCGTCCTCAACCTTCCTTGGGAAAGACAGGATCCTTGTCTTCTACCAGGGGCAGCCAAAACTCTGTCACAGGTGCGGTGACCCCTCACACTTGAGCGCCTCCTGCCGTGTGCAGAAGTGCGCCATGTGTGGGGAGGTGGGCCATCTCGCGGCGACCTGTGGCAGGGTGCGTTGCCACCTGTGTGGTGTCCTTGGGCACCCGATCGGGGCGTGTCCACGGTCTTTCGCCAACACCACCCTTCGGCAAGCGGGAGCAGTTGAGGAGGCTGTCCCTGCTGCGGAGGGGGTGAGTGGGGGAGGAGAGACTAGTCTGCCAAGGCAAAGGGAGAAGGCCCAGCCACCATCAAGGGCAAGGAGGCGTGAGAGGAGGAGGGAGCAGAGGGAGGGGAGTTATGTGCCTTCCTTCTGCCCCTGGCTCTGCTGGGCCGGATCCTGATGCCGAAGCAGCAGTGGGCACGACCCTGGTTGAGGAGATGAAGAGACTGCAGAGGGAGGAAGAGGCTGACCAGTCGTCTTCTTCTCAGTACGTCAGTGCTGGGGAGGGAGAGACGGTCAAGCGGAGAAAGTCACCGAGTAAAGTGAGGGCAAAAACATCTGCCCCCCCCCCCCGACGAAGGAACGCAGACTCGACGGCCCTCTAGTGGTAGGTCCCAACCGGTACCAATCCCTCTGTGAGGATGCGTCGGCCTCAGGGGAGGCTTCAGAGGGAGAGGTGGAGCCGTCAGGGGCTGCTGAGTCTCCCTCCGGGAGGGGCCCCCTGCCCTCTGGGGGGAGGCTGGCCTGGAGCCTGGAGGAGGAGATGATGCACCCAGGGCCGAAGTTGCTACTGTCTCTGCCACCACTGTAACTCCTCAGGGAGAAGTTGCGGGGGAGGTCCATCCCTCCTCTGGCCAAACCGCATCGGGGGAGGTGATGGACCAATCCCAATGTAAGAAGAGGACCCGCAAGACGAGGAGAAGTCGCGGGTCCTCTTCAGACTCATCTAGGGGTGGTGGTGATAGGAGGAAAGGGGGTGGGAAGCTGAAGGTCATTGAGCTCAATCGGTCTTAATGGCAGTCCCCTCTCCACTGACGCTGGCCACCATTAATGTGGCCAGCATTAAGTCTGATACGGCTAGGTTTGCAGCCTTTGATTTTCTTGGCCGGGTTGAAGCTGACATTTTGTTTTTGCAGGAGACCAGGCTCTGTACTCTATCAGAGATAAACAGAGCAAGGAGGGAGTGGCGCAGGGGGCCCTCCTACTGGTCTCTTGCGGCTGAGCCGTATAGTGGAGTGGCGGTGCTTTTTACCGCAGAGGTGAAATGCCAGCGACTGATCGAGCTCGAAATGGGAAGGTGCCTAGTCTTAGACGTCTTCATGAAGGGGCAAAGCCTGCGCCTCATTAACATCTACGGTCCCCAGACAAAGTGGGACCGTAAAAGCCTCTTTATGAAGATTAAGCCTTTTCTTTTTACGGGCAAACAAGTCATCTTTGGTGGGGATTTTAATACCATAACTAGACCCCAAGACCGAGGAGGTACCAGAGATAGACTGCCCTATGATGGCGTCGCGTTGAATAGCTTAGTGAGTGAAGCTCGCCTGGAGGATATCCACATCAGGCATTCCCCAGGTCACCGTGGGTTCACCTTTCAGAGAGGTAGTGTTAGGTCTAGGATAGATAGGTTTTTTTTTGAAGGAGAATTCCGTCACCACCCCTGTGTCCGTGGTGGAGGTGGAGTTCTCTGATCACTGTCTAATTTTGTTTTCTTTGAATATTTCAGAGACCCTCCGGAGAGGAAGAGGTTTGTGGAGGCTGAATTCGTCACTCCTTGAGGAGGCAGCTGTAAGACAAGCCTTTGAGGAGTTTCTTCAGGATCAGGTACTATTACTGGGTCTTGAAGGTACTAGGTCAGAGTGGTGGGAGATATTCAAAAAAAGGGTGGCGGGATTTTTCCGCCGGCTCTCAAGCCTCAGGTCACTGGACATGTACCGCATGTACACTGCACTGAGGAAGAGACTTGGACATCTGGTCTCGACCGGAGGTAGCCAGGAGGATATCTCCGGTGTGAAGGCTTTGCTCAAAAGGTGTCAGTACGATAGGCTCGCATCTTTGGTTCTTGAGAGGGATTTCGGGAAATACCGCTCGCCCGACCCCTACAGGAACTGTAAGATGTCAGTGACTTGTAAGACAGTAACAGGCCTGATTGACAGTACAGGATCCCTGACAAGATCCAGGTCAGGGATCTTGGAGGTCGTCAGGTCCTTCTACTCGAACCTTTTGGCAAAGAAGGAACTGAATCGGGATCGGATTTCAGGTTTCTTGGCTGAAGCCATTCCTGAGTCAGCAGAAGACCCTTCTCTTGGTGTTTTGATAGAACCTATAAGGGAAGAGGAAGTCGTCAGGGCTATTGAGGGTCTTGCCCTCAAGAAGTCACCTGGCCCAGATGGCTTAACATCTGAGTTCTATCGGACCTTTAAAGGAGCTTTGGCTCCCCTCTTGACTGACGTGCTTAATGAGTGTCTATCCTCGGGCACTCTGCCGAAGTCAATGAGGAGGTCCGCCCTTATAGTTCTGTCAAAGGGTAAGGATCCGAGCCATATTGAGAACTGGCGGCCCATAGCACTTCTCAATACGGACCGAAAGATTCTGGCGAAGGTACTTTTCAACCGGCTGGTACAGTTTGCGCCCCGGCTCCTCTCGCCGGCTCAGCACTGCTCTGTTCCCGGTCGTAGCACCTTAAGTGCGGTCCTGAGTGTCAGGGAGGCTGTGGAGCAGAGTAGGGCAGGTCGGTGGAAGGGGTACTTGCTGTCCCTAGATCAGGCTAAGGCTTTTGACAGGGTGAATCATGAGTATTTGTGGTCAACTCTCTCGAGGTATGGCCTACCTGGGGGGTTCATTCAGTGGCTGCAGACCTTATATGCTGGGGCTGAGTCTTTCCCACTTGTGAATGGTTGGGTTGGTCGTCCTTTTGAGGTGGGGTCGGGCGTCCGAAAGGGATGTCCCTTGAGCCCGCTACTGTATGTGTTCGCCATTGATCCCCTGATTAGACGGATTAATGGTGGGCCGGTGGCGGGAGTCAGGATGGACCTGGAGGGCACCGGCTCCCCTTTGAGGACAGTAGCCTACGCGGATGATGTCACCGCTCTTGTCTCGTCGCGGGAGGAGATTGAATGGGTGATGTCTGAAGTGGACAGTTACTCGGAGGCTTCCGGATCAGCTGTGAACAAGAACAAGTGTGGAAGCCTCTGGCTGGGAGGGGGAGAGCCTGGTTTTTCTCTCCCGGACACCCTCCCAGAACCCCAGGGGTCTGTAAAGATCTTAGGCATCCATTTTGGCCAGGGTGATTACCCACTCCAAAATTGGGAAGGTAGGCTTAAGGATGTCGCCCAGAGAGTTGATTGCTGGAAGGGTTGGTCCTTGACCCTGAGAGAAAGGGTTCACCTTGCCAAAGCCTTCCTGCTCCCGTTGGTGATCTATCTAGGTAGCGTCTGTGCCTTGCCAGAGTCTTGTTGGAGTAGGATCTGTTGCCTGTTCTTCCAACTGTTATGGGGGAACAGGCTCAACCTAATCAAGAGGGAGGTTACATACCGCACAAGGAGGCTAGGGGGGTTAAATATGGTTAACCCCGTGGTGTTCTTAATGAACACCTTTCTTAAGATCAATTTACCAAACCTCTCCGCCGAGGGGGCTCCTTCGTGGGTAGCCTCCTGCCAGGGGTGGTTTCGGCCCTTCTTCCAGAAATGGGAGGCAGGAGGGCAAGTGAAAGATCTTCGTGCACCCCATGGATATCTCCCGGCCTATGCTTCCCTGGTCTTGAAAGTGATTCGTCGGTGGGGTCTGGGGGCGTGGGAGATCAGGACTCAGTCAAGACGTTTTCTTGATGACAAAGTCCTGTTGACCCGCTTCCAGAAGCCTCTGGCGCTCAAAGATTGCCCAGGAGAAACCTTAGAGGGAGGGTTGCATTTTCTTAACTCCAAAAGGTTTCCTCGGAAGTTTTGGGATCTGACCTGGCGCTGCCTCCTAGGTAAGTTATATGTGAGGGGGAACTTGAAGTACCGGAACTCCGACGAGCGAGGCTGCCCTCGGGAGGAGTGTGGCGACATGCTGGAAAGCATGGAGCACTTCCTGCTTCAGTGCCCCTTCAATATAAGGGTTTGCAAATTGGTGGGGACCTCCACCGGTTGGCTGCGGCTGGCTGGCCTTTCCTACGCCGAGTGGGCCTATGGGGCATTCAAACACCCGGAGGGCAGGGACTGCCAGACACTTTTTATAGTTAGCGCAGTGGTTAGGTTCCACTTGTGGTCATCCCGGTGTCTAGTGTCGACGCGAGGCAAAATCCTCCCGGAGGTGGAGGTGGTTAAAAACATCATGGTGGACCTGGTGAGGGTGCGCTCTCGGGAGTATGAGGGGTTGGGCGCAAAAAGGGCTGGTACCCTCTGGAGGGGTTTCACCTTTTCTGTTCCCTGAGGGATAGAATAAGGGATTAAAAGGTAGTTAGGTTATGGCCAGATAGGGAAAGGGAGGGCAAGGTTTTGCACAAGAGGTGGGGTTTGTTTGTTTTTTTTTGGGTAGGGAGGGACAGGTAGGGATAGGGTAGGGATAGATTGATAGATAGGGACATAGTGGTAGGGCAAGTAGGTAGGGACGGGCCTCTTGTGCTCTCTTCCTGGTGGAGGGCTGGTGTGTCACCACATAGGCATTTTGTTTTGGAAATAGGATGAAAGGGTAAGAGGCTTGAGGATAACCGACCCTAGGCCTGTGGGAGGTTTATGGGAGGGAAGGGGGTGTCAACGGTTTATATAAGATTGTGGGTTTTGTTATTGTATTTTGTCTGGTTTTCTTATCTGGTATTTTGTTATTTGCTTTTGCCACTAAACATATTTTTTTTGTTCATTTCCATTTTTTTCTATTTCCCATTGTATGTAGTTAAAAGGGTTTTTTTTTCTTAGGGGGGTAGGTTGTTTGGGAGGGGGGTTTCTTTTGGGGGTGGAGGGTTTGATATATAGGTTTCGTGTGTCCGGCCTGGCTCTGGACTATGCGGACATGGGAGGACATGAGGCGGAGAGCCAGGTCGGTTTTCAGGGGCTCGGTGGCGGGTGGTGCCAGCACCAGGACTATGCGGACATGGGAGGACATGGGGCGTGGTGCTGGCCGGGTGTGGTGAAGGAGAAAAAAAAAAAAAAAAAAAAATTTCTAATAAGTTTCAGTTGGGGTTTTTTTTGTTAGTTTTCTGTTAGTGTTATATGTTTTCCATTGTATATTACTTCTTTGGATTTTCTTTTGTTTCCAAGATAGGTAGAGTTTTGACTGGCGGATGACTGAAGAAAGACTGGAGAGTGAAAGGCGGAGTGAAAGGCAGAATGGATGGGGGCTGATTTGCGGCTGGATTTTCTTTTTGGTCTTTAATTTTGTCCCGGTTTCTTGTATCTTATTTATTGATGTTGTTTATGCTATGTTTTGGATTTATGTATTGTTTCTGTTTATGGGTTTTATATTGTATTTTCGTATGTGACACTGTTTGTGAATTTTTACTTTTCTAATAAAAATAGTTCCAATTCCTTCGGGGCAACTGTGGGAGTCAGACTTGTCTGTTTGAGCTCCTGAGTCCAGAGGCTTAAGAGGCTTTTTTGGATACTTGGAGACCGATTATTGGGTGTGGTTTTCGGTCTTTTGTGTGATACATACTGTAGCTCCGACTCCCTTCCCCGTGCGGAGGGGAGCCTTATCATGGAGCGTGGAGCTCCTGCCCCCCGGACCTTACAGGCGGGGGGGCAGGAGAATGTCTGCCGACACAGCACCAGCAGAGCAGGGCAGGCGGAGGTCGCTGAGGCAGCAAGCCTCAATGAGACTGGCGACCAGGACAACAGCATCGGGAGCAGCAGCAGCGACATTGGCAGCTGCAGCAGGGCAGCATCGGGAGCAGCGACGTCCGTAGAGCGGGCGACGCCGGCAGGAGTAGCGGTGGCGACAGGGGTGTCAGCAGTCCCGGCAGGTGGATCTGTGAAAACGGCGACATCAGCCACGGCGGTAACATCAGCGGCAGTGGCGGGTGAAGCCGGTCCGAAGGGGGCTACGGCCGCAGGATATGCGGTTCCCTCTGGAAGGGTCCCTGCAAGCAGGAGAAATGACACAAGCTTACCATCATCGCTGCCGCAATCACCCGCAGGATGGGGCATCCGGAAAGCTGGAGAAGAGGTTGCCATCTACAGCCGGAGGATCGAGGCGGTCCTGGAGGAATATGACCGGGCCCGGAGGTCCCTTTTCGCAATGAGTGGGGAGCTTCAGAGCGCTCGCGCCCGTAGCGACAGGGCCTCAAGGAAGGACCGCCCGGTTTTCAGTAAGCAGGTAAGGAGCCTGAAAAAACAAATAAAGGCCCTGGAAGCCAGGTGCACGGAGATTCTGGAGGGCGCGGGGCCGTTCAGAGAGAAGCTGCTGAACGATGACCGCTTCTTCCGCAAACAGCAGGAGCGGTTGTTGAAGGATGGCCCCGCGTCCTCAGACAGCTCGGGAGAGGACGACTATTGTGAGTCAGACCTGGAGTCGGATGACAGCATGGCGGTACAGTATAGTCGGGCAGCCGTCCCTAGCAGCGGCAGCCTGATACCCACGTATACGCAGGCATCAGTGCCGGCAGTGAAGCAGGAAGTCAGAATGACAAGACAGGAAGTCAGAATGACAGGGCAGGAAGTGACGCAATCTCCCACACTCCCAGAGAACCAACCACTGCCCGAGACGGAGGAGGAGGAGGGCGGAGCCTCGGGAGAAGGCGGGAAGCTGATGAGGCAAATCTACCAATTAGAGTCCCCATCCAGAATGGACCAATTAGCATTCAGCATGTCAGATCTGGACGGGGAGGAGGCGGGAAAAGGAGCCAAGACCAGGAAGAAGGCAAGGAAGGAAAAAAAAAGAGAGATAGAGACATTTAAATTTGTCAGGTCGTTGCCTGGGGAGCATCGTGCCGGGACCTCAGCCCAGGTTGCGATGCCTCCAGGAGAGAAAAGGGAGGCGCAGGCACCTCGGGTCACGCCAAGTGGCGGGGTGCCCGGGGTGCCAGCAGTCAAAATGGCGCCTGATAGTACCTTTCAGGTGGTGGCGGACAAGGAGCTCATAGTTGCGGACAAGGGCAAAGGCAAAGAAGCCCCCCCTGCGGAGGGGAGTGGCGTAGGGAAACCTCCCTCCCTGGTAGGAGGTTTTAAAATATCGATGGCTTCCCCCAGAGTAAGGTGTAGGAAAGGGGGAGTGGCAGGTGGGCGTGGCTCATCCTCCTCCAGTGCTGATGAAGCCGGTGATGCGGAGGTCACTTCCGGGGCTAAGGGGGCGTGTCCTCCTACAACATCAGGTGCCGGGGTGACTGTGGATGCGGAGGCCGAGGTAAAAGCGGGGAAGCCATCAGCGAGTGGTGCAGCCGGCCCCGCTGTAAGAAGGAAGACTGCAGGTGTGAATGATGGACGAGTGGAGAAGCTAGTTAAGCAGACAGGTAAGGTAAAGGGGAAAGCGGGTGGGACAAAAGGGGTAATTAGTAGTATTCCTGAAGAAGGTGGTGTAGTATGCATGGGGGTCCAAGAGCCTGTAGTCGGGGAGGCTGCGGGAGGAGGGGCTATTACCATTGCTGCTAAAAAAAAGTGTTTCTACTGCTGGTAATATTTCTGTTGTGGCCCCTGTTGTTTCTGGTATTTCCTGTTTCCCTGCTGTTGTCCCTGCTGTTGTTTCTGCTGCTGTTCCCGATGCTGTTCCTGATGCTGTCGTTGATCCTGTTGTTACTCCTGTCACTGCTCCTGATATTGTTGCTCCTGTTGTCCTCTCTGCCGCTGTTCCTTCTGCTGCAGTTGGAGTGACCCGGTCCGCGGCGGCTATGCCAGGGCGGACTGTTGCCGCCTCTGGTGCTCCGGTTGCCGTGGCTGGGCTAAGTAGTTCTGCGGGGGTCCCTGGGAGTGGCGCTGGTACTCCGGCAGCGGAGGTTGCTGCGGCCTCCGGGCCCCCCACGCTCCTATGCCAGCGTCGCTTCTGGGGCCCCTGGGGGTGCATCATGTCTTCCGCCCGGCTCCAGGGACGGCGATTTGCAACGGCAGCTCCTGGAGGCTTTACGGGCGGGCCAGTCCACAATGACCATAGATGGGCAGTCGAGAGACCTTAGGTTCTGGATCGAGCGTTTTGGCCTAGGGAAGTTCCGAGAGGAAGGAGGTGAGACCAGATGGACTCTCCCTACACCCGGGCGTAGGGGGCCGACACGGAGGAACGTGGCCCGTCTCGTGTGGGGGGGAGCCGGCCCTTGTCCCCAGAGGAGGGGGGTCGTGGAACTCCTACTCGGGATGGGTTTCAGGGCAAGCGACATCTTTGCCCTGATTCATCCTGTCGGCTCCTCGGAGTTTGACATCAGCTTTGTTACCCCGGAGGGCTTAGAAACCTTCTGGGGAAACTATAGGCTGGTGAAGGACGAGCCCGCCTGGCGTGACTTTATGGTGTGGGCGGTGTCACGCCAGGATAACATTAAGAAAGTGACCGTTTTAACTCGTAACGAGTCACTTTCTTATATGGACATCATGACCTGGCTGAACAGGTTTGGGGAGGTCAAGGACTTCCCAAAGAAAAATCTCGACGAGTTCGGGATATGGTCGGGGGCCTGGACCTTCATGGTCAAATTGCGACACGAGGATAACTCGGTGATGCATATCCCGTCCTCAACCTTCCTTGGGAAAGACAGGATCCTTGTCTTCTACCAGGGGCAGCCAAAACTCTGTCACAGGTGCGGTGACCCCTCACACTTGAGCGCCTCCTGCCGTGTGCAGAAGTGCGCCATGTGTGGGGAGGTGGGCCATCTCGCGGCGACCTGTGGCAGGGTGCGTTGCCACCTGTGTGGTGTCCTTGGGCACCCGATCGGGGCGTGTCCACGGTCTTTCGCCAACACCACCCTTCGGCAAGCGGGAGCAGTTGAGGAGGCTGTCCCTGCTGCGGAGGGGGTGAGTGGGGGAGGAGAGACTAGTCTGCCAAGGCAAAGGGAGAAGGCCCAGCCACCATCAAGGGCAAGGAGGCGCGAGAGGAGGAGGGAGCAGAGGGAGGGAGTTATGTGCCTTCCTTCTGCCCCTGGCTCTGCTGGGCCGGATCCTGATGCCGAGGCAGCAGTGGGCACGACCCTGGTTGAGGAGATGAGGAGACTGCAGAGGGAGGAAGAGGCTGACCAGTCGTCTTCTTCTCAGTACGTCAGTGCTGGGGAGGGAGAGACGGTCAAGCGGAGAAAGTCACCGAGTAAAGTGAGGGCAAAAACATCTGCCCCCCCCCCCCCGACGAAGGAACGCAGACTCGACGGCCCTCTAGTGGTAGGTCCCAACCGGTACCAATCCCTCTGTGAGGATGCGTCGGCCTCAGGGGAGGCTTCAGAGGGAGAGGTGGAGCCGTCAGGGGCTGCTGAGTCTCCCTCCGGGAGGGGCCCCCTGCCCTCTGGGGGGGAGGCTGGCCTGGAGCCTGGAGGAGGAGATGATGCACCCAGGGCCGAAGTTGCTACTGTCTCTGCGACCACTGTAACTCCTCAGGGAGAAGTTGCGGGGGAGGTCCATCCCTCCTCTGGCCAAACCGCACCGGGGGAGGTGATGGACCAATCCCAATGTAAGAAGAGGACCCGCAAGACGAGGAGAAGTCGCGGGTCCTCTTCAGACTCATCTAGGGGTGGTGGTGATAGGAGGAAAGGGGGTGGGAAGCTGAAGGTCATTGAGCTCAATCGGTCTTAATGGCAGTCCCCTCTCCACTGACGCTGGCCACCATTAATGTGGCCAGCATTAAGTCTGATACGGCTAGGTTTGCAGCCTTTGATTTTCTTGGCCGGGTTGAAGCTGACATTTTGTTTTTGCAGGAGACCAGGCTCTGTACTCTATCAGAGATAAACAGAGCAAGGAGGGAGTGGCGCAGGGGGCCCTCCTACTGGTCTCTTGCGGCTGAGCCGTATAGTGGAGTGGCGGTGCTTTTTACCGCAGAGGTGAAATGCCAGCGACTGATCGAGCTCGAAATGGGAAGGTGCCTAGTCTTAGACGTCTTCATGAAGGGGCAAAGCCTGCGCCTCATTAACATCTACGGTCCCCAGACAAAGTGGGACCGTAAAAGCCTCTTTATGAAGATTAAGCCTTTTCTTTTTACGGGCAAACAAGTCATCTTTGGTGGGGATTTTAATACCATAACTAGACCCCAAGACCGAGGAGGTACCAGAGATAGACTGCCCTATGATGGCGCCGCATTAAATAGCATAGTGAGTGAAGCTCGCCTGGAGGATATCCACATCAGGCATTCCCCAGGTCACCGTGGGTTCACCTTTCAGAGAGGTAGTGTTAGGTCTAGGATAGATAGGTTTTTTTTTGAAGGAGAATTCCGTCACCACCCCTGTGTCCGTGGTGGAGGTGGAGTTCTCCGATCAGTGTCTAATTTTGTTTTCTTTGAATATTTCAGAGACCCTCCGGAGAGGAAGAGGTTTGTGGAGGCTGAATTCGTCACTCC
Source organism: Leptodactylus fallax (assembly GCA_947044405.1). Classification (NCBI taxonomy): domain Eukaryota; kingdom Metazoa; phylum Chordata; class Amphibia; order Anura; family Leptodactylidae; genus Leptodactylus; species Leptodactylus fallax. Next base: position 8,746,836 of record CAMRHE010000020.1, read on the forward strand.
TTGAGGAGGCAGCTGTAAGACAAGCCTTTGAGGAGTTTCTTCAGGATCAGGTACTATTACTGGGTCTTGAAGGTACTAGGTCAGAGTGGTGGGAGATATTCAAAAAAAAGGGTGGCGGGATTTTTCCGCCGGCTCTCAAGCCTCAGGTCACTGGACATGTACCGCATGTACACTGCACTGAGGAAGAGACTTGGACATCTGGTCTCGACCGGAGGTAGCCAGGAGGATATCTCCGGTGTGAAGGCTTTGCTCAAAAGGTGTCAGTACGATAGGCACGCATCTTTGGTTCTTGAGAGGGATTTCGGGAAATACCGCTCGCCCGACCCCTACAGGAACTGTAAGATGTCAGTGACTTGTAAGACAGTAACAGGCCTGATTGACAGTACAGGATCCCTGACAAGATCCAGGTCAGGGATCTTGGAGGTCGTCAGGTCCTTCTACTCGAACCTTTTGGCAAAGAAGGAACTGAATCGGGATCGGATTTCAGGTTTCTTGGCTGAAGCCATTCCTGAGTCAGCAGAAGACCCTTCTCTTGGTGTTTTGATAGAACCTATAAGGGAAGAGGAAGTCGTCAGGGCTATTGAGGGTCTTGCCCTCAAGAAGTCACCTGGCCCAGATGGCTTAACATCTGAGTTCTATCGGACCTTTAAAGGAGCTTTGGCTCCCCTCTTGACTGACGTGCTTAATGAGTGTCTATCCTCGGGCACTCTGCCGAAGTCAATGAGGAGGTCCGCCCTTATAGTTCTGTCAAAGGGTAAGGATCCGAGCCATATTGAGAACTGGCGGCCCATAGCACTTCTCAATACGGACCGAAAGATTCTGGTGAAGGTACTTTTCAACCGGCTGGTACAGTTTGCGCCCCGGCTCCTCTCGCCGGCTCAGCACTGCTCTGTTCCCGGTCGTAGCACCTTAAGTGCGGTCCTGAGTGTCAGGGAGGCTGTGGAGCAGAGTAGGGCAGGTCGGTGGAAGGGGTACTTGCTGTCCCTAGATCAGGCTAAGGCTTTTGACAGGGTGAATCATGAGTATTTGTGGTCAACTCTCTCGAGGTATGGCCTGCCTGGGGGGTTCATTCAGTGGCTGCAGACCTTATACGCTGGGGCTGAGTCTTTCCCGCTTGTGAATGGTTGGGTTGGTCGTCCTTTTGAGGTGGGGTCGGGCGTCCGACAGGGATGTCCCTTGAGCCCGCTACTGTATGTGTTCGCCATTGATCCCCTGATTAGGCGGATTAATGGTGGGCCGGTGGCGGGAGTCAGGATGGACCTGGAGGGCACCGGCTCCCCTTTGAGGACAGTAGCCTACGCGGATGATGTCACCGTTCTTGTCTCGTCACGGGAGGAGCTTGAATGGGTGATGTCTGAAGTGGACAGTTACTCGGAGGCTTCCGGATCAGCTGTAAAAAGGAATAAGTGTGGAAGCCTCTGGCTGGGAGGGGGAGAGCCTGGTTTTTCTCTCCCGGACACCCTCCCAGAACCCCAGGGGTCTGTAAAGATCTTAGGCATCCATTTTGGCCAGGGTGATTACCCACTCCAAAATTGGGAAGGTAGACTTAAGGATGTCGCCCAGAGAGTTGATTGCTGGAAGGGTTGGTCTTTGACCCTGAGAGAAAGGGTTCACCTTGCCAAAGCCTTCCTGCTCCCGTTGGTGATCTATCTAGGTAGCGTCTGTGCCTTGCCAGAGTCTTGTTGGAGTAGGATCTGTTGCCTGTTCTTCCAACTGTTATGGGGGAACAGGCTCAACCTAATCAAGAGGGAGGTTACATACCGCACAAGGAGGCTAGGGGGGTTAAATATGGTTAACCCTGTGGTGTTCTTAATGAACACCTTTCTTAAGATCAATTTACCAAACCTCTCCTCCGAGGGGGCTCCTTCGTGGGTAGCCTCCTGCCAGGGGTGGTTTCGGCCCTTCTTCCAGAAATGGGAGTCAGGAGGGCAAGTGAAAGATCTTCGTGCACCCCATGGATATCTCCCGGCCTATGCTTCCCTGGTCCTGAAAGTGATTCGTCGGTGGGGTCTGGGGACGTGGGAGATCAGGACTCAGTCAAGACGTTTTCTTGACGACAAGGTCCTGTTGACCCGCTTCCAGAAGCCTCTGGCGCTCAAAGATTGCCCAGGAGAAACCTTAGAGGGAGGGTTGCGTTTTCTTAACTCCAAAAGGTTTCCTCGGAAGTTTTGGGATCTGACCTGGCGCTGCCTCCTAGGTAAGTTATATGTGAGGGGGAACTTGAAGTACCGGAACTCCGACGAGCGAGGCTGCCCTCGGGAGGAGTGTGGCGACATGCTGGAAAGCATGGAGCACTTCCTGCTTCAGTGCCCCTTCAATATAAGGGTTTGCAAATTGGTGGGGACCTCCACCGGTTGGCTGCGGCTGGCTGGCCTTTCCTACGCCGAGTGGGCCTATGGGGCATTCAAACACCCGGAGGGCAGGGACTGCCAAACACTTTTTGTAGTTAGTGCAGTGGTCAGGTTTCACCTATGGTCAGCACGGTGTTTAGTATCGACGAGAGGCAAAATCCTCCCGGAGGTGGAGGTGGTTAAAAACATCATGGTGGACCTGGTGAGGGTGCGCTCTCGGGAGTACGAGGGGCTGGGCGCAGAAAGGGCTGGTACCCTCTGGAGGGGGTTCACTTTTTCTGTTCCCTGAGGGTTAGATAAGGGATTTAAAGTAGGTTAGTTAGGTTAGGGCCAGATAGGGATAGGTAGGGCAAGGTTTGCACGAGGGGTGGGGTTTATTATTTTCTGATAGGGAGGGACAGGTAGGGACAGGGTAGGGACAGAATGATAGATAGGGATATAGCGGTAGGGCGAGTAGACAGGAACAGGCCTCCTGTGCTCTCTTCCTGGTGGAGGGCTGGCGTGTCACCACATAGGCATTTTTGTTTTGGAAATCAGATGGAAGGGTAAGAGGCTTGAGGATAACCGACCCTAGGCCCATGGGAGGTTCATGGGAGGGAGGGTAATCTTAACAGGTTATGTAGGATGGTGGGTTATGTAGGATGGTGGGTTTTGTTGCTTGTCTGGTATTGATTTGTCTGGTACTTGTTGTTTGTTGTTGTTGTCGTTTGTCATGTCCATTTTTCCATATCCCATATTCATTTCCCATTTCCATTTCCATTTTTTTTTCCATATCCCATTTTCATTTTCCATATTCCATTTCATAATTCCATTTTAGTAGTTAAGGTTTTTTTTTAGGGGGGTAGGTTGTTTGGGAGGGGGGTTTCTTTTTGGGGGTGGAGGGTTTGGTTTATAGGTTTTCGTGTGCCCGGCCTGGCTCTGGACTATGCGGACATGAGAGGACATGAGGCGGAGAGCCAGGTCGGGGTTTCAGGGGCTCGGTGGTGGGTGGTGCCAGCACCAGGACTATGCGGACATGGGAGGACATGGGGCGTGGTGCTGGCCGGGTGTGGTGAAGGGAAAAAAAAAAAAAAAAAAAAAAATTTCATAGTAAGTTTCAGTTGGGGTTTATTAGTGTTTTTTTGTTATATGTTTTTGTTATATGTTTCATTGTACATCGCTCATTTTGGGGGTTTTTTTTCTTTGTTTTTAGGATAGCTAGAGTTTTGACTGACGGATGGCTGAAGAAGAATGAAAGGCGGAGTGAAAGGCAGATGAAAGGCGGAGTGAAAGGCGGAATGAAAGACAGAATGGATGGGGGCTGGTTTGCGCATGTTTTTGGGTTTTTAATTTTGTCTTGACGTTTTCTTGTATTTGATGTTATTTATGCTATGTTTTGGATTTATGTATTGTCTCTGTTTATGGTTTTTGTATGGTATTTTTCATATGTGACAGTGTTCGTGAACTTTTTCTACTTTTATAATAAAATAGTTCCAATTCCTTCGACAACCTCTTTAAAGGATTTATCCATCTTCCTAGTATTGATGGCCTGTCCTTAGGATAGGCCATCAATATTACATCTACGATGATACAACAGCCAGGACCTCTGCAGATCAGCTTTTCCAGGACAGTGCGGCTACAGGTAAAGGTAACAATTCTAGGAGCCACGCTGTTCACTTGCCATACAAGGTGTAGCAGTAGGTTTAGGTAGTGCAGTGGTGCACATGGTATAGTGGGTGAGCAGCATGGCTCCCGGCATGTTATTACCTTTAGCCGCCCTGTCTCGGTACCGCTGATCTGCAGGGGTCCTGATGGTGGGCCCCTCGAAACAATTCCACTGGTGGGCCCTAGACATCCCAGTCTGACACTGGCCCTACCACACGGTATAATGTCTCATAGTGGTCCCTCCACACGGTCTAATTTCTCATAGTGACCCCTCCACACGATATAATGTCCCATAGTGACCCCTCCACACAACATAGTATTCCAATGAATTACTCACTAGCTATTATTATACTGTGGGGTCTCTTCAGACCAGCGGAGGCCCAGGGGAGGTGATCAGACATAAAAAATAATGTTACTCACCTTCCCTGGACTCCAGCGCAACTCCCTGTTCTCTTTGGACACGTTGGCGTCATTATGCATCATTGCGCCGATGTAACCCCTGAGGCCAATCAGTAGTCTCTGACGTCAGACAGAAGCGCAGAAGAGAACAGGGAGGCACTCCGGAGCACAGTAGAGGCGAGTAATATTGTTTTTTATTTTCAAGCACCTCCCCTGGGCCTTCACTTATTATTATAGAAACAGATCTGTGTTGTTTTTTTTTTTTTTTTTTTTACATTAACTCTATATAAAAGGATGCTCATCCCTTTGCAACAGTTTTCAGCATCCTTTTTTGCATCCTGTTCTGTTTTCCTGTTTCTTGGTCCCACTCATCCTCTTCACTTTAATTCTTTGTTGTATTTGACTCTAACTATGAAAATGCTCAATAAAAACAAGTGAACAAAAATCTAGTAAAATCTACATTGTATCTTTAAATGCAGAAACCCCAATACTGTGGTAAACACCAGATATTCTAAAGGAATTATAGTGCTTATTTCTTTTAATCGATTCTGGCAATTTCTTAATTAAATAAATGAAAGATTTATGTAACTATTATTTACTATGTTCATTTGTATTCTGCAAACAACTTTTTCCTGTCCATGATTACTTCAGTCTTCCAAATGGCACGATCAGTTAAGGATTCTGCCAATTTCCTCCCTGAAGCTACAGCCTTGGAGAACTTTGGCTAATATCCTGTACAAGCAGTGATGTCATTCACATACATCCTGGCTTTTGTACAAAAACATTAGATTGTCAAATTTCTTGTAATAAATGAGCTGAAATCATAATTATACAAAGCAGCTTACATCTTCTGATTTTTTCTGCTTACTAAAATCAGATGCCAAAACATAAAACTCATAATCTATTAATAAAACTGACATTTGCACTTTATCTACAAAAAAAAGAAATGAACATCTATTATTTAGACTTTAAAGGAAACTCATCTCATTGAACATGCAGGCTGATCTTTGGGCAGCATGTTATAAAGCTGGACAAATTGATGTATCATTTTGAAGGACAAGATTCAGTATTACAGTATAAGAGCAGGTTCATATCTGTATGGAGTCTCCATTTGTGTCCGTCAGAAATGACCCCAAGATAAAGTGCTACAAGCTCGATGATTTCAGTTAAAAAAAACGGATACACAATGGACATCTAACAGGCCCCATTATAGTCAATGGGGTCCCTCAGGCTGTTTTCCTCTGATGGATCAGAAGAACGGATAACTGAACGCAGATGTGAATGTAGCATAACCTGCCATTTATTCTTTTATGGTTCAAGGTTACTTTATTGCAAACAGATAGTATGGTTGCTAAGCAATGTTTAAAGAGGACCTTTCACCACATCTACCAATTCAAGTTCTTAGCATCTGCTAACAAACGCTGCTCCACTGATTCCAGGACAGCTGGAATTTTTTTCTCTAGCCCCCACTATTCCCGAGCAATCAATGCTGTTAGTTTTGATGTCTGATGTGTTATGTAAGCTCTGTAATGTCAGAAGGGCAGTGTCAGAAGGGCAGTGTCAGGCAGGGAGTTGATTCAGAGCTCCAATCAGAGGCAGCCAGTGTCAGAGCTCAGAATCACACCCCTTGTCTGCTCCTGCCTGACACCTCCCTTGTGACTTCAGAGAGCTTAAATAACACATCAGGCACCAAAACTAACAGCATTGATTGCTCAGGAAAGGTGGGGGCTAGAAAAAAAATACCAACTGTGCTGGAATCAGTTGAGCAGCAGATATTAAATGATGTAAAGAGATGGACTTGTTGGGTGTGATGAAAGGTCCTTTTTAAGAATCAGCAGTAACCACACAGGACCACACAGAAAATAGAAAGACACTGAGATAGCCAAAGTGTCCAGGAATAAAAAAAAGTAAAACGCTCTGCTGAGCCCTGTCTGTAATTGAGATCACAGAACTGGGTTTAATGGGAACCTTTTATCTCCTTTTATCCTCCACCCCAAACCACCAATGGTACCTCATGATATCTCTCATCTGTTGTCTATCAAGTCTTTAAATTGCCACAAAAAATATTTTTTTTTCTGTATGCTGATTAGTTCCTTCAAGTCAACTGGAAGAGAGCTATCAGAACTGGTGGAGAGCTATCAGAAGAAGTCAAATGCTTAATGCCCCAATGCATCCCATCCCCTGATATTGTCATCAATCAGACCTGCTAATGACATCACATCTGTCTGACAAGGGCAGGGGTACATCAATCACAGTGGAGAGGCTAAACAGTGGCATGAAGAGCTTAACTGCTTCAGCTTTTCACCCACATGACTTGAAGGACCCAATTTGCATACAGAGTGTGCATCCAATGTGGGGCCAAGTTTGCAGCGGAATGCAGTCAGATGAGTCGCATTCCATGACTCATTAACATCTATGGGGGCTTCTGATCCATTCTGCTCCATGTCATTGGAACAGATTGGAAGCCCCCATCGACATGAATGTATCACAGAATGCACTTGGATGCCACTCTGATGTCACTCTGTGTGTCATCTGGCTGCATTCTGCTGCAAACTCGACCCTGCATCGGATGTCATAGACATGGAGTCTAAGTTTTTCTGCAGATCACAGCAGCCAATGTAGTTTAGGCCAGGAATCGCTCCAAAGGCAACCCAAATACTTTCACCATCCCTTGGATAGGGAAGTTAATCCACCTGCCAACATCAGCATTAGAATATATCATTAATATATATGTATTTATATAATGTATGTATGTGAAGTTATGAATGGTATTGTTTATATGTGAATATTTAGGTATTGTACGACTACTTTATTTGTGAAAAGTGTGGTAGCATTACATGACTGCAGTATTGTGGCAATTAGGCACAATATGACATTTGTGCATTATATGGTGATATTATCTGGACACCATATAGTGTCATTATTTGGCCATGTATGGTGGTCAATAATATAGAATGGCGTTCATAATTGTAGGTATAACAGTATTTAGTCATGGCAAGACAACATTATTTGGACACTGTATAAGCATTCTGTTTGGTCTTTGCAATATTATTTGACTACTGTGTTGTACTTGCGGTATTGCATCAGTATTTCATCTGTATTTACATTCACTGACATTATTTCCTATGAGGAAATAAACAGATCAGTTTGTGCTTTACAGAAAAGAAATCCAATGAATACAAAGAGAGCTGAAATACCAGTGCAATACTGATGAAACACTGATTGAATACTGAAGAAATACTGAAGAATCCTGACATTGCTATGTACAGACACACCACTAACTGGTTACATCCAGTTATCAAGTTTTCATGCATTTTTGGTAGGAATAACCAAGAAATGGAAAAGTTTTAAGAAAAGATATTTACTAATACAGTGATATCAGGAGAGATGACTGTACTTCATTACATAATATATCCATAAAATGTGTTCAAATAAAATTGCCATACAGTTCTCAAATATACTCCTTATACAGAGCCCAAATCATGTCAACATACCATGACCAAATGATATTGCATACCACCTCTTCCACCACTACCAATATTATTTGTAACCGAGGTTCGGGTAAATTCATTGAGTCACCATACCTAACCTACTGTAAGTTTGTATTTTTTATCATTTTAGCACTTCTCTAGAACCAGATCTGTTATTCAGTATATTGACATAAAGCATAATGAATTGTGACTACATCTAGGCCTCTGTTTTATTACAAAATTTCCTTTAACTGTGTGACAGCTATGGCCTTTAACTTTGGATTTTCATGCATAAAATTGGAAAAATCATAAAGTGCGTCTTCTTTCTGCATTTTAATGTTGCATATTTGCACAATGCATCCAGCTGAAGAGCAGAGAAAGCCAGAGAGAAATTCTAGTGTATGTCTTAGTTAATTCCAAAGGGTGAGTAACAAAAAGGGAATCTGCCTCAGGGTCCAACCATCTGCTGTTTCTCTTATAGCAATACCCCAGGGAAATCCAGCTCCCTGGTTAATGGTTCACACAACAAAACTGCTGAAAATATACAGACATGTAAAACCAGTCTTCTTTATGGGACTAGACAATCCCTTTAACAGGAAAGTCTTCATATTTTCTTTTGCAGCAGCACCTTTAAATAACTAATATTGACTCAGTAAACAAACATGTCAGGTGCATTTCTTTAAAAAATAAAAAAAAAGTTAAGGTGTAAGACATCTATGCCACAAAATTTGTGAACCCCCACAAGATAATGAGTAAAACCTCAGCAGCAGTAGGGTAATGGTCAGGGTGAATGTAGAAACAATGACAAACTTCACGGAGTTAGAAATATGCACAGGGAAGTTGTCACTAACCCTACCCCACACACAGACTGAGGGAGCTTAGTTCTTACACCATGAGAATCCTATAAAAAAGAGAATATTTCAGAAAATCAAAAATTCTTTAATTGTTGCTTCTATTATTTTATATGTGTAGATTAAAAAGACATCCCCTTTAGTGTTATATAGGGCCCTGTCAGCTTCCATACTCTTAGCAACTACAGATATAATTGTGAATGAATAAACTGACATAAGGATCATTATTAGGTCTCCTTTACAAGAGCATATTCAGCCTGAGATACGGACCATATACTCACTGTAGTTCCCACACGGAACAAACAGCAGGTATCTGGACTCCAATCATCATAGCCATCAATGATGAGAGAAGTCCCTGCCTCCCCATAGGATTACTGTTCTGTACTGAAAACATGATTATAGTATGGGAGAGAAGTCCTGCAGAAAGACAGGGACTCCTAGTATCATAGATGGCTTCATACAGACAGTTGATGATATAACAAGTCAATCAGGGCTCTTAAAAAGGCATTTTACATTGAATGGAGATGACTGGATGACTGATCCTTCATATGTTTTTGCTTGTTTCTCAGTTGTCTGGGTCTTTTACATTGCCCAGTGATTGGAACAAGTATTCCTATAAACACTGGTTTGGTCTTGTCGTCTACTGGACTATAATATTAGCACTTTGACCTATTAGAGAAGCTCTAGTACTCTAGTGGGAGAGTATGACCCTAAACCCCTTAAATAGTAAGATGATCTAGACAAATAATCCACATCAACACTTTCATCTTCAGATAGGATTGTCAGCTGCTGAACTTTATGTACCATGTTATGAACCAAATTGAACCCACAAGAACATCCTTTGGCCCTCTGATAGGATAGATAAACTATTGGAATTTTATTTAATTATGGAGTAGCTGCTGTGACAAATACTAAACGGAAAAGCTAAACAATGTAACTATCCAGATCAGCAACTACCGGTTCATCACATTGTTCATGTAAATAACTGCAACAAACAATCTGAAAATTTTTAATCTGCCATATTGGAATTTCTCACCCAGTAATGGGCTATAACTTTAAATATATGGTATAAGTGGCTGATTACAATCAGATATAAAAAGAATGTTTTTCTCCTTTCTTCATTTGGTGATCTTTACCTGTGCACAGAATCAGAGTTGGGTTCCTTAGGCCACCAGCCTCAATGATTCTTAGGGTTGATCTTCCATCTATACAGGGCATATACATTTTTATCAGCATCATAACATGTGTTGTTACTATTGAGTGCACAAAATATATCACTAATAAAGTTCAATACAGTGGGTTATTTGTGAACAAATGATAGGCTCCAAATGCGTAAATCTTATGCCAGAGCATTGGGGCCCATTATTATCCCAAAGCCTGGGACCATGAGGAAATCATGTCTAAAGAGATTCCAGCCATTATTGATCCCTGTTCAAAGGTTTCATAAGAGCACCCCTCTACGTAATTTAATACTACCTCAAGTGGCCCACCGGATATAGTGTCCCCTCAGTAGGGCTGGTCAATTATGACTTAAGTCAAAATCGCAATTAATTGAACATTTTACCTTGATTACAATTAATGGTGATTACTTAATCCATTCCCCTTTAAAAAAAACAAAAAAAACATAGCCCTTTTAACTACCTACTGGCTGCTATGGGGTCCGCGACCTTTTTTACTTTTTTTTTTTTTTTTTTTTTTTTATAGGCTGTTACCTGCTTTACTTACCGATCCACAATCCTTTCCACATCTGCGTACACTTCCCCTTCAGCCCTCCAGGCACATAGAACCTCCTGGAAGCTGAAGAGAAAGTGGTGGTAGCAATGGGCAGGAGCAGAGGTTGGTAAATAAGGCCATACAATTTATTTGCGGTCATGTGGGTCACGTCAGCGTCTCAACGCATAATCATGCTGACATAACCAACGTGGCCACTGAGGCCCAATTACAGGCCTTAGCGTTCTGAGATATTATTCAAGTGGCCCAAAGACCGTCACTGGAGCCCAGGAGAGGAGAGTAACACAGTTATTTATATTTAATCACCTCTTCTTAGCGTCCATCATTATACTCCGGGTCTGAAGAGACCCCAGAGTATAACAATAGTTTGTGGGTGGCAAACCCCAAAAATTTCAGGTTCAGCCGAATCCAAAGTAATGAACACCTTAGGTGCCACAAGGACATTGTATTGTATGGAGGAGCCAGTATGGAATACTATATTGTGTGGAGGGGCCACTATACTATGTGAAAGGGCCACTATGGGACATTATACTGTGTGGAAGGGTCACTATGGGACATTATATTGTATGGAGGGCTGCTTTGGGACATTAGACTTTGTGTAGGGGCCACTGTGGGACATTATTCTTACAGGGGTTGTCTAGGAAATGGTCAAACTCCAGAGGATCTGGGTAGGTGGTAGCAAGTGGGGGTAAGGGCTTTATACCATGTGGGTCCAGAAAAGTGGACCTTATGACAGTAAAGGGAGCGTTATAACATGTGGGGCCCGGTAAAGAGAAAATTTTAGTGAGTGGGGGCCAGTAAAGGGGGGTGTTATAGCATGTGGGCACCAGGGAAAGGGGTGCTATGCCTTTTTGGGGGTGGGTGACCCAAGTAAAAAGTTTGATATGGGGCTCAGTCTTTGAAAGTTACAACCCTGGCTCTAACTCCATTAAAATGAGACTAAGATCATGTCTTTAGCCCACCTGGATCTTGAGATATTACTGGTTAAAGGTGTGCTGCTTATACTCACAGCTTCACTTTAACCAGTGTGCAGAAGAACACATGCAGCTGACAGTGTGCAGGAAGAGGAGAATGTTTGTATTCTCCTTCCCTGTGACTTCAAATAACCGCATACTTGCCATTTAACCCCTTAGATGCTTCAGTCATTCAGAAGGCCAGAAAAGGACGAAGAGAAGTGCTGGATCCCAGGGAAGGTGAGTAGCACTGTCTTTTATGTTTGCTCACCTCCCATGTGCCTTTGCTAATTATACTCTGGGGTAGTGGAGGCCCATAGGAGGTAAGCAAACACACTAAAAATATCTAAACCGGAACTGCTATTATACTCTGGGGTCTCTTCACCCATGTGACTGCTGGAACAAATCACTGGTCTCAGTAATCTTTTGCTGTACATGCCAGCATTGACTCTGATACCAGTGATTTGCTGCAATGGGCATATGAATGTAAAATCACTGAAAAATTACAGGAAAATCAAAAGTGACTGGTGGGGACTACCAGAGTGGTAGTGCTAGAAGATATATGCCTCAAAGCCACTTGTACTACAATAGAACCTTTGCAATGCCTATAGGAAGTTTTAAATTCCCACTGCTTCCCTGCAGGTGCCATTGGTCTAGGTCAAGGGTAGGCAACATTTGGCACTCCAGCTGTTGTAAAACTACAACTCCCAGCATGCATACTTGCTCTGCTGTTCCCATTCACTTCATGGAACTCCCATGGAAGTGAATGGAGCATGTTGGGAGTTGTAGTTTCACAGCAGCTGGAGTGCGAAGGTTGCTGACCCCTGGTCTAGGTGCAGTTTATAACCGCCTGTATTCTTTCCAGATCTGTTCAGAAAGACTTTTTGATGTGCTCATGGACACTGCAGCATCTTCTCTGAATGCTTCTTACACAGAGTACAAGCTGCTGTGTACAGTCATGGCAAAAAGTTTTGAGAATGACACAAATATTCTATTTTCACATGATCTGCTGCCCTCTGGCTTTTATGTGTGTTTGTCAGATGTTTTTATCACATACAGAAATATAATTGCATTCATATTATGAGTAACAGAAGCTTATATTGACAGTTAGAATGAGTTAATGCAGCAAGTCAATATTTGCAGTGTTGACCCTTCTTCTTCAGGACCTCTGCAATTCTCCCTGGCATGCTCTCAATCAACTTCTGGACCAAATCCTGACTGATAGCAGTCCATTCTTGCAGAATCAATGCTTTAATTTTGTCTGAATTTGTTGGTTTTTGTTTGTCCACCCGTCTCTTGATGATTGACCACAAGTTCTCAATGGGATTAAGATCTGGGGAGTTTCCAGGCCATGGACCCAAAATCTCTATGTTTTGTTCCCTGAGCCATTTAGTTATCACCTTTGCTTTATGGCAAGGTGCTCCATCATGCTGGAAAAGGCATTGTTGAGCGCCAAACTGCTCTTGGACGGTTGGGAGAAGTTGCTCTTGGAGGACATTCTGGTACCATTCTTTATTCATGGCTGTGTTTTTAGGCAAGACTGTGAGAGAGCCGATTCCCTTGGCTGAGAAGCAACCCCACACATGAATGGTTTCAGGATGCTTTACAGTTGGCATGAGACAAGACTGGTGGTAGCGCTCACCTCTTCTTCTCCGAATAAGCTGTTTTCCAGATGTTCCAAACAATGGAAAAGGGGATTCATCAGAGAAAATGACTTTACCCCAGTCCTCAGCAGTCCACTCCCTGTACCTTTTGCAGAATATCAGTCTGTCCCTGATGTTTTTTCTGGAGAGAAGTGGCTTCTTTGCTGCCCTCCTTGAGACCAGGCCTTGCTCCAAGAGTCTCCGCCTCACAGTGCGTGCAGATGCACTCACACCTGCCTGCTGCCATTCCTCAGCAAGCTCTGCACTGCTGGTAGCCCAATCCCGCAGCTGAAACACTTTTAAGAGACGGTCCTGCCGCTTGCTGGTCTTTCTTGGGCGCCCTGGAGCCTTTTTGGCACCAATGGAACCTCTCTCCTTGAAGTTCTTGATGATGCGATAGATTGTTGACTGAGGTGCAATCTTTCTAGCTGCAATACTCTTCCCAGTTAGGCCATTTTTGTGCAGTGCAATGATGACTGCACGTGTTTCTTTAGAGATAACCATGGTTAACAGAAGAGAAACAATGATGGCAAGCACCAGCCTCCTTTTAAAGTGTCCAGTGGTGTCATTCTTACTTAATCATGACAGATTGATCTCCAACCCTGTCCTCATCAACACCCACACCTGTGTTAATGGAGCAATCACTGAAACGATGTTAGGTGGTCCTTTTAAGGCAGGGCTGCAATGATGTTGAAATGTGTTTTGGGGGATAAAGTTCATTTTCTAGGCAAATATTGACTTTGCAAGTAATTGCTGTTAAGCTGATCACTCTTTATAAAATTCTGGAGTATATGCAAATTGCCATTAGAAAAACTGAAGCAGTAGACTTTGTAAAAATTAATATTTGTATCATTCTCAAAACTTTTGGCCATGACTGTACTGCACCTATATTCTGCTCCTATATAACAGTGATTGCAGGAACACAGTGGGAATATCAATTACCAGGGGCTAAAAAGGGCTATTACTGAAACTGCTTAGCAATTGGAGCTAGTGAGATAATAACAGTGTATTACACAATTGTTGGCAGCACAGTTACATTATATAATCTATAAAGCAGCTCTCCAGTGTGAACAGTCCCCTTTCCAAACACAGTCACTCACTCCAACATTTACCTAATCATCACTCTGGTTGCTGTAACCCCCCATGACCAACTACTATCATTATGGAAAGCTAGTGGTGTGTACATGGAGAAATAAATATTACATGAAGCAAATTGAAAACAATGGGACACCACAGAATTTACGGTTGAACTAAGAGTCCTAGAGCAAGAGACACCTTTGGGAGAAGCTCTCCCTTAAGAAGAAGGGTGATCCCAGGCAGGGAACCTGTTAAGTCCCCTCTACATGCTCTATGAAATATTTCTCCAAATGGGCTCAACTTGAAATATAAGTTCAGAACTTCAGTATTCCATAGCTTAGTCACACAGGGAATCGCCACTCATCTTGAATTAGCATATTAATGGCCTACATTCTGAAATGTGCGCTTTGAACTTTAAAGGAAATCTCAGAAAGTACAATCTACAGCAGGTAGCTGTAATTTAATGCTCTGATAATTTGGCAATTTCCTTTTGACTTGCTGAGCAGTATTTACATATAACACTGGGTTAGAAATAAACATATCAGTAGATCTACATAAACACTCCAGACAACTGCCTGCGACAGCGCCGATTTGTACAATACGGGAGTGACCCAACGGTGTGTTTTAAGACAAAATATTATATTTCATACAATTTATAGTTTGTAGACAATTTATATTAATGTGCAAAACTGTAAGTATCAATAGAATAATACAGGTGCATCTCAATAAATTAGAATATTTTTGAAACGTTTATTTCTTTCAGTAATTAAATTAAAAAAGTGACCCCCTATATTTTCTAGATTCTTTACACACAGAGTGTTCTATTTCAAGTGTTTTATTTCTGTAAATGTTGATTATGGATTACAGGTAACGAAAACCCAAATCTAAGAAAATTTGAATATTGTAAAAAAGTTCCGTATTGTAAATTCAGTGTGTCACCTGCCAAGGTTTCCTAAGTCTTTAAATGGTCCCTCAGTCTGGTTCAGTAGGATACACAATCATGGAAGACGCTGATTATGGATTGTATTACTGAATTACTGAAATGATTGAACGTTTCAAAGATTTTCTAATTTATTGAGATGCACCTGTATATCCTTTAAGAACTAGAAGAATAATACCTTATATACGTCGAGATATCCAATGAATCCTCAATAAATTGGGCAATTAGGCATGGGAGATTTCATGAGGATATTCTAAGGCTAAGGTCCCATAATGCAAAAGCGTTTTTGGCTGCTGTGGAAATGCAGTGGAAAGAAACACTGTATTTTACAGTAACAGCAAACTGAATGAGATTGTGGCTACTCTCATCCACACATGGAAAAAAGAGCTGCAGAAAAACTGCCAGCTCTGCAGGCCAACAGTTTGGCCTATAGGTATATAAAGTATATAACTTTATTAATAGACATTCAGATAAAGATGATGACATTCTGGTACTTGGTTTTATACCTATTCATTTGTGTTATAAGATCTTAATGGGATGTTATACTTTGTCTACCCCATATCACATTGTATCATGTAAATTGCCCAAAAGACATTATCATGGCACATCTGTCAGTTACATGCCCGCTTTTTGTGATGATGATATATGTGAAATTTGCTGATCTCATCCCTTTTTTGTGACATAACCCCCACGTAAAGTGCCTATGTCATGTATTATATATACGGGAGCCTGGCAGATGCAGGAGCATTCCAACAGGTCATCCTTTTTTGAGGGAGCCTCCCAAATCTTTCAGAAGAGTTGGCAAATATGGAGTGGGAACACGTCAGAGCCAGACAGAGCTGAGAGGTCAGCATAGAGAAAAAGAAGGATAGTGCAGGTTTGGTAAAAATGACATCATACAGTAAGTCTATTTACAGCTGTTTATCTGCTCTCTCCGTACCCCTAGTACCTAATAGATTAGTCCCCCTTTCCCAAAAGAGCCCTTGCTTTCTAATAGATCGTGCCCCATTCCCTCCACAGAGATCTTGGGTCAAGTACATAGGGGATCTTCCCCTACAGAGTCCCAGGCCCTTGGTAGAATGAACCCCTTGCTCTTAGCAGATTGGTCCCCCTTATTCCTAAGGAGACCTTGACCCCTGAAAGATAAGCCTCTCATGGCCCCATAGAGACTTCTTCCCATGGTGGATTGTTTCCCCCCTTCCCCCCCCCCCATTTATGTACTTAAGTAATATACCTCCCATATCCACTGGAAAGGCCAAATATCCTAAATAGGGGCAACTAACCACTGAGAGTCCCAGAAATTCTGAATGACAGCCCTGTCCATAAAAATGCATACAGCAAGGTGGATACAGACAGCAGAACATATATGGGGCTCTTGCTATCCAATAGCTTATAACAGAATATTCCATAATATCTAGCTAACATTCAGTAAGTGTGAGCTTTGTTTTTTCTATCTAAATGTTTTACATGCAGTTTAATAAACTGCTGTAAGTTGTTTTTGGTGGGCCGTTGACTGACTTACCTTGTGGGCCCCTGTGTAGTTGCTTCTGCCATCTGATAGCTCCATATGCCTTTGTCTTGATCCAGAGGCAGACTGATGCTGTGCCATGTACATACCGTATTGCCTACCGTAAGTCTCTCAATAACCCTCACTCAGAAAATCCCTGGTCCAAGTACACAATCAATTCATGATATAGGGGTCTATACGGTTCAATGTTTGTTTTTTGTTTTTTTTGCTTTTGCAATAATAATGCATAGAAAAGTTATCATTAATAATACTATTATACAAAATCTGAAAGTTAGACTTATAACTCATTTTACCTCCCGCTTTTTGTGTCTACTTCAGCTGAGCTATTATTAATTCATATCATAATTGATTTTTATTTTCTCTCTGGCTTTGCAAAGGTATGAAAATCACGTTACTGTAGGGCATCTACTTAAAGCAAGGTCAAGCTGAAAAAGACAGCATCCTTTCATTGTGGGGAAGAATCACCTCTGGAGAAGGGAAAGGAAAAGCCACATGAATATACTGCTGTTCTGTTTCATTAGCAACGACATGGCCATTTCCCATTCCTATAAGTTACATTGTTATCAGAAGGGCTCGGATAACACTGCTTTATCACAAAGGTCATTTCAATTAAGCATGAAATATGGTTTACATCACTTTGTGAAATGCTGTGTAAAAATGCATCACAACCTGTTCCCTGTCACATCCTATTGGATGTAGAAAACACCACTAACAATCACTGTTAGAGCCATGAAAGGTTTTGACAAAATAGCTAAAAGTTTTTTTCTTTAGTTTTTAAGTAGAATCTTTCTTTAAACTGAATGAGATGTCTCACAAATACAAAAATAACATTTCTCTGCTATTTCACGCAAAATAGACCAATTTTTCAGTTGAAATATTTTTTAAAGTCTAGATATAGCTGTTACATATATTTGTTACAGCGCCCCCTGGTGTTTTTTTATTTCCTCTTGAAACATGGACCTAATGTGTCCAGTGTAGGTGGTCAAACATAGCTTATAGATCAGGCCCACCACTCACATTAACTTATACAAGGAAGACATTCCTACCGTGACATTTACATTATTTGTATTGGTACAAGATGTGCCAGAATTAAGAGGTTCTGGCCTTTTAATAATTCAGACGCATCGCTGAAGGTCCTGTGTGCTACAACTGTAGCCTAGTTTCAGATATAACATTCACCAGTTTTTAGTGTAATTTATAATAAATTTGTCTGGCCAAGGTATCCCTGACCGCCCACCTTCATCATCACCCCACTCATTTTGCACAAGAAACTGGCAAGTGAGACAAAGATTGAGAATTTTTCATACCTTGTATGACAGAAAACTGGAGTATAAAGCATGATAAATTGGTCCAATTGACTTTGATGGGAGAGTTAATAAGACATGCTCTGTGACCAGTGCAGAGGTCACCGTGCAGGGAGAAGGAGTAGATAAGCTGGGATCATCACCTATTTAGAATTGTGAATCCTATAACAGAGGTGTTATCATTAATTGTAATCCTGCCAGTGATGATAACCAGATGACTGCTGAGAAGTGAATAGAATGATGTACAGTGCACAGAACAGGTTGTATTAACATATTATTAAGCTTAGAGGTTAGAGTGATAACTGCAGGATTTTAGGTTTTTCTTTAAATATACAGTGGGGAAAAAAAGTATTTAGTCAGCCACCAATTGTGCAAGTTCTCCCACTTAAAAAGATGAGAGAGGCCTGTAATTGTCATCATAGGTAGACCTCAACTATGAGAGACAAAATGAGAAAACATATCTAGAAAATCCCATTGTCTTATTTTTTAATAATTTACAGTGCCTTGCGAAAGTATTCGGCCCCCTTGAACTTTTCAACCTTTTTCCACATTTCAGGCTTCAAACATAAGGATATTAAAATTTAAATTTTTTTGGTGAAGAATCAACAAGTGGGACACAATCGTGAAGTGGAACAAAATTTATTGGCTATTTTAAACTTTTGTAAAAAATAAAAAACTGAAAAGTGGGGCATGCAAAATTATTTGGCCCCCTTAAGTTAATACTTTGTAGCGCCACCTTTTGCTGCCATTACAGCTGCAAGTCGCTTGGGGTATGTCTCTATCAGTTTTGCACATCAAGAGACTGAAATTCTTGCCCATTCTTCCTTGGAAAACAGCTGGAGCTCAGTGAGGTTGGATGGAGAGCGTTTGTGAACAGCAGTTTTCAGCTCTTTCCACAGATTCTCGATTGGATTCAGGTCTGGACTTTGACTTGGCCATTCTAACACCTGGATACGTTTATTTGTGAACCATTCCATTGTAGATTTTGCTTTATGTTTGACAGTGGGGATGGTGTGTTCAGGGTGATGAGCTGTGTTGCTTTTACGCCAAACATATCGTTTTGCATTGTGGCCAAAAAGTTCGATTTTGGTTTCATCTGACCAGAGCACCTTCTTCCACATGTTTGGTGTGTCTCCCAGGTGGCTTGTGGCAAACTTTAAACGAGACTTTTTATGGATATCTTTGAGAAATGGCTTTCTTCTTGCCACTCTTCCATAAAGGCCAGATTTGTGCAGTGTACGACTGATTGTTGTCCTATGGACAGACTCTCCCACCTCAGCTGTAGATCTCTGCAGTTCATCCAGAGTGATCATGGGCCTCTTGGCTGCATCTCTGATCAGTCTTTTCCTTGTTTGAGATGAAAGTTTAGAGGGACGGCCGGGTCTTGGTAGATTTGCAGTGGTCTGATACTCCTTCCATTTCAATATGTTCGCTTGCACAGTGCTCCTTGGGATGTTTAAAGTTTGGGAAATCTTTTTGTATCCAAATCCGGCTTTAAACTTCTCCACAACAGTATCACGGACCTGCCTGGTGTGTTCCTTGGTCTTCATGATGCTCTCTGCGCTTTAAACAGAACCCTGAGACTATCACAGAGCAGGTGCATTTATATGGAGACTTGATTACACACAGGTGGATTATATTTATCATCATCAGTCATTTAGGACAACATTGGATCATTCAGAGATCCTCACTGAACTTGTGGAGTGAGATTGCTGCACTGAAAGTAAAGGGGCCGAATAATATTGCACGCCCCACTTTTCAGTTTTTTATTTTTTACAAAAGTTTAAAATAATCAATAAATTTTGTTCCACTTCACAATTGTGTCCCACTTGTTGTTGATTCTTTACCAAAAAATTTAAATTTTATATCTTTATATTTGAAGCCTGAAATGTGGCAAAAGGTTGAAAAGTTCAAGGGGGCCGAATACTTTGCAAAGCACTGTATTTGCCAATTATGGTGGAAAATAAGTATTTGGTCACCTACAGTACAAACAAGCAAGATTTCTGGCTCTCACAGACCTGTAACTTCTTCTTTAAGAGGCTCCTCTGTCCTCCACTCATTACCTGTAGTAATGGCACCTGTTTGAAATTGTTATCAGTATAAAAGACACCTGTCCACAACCTCAAACAGTCACCCTCCAAACTCCACTATGGTGAAGACCAAAGAGCTGTGGAAGGACACCAGAAGCAAAATTGTAGACCTGCACCAGGCTGGGAAGACTGAATCTGCAATAGGCAAGCAGCTTGGTGTGAAGAAATCAACTGTGGGAGCAATAATTAGAAAATGGAAGACATACAAGACCACTGATAATCTCCCTCGATCAGGAGCTCCACGCAAGATCTCATCCTGTGGGGTCAAAATGATCACAAGAATGGTAAGCAGAAATCCCAGAACTACACGGGGGGACCTAGTGAATGACCTGCAGAAAGCTGGGACTAACGTAACAAAGGCTACCGTCAGTAACACACTACACCGCCAGGGACTCAGATCCTGCAGTGCCAGACGTGTCCCCCTGCTTAAGCCAGTACATATCCGGGCCCGTCTGAAGTTTGCTAGACAGCATTTGGATATTCCAGAAGAGTATTGGGAGAATGTCATATGGTCAGATGAAACCAAAGTAGAACTGTTTGGTAGAAACACAAATCATCGTGTTTGGAGGAGAGTGAATGCTGAGTTGCATCCAAAGAACACCATACCTACTGTGAAGCATGGGGGTGGCAACATCATGCTTTGGGGCTGCAAAGGGACCAGGACGACTGATCCGAGTACATGAAAGAATGAATGGGGCCATGTATCGTGAGATTTTGAGTGCAAACCTCCTTTCATCAGCAAGGACATTGAAGATGAAACGTGGCTGGGTCTTTCAGCATGACAATGATCCCAAGCACACCCTCAGGGCAACGAAAGAGTGTCTTCGTAAGAAGCATTTCAAGGTCCTGGAGTGGCCTAGCCAGTCTCCAGATCTCAACCCCATAGAAAACCTTTGGAGGGAGTTTAAAGTCTGTGTTGCCCAGCAACAGCCCCAAAACATCACTGCTCTAGAGGAGATCTGCGTGGAGGAATGGGCCAACATATCAGCAACAGTGTGTGCCAACCTTGTGAAGACTTACAGAAAACGTTTGACCTCTGTCATATATAACAAAGTATTGAGATGAACTTTAGTTATTGACCATATACTTATTTTCCACCATAATTTGCAAATAAATTCTTTAAAAATCAGACAATGTGATTTTCAGGATTTGTTTTCTCATTTTGTCTCTCATACAGTAGTTGAGGTCTACCTATGATGACAATTACAGGCCGTCCTCATCTTTTTAAGTGGGAGAACTTGCACAATTGGTGGCTGACTAAATACTTTTTTTCCCCACTGTAGATAATGACATGGAAAACGAAATGAACATTACCACAGATTCTTAATAATATGTTTAACAAAAAAACTTGATTCAAAAATAGGTAATTTTCTGGTAACACATTCCTTTAAAATTAGTCTAATTTAAAGGGGTTGTCCAGGACAAATAGAAATCCCTACACTAGTCTAAACACCCTCCCCCCCGCCTACTTTCTAAATTACATAATTTATAAAAAATGTATAGTTACCGATATCCCTGGGGCGGTCACGTGATTATCCGGTGATGATCCGTTTCCCCATTTCTGGAAATGGAACGTCACTACTACTCCCCCGTCCACCCCATCATACTTACCTCCTGACTTCCTCCTTTGGGGAACGGCTCCTCTTCCGTTTGTGACGTCTGCCTGCGCGTGCGCAAAAGAGCCGGAGTCCCAGCTTTGTGCTGTAGCCGACACGCCATCTCTATTGCGCATGCGCAATGGAGATGGAGTGAAGGCTACAGCACAGTGGAGGGACTGCTGCGGAGGCACTGGCAGAATGAAAGAAGAGGAGGAGCCGTTTCCCGCAGAAGGTAGTCTGGACAGGAAGAAGACAGGTAAGTATAATGGGGTAGGGGGGTGGGCTGAGTTAGTTGGGAAGGGCTAGTAGTGGGCGGGATAGCTAGGGAGACAGAGAGGGGGGTGATAGAGAGGGAGGGGGGAAGAGTAAGAGGGAGATAGTGTGAGAGCCTGCAACTACCATAATGCATTGCATTAGCTATATTTTACACCATGTAAAATATAACAAATGTAGAAGATGCCAGGCGCTCTCAGAGAAACCCAGAAATCACTCAAAACACTGCTAAAGGTATATGGGTGCATTTGTTAACCCATTAATAACACAGTAATTAATTAATTAATAGTTAACCCATTAATAACAGATCTTTTTAAAAAAAATATTTTTTGCCCAGAAAACCCCTTTAACATTTGTTATGTTTTGCATGATCTAACACAGAAATGTTATATTTAATTGTGAAACTATCCCTTTAAAGAGCTTGTGTGGTCATGGCAAGTTCCCCCGATCCACAATGCAGACATCTGAGTACAGTGTTTGGCTATCTCTATTGGTCTAACTGAACTGAATATAGAGCCGTGTGCTGTTTGACCATCCAGTCCATGGGGTGCAAAATACCTCAGTTCAACTAAGATAAAAAGGCGGACATTCACTTTGAGGCTGAAGCCCCACGTTGCAAAAACGTTTTAGTCAAAGTATATGGATGAGATTTAGTGAGCAGGTCAGTCACTGGCGAGTGCACGGTGGCTATCCTGCTATGACTACACCCAGTTTTAGCTCTTCTTTTAGAACACAAGAGCACATCTGGTCCTCAGTGTCTGTTACATGCAGTATACTAATTACTACCAATAGCACTGGTGCTGCATGGCGGGGTTGTTTTGTACATGTCCATACAAACTTCATCCTTTTCAATGCACTGGGTGAAACCCAAGGTTTAATACACAACAAAGTCCATGTAAAACACATATGGATTTCGTCATCAATTCTGGTGAGGATTTCCAGGCTGGTTAAACAGTTTATTATCTACCCTCTGTGTGAACCCAGCCTAAGGAAATTTCCCTTTAGCATGTTCTCCAAGGGTGAAAAACATGAATTACTTACTTCTGAATTGCAATGTGAAATGTCTGGATAAACTTTTATATAGTTTGCTATTTAACAAAAGCCAACATTTCATAGCCTTTGGAGGGAATCTGTCCATAGAACCTAGTATATCAACCCAGACCCACAGTTAGATACAATAGGATCACCTGAGTCAAATGGTGTTTTCCCCTTCTGAATTTGGTGCCAAGATATCACTGTTTATGTCAATATGCAAATTAGGTCTTTGGAGTAACAAGGGCGATGTTGCTGGTTTGGAATAATTCCCACGTCCTTGTTGCTCCAAAGGCACCAATTCCCAATGGGAAAACACAGTTTGATTCAAGTGACCATAACCTATCTATCTGTGGGACTGGGTTTATATGCTGGGTTCTGGTACCAGACTCCCTTGAAACTGGCTGAGAATGGATATATAGTCCTTTTCCCAGAAGATCATCTCTGAAGTAAGGACTGCAGGTCTATGAAGTGAAATATTGGGTGATATGAGAGACTTGGATGTAGTTATAAGGAGTGCAGAGGTAGCAATCTCTACCAGGCCCTGGAGCCTAAGAGGGCCCAAAGGTCTCAATACAACATAAGATGACACCATATTATACATAGCACATGGGAAGTGGGAGCCCCATTACAAATATTCTATCGAGGCCCAGGAACTTCAAGTTAGGCCTCTGATAAGAAAAAAATAATTTTATCTGCCCTGTAAGATGCATCAGCAAAAAACTGCTACCTATTTGTTCTATTACCCTCTCCCAAATGGACACGTAGGTGTTTTGTTGGGAGGTGGTAACAATCATACTACAATTGGAGCTACCCTTTATATTTGCTCTTTTAAATATTTACAAGCCTTAACCCAAATAATGGAGCACATGGGGTTCTCATACTTTGCAATATACCCATAACTCAAATTTAAAAGCGTAACTAAACTTTCAGACAAATTTTGATTTTCTGGCAGTATTTGTGTCATAAATAAATTTTGCAATATACTTTATTAACATATTTTGTCTCCTTTCGGTGAAATCCTGGCTCTCTTTATTCTTTCCCTTGATTCTGTATTGAGATGTTCCTGCAAACCTGATATCCCCACTAACCAGCTGCTTTAAGAGGCGGCCGAATTCAGTTTCATTAGTCACATGGCCTTTCTCCAGTTCATTCCCAATTAAGCTAATGGGACTAAGTTGTAATACCAAGCACAGCCTCTATACAGTGTACAGTCCTGTGCTCGGTATGCAGTGAAAAGGCCACAGAGTACGTTTAAATGCTTCAAATAGCTGAACAGTAGAGGTGCTGTGTGTCAGACCTACACCAATCTGATATTGATGCCCTATCCTAAGGATAGGTCATCAACATAATAGTCTAAGAAAAGGCCTTTAACTTTTAGTATAATTTCCATAGATTCAATGGGGGTTATTTAACATCACCCTTTTTTGGCCATACTTTTTGCAAGTGTGCCTTTTTTTAGACTAGTTTTACTGTGGTGCTTATTTATGATGTAGTCGCACCTCTTTGATAAATGTTGCGCACATGTTAGTTAGTGTAGATGAGCCTTTTTTGGCCATGAGCACTATGCCCCTTTTTTGTTCAAAAAGGCGCAATTGTTAAAAAAATTTCGTAAATGCCCCTTTTTAATGCTTTATAATCCAATGGGCTTTTTAACACTGCCCATGGACTGAAGTGCATTTACGTCATAAATACAGTTTGAAAAGGATCTCCATTTAGGCCACGCCCCTTTTATTGCCAAAAAACAAAAGGGCAGCATAACATCTAGAAAAAAGGTGCGAATGCTTCATAAATAAGGCATAGGATAGAAGAAAGACTTCAAAAAGGCCCCAATTTATGCCATAAAAAGGCGCAAGTAGCTTAATGAACGTGCCCCATTAACTCTCTATATAGTCTTTTGTATACATGGCTTCCAACCTTCTAGGCTTGCCCAACAGGGATTTAAACAAATTGTTGTAATGCCGTTTTTTCTGCCTGTGGTTTTTGGCTTTTTATACTCTGTAAACAAATGTCAATCATGTG
This sequence comes from Leptodactylus fallax, assembly GCA_947044405.1. Taxonomy (NCBI): domain Eukaryota; kingdom Metazoa; phylum Chordata; class Amphibia; order Anura; family Leptodactylidae; genus Leptodactylus; species Leptodactylus fallax. The sequence goes on from CAMRHE010000020.1 coordinate 8,771,742, forward strand.
GATCCATATGTCCACTGACTTCTTATGTAAAAAAAAAAAAAAAAAAAAAAAGATACTGTTGCTACATATTGTCTGCAGGGTGCAGAATGGAGTAGTAGGGTATGGGTGGGTTCTCACCTGTGTTTGAGTCCATCTGCTGCCAATCCGAGTGAAAATCTCGGGAAACAGGATAGGCATCGGATACCGACAGGTTAGCGACGCATTGGTTAAAAACCCATTCATTTGAATGGGTTTTTAAAGCAATGCACGGGTGTGCGCTTACACCCTCTGCGCTGCGAATCCTTTTTTTTTCATCGGAAACAAAGTCGGACATGCAGGACTTCGTGTCCAACGAAAAAAAACGGTATCCGATGCCTATCCTGTTTCCCGAGATTTTCACTCGGATTGGCAGCGGACGGACTCAAACGCAGGTGAAAACCCACCCTATGTAGTAAGAATAAACAGAATCTTAATGTCAGATGTGTATTCCCCAGAGAAACCTATAGGGATGCTACCGTGTATATGTATTTATAAAAAAAACAAATACACTTTTTTTCCTCAAATTACTAATCATTTAACCACTTAGATCATGTCATTTGCCTAATAATGGACTGGAAAACATAGGAAAAGTGTTGTAGTTATCCCTGGCAACCAATCAGATTTAATCTAATCTGATCAATGGTAAATGAAAACAGATATCTGATTGGTTGCCATGGACAACTACTTCATGTTCAACCCTTTCACATTGCATCAGTTTTATTACATTTCTCCCCATGTGTTGAGCACATGTGTTGAGCAGCCATTCATCAATAGAAAAAAGGAGTAGAAAATGTTAACTACTGTAAAGTACTTAAAGGCTGCTTTCATACTAAATATCCGTTTTGTGGACTATAAAAAAAAAAAAAATTCAAATGTTGTACATCCTATTTCCATGTTGTATCAGTATCCAATCCATGTGCTGTGTGTCATCCAAGTTTTTTTTGTATTCGCAAAAAAAATAAAATAAAAAAGGATGCTGTCTTTATTTTTTAGCATCACCTAGAAATGTGACTTCTATGAACGGCAGCATATGGATGATGTTTATTTCAAGGACCCATGGACTTGGCCGAGACAAGTAGCGAAAAGAGAAAAATAAAAATAAAGCACATGCTCATTTCTCTTCTCAGTGCCTCTAATTCTGTGAAAAACTACAAACGTGTGAATGGCTCTATTCAAAGTAATGGCTCAGTGTGCTATCCAATTTTTTTTACAGATAGTACACAGAAAAGAGTGAATGTGAAAGGATCCTTACACTAGGCTCACACCTTCGTCTGGTATCCTTCCGCTTGTAAACCGTTTTAAGAGAAAAAAGTTTGGTACAAAATGGATTCCAAACGGTTATACAGCAGATACCCAAATCCGTCTTTTTAGACAGTTTAGTCAATGGGTGTCCATTCAAAAAAACTGACCATTTTTGTCAGTTTGTGATCCATATGTGTCAGTTTTTGACCAATCCGTTTTTTCTTTTCTTCCCCCTTCTTCATTCTGAGCAGAGGGAAAAACAGATTGCAAAATGGACACAAACTGATTGCTATACCTGCAAGTCCAACTTTTTTCTCCGCTCAAAAGAGCGAATAACACATGGAAATGAAATCAATGGGTTTTAAAACGAACCATTTGAAATCAGCTTTTGAGGTTTTTGAGATGGTTTCAAAAACTGATTTTGTGCGGAGAGGCGAACGCAGATGTGATGTGAACCCAGCCTCAAGTAGATCTGTCTCCAGAATCTAGACACAGCCATTTTGCTTTTTAGGCATTCACAGTGTGGGCTAAATAATCTGCAGTGCTGTGAAAAAGTATTTGTCCCTTTACAGATTTCTTTTCTTTTTGCTTTTTTGTAATACTTAAATTTTTCAATATCAGACAAAGATAACCTGAGTGAATCCAAAATGCAGTTTTTCAACAATGATTTCATGTATTAAGGGGAAAAAAGCTGATTGTGCCACCCTTGGCGAACTGCAATCAAGCAATTACAATGTCTATTTCACATCACTGTGGAGGAATTTTGACCCACTCTCCTTTGCAGAATTGTTTTAAATCAGCCACATTGGAGGTTTTTCGAGCATGGTCTTGCCTTGGATCTCCCCCACTGATACCATTTTTGCCCAGTCTTTTTCTTATTGTTAAATAATGAACAATGACCTTAAAGGGGTTCTCCGGGCAAAAAATGTTTTTTTTTGTTAAAAAAAGGTCTGTTATTAATGGGATAAGTGCACCCAAATACCTTTAGCTGTGTTTTGAGTGATTTCTGTGTTTCTCTGGGAGCTCCTGGCATCCTCTGCATATGTTTACATGGTGTAGCTTCCTGCTGTCTTGCAGTGCTTTAGATGTTGTTCTGGGTTCTTTTGGGACCTTTTGAGTTCAAAAACCTTAGAAATGACTTTTTCCAGACTGATAGATGTCAATGACTTTGTTTTTCATCTGTTCTTGAATTTCTTCAGATCAGGGCACAATGTGTTGCTTTTTGAGATCTTTTAGCCTACTTCATGTTGTCAGACAGGTTATATTGAAGTGATTTCTTGATTCTATGGATCTGGCAGTAATCAGACCTGGGTGTGACTAGTGAAATTGAACTCAGCTTTCTAAAAAATGTGGTCAATCACAATTAGTAATTAATGGGTGGGGGGATTACTATTCTCTTAATACATTAAACCATCATTTAAAAACTGCTTTTTTTATTTACCCAGGTTATCTTTGTTTGAGTAAAAAATAGACAGTAACTGATCCGTATTTATTTATTTGTATTCATTTTATTTATTATTTTATTTTTATTTATTTTGTCATCAGTTTCCATCCACTTTCATCCGTTTTTCGCATCTTTTTTTGTATCAGAAAATGATCAAAACGTGATGGCCCCTTAAGGGATTAAAACAAATAAATAATAAAATAATCAAATACCTCAGTGTTACCATGCGGGGCCTAGCTGTAATGACACTAGGATCCCCTTTTTCATGACATAGCTGGGGAGATAAATCAAGCTGACAGGTTCCCTTTACATAGGACACTATAGGGCAGATTTACAGGACTGTCTTAAAGATAAATGAGTTTTGGCTGCCCAAAGCCACCAATCACAGAACAGCTTTCATTTGTAGTGATTCTGAAAAATGAAAGTTGTTCTGTCATAGGTTGCTATGGGCAACAAGCGTCATGGCACTCAAGGAGACCCAAATGAGATAAGGGAAGGTGAGTGTGAATGTTTTTATATTTTTGTCAATTCCCCTGGGCCTCCACCTATTATATTCTGGGGTCTGCAGAGACCCCAGAGTACAATGCGGTGGCCATTTTAGTTCGCTCCATTTGTTCAGTTTTGTAAAAACCAAACAATTTGGGTTGAACCTGGCTACGTACGAGTTGGTTCGCTCATCTCTAGCCCCTACATAGTCTGATAATGTCAGTAGTGAATGGATACATTCAATGTGTTATCTATTTACTCATACATTTCTAGTAGGAATAACTGAGGAATGGTACAACACAGAGCTATACAAAAAGAGGTTTTAGGTTGTTATAGTATGTTATAATATAGTCAGTGGAGTTGCAGGTCCTCTTTAAATGCTATATAAGAGGGGGTGGTAACTGGCAAACTTATTCAATATAAATCAGGGACCATCCAAGTATTGTGGCCATAATGCGAACACTAAAATCCATCAATATTGCAGCCATGTAAAACCGGCTTTACTACCTTTCCAAGTGAGAGTGATACTAACCCTGCTATGACTGTGTAGTGGTTCAGATTTTACACTGTTGCTGTGTAGTATTTGCCAGCTGAACAGAGGAAGTTTTCACAAGTCTGTATTCAGCCAAGGAAATGCTGACAAAGCCTGTTGCAATGACTGTCAGGACACAATGACAGCCTCTGTCCATGGTGTATGACAAACTATAGGATGCCATAAATGGTGTCCGACTCTAGTACAAGTGAGGGGAATTCCCTGGTGGTTATTACTGGAACTCTCATATAAGGACTATGGGTAAGGAATATGCAAATAAGACGTCATTGCGGAAAAGAGGATCTTTCCACTACCGCCACCTTATAGAAGGTGGCTTCATATAAACTAATGCATGGTTTTCAAAGAAACCTAAAGCATAAACTGGGAATAAAAGCCAATAGGAGCAAGTTCCTCTTTTCCCCCAATGATATCTTATTTGCATATTCCTTACCCAGAATTCTTAGCAGGGCATAGACTAATAAGTCCCTGTACCGTCTCTTCCTAATGAGACACATTACCCCTTCTGATATAAGGATTACTTAATATATTAGCATATCAAGAAGTTGTTAGTTGTGTAATACTCTAATATCATCAAAATGCGATGCTTTACCTTAATGGTAGGCCCACATGCAGTGGATTAGCTACCGCTTATTCTGCCTGTGGTGAATCTGAAGCAATGTACAGCAGCAAAGTGTGTGAGACTTATATGGATTTTCTGGGTCTTTTAAACTGATGATCTAACCTTAGAAGAGGTCATCGATTGAAAATAACAGTGGGTCCAACACACAGGACCTCCGCGAATAAGCTGTTTGAAGTAGCAATGGCGCTCCGAGTGCCACTTCCCCTTTACAGATCATCACTTTCATCGGTCATTTGACCTGATCGCAGCTCAGTCCCATTCAAATGAATGGGCTGAGCAGAAATTCCAGGCACAGCCATTGCACAAATATATGGTGCGATGTTTGGTAAGTACTGAATATTTTGCAGCACTCATGCAGTAGTGTTCCAGGGGCAAGACACGGGGCCCAGAGATCTTCAAATTTCTTAAGGGTCCCTCTTTTTTGATACACATATTTATCTAGACTTGGCCTGGCCCAACAGGGTACTGTAGAATCCCCCAATGGGCCACATGCCTTTTGGGGGCTCTACTGGCTCCCCGCAGTCTTTTTAATAGTTTGTTACTGGCTGGATGAGCTATTAACTTACCGATCCCTGTTCCTGTCCATGGCCTCCTCCACTTTCTGCCTTGAACAGCAATTGGAATCGTTAAGTTAATGTAGCCGGTTCTCCAAGATTCTATGATCCAGATGTATTTTCAACAACCGGATCAGCATAACCAGGAAGAAGTGGCGCCCCGACTCGGTTCTGCTACTGGTAGAGCAAGAAGCCTGTACACTCTTTAACTTGTAGGCCACATTAGGCCTGTGGGCTAAAAGATGCATGGCACAAGAGGTAAGTATTGGTACTTACCTGTCTGCTCCCCAGTCCCGCTCCTTCTTTCTCCGAGCACACTGTTATGATGTAATGTGCGCCCACAGCAGGAAGCAGAGAGACAAAGTGGGACCGGGAGGAGAGAAGAAAGGTAAGTAACGAGCTAATTCTGCTGTATGGGGGGTCCCTTCACTGGTCTTCCCTATACCGTGGTCCCTTCACTGGTCCCCCCATACAGTGGTCCCCCCCATGCATTAGCCCTTTCACTGGTCCCCCGATAGTGTATGGGGACCAGTGATGGGACCACTGCATGAGGGACCAGTGATGTTGTCATTATATTGTGTGGGGGCAGTGATGGGGGCCAATATCTTGTGGAGGGGATATTAAAGGGTGTGGGGCATTAGGGGGGAATATTAATGTGGTGGTCCATGAATTGGAGTGACTCTTGGAGAGGAGTAAAATTAAAAAAAAAAGAAGCATACTCACCTGTCCCCATCGCTCCGTTATCTGCCGCCAGTGTCCATTCAGTCTCATGCTGGCTCCTCATTGCTGGAAGTCCTCCGGCTCATGTCACCACTGAGAGCAATCAGCGGCCTCAGGGGCCGTTGGAGAGGGAACAGTTAAATCACTCACATACGTCACCAGTGTTTTACCAGCAGCTGCTGAAATCACTAATTGGTCTCAGCAGTGCTCATCTGTGGCACAGGAGTCACGGAAAGAAGTGGCCGGCACGAGACTGAATGGACACTAGCGCCCGGGTGTGACTCCAATTTTCTTGACAACCAATTTAAAGAATTTATCCACCTTTCTAATATTGAAGGCCTATATTACATCTGGTGGTGTACCACAGGAGCCACGCTGCTTCCTCGTCGTACAATGTGTAGCGGTGGGTTTAGGTACTGTAGCTGTGAACATCGTATGGCAGGTGAGCGGAAAACTGGAGTAAATGATGATAAATCTGATGGGGCCAAGAAAGTGGTGTGACTTTTTTTTATGGCTAGTATACCAGTAGCAATAGGGTGGGCCCCTAGAATCAGTTCTATTGGTATTTACTCTGCTTTTAAATTCAGCTAATCTGGGAGGGTCTAGGTGCTTCCAGTGAAAGACCACCAGTTTAGGGGCCTGATACAAAAGTCTATGAATTGCCAGCTGTTGACTCTCCGGTACATAAGTGTAGTCACATATGATCGGGCCCATAGCAATATCACATTGATAGACATTCCCCAATGAAGCAGGTTATTGCCCGCCAAAAGTTTTGCAGTCTTGGGCAGCTCCACATTACATGAATAAGGCTCGCCCCCTTCTCCATACCTCAAAAACATATCTGCTATATATCCCATTTTATAGAGTAAATGTGTCGTTTTATAAACCCTTTGTAAAAGATAAACTTGGGATAACCTATTCATCTCATTTACTGACACCTTTGGGACAGCTTCCAGGATATCTACCCATACTTCCTCTCCTAGGGGGCTCATATCTCCCACCCATTGAGCCAGCAGTGGCAATAGTTGAAATTTTAGGGTGGCTTCCATGAGGAATGTATGATGCATGGATATCACGTCCCCAAGTACCTTACCAAATCTAAGAAGGCCATCCTCTCCACCTCCGCAAGTTGAGCCAAACATTGATCTACCTCAAAAAAGTATCTCATTTGGGCAGTTTTTTTCATTACACAAATTGGACAAACCCACTACTGATTTCCCACAATGTAAAATCAGCAGCATATCCATCCCATGTGTTCTCAGCCTTAGGTTGGCTCCATACAGGCATATTTGGTCTGTACCATACAGACCAGATGATGACCATGTTACCTTGACCAAACTAAGCAAGGATATGGACATCCTGGAATCACAGTCATGTATGATGCTAGGAATCCCTGCCTCCCTGTGGGACTACTATCCTATTCTGAAACCGTGATTACAATACTGGTCAGCAAGGCCAAGAGCTGAACAGGAACTCCTAACATTATAGTTTAATCCCGGAAATATGGCCAATATCTACTCTGTATTTTACGGAACAAATCTGCCCCTGTGAAGCCGGCTTTAGGCTGAGTTCCCACAGGATGTAGAATAGAAAGATCAATAATTTATTGCAGAAAAAGACCACGCAGTCAATCTAGTCTACCACTAATCCGCTACAGTAGCAGCAAAGTGGATGAGAATCAAACATCATCTCATTCACACACTACTGAAAAAATCTGCTGCTCAAACTGATCTGCAGTCCAGGTTTTCAAACCACTACATGTCAGTTAAGACTAGGGCTACGTGGTTATATGGGTCGCACAACAAAAATTTCAATGTATTGCTAAGGTGTGCCATTGCGATATGCAACACCATAAGACTGATAGTCTCAATTAACTCAAACCTGCTGGATTCTGGTTACAGAAGGTTTAAAGCTGTGTGACACCCATAAGAACACTGCAAAAAATTACCCCATTTCAGGCCAAGGCTACAAGTTGCAAGTTCATTGTGGGTTAGTTTAAGGTAGCATCCCCAAGCGGCTAACCTGCTATGACTTACAGTAGCAATGAGGTGGATGGGGTTTAAACAAATCCTATCCAGACGCTGCAGAATAAACCTGGGGCACAAATGTTTCATACTGCAGGGTTGCAGCATGTCTTATACCGACAGCGGTTTTTTGTCCATGGTTGGATATCCCACATCAGACCGCCAAGTGTAGCCATAGCTTCAGACACACTTGCTACAGAGGAATTCTGACAAACCCAGCAGTGACTGGACCTATCCCATGTATCCTCAGCCTCAAAGTGGCTCTATATATGATACTTTGCTTTTAATATAGCAGATCCACTTGGGCACAGAACTATATATGTTTGATGTCGGAAACTAATCAGTGTAAAATGCAGAGAACTTCTTCAATCGCTTTTGTAATTCTGCATGGTTGAACATTTGAAATGAGTTTGTGCATCGCCCCGAGGCAATGATTCCAACTAGATTGGGGGGAGAAAAAAAAAAAACACAAAAAAACATCAACCTCTTTTTCCCATTGTGGAAGTTTTATAGCCAAGGGAAGGAAATAAAATGTGCCAGCGGATCACACACACTGGAGACAGGAGGTGATCCTTATCAACAAGTTGTATATGACCTTAGTATGGTGACAATGTCAGGTCAGCTGGGGGAAGTGGAAGGAGAGAGACATCATCTAAATACAAATAAAAAGAAACAAGCAACAATCCTTCTAATAATTATCATCATCTGCTGCTTTTCTCTCTTCTGGCAAGAAACACTCCATCCATTTGCAGAAATTGCCTGGGGAAACCTTACATCAAAACTAATCACAACGATTAAAATCAGCTTTTCTGTGCAAGGGGAGAGTAATAAGCAAGTTGGAGGCTGGAGCTTGACTACACACAGAAAATAAAATCAGCACCAATCCATGCTATATAGTATGTATGTATTTGCAGCTATGTGTGTGTATACATGAGAGGGGCTAGGACTGGGGAGCCAGGCTAATTTCATTTCATCTTTTCTTCTGCAGATTGATTTAGACTGGAGGTAGAGGCATGAGCTAATTGTATCCTGATCCTTGCCTTGAGGGGTTTCAAAGCCCTGGAGCAACTATTCTCTGTATTTTGTTCTGTCTACCTTAGCCAAGCTATTGCATTTCTCTCTGGTGTAGCGAGCAGAGCAGATCGCTGGAAGAAATCAGGAGCAAGAAGCCACAAATAAGGGGAGAAATCCAGCAGAGCAGGGGGAAGTTGGTCAGCAGCAGCACACTTGCTCTTTCCATGTTCCAGGTAAGATCTGATGCTTGCAGCTTCTCTATTATGTGCTATGGAGGGGATGGCTGGGGACTTTAGGGCGCAACTTGCTTTTACGCATGTGCCAGGTTCCTGGTTAATCTTTTTTTTTCCCTTCCTTTCATCATCACCACTTCCTTGATGCACTCACTGGGAAATAAGGCAGCGATCGGTGCCTGCGCTAACGCTGTGTGTGTGCTGTGTGTATAGTGGGGAGCTCCTGGTAAGCAGGACGTGCAGGGCATGGAGTGAGTGCTCTTAGTGCCACTGCTTGGCCCTGTTCAGTGCTGATCGCTACAGCTGGCTGCCCCTGGCTGTGCACTCCGGTGCCAGGCTCCTGTTCACACCTGATAAACTCCAGTTACTTTACAGTTCTTCTTCCTTCTTCCTCTTTTCGTGTGGCTTCCGATCTTCTCTGTACAAAAGACGCCATTGTGCTGCCGCAGATTTGCCCTCAGGGCATGGAGGGAGTTTTACTCTTATATGGCCAGGGTAATGGTTGTAGTGCCCAGGCAACCCTTTGGGGATGATGCCATGACGTGCCGCTGTCCTCCTGGAAGGGGTTAACTACAGTCATTATTACCTTTCACAGCAGGCAAGACAACACCAAAGGGGCAGTGTGTTTATGAAAAAGGATGTTGTAGTTACCGCCGGGGGACACTAGAGGGCGGTGGGTGCTTGTCTGCTGGGAGATTGATCAAAGTGATGGCTTTGCCCTGTCTGCTTGGCATCTGTGTGTAAGTTGGAGAAGCCCAGGAGTTAATGAATCGGGATTTCTGAGGAATAAAATGATGGATTTGTAGTGTAAAGAACAGAGGATATCATGAAAACATATACAATGTAATGTAATATAACTAGTAAAGTGATACTGTATGTAACCACGTGAGGATACTGTTTCCTATGGATTCCTTACCAGGGTGTTTGCTGTTGTCCTCTTAGTAATGTGCAATATGCAGGACATCATTGTAAGGTTATATTCACAAATCACCCGTCGCCAATCCGTCAGAATTACCAGATGAAAAAATGCTACAAGCTTGACTTTTTTGTCCGGTGATTTCAGTTAAAAAATGGACACTTGACAGACCCCATTATAGTCAATGGGATCCGTGTCCATCATTTATTTATTTATTGTTTTTCAGGTCCTCCAAGGGATCAGAAGAACAGACTGATGCTGATGTGAACGTAGCGTAAAATACAACTATTTAAGAGACAGATTTCTCATCCTTCATGTTGCTTTATTGCTGAGATGAATAGGTTATATCCTCAGAACACCTTCATTTTTTGTTGCAGTTTTTTTTTCATTGAGTTTTTCTCTGCGTTTTTTTGTTCCCCTAATCAAAAACTCATTCACTTTGCTGGTTCGTTTCCACAGTCAAAACGCTGCGTTTCCGCAAGGTGGGGCCTAAGTCTGAAGCCGGGGCCCCACGTTGCAAAAAGTGTAAAAAAACACTGCATTTTACGTTACCTTACCAAAGTGGATGGGATTCTGCCTAATCCTATCCACACATTGAAGAAAAAGATCAGGAGTGGAAATACGGCAATTTCAAAAACGCTTGTGTTTCTGTAAATCCCAGCATGTCAGTTATACCTACGGAAATGCTTTTGTTTTCTGCATAGGTATAATAGAGACAGAAAGGCCACAGAGGAAAACAGTGTATTTTTTGACTGCAACTCAATACGTAAGGCTTTATCCTGAAGGTGTTTTTATTTTTGCAAATATAACTAATTGAACAATTTGCAGAGTTTTAAGTATTTTCTATAACCATCTCAGTGATGACTGTCTGTTGTCTTTATCAGTTTCCAATGGGTACGACCATCAATGTAGGAACTTTCATGTATGTAGTGTCCCTGCCTGTCCACAATAAGGAAATCGTGGCTGGGCTTCTGACAAGCGCCTCACTATAGAAAGTTCCTGCATTCATGGCCATATCCACTGGCCGATTAAGACAACAGACTGTCACCACTAAGATGGCTAAGAGAAAATCTTTCAAACTCTGTTAAATATTTAATAATTTATATTTGCAAGAAAAATGTTTAAACTTTTTTAATTTTCTACAAAGTTCAATAAGTTTCACTTTTGGGAAACTTTTATCAAGGGCTGTGGAGTCGAAGTTGGGAGTAGAGATGAGCGAAGTATTCAAAAATCCGATTCGGCAACTTCGCTGAATTTCGCGATATGATTCTATTCGATCCAAAATTAAATCACGGCGAATTGTGTAAGAAAAACAGTTATTTATTGGCTGCAGAGAGCTGGGGTGTGCAGCAAAATGGCGGAACCCCTTGGATGCCGCGGTCATGTCCAAGATGTTAAAACCCCTGATTAGTTACAGCTAACACCCTGCTCCATAACCGATCAGGGGTTTTAACACCTTGGATGCCGCAGTCAAACATGCCATATGCGCTCGCGAAGGGGTTAAAGGGCTGTGACATCACAGGGCTGGCTGCTGATTGGCAGCACGCATGGCATTGTGGGTTATCCCGCGTTACCAGAGTTCCTTGCCCCATGTCCTAAACATGTACAGCAGCCATTTTGAACTAAATGCGATTTGTTACCACGAAGCATGAGGAAATTCAGATTCGATGCGAATCAAATAATTCCTGAAATTCGGATCGAATTCCACTTCGTCAGCTTCGATTCGCTCATCTCTAGTTGGGAGACTCGGGACTTTAAAGAACTTACTGACTCCAGTTTAAAAAATATATATTTTTAATTATCTTATACAATTATTGCTATTGTAGAATTAATGAAATGCATAGTTTTTTACATATTTACTTTTATAGGAATTTAATCACTGGCTTTTCCATGACTTAGAGGATCTTTACTGCTTCCGAGTGACCATAGTGGTCAGTCATTTATGAAGGAGTCAGGAGTTGTGCTGTAATAAAATAGGAGTCAGAGCGGGGGGTTTGGCCTACCGACTCTGTAGCCTAGCTTTAATCCAAATTCATAGCAGAATAAATTCGGACAGTGAAGGAGCTCTACTTCTGATAATGTGAAGTTATTGGCATACATGCCATGTGCCAAATTTATCTTGTGTTTTAGACACTTTTATGTCTCACTAAACGGTTTTGAGAAGTGTCTACAAACGCTGTGAATTACTTAAGATTTATTATTTATTTTATTTTGACTTGTGCCATTACTTTGGTGCAAAATGTTGGTGCAATGTCCTGTAAGTCATCCAAGAGATGGCATTAAGAAAAGTCTCTTAACATGTCTAAGAAGACATGCCAAATTTATCCTACAGCGTGCACCACTGTGATAAATTTGGCTCAGTCTCTGCCTGTCTTGTCTAGTTTTGTGCTGTCTAAATTTAGGACAGTGATAATAAATCTCCCCCAGAGTCTGTAGAAAGTATTCACCACCTCCTGGACATTTTCATGTTTTACTCAGTCAATTTAATTAGGCCTTTCGGATACTGATATAAAAAGACCCTTTAAAGCTGGGGCCACACGTTGTGGATTTTGCTACCTTTTTTGTGCCAAAGTCAGGAGTGGATTTAGCAGAAGAGAGAAGTAATAAGCAGTTCCTTTATCTTTCCCCATTCTTTTTTAAACCACTCTTGGCTTTGGGTAAAAAAAAAAAAAAATACAGCAAACTCTGCAGCAAAAAATACAGGTTTTCCACGATGTGAATAATAGGGTTGTCTTCTTAGGGCAACTACATCTATATGTCCTTCGGACATCATAGCAAGAGGTCCCCTACTCATGAATTGCCCATCTTAGCAACAATAAAGAATCACTTTAGGCTAAGGTCCCACGCAGTTTTCCTCTGAGGACTTTCTGCCCTTATTATACCTATATGGAAAACACCAGTGTTTCCATAGGTATAATTGACATGCTACGATTTACAAAAATGCAAGAGTTTTTGAAATCGCAGCATTTTTGCCGCAGATATTTTTTCGCAGTGTGTGGATAGGATTAGCCAGAATCCCATTCACTTTGCAAGTACTGTAAATCACACATTTTTTGCCGCAGCATTTCTGCAGTGGCAAAAACTATGCATTTTCGCAACGTGGGGCTTCATCCTTAAAGAGGACTTTTCACCTCTCCCAATTCCAACTCCCTACATCTTTCAATAGGTGCTCCGCTGATTCTGGTGCAGCTGGGATATTTTCTCTAGCTCCCATCATTCCTGATCTATGATTTCTGTCATTTTCAGCACCCTTACGCTGCATTTACACTACGAGGGGACCTGGCCTTATAGTGAATGGGTCACCGAAAATTATCTATTTTTTTTTTTTTTTTTTTTTTTAACCAAGTTTTTATGTGAAACTTTTTTTTTTTTTTTTAATGAATTTTTGATTTTATTTTTAATGTTCCAAACTCAGGCAAGATGGCAGCCCCATAATAATGTACAGAAAATATAATTTAAAAATCTACAATCTGAAAATAAAAACAGATTTGAAAAAAATTGTATGAAAATGTTGCTTACATTCCATTTAAAGGGAGTCTGTCAGCACAAAATTGAGATATAAACTAATCACGGTACCTTGTAGGGCTGTCAGCACCGTTTACAATGATGTATTTTTTTTATCCAGGACCACATCTCCAGTCTTGTAAAAATCATCTTTTTATCCTTCAGCAAATGAGCAGAAAAGGGGCTTTAGGGGTGTTGGTTTCAATCAATGGACTTCACTATCTGCTGCTGCTAACTACTGCTCAGCCATGCCCATTAACTGTACTGTGCTTGTTTGATGACACTCTACACCTGGAAGTGAAGGAAGCTGGCTTCAGATGGGGGCAGTGTCATCATCAGACATGGACAGTACAGCTAGTGGGCGGAGCTGAACAACAGCAGCAGCAGATAATGAAGCCCATTGATTGAAAGCACCGCCCCTAAAACCCTTTTCTGCTCATTTGCATAGGGATAAAAGGACGACTTTTACAAGAATGGAGCAGCGGTCCTGAATAAGAAATACATCATTGTAAACTGTGCTGACAGCCCTACAAGGTACCGTGATTAGTTTATATCTCAATTTTGTGCTGACAGGCTACTTTTTAAAAAAAAAGTTCCTGCTTTGGCAAACTTGGTGCAACCAAATGATAGACAGCAGGACAGCTACAGTAAATTCACATAGCCCTCTAGGCCCCCTCCTAATTCACACCTGTGCTTTATTTTAGCTAGTCTCCTATGTAATGCAGGCCATATGCAGATTTGTCGTTAAAATATTGAGTTGAGCAAAAATTTTCTAAAAATTGTTAGCCAACAACACAGCAAGAGTGTAGCCCCTTCAGTCAGCTGTGTGTATGGCCAGGTGCTGGACCCCCAGCGATATCGATGGCCTTTTTCTATAGATATGTCATCTATATTGAAGTCTAGGAAAACACCTTAGGTCATTAGCATCAGATCAGATGGGTCACTTTGAGTCCCTTGTGTGAGAAAAGCCCATTACAAGTGTTTGTCAATGTCATATAAGTGGTTTATTCTTTCTGACCAATAAGGACAATGTATATTGTAAATGCTAGTGTGAAAACTAGCCTAATGGTGTTGTTTTTATCTGGATATAACCTTTTCTGTGACACAAGCTGCCCCAGCATTCATCTGGTCACCAGTGCCCAATAAACATCTCCCATTTATTAAAACATGGCGAGGTAAGAAGACAAGGTAAAAGTTACAGCTGAATTTTCTCTTACTGACTTGGCACCATTGATATTGGCTTTGTGTGGCCATATTATGTGGAGTCTGGATGATTCATGGTGGAAAAGAATATGGTGAAAATATTGTATATTCTAGATAGTAATGTAAGTCTATTAGTGCGTAAGGTGCACTGACTCTATGGTCAATAGAGGAAGATCCTAACCTGAGTATGTGTATTATTTCCATATGCTTTAATAGTGTCTATTGGGAAGGCTTGTCCCATTAAGCTTTTAACCTCTAGTTTTTCTATACCACCATACAAACAAAATCCATAACTACCAGTGTTAACTGCCAGCTAGTAACTTAGTGACGGTTTAGGGTGAATTTTGCTCTTAAGACATGCACTGCTGCTATTACCACCTTCTTAGAAATCCGTTCTTGAATATTTATATGTTTTGTCGAAAAAACGTTCTTTACCGATTTCATAACTATTTCTTTCCAGTTCTCTTCTGCAATTTTAGACTGTGAATTCAGTTAAATTTTTCATTAGTATAATTTTTGTTTGTTAAAAATATTTTCCTACTGCTCATCACTTGAAAGATTAAAGTATTTAATTAACTGCTTTTATGTTAACATACATGATTTTAATTTTTTTAATCACTATGGAATAGTTTTCCTGAAATGAAAGCAGCGAATTTTTTTTTTCAAATCTACTGCAGTAACTTTGGTGTATTAATTATGCCTGGGGCACAAGACAGAATGTTCTCTTACTCTAGAGGGCCCTGTTACATCTGAAACTGTGAAATATAATCTTTTGTTCAGCTCGGTGTTGTAACGTAGCAGTGTTTGAGAAAAAGGAGTAGTTATTGTTTTCTTGCTGTTTTCTTTTTCTTTTCATTTTTTTACAAGAAAACTTGCTTATGCCTAGAGATTAACAAGCTCATGCAGCCACTGTTCAGTAGAGTCTTATTTTTGGAAGGGGTTTTTCCAAAGAAGTTAACATATACCGTACTTAAAAGCGCTAAACATGGGGTTATAACATAAAAAGATAACTTTCCACTACTCCAGTTGAGGCGCTGTGCACCAATTCCCGCTGCTCTCCAATTCCTGGTGCCTGCTCAGTCAATCACTGGCCCAGCAGTGTCCCACCTGTCTGAGCAGGTACCTCCAAACATTTTGTGTGTGTCAGAAAAAAAAAACCCATATTAAGCTATTTTAAAGAGGGAGTCTGCCAGAAAAAAAAAATCATAATTAAACCAGCACCCATACAGTGGGGAAAAAAAAAGTATTTAGTCAGCCACCAATTGTGCAAGTTCTCCCACTTAAAAAGATGAGAGAGGCCTGTAATTGTCATCATAGGTAGACCTCAACTATGAGAGACAAAATGAGAAAACAAATCCAGAAAATCACATTGTCTGATATTTTTTAAAGAATTTATTTGCAAATTATGGTGGAAAATAAATATTTGGTCACCTACAAACAAGCAAGATTTCCGGCTCTCACAGACCTTTAACTTCTTCTTTAAGAGGCTCCTCTGTCCTCTACTCATTACCTGTAGTAATGGCTCCTGTTTGACATTGTTATCAGTATAAAAGACACCTGTCCACAACCTCAAACAGTCACACTCCAAACTCCACTATGGTGAAGACCAAAGAGCTGTGGAAGGACACCAGAAACAAAATTGTAGACCTGCACCAGGCTGGGAAGACTGAATCTGCAATAGGCAAGCAGCTTGGTGTGAAGAAATCAACTGTGGGAGCAATAATTAGAAAATGGAAGACATACATGACCACTGATAATCTCCCTCGATCAGGGGCTCCACGCAAGATCTCACCCCGTGGGATCAAAATGATCACAAGAACGGTGAGCAAAAATCCCAGAACTACATGGGGGGGACCTAGTGAATGACCTGCATAAAGCTGGGACTATCGTAACAAAGGCTACCGTCAGTAACACACTACGCCGCCAGGGACTCAGATCCTGCAGTGCCAGACATGTCCCCCTGCTTAAGCCAGTACATATCCGGGCCCGTCTGAAGTTTGCTAGATAGCATTTGGATGTTCCAGAAGAGTATTGGGAGAATGTCATATGGTCACATGAAACCAAAGTAGAACTGTTTGGTAGAAACACAACTCGTGGTGTTTGGAGGAGAGTGAATGCTGAGTTGCATCCAAAGAACACCATACCTACTGTGAAGCATGGGGGTGGCAACATCATGTTTTGGGGCTGTTTCTCTGCAAAGGGACCAAGACGACTGATCCGTGTACATGAAAGAATGAATGGGGCCATGTATCGTGAGATTTTGAGTGCAAACCTCTTTCCATCAGCAAGGGCATTGAAGATGAAACGTGGCTGGGTTTTTCAGCATGACAATGATCCCAAGCACACCGCCAGGGCAATGAAGGAGCGGCTTCGTAAGAAGCATTTCAAGGTCCTGGAGTGGCCTAGCCAGTCTCCAGATCTCAACTCCATAGAAAACCTTTGGAGGTAGTTGAAAGTCCGTGTTGCCCAGCGACAGCCCCAAAACATCACTGCTCTAGAGGAGATCTGCATGGAGGAATGGGCCAACATACCAGCAACAGTGTGTGCCAACCTTGTGAAGACTTACAGAAAACGTTTGACCTCTGTCATTGCCAACAAAGGATATATTACAAAGTATTGAGATGAACTTTTGTTATTGGCCAAATACTTATTTTCCATCATAATTTGCAAATAAATTATTAAAAAAACAGACAATGTGATTTTTCTGGATATGTTTTCTCATTTTGTCTCTCATAGTTGAGGTCTACCTATGATGACAATTACAGGCCGGCCTCATCTTTCTAAGTGGGAGAACTTGCACAATTGGTGGCTGACTAAATACTTTTTTTTCCCCCACTGTATATATTCATGTGCAAATTAGCTGAGCGTGTATTGAGTACAGATGAGCATTGCATCAAGACCTTTCTGTTCTTGCAATACTCCTACAGGCAAGAGTGATGTAATCAGAGCTTTCCTCCGGGAAGGAGGCAGGGATCCGGCAATCCTCCGCAAAATGGCAGCCGCCTGGAAAATGGTGTCTCGGTCAGTGCTGGCACTGATCACGTGCATTAGTGTTGCCCCGCCATATTTAAATACCTGACATCCGCCGTAATAGGGTCATGGGTTAATTAGCCGATCATGGCTGTCAGGAGCAGGAGGCAGAGTTGGTTTGTGGAAAAATAGAAAAACGGAGTCAGAGGTTTGAAAGCTCCCAGGTTTGTCTGGCATTCATTTATATTACAGGCTGCTCAATATCATCAGTTTGCAATGCATTGCAATTCATTAGCATTGTAATACATTGCATTAGTGATCAGATCGCCTGGGGTTCAAGACCCCTAGAGAGTCTATTAATTACAGAAAAAAAAAATAAAAGGAACTAAAAATTCAAATCACCCCCCCTTTCCCTATAACACATTATAAAAGTTAAAAAAAATACATATGTGAAACACATATACGTCAGGCATCCCTATGTCTGAAAATGCCTGATCTAAAACTTCTAAAAACCTTTTTTCCATATGGTGAACGCCGTAGTGGGGGGAAAAAATGAAAAGAACCGAACCGTCGTTTTTTCGCTGTGTCGTCTGTATTAAAAATTTAAAAAGCAATAGACATTCCCCAAAATTGTATAACTAAAAAGTACATCTGGCCCTGCGAAAAAAGCCCTATGCATCCTGGTACACAGAAATGTAAAAAAGTTAGTGTCAGAATATGGCATCTCCAAGAATTTTTTTTTTTTGCAGTGGTGTTTTTTTTTTTTTTTTTTTAAAGGGGTTAAAACCTAAATAAAACTATATATATTTGGCTACACAGTGAATGCTGTAAAAATGAAGCCTGTAAGAAAGTTGCACAAACGCAGTTTTTCTCCAATTCCACCCCATTACAGTACAGTACACTGTACAGAATATTAAATGGTACTATTACAAAGTACAATTTGTCCCGCAAACATGAAGCCCTCATATGGCTCTGTGAATGGAAAAACAAAAAGGTTATGGGGTTGGGAAAGCGAGGAGTCAAAGACGAAAATCGAAAAATGCCTGTGGCAGGAAGGGGTTAATATACAATATTGATAATTTAAAATAATTAATCATTTTATCTTGAAGCCAAAGTTGGACTCAGTTGCTTTTTTTCAACTCCAACTCTATAGCCCTAGTTTTAGCACATGCTAAGCAGAAGATAGAAATATGATGTAAGGATCTTACCAAACAAAGCAATACCCTGACACTACTGCAGGGGACTGGGAGGAAGGACAGAGACAAGTGAGCCCTAATCTCACCCCAGCCACTGTCCCTTCCTATTGCCACAGTTACCCTAAATGGTAAAAGGACAACCTGAAGACAAGCCCTATACTGGGTAAGTGACACAGAGAACAGGACAAGACAAAAATAACACAGAAGCAGAGTGAGCAAGCCAAGGGGTCAGTAACAAACGAGCAAAGCAGTACAAAGTCAAAATCCAAAAGAATAGTCAAAAGGCAAGCCAAAGGGTCAGAGAATCAAGTAACAAAGTATCAAGGAGTATAGAAAGAGAGCAGGCAAAACACAAGTGTAATAACCGGCAACCTGCTGAGAAATGACATCCTGTATATAGAAAGTCTGGGTCCAGCCACAGATCTAATAGGTACACAGGCTGTCAATCACACAGGGCAGGAAGAGATTAACTCTATGCAGTCCAGAGAGAAATGTTCAGACACGGGTGGGGCCGGAAATCCATTACACTGACTAAGACCATGTTCAGACTGAGCAGCAAGAAACTTACATAAAGAACCAAACTGAACACGCCTCCTTTGCCACAGCGTGCGAGCGGAGGGCGGCGCCGAGACCCGAGACGTTACATATGATGTGAACATATGCTTCTTGCAAAACAAATGCCTGGTGTAAAACTAATCTCTGAAACTGTTGCAGCAGAAACTCAGACAAAATGACTAAACTATATTTTAAAAATGGAATATTAGTTTGCAACCTTTCAGTAAAGGAGTACTTAATTGACTATTAACTTTTCAACAAACTTTGCATAAATAAATACTGCAAGGAAACTTTGTAATATCTTATTAAAGAAAAATGCTGCTTTCTCCAATCCCCTCTCATACTAAACTGACATTCACTCTGACGTTTCTGATAAATTCTATCTTGTCTCTCAAGATGAGCTGTGAAAGTATCAAATTACAGCTGTCATTAGAAGTCTATGGAGAGAGGAGAGGGATGGAAGGAGAATGAGGGAAGTGAGAGAGTACAGACACACAGAGGCTGCTGCAGCTAAGTAGCAAGTTAAATCATTACTCTTCTATAATGTGCCACCTGGTGTTTCTGAGTCAGTGATAGAGAATTAAAGTGCATAATCTGCTGTTTTCTCCATGTGCCATGTCTGGGAGACATCACAGCAGAAAGTCCCCACCTACCAGCTCAGTGTCGAGGAGAAAACTTCTACAAATACAAAGAATTTAAAGTCAGATAATGGCCAGAAATAGTTTTATTCCTAGATTGTAGAAAATGTAGCCAAAGAAAGGGAGGGAATTGTATAAAATAACCAAAGAATCAATACCTACCAGTTTAATCTCTACTGCTTTAGCACCACTGTTTTTTCATTACTTGGCTGCAGCAATGCTGTCCTTATCTACCCACTTGACTTCTACTGACCTCAATGGCCTCATATCATACTGCTGAGGTCAGTAACTGATTGCAGTGGACATGTGATAGAAGGGGGCATTATCACTGCAGGTAAGGGTGACTTTGGAGCACTGGCACTGGAGAGGCAGGTGATTTAATGGGCAACTGTTGGTTCTTATCTTTCTTATATTATTTTATAACCGTGGTCTACAACCTTCTGGTGAGTTACTTACTAAGTTGGTTTTGTATGTTTCTTGGCCACACTTCGTTTTAAAAGGAAAAAAAATATATTATATGACCCCTATGTCACATGGCCATCTTTCAAACAATAAGATTTGGACCCTTTTTCCAAGATTTATTGACACCAGTCAGATGTCAGTACGGCATAGTAGGATTAACAGTCCCCCCCCCCCCACATGGTGTCCATGTGTGTGTCAGAGATTTCTGGTTAGCATAATCATTGCCAACTTTTTGAGTGCAACCCCTTCAGGCTAAGAATCAGTGGACTTTCAAGGTCTTGTTCTGTGGTACAGCATATTAGGGTGGAGTTTAATGCAATTCCCTAATATTTTCCAAAAAGGCCCTCTCTATCTCTGTACCAGTTGGTCACTAAGTTAAAGGGGTTGTCCAGGAATCTGGCCTCAGGGGTCACGTTGGGCGAGGACTTATGCCAGCACAAGCCCCGGTGTGCACTGGGTTGGACAGTGGCGGCGAACACCAGAGCGCCAAGGAGAGGTGAGTATGATATTTTTTATTTTTTTTTAAATTTTAACCTTCCCTGGCTCCTGCCCAAGTTCTGAGATTCCTGGATCCTTTTTAATGTTTAGTCAACTTGTTTAGCATTATGTGTGTAAAGCCTTTTCCTATGTATAGCGCCATGGAATTAATGTTCCTCTGAAAATAAATTAACAAAAAAAATAAATTTATTTTCATTAAGAAATGAAAATAATAACTAATGTCAAAATGCAAAGAACAAATATCTGAACATCTGAAAATCTCTGCCTACTCTCTGCCCCAGCCACTTTATGGTGCTTTTCATTCAGCATATTAATTCTATCTTCACTTGATTTATTATTTCTTTTCTAGACTATAAAAACAATTCCCAAACAGATATTGAAAGCTTCGGGAAGAAGGAGAGCTTGTTTATGTCCAACAATTGGGAAAAGTTCTCTTTTTCTCTGAGGCCTTCTTTATCTCTTCTCTGGATACAGTTGTGTTTCTACTGCTTCCGGGGATATAAGGAGAAAGAGGGCTTGCATTATCCGCATATTCTTCTTTGCCTCTCAGGAAGAGGGTGAGAACAGTTATGCCTGAAAACTAGAGACAATCTTGGAGGACACAGACTGTGCGCCTCTGCACATAACAGGGACTGTGGCTATCACAACTGTTTCTCTCCAGCTTTACTGATATAAGAAGACTTAGAGCTGCTAAAGGAAACCAGCTGTGTAGTCAAAACTCCCTTAGGGTCCACGCTATGTTTTTATTATTTTATTTTGGTATGTTGACTTAATGTATCAGGACAAATGAATCAAAAAATAAATGTCTAAAATATGATGAATCAATTTAAAGCTCACAATATTACTATGAATATACAATGATTGTAGGAATAACTATTACCGTAATGAATGCATTGTGTTTCTAAACTCCCCTATAGACTGGCGCAATGCAGACCTGAACATTAGGACACTGGTATTATGGAAAGTCTATTTTGTGACTTGCATCTGCCATCCTGGAAGTGAACGCAGCATTCTAGGTTAACATAAAAGGTTTCAGATATATACAACCATATTTGTGATATCTGTGGTTATTCATTGTTTCTGTCAGTCATGTATAGGGATGTATGGACATCTTGTTCTGCTCAAAGAAAGGGAATGATTATAACAAAGATGGTTTCCAATATTTTTTTTTCTCCATATCTGGAGCTCCTGAATATCTGCTTTAGTCCAGATGTCACCATTCATAACTAGATTGATGGCCAGGCCGTCAGTCAGCCTGTATGTAGATGCTTTGAGGGACATGAATTATTGTCTGTCTTTGGAGACATAGTTTTTGAAACAGATAAAGCAGGTACTTTCTATATTTATATTTAGCTGTGAAATAGATAATTTTGTTAGTTGACAAAATTAAAGTGAAAGAACAAAAGAAAAATCTAAATCAAATAAATATTGTGTGTAACCACCCTTTGGAGGAGGAGTACTGGAAGTGATGATTTGGCCCTCGCAGAGTCCTGATCTCAACATTATCCAGTGTGGCAGGTTTGGTACATTGTGACTTTCCCGATTTTAGCTGAGCTCTGATATACCCCTTTAACCTCCCTACAGTTCTGAATGAGCTCTCTCTCCAGCACGGACAATTTTTATTCATGTGGAAGGATCTGCTAACAAGCAAAGACACGCCTACCCAATCACATCACTAGGAAATATCTTGTGACCGTCTGATGTCACAAAGGTCCTTACTAAATATTCATTACCGTGAAGCATCAGGAAATCCGGATTCTATGCGAATCGAAGATTTCCTGAAATTCAGATTGAATTCCACTTCTGCAGCTTCGATTCGCTCATCTCTAATTGTGTCTGTTGCCCCCCTAGATTTTGAGATATCACTGGTTAAAGTGGAGGTGCATATACTTCAGACTTTCACTTTAGTGTATAGGAGAACACCTGCAGCTGACCATGTGCAGGGAAAGGAGAAAATGATTTTATTATTCTCATGTCCCTGTCACTTCATCAAACCCCAGGGGAGGGGGTACCATGGACTTTTGTTCATGATATCACCCTCCTCATTATAGGTCAGGAGCATACTAGCCATTTAACTAGCCTTATATGCTGCTGTTAATGCTGACCGCAGCACCTAAGTCGTTTTTGTCTGAAAAAATAGACTTTTTTTTTTCTTCCCCTGGCTAATGAAAAACAAAACAAAACACACAATTGGTATCACCACATCCGTAACAACCCCTAAAATAAACTTAGTAACTTATTTATTCTACATGATAAATGCCATAAACCTTAAAATTCAGATGCCAGAGTTGATGTTTTCTGATCATCTCTCCTCTAAAAAAAAAAACTAAAAGTAATAAAAAATGATCAAAAATACTTATGTACCCACAAAATACGGTCTCGTAAAGCTACATTGAAATATAATGTAAAAAGTTATGAACGCAGGAATGCAGAGAGGGATAAAATGTGTTAGTTCGCTAAAGGGTTAAAATACACATAAGGCACCAGAGTTATATGTCAGGAATATTTCTTTTAACCATAAATTCAAAATCTGCAATAAAGAAATGTGACAATTTTGGGAGGGTTTTTGCAATTTTATTATGACCTCAAAATACCCCTTTAGCCCCCTAACATTTATGGCATATTCACTGAATACAGTTTGGTCATGGGGGTCCCAATACAGGAAACAACATTATTAACTAAAAAAGGACATTCCTTGTCCAGGGGCATAGCAATGGGGGTTGCAGTTGGTACTGGCTTTGGACCCTGAGTGGGCCCCAAAGAACTCTCTGCCATATAAAATAGATCACTATTCTAAATAGTATAACTTAGGTACATGCTCTATTACAGATTTTGAATTCGGGCCGGGGATCTTGAAGTTTCGACTTTGGCTATGTGCATTGCTACTCCTCAAAACTGGTAAAGACTCCTGACAAAATGGGAAAGACACTATTTATGTAATTGCTAGACCTCTTCACTGCCGACTATGGAGAGTGACTAATGCTGGCAAAACCCATTAGACAGCTACTGGCTGATCAGGAATGCAGAGTTGCTGAAATACTGTCTAATTATGGCTGTGTGAATGGAACTCTATGTACCGTATGTAAGCACAGTAGTATGACTCACTATGATGCAGTGGGTTCCATTCACACTGCAATGGACAGTCCAAAAAATACAGATCATGTTTCACCGACAGAATATGGTTGTATGAATAAGCCCTTAAACATACATTCATGAACCGACAAATATCTATGGTGTATGGCCAGCTTAATTTAGAGGTTTCCATATCTCCCATAGAAATCTATATAAACCTTGCAAACCTAGATGGATGTGTCTTTTCTTTTACTATATTATCTTTTGTGAGTGTAATTATCTAAGTTACTTGAGTGATAATATTATTTTATAATTATCAAAGGGAGTCTAGCACCTCCCTAAAGAATATTGTACTGCTACTACTGTGTTAAGAGCACATTACAGTGTGATGCATGGATGATTCGAGAGTGCATGCCTAATGGGGAATTAAAAGACATAGCTGTCAGTAAAACTAGTGTATGGCCAGTTTTTGATAAATAAAGGAAATAGTGACTAGAATGACCACTTGGTGTCTTCCTGTTGCCACTTTTCTGGTTGTATGCTTTTAGACTTTCTGCAGTAAGCTTATTGGCTTCAAACTGCAAACCAGAAAGTTATTCCTTCAAGTACTGTATTCAGTAGTTGCAGAAACTTTCAGCTTCGTGTTGTGATGTAGTTACTAATTAGGTCCATGGTGTATTTTTTCATTATTTTGGGACCCCGTCTTGTTTGGATTTTTCCAGTACTGACAGAGTAGAAAGTCTCCCTGCTCATCAGGAGCACTAGTTTGTGTTTAGTGGTTCACAATCCTTGAATTTCTGTTCTGCAGAACTATAACTGTATAGGACTCTTGTACTTTCAAACCATGTTTCATGAGTTGGAGTACCCTGAAGCAAAGCTTAGATATATTACAGTCCATGTAATGGCACTGACCCACAGGGAGAATAAAGTTTACACATACAATAACAATTACCATCAAAATTGGAAGAACAAGTGCAATTACTAGACTGTCCATTTATCAGCCATTGGGGATGCTGTCCTTGGAACCATACAATTCTATAACGCAAAGTGGAAAAACAGTATCTATCTATCTATCTATCTATCTATCAACTATATGTTTCAAAAATGTCACACATAATCAAATAATATGAAAATAACTACATTTGTCTACCACTTGTTAGGGGAAAATAATGTAATGAGGGGCATTTTTTTTTTTAGATTAGTTTTAATCTTTGGTCCATTGACGGTAAATGTGCTTTAATTACTATGGGGTGCACACCTCATAATCTTCATGGTGCATCTCAGGCAGTCAATGTGCCAAAACCTAGAGGACCTTTCAAGTCTTCATCAATGTGCAGTTTTATATACCACTAGAAAGCCGACACTGCGATGAATTCAGAACATTGTTGGCATTTCCGGTATGTGCCCTGGTGCTGGAGATATCGGTGCCCTTAATTTTGGCACTGATATCTCCCCACTGTAAGAAGAGCATTCCTCATAGCCTAGCGTCATCGCATTGCTAAGCTGTGAGGAACACCCCCCCTCCCCCCAGTCTATGGAAGCGCACAGTCGGGGGAAGGGGGGGGTTGCGATGACGCTAGGCTGTGAGGAACGCCCTTCTGACAGTGGGAAGATATGTCGGTGCTAAAATTAATGGCACCGATATCTCCAGCACTGGGGCACGTACCGGGAAAGCCGACAGTGCAGTGTTGGCTTTCTAGCGGTATATAAAACTTTGATGAGGACATGGAAGGTCCTCTTTAAATCTACACCAGCTAGGAGGTAGAAATATATGATAAATTTAATTGACTACCTATTGCTTTTTTATTTTTCATTCAACATAAAACAGCTTGTTTTTGGAAGACAGATTGAATTTATTAATATAACCATTCTGAGGTACATATAAATTGTTGTTTTTTGTGAGGGTAAATAGAAAATAAGGTTTTGTTCTTATACCTGTCACTGTGTGGTATAAATGACATGTTAACAGTGATACCCAATTAAGACTATGTTCACATCAATCTATTGTTCTGATCCGTCATAGGATCAGAACAATGGACTGAATGACCTATAAAATGATGGATGCAGACAGAGCTTATTCTGTCTGCATCTGTCATCATTCACTCTAATGTAAGGAACAAGCTTTCTAGTCTTGTTTGTTATTGTTTTAGATGGCAGATAAAAGCTTGTGTTCAGGATTTTATCTTCTGCTTGAAAAGTAAGCAAACAAGGCCAAAGTGAATGATGAACATCATGTGCACCATCTGCATCCATCATTTTATTAGTGTTTCAGTCTATTGTTCAGATCCTATGATGGATCAGAACAACAGACTGATGTGAACTTAGCCTAAACCCCTTGCAGATGACGTACAGTGGGGAAAAAAAGTATTTTCCACCATAATTTGCAAATAAATTCTTAAAAAAAATCAGACTGTGATTTTCTAGATATGTTTTCTCATTTTGTCTCTCATAGTTGAGGTCTCCCTATGATGACAATTACAGGCCTCTCTTTTTAAGTGGGAGAACTTGCACAATTGGTGGTTGACTAAATATTTTTTTTTCCCCACTGTATGAATGGTCAGTGTGCATTTCTATGGGCCCGTACACATGACCATGAAATAACATGATACCTTTTTCAGTTCAGCTCATTACAGATGTGGTGATTCCAATTATGTGTAGATTTTTTTTAAATTACAGTATATTACATTTATAATTAAAATTATTCATCCACCATTGCAAATTAGATTTATTAGAAAAATTTACAAACTTTCAGATATTTAAAAATGAAGGAATAAAACAAATAGCTGAACACAACTAACTCCGAATTATTCAACTAAAACTGAAACCCTCATAAGAGCCCATATTTGCAAATCTGGCGTTGTCTCAAGAACATCTGATGCAGCTAATGAAGGGCTTCATTAGTTATATTAAGTGTGGTGGAGATGAAACGCAGCAAGGCTTTTGGTAAATCCACTCCTGGTTTGGGTTCAAAAACTGCAACCAAAAATCTGAATGTGACAATACTGACCTAATATCTGCACTGGCTAGGGGTTAGTTAACTGTATTGTTTGATTGAATATTAGAAATATGGCAGGTCAAGTGGACCAAAAATTAAGAGAAAAGATCATTGCACTGCACATGTAAGTAAAGGGCACATAAACATAGCAAAGGCACTGAATGACTCTAGAGATACAGTTAGAGGCTAAGGCCTTTTCGGATATACAGTGTTTTTGGCTGCTGTGAAAACGCAGCAGAAAAAAAAAGGTGTGTTTCACAATATCAGCAAAGTGAATGAGATTCTGGCTAATTTCATCCACACATTACAGAAAAGAGTGCTAAAAAATGCAGCATGTCAAATTTACCGTAGAGAAAAATGCAGCAACAATGCTGTTTTAGTTGCAAAGGGGAGACTAACTCCATATTAGTGCCTATGGAATGTCCCAAAGACCCCTGTAATTGTAATGTATATGTGTCCCAATACTTTTTTCCATATAGTGTGTGTATATATTCATTATAGAGCACTAACACTCACCCATGTTCATGATGGATATATAAGTCGTGGAGCATTAAGGGGTTAAATTTTAAAACAACAATCTCCCCCTTGTGGATACAGGCAGAATTAAAAATTTGCCTTCTGTAGCTTCTATGACTTTGTATACATGTCAGGATTCTCTGTTCTGTTCAGAGAAAATACCACAACACTTTGTGTTGCAGCTTTTATTATAGTTTTCCTGGGGGCACAGAATGCTAAGAAATCAGCTTAAGCCAAAGCCAAGAATGGCTTCAAAAGGAATGGGAAAATATCTAAGAAGCACTTCTACTGTATGCCCAATCCACTTCTGGCTTTGGCTCAAAAAAAAACGCAGCAAAATCTGCAACACAAAAAAGCTGCGTTTCTGCAACGTGAGGCCTCAGCCTAAATGTTCATGAGTCATCAAAAGGGCAGATATAAGTGCTACAGATTGAACCATCAGACAGCTTCTCTGAAGAATTGGTCCCTGAACGTGACTGAACAGCCTGCACTATTTGCTGGCTGCAGAAGACAAATGGAGTGAAGAAGGCTGGTTAGACTAAAATGACTATACAATAACAAAAAATGCATTCAAAGACCGCTCCATTCTCTGTGTAATGGCTGAATCGAGTCACTGCAGCTTAGCACACTCAAGTGAATGAAAGCTGATCCGTAGTAATCTGTTGGCCACTAATATCTTTAGGATAACCCCTTTAGGCTGAAGCCTCACATTATGAAAACGCAGCGTTTTGGCAGCGCCGGAAATGCTGCAGCAAAAAACACTGCGTTTTACAGTAACTTCAAAGTGGATGGGATTCTGGCTAATCCCATCCACACATTGCAGAAAAAAATCTGCAGTGGAAAAGGTGTGTTTTTGAAAATCACAGCATGGCAATTATACCTGCAGAAAAACTGGCGCTTTACGTATAAATACAATAGGGGCAGAAAGTCCGCAGAGGAAAACTCTGCGAAAATGCAATGAAAAACGCTGCAGAAAAGACCACAATGTGTTTCCGCTGCATTTTATTTTCCACAGCTTTTTTTTTTTTTTTTTTTCGGCGTTTCACTACGTGGAGTCTTAGCCTAAATCACAATCCTAAGGATATACTATTTTCTGTACTGATAAGATGTGCAAGATAATCTACATGAACAAATTATAGGAACACTAGGAGTAGAAAATATACAATGAAGAAATACAAGCAAATCATCCCCTGTCTTGAGTCTACTCTCTCATATTGCAATTAAAGAATCTTCCATACGTGTCCCAGGAGATCAGCCGTCTTCTCCTATCTTCACACATATCAAAACAGACAAGTGTCTTCACAAGGCATGCTACACCCAACCAGTGACTAAATCCACACCCATTAACTCCCTGTCTACCGGGCACAAATAGCTATGTTCTGTGCAAACATACTTTAGACTAAGGCTCCGCGTAGCGTTCCGCAGCAAAAAAAAAGCTGCGGGCATAAACGCGGCGGCAATGCATTGCGGTTTTTCTCGCAGCACTTTTCACAGAAAGTCCGCAAAGGTTTCCTGCGGACTTTCTGTTTTAGTATACCCATAGGGAAACTGCCGGGGTTTCCGTAGTTATAATTGGCATGCTGCAATTTTGGAAATCCGCTGCACGTATTTTTCCGCAAGGTGTGGATGGGATTTGCCTTGCAGTGACTGTAAAACGTTGTTTTGTTTTTTTTTTTTTGTTCCGCTGTGGACAAACCGTGGTGTTTATGCCACTTGGGTTCCTGGCCTTAAGGCTTTCCTTTCAGAAATATGCAAAATTTTCATAGCTTGAGACTGTACCCAAATGTTTCTATATATTTACCTTTCATTTATACTTTATAGAGGTTGACTCCTGGTTAAAGCATAACTTAACTTTTATTCTTTGTTCCTAAATCCATAGTGTAGGTGAAGAATTTTATAAGTTTTTAATATACTTTATTAAAGAAAATGACCACTTTCTTTTGCCACTGATCAAATTTTTAGTATGGGTGACTATTGAGGGGAGGAGAGCTCAAAGCAGTGAGCAAAGCAAATAGGCTTGTCGGACCCTTAGTAGTTCCAGAACAGCTGGAGTTGAGAAGGTTGTCTACCCCTGCTATAGTATCATATCAACATTTGGTGATTTAGAGGAATTTCTAGCTTTGTTAAAATAATACGCTGGACCAAAGTGATCCACTGTATTATGGCTAGTGTAGGGTCTGAGGAAAAATGCATGACATACTCTAGTTTTAGATGTATGAGAAAATATCATTTTACATAGTTATAAAATACATTAACCAGTGAAGAACTCATTGACCCTTGCACTGTCAGGAATTTAAGTGCTGTACCAGCAAGAATGTGTTTGAAGAAACCATCCCTAAACTGATGCATAACAAACAGCCTGCAAGTCATTTGATGAAATTTACCTTTCTATTGGTACCTACCTCAGTTGCCACGGCCAAAATACTGTTTATTTGCAACATGAGATTTCATTTAATATCATGCACCCATTACAGAAAAAAACGCGGAGGAAATTGGACTGTTAATTTTACCTGCAAAGAGGTGAAAAAACAGTGCAAAATTTTTTTAAAGTTGTGATTCGTTATGTGTGGCCTAAGCCTTAGCCACACGTTATGTGCCAGTGTTTTGTTTGCAGATTTTTCTGCAGTTTTATGTGCCAAAACTAA
The DNA here is from genome assembly GCA_947044405.1 of Leptodactylus fallax. NCBI lineage: Eukaryota > Metazoa > Chordata > Amphibia > Anura > Leptodactylidae > Leptodactylus > Leptodactylus fallax. The sequence continues at coordinate 8,801,819 of CAMRHE010000020.1, forward strand.
GAGTGGATTTAGCAGAAGGGAGAAGTACACACGTGGACAAAATTGTTGGTACCTGTCGTTGTTTGAGCCAAAGTGGACTTCATGTGAGACAACAAATTATAAAAAAGCCAGACTGGAATTTGCCAAACTACATGTTGACAAGCCACAAAGCTTCTGGGAGAATGTCCTATGGACAGATGAGACAAAAATCAAAATTTTTGGCAAGGCACATCAGCTCTATGTTCACAGATGGAAAAATGAAGCATATCTTGAAAAGAACACTGTCCCTACTGTTCTGTTATGTTCTGGGGCTGTTTTGCTGCATCTGGCACAGTGTGTCTTGAATCTGTGCATCGTACAATGAAATCTCAAGACTATCAAGGGATTCTAGAGAGAAATGTGCTGCCCAGTGTAAGAAAGCTTGGTCTCCTTTGCAGGTCATGGGTCTTGCAACAGGATAATGACCCAATATGAACAAAAATGGGCCAATAACCAATTAGCAAAAAAAAATGTGCAGGACAAGTAATACAACAAAATCATGCCTACACTGAAGTAAAATTAATTAACATAGTTTATTAACAAATTAAAAAACAAAATACAATTAAATAAACAGATGAGGGAATACAGGAAAAACCAAAAATGATGTACACAAAGGCATGAAAACCAGGATACTAGAATAAATCATCAAATACAACCAAAACTTCATATCATAGGTCTAGACATAAAAAGGTGCTAAAAAACCATATGTTACAAAATGAAAAAATCCTGAGATAACATACCTAAGGTACAAACAACCTCGACATGCGTTTCGCCACCAGCTTCGTCCGGAGGTATGTTTGTAAGGTCACATGCATCATTATTTAAACCCCACCCCACCAATAAAATGCCACAAAACACACCTGAATATATAATATACTGATAAATTGATGTCTGCTGCATAAATGTAAGAAAACGGTACCGCCATGTTACAATACACTGAGCATGCACGAGACAACAATAAAATCGCGCGATAGGTAAAAAACACACACTACCGCGCATGCGCGAAGTCTCAAAATATCGTGAGATATATCATCAAATGCCGAGTATCAGAAAAACAGCGCCACAACGCATGCGTGGAATAATTACAACCACGCATGCGCAAAAGATCATAGTGCGGAGAACAGAAAGATAATAAGGGAGCACAACGAGCATATATACTGTATCATGTAACACCGTGCACAATGAAAATGACAAAAGATCAACGCACGGCAAACAAACACAGAAACACCAGACACAACAAGACTATACATAATGAGTTATATATCAAAATTGCAGCGAGACTGCATAAATATAATATAAAATAAATATAACAATGCTGTGTATCAGGCTCAAAAAACCTCGTACAATATATAAATAAATAATTAAATAAATTAGGTGCAGAAAAAACTGCACCAAAAACTGTGCAAAATCAAGCTAGGGCTTATTTTCATGGTAGGGCTTATTTTTGTAGAAACAGGGTACATCTACTGCATATACTTGTCTGTCTACTAGCTTATATCTTAATCATACGGGCATGACCTGTACATTGTTCCTTCTCAAAACTCTCACATGGAGAAGGTTGAAGTCATCAAGATGATTTGCATCTTAGGAATGTATAATCTACATATGGATATTCTGAATCATATGTACAATCCTTTTCATTCTTATAAATACTTTATCAATGCAATTACACCAATTTTATCAGCCACTTTGTCCAAAATGTACAGAATTTTGTAAGAGAAATTGCTTCATTTGTATTGGTTGTGTCTCCATATTGCACAAAAATGTTATTTATTATAAATAGATGCTAAAGGGATTTGTTAAGCTTCTACCAGTCCTGTCTGGTTAGAAAAATGTTTTATTTTTGGTCAGATTATTAGAGGTTGTGCTGTAATAATACATTGAGAAGCACAAGATCAATGTATAATATTGGGATGTGCGGTCCATGTCTTTTTCTTTTTTTGATATTTTTGTTTAGTCTTATTTTTCCTTGGTACCAGCTACCAGCACTCCTCCCATTTGGCCCAGGTGTTTTTAAATTAAGGGAGCCTTCTACTGATCCAGTCCTTTGACTGAGACCATATGGCAAGATGAACTCTTTGAGACCTGTTCACACGTTGCAGTCTTTTGACTGACACCATATGGTAAGGTGAACTTTTTTGTCATCTGTTCACATGGTGCGGTGCTGTGCGGTGTCTGCCGTTGCTGGGGTGCGGTGCCCATGGGGCGATGTGGCCCAGAGCCTGGGGGCTTAGCCTGGCGGCAGGGGTGTTGCTGGGCTGCTGGGTCGCTCGCCCTGTGGGCGCTGTATTGTGGCGGTGGTGGCCGCTGTTCGGTGCCGCACCCAGCAGTGTAGGGACCCACTATAAAGAGGTCGCCGTGAAGTGGCTAGTGGGCTTATACACTTTGATCAATATGTATACTAAGAACCTCATGTTCTGTGTTGTAAATTTTGCTGAGAAGCACAAGATCAATGTTTAATATTGGGATGTACGGTCCATGTCTTTTTCTTTTTTTGATATAATACATTTTATATAGCACCAACATATTCCGCAGCACTTTTACAAATTGTAGGATTCAAGTACAGACAAAAAGATACATTACAGTGTAATAGTCAATTCACACACTGGGACTGAGGGCCCTGCTCGCAAGAGCTTACAATCTATGAGGTAGAGGGGGTGACACAAGATTTAGTAGGGGCTGCATTGGAAGTAGCATCGCTTATAGAGTGGTCCAGCCGTTTTTGTGATAGAGGTGACTTTCATTACACATAAATAAAGCTGTATGAGCCGTCATCAGCTGTGTCCTTTAATGTGCATATGGTGCCTGGACATACAAAGTTACAGACCGATACAACATCATATCCTGTGGGGTAATGTGGGAGCGTGAACATGCTAAGATTCGTTTTAGTGATTCTAACTGCAGAAGGGTCTACAGTAGTGATAGGCCTGTCTCAAAACATGTGTCTTTAGTTTACGCTTGAAGCTGTAGAAATTGGGAGTTAATCTGATTGTCCGGGGTAGAGCATTCCAGAGAAGTGGTGCAACTCGGGAGAAGTCTTGGATACGGGAGTGGGAGGTTCTGATAATAGAGGATGTTAGTCTTAGGTCGAGTGAATGGAGAGCACGGGTTGGGCGATAGACAGAGGTGCAGCATTATGGAAGGCCTTGTGGATGAGGGTGATAAGTTTATATTGTATTCTGTATTGAATAGGCAGCCAATGTAGAGACTGACACAGACTGGAGGCATTGCTGTAGTGTTTAGACTGCTATCAATACAAATGGAAATAAGTAAACTGAAAATGCATTATAGAGTTATTTTGTAAAGTATTATTATTAAAAAAAAGTGTTTCATTGCAGAAATATCAAAATTATCTGCTTGTTATAGCATAAGCCCACAAAAATTCAGTACAACTTCTGTTGTATCCTTAGTGAAAGAAGCAGGATTATAATTTAGGCTGGACATAGGCTTACTTCTTGCTTCTCCGAGAGAGAGTCCAGCACAGGCATCAGCATTTATGTATAACTAAAAGAGCCTGAATATAATGATATGCACATTTGAGCACCAGGGGGTGCTGTTACAAGCAGATAATTGTGAGATTTCTATTAGGAAGCCATACAATGTTACGCTAAAATCTTAGAAACTGGATAACCTCTTTAACTAAGGCCTGGCCCCATGTTATGGAAAAATAGCGGAAAAAAAAAGCTCTTTTACAGAACCAACAAAGTCAATCAGATTTCATTAATCTCATACACACACTATAGGGAAAAAAAGAGCTGCAGAAAAGCTGAGTTTTAGAAAAATGCAGCATGTTAATTTTAGGTGTTGAATCGCTAGTTTTTTTCTCTATATATTTAATAGAGAAAGAAAATATGCAATTTTTTTCTGCAGCATTTTTTTAGCTTAGCCTAATGCTAGGTTCACACAAGCGTTCATCCTTTGGGGACCCAAAAAATGGAAACCCTATCTGCTTAAAAAGCAGTCGCCCATGGACCCCATAAACTATAAATGAGGTCCACCGGATTTCCAATGATTTTATACTGAAATAGGCGGAGAGAAGTCCTGCTTGCAGGAATCTTCTCTCTGCCTATTTTAAGTGAAATGGAGGATGGAGTCCCTGAACATTAGTGTGAACCTAGCGTAAGAAAGTTTCTTATGAGTCTACTCTAAAACTATCTCTAAGGCCTCCTTCACATAACTGTACTTTCAATCTGCAATTCTGGATCCACAATTCTAGATCAAAGTACGGTCACATTTATTTCTGTGGGCCTGCAGTTTTTGCGGCTTTGTGTCCGGGCCATAGTGAAGAGCTACAAAATATGGAGCAGGTCCTACACTTGTCCGTATTTATGTCTCTGTACATTCAATGTATTGGTCAGTGAAAAGCATGAATGACCACTGATACTGATCCATGTCATCTGTGCCATTTTTATTTGACCCGTACACGGCACACAACGGTCGTGTGCAATAGCCTAAGAGATTCCTGGTGGAGGATAACTTCTGCTGCTTTTTTTTTTTTTTCAATTCTCCATGCCTGCTTCTCTCTTTTTTTGGGCTGTGTGGATGGAATAAGGTGGAATGGAAATATTATATTTTTTTTGTTTTTTTTTAATATGAGCAGAATATTTTTAATATAGCAACAACAAAAAAATTCTAATCTAAGAATAGGAAGTAGCTTTCTACTTGTAGAAAGGTTTACAAATGTTTTTCATCACTTTTCTGTTTAGTCATGTTCACAAAGTACAGATTTGCCCCTAGGCAATTATACTGTGGCTTTTGTAGATAACATGTGGCATAAAACTGCAGCTGAAACTGATGTTTGCTGTGGATTGGCCATTGAATCTACATGTGGATTATACATATTGTAATTCAATAGAATTAATCCACTGCTGTTCAATGCAGAATGTGCACCCAGAATCGATATGCTGTATGTAGATTGTAAAATCCACAGGGCACTCCTGTTCAATTTTTTTAATGCAGTTTTTGAAGCTAAAACCAGGAGTGCCTTTAAATGCCTTGACAATTGCTCATTGTAGTGGTAGAATCATTGCACTACAGCATCTGTAGGTGGGGTCGATTTGTGTGTCCATCAAACTGTGTGTATGAGTGTTTTGCGCCTTAGGTGTTCACAGGAAGTGCATGAGTTATAATAAGACCAGATGTGAGGCTGAGTGGAGGCCTGGTCCTAGACAGCAACTAAGGAGCACCCTGATGAAAGAGAGGCCATGGAAGCGATTAACTGAAGCCTAAGGAGGAGTGAAGCCCACGGAACCAATGTGTGAGGACATGATAGAAAGAGAAGGACACTAGAAGCAAAAGCCCTCAGGGGTGTCACTTACTAGAAATGTACAAAAGTCAATATTTTTGGCCCAAAAAAAAATTATTTTTACACTTTGTACACCTCACCACTGGCATACATGGCATAATAAATCTGTTTGTAAATAGTACATAGTAAATCTGTGTGTGTACCGATACAGCTAATGGCACGTTGGAATGGCCTTTAAAAAGGCCATTCTTCTCCTACCTTTCCTTGTTTTCTTCTCCCAGCCGATTCCAAGATAATTCATTTCTTCATGTATATAAATGAGCACCCAGGGCGTACCTCCTCTTCTGAGAGCACCCACCTCGTCATCGCTTATCACCGCCCCTTCGACCGTTGCGGTGACTCCCTTCTTGGTCTAATTTCTTCTCGTCGGCTGCGCTGTACAGTAGCGAATTCTCGCGCATGCGCAATCGGCTCTGCCACTTCTGGTTCGGATTCCGACAGCGCTGCGTACGAGGACTTAGAAGAAAGAAGATAGAATACCAAGAGGGGAGTTACCACAATGGACAAAGGGGAGGTGATAAGTGATGACGAGGTGGGTGTTTGCAGAAGAGGAGGAACGCCCCCAGGTGCTCATTTACATACATGAAGAAACAAATTATCTTGGAATCGTCTGGGAGAAGAAAACAAGGAAAGGTAGGAGAAGAATGGCCTTTTTAAAGGCCATTCCAACGTGCTATTAGTTTAAAAGTGGTTTTGCGAATGATAGACTCCCTTTAAGGTATTTGGGTTCACTTATTAACCCAATAATAAGCTTTTATTCAAAGTTTCTTATTCACCTGTACCATTCATTTATGAATAGTAGTTTTATAAATGGAGGTATCCTTTTAAAGTGTAAGTCTCCTTTTTTTTTTTTTTTTTTTTGGTATTGTCAGGGTGTTCGCTTAATTAAATATATTACAAAAATGTTCACCAATCTAACTTCCCTTTAATTATAATTGGGCTGTAAAATTCTCCATAACAACCCTCTAGCCGAGCAGGGTTAGCAGGGAAATCCATACACGTTTGCATTGGCAGTATGTAGAGCTGTCACATTTGCCAAAGGGGGAATGGTCACTTCAAATTGCTGTATCTCCAGTTTTATACTACCTTGAATGATGGTTCTGGTATCACATGAAAGCTGTATTAAAGCAGTATTAGCTATTAAGTAGCCTCAGGCTATGTCCACCACAATGGTGTCACTTGATTGCTCAACTACCAACAAAACAGGATTTTAAGTCCCTCATTGCTGAAGTCTCTCCAGAGATGCTCAATTGGGTTGAGGTCAGAGCTCTGGCTGGGCCAGTCAAGAATGGTCACAGAGTTGTTCCGAAGCCACTCCTTTGTTATTTTAGCTGAGTGCTTAGGGTCATTGTCTTGTTGGAAGGTGAACCTTCGGCCCAGTCTGAGGTCCCGAGCACTCTGGAAGAGGTTTTCTTCCAGGATAGCTCTGTACTTGGCTGCATTCATCTTTCCTTCAATTGCAACCAGTTGTCCTGTCCCTAGGGCTGAAAATCACCCCCATAGCATGATGCTGCCACCACCATGTTTCACTGTTGGGATTGTATTGGGCAGGTGATGAGCAGTGCCTGGTTTTCTTCACAAATACCGCTTAGAATTAATGCCAAAAAGTTCAGTCTTTGTCTCATCAGACCAGAGAATCTTATTTCTCATAGACTGATTCCTTTGTGTGTTTTTTGGAAAACTCTATGTGGGCTTTCATATGTCTTGCACTGAGGAGAGGCTTCCTTTGGGCCACTCTGCCATAAAGCCCCGACTGGTGGAGGGCTGCAGTGATAGTTGACTTTGTGGAACTTTCTCCCATCTCCCTACTGCATCTCTGGGGCTCAGCCACAGTGATTTTTGGGTTCTTCTTTACCTCTCTCACCAAGGCTCTTCTCCCACGATTGCTCAGTTTGGCTGGACGGCCAGGTCTAGGAAGAGTTCTGGTCGTCCCAAACTTCTTCCACTCTTAGGGACATTGAGTGCTGCAGAAATTCTTTTGTACCCTTGGCCAGATCTGTGCCTTGCCACAATTCTGTCTCTGAGCTCCTTGGGCAGTTCCTTTGACCTCATGATTCTTATTTGCTCTGACATGCACTGTGAGCTGTGAGGTCTCATATAGACATGTGTGTGCCTTTCTTAATCAAGTCCAATCAGTTTAATTAAACACAGCTGGACTCCAATGAAGGAGTAGAACCATCTCAAGGAGGATCAGAAGGAAATGGACAGCATGTGAGTTAAATATGAGTGTCACAGCAAAGGGTCTGAATACTTATGACCATGTGATATTTCAGTTTTTCTTTTTTAATTAATGTGCAAAAATATCTACATTTTGTTTTTTTCTGTCAAGATGGGGTGCTGAGTGTACATTAATGAGAAATAAAATGAACTTTTTTGCTTTTAGCAAATGGCTGCAATGAAACAAAGAGTGAAAAATTTAAAGGGGTCTGAATACTTTCCTTACCCACTGTATAATGCACTTTATTTAAAAAGTTGCCATTTTCTGACTGAAAAACCTCTCTGAGGGTAAGTTCACACTAAGGAATGTGTCGCTGATTTTAAGGCGGATTCTACATCAAAATCTGCACCAGAATCTGTGTTGAATACGCCGATAAAATAAGTGTCCTGCTCAATTTTGTTGCGGATTCTGCAGCTAATTCAGTCAAGGAAACTGCAGCGCGAGACTCTCCGCTGATTTATGACCATTCATCTGAGTCTAATCGGCAAGCAAAAGTCATGCCAAAAAGTGAAGAGGAATTTGAGGGGGAAGTCTGCCACAAATTCCGCTTCACTTTTCGCTTTTGAATTTACCATAAAGTTCTTGGTACTAGATGGTCCCCTTCTTGCTAATTTGCTGTTCACTCCTTGTTAGTTAGGATGTTCCATCTATAGAAACCAGTAGACTCAAGAAGCCAACATAGTCAGTGGAGGGAGAGGTCTCTCTTAACAGCCTCTGCATGTACAAGTATCCACACAGTTTTCCCTGCCTGTGCAATGCACAGAGAGGATTCTGGAGCTTCTCACAGCTCAGACTGAGTGTATTGAGAAAGTATGTACTTCTACATACTCCCAACTAGCTGCTTCTGTTATTGCTGATGGGATGTTAGTCATAGACAACAAGCAGCTTTCCTTATTGTGCTCAGATTTTTATTTTTCGGTGTCAGGGGTCTTTTTTGCTGCATCATAAACTGAATTTGGAGTCCATTGTTCCTGTATTTGTTTCCACTTTTACAGTTGCTCCTAGCTGAATTACATGCAAAGACACCAGCAATAGTAGTAATGGATAGAGGAAATGAAGGGGGGCAAATTGCTGTATATTGTGCACACCACCTGCCGCAGACAGAAGTGCAAATATGTTGTAGTCATAATGGAGCTATTAGAAGCAGAAAAACTGATAGGACACAACATATGAAGACTTATAAAGCCAGAGAACAGATTGCCTAATAAGACCCTGCAGATATTGCAACTTTGGGTTAAAACTTAGGTACCCTTTAAGGCTATGGCCCCACGTTGCGGAAACGCAGCTTTTTTTGTTGCAGATTTTGTTGCGGTTTTTTGAGCCAAAGCCAACAATGGCTACAAAAGGAATGGGAAATACAGACGTGGACAAAACTGTTGGTACCCCTCGTTTAATGAAAGAAAAACCCACAATGGTCACAGAAATAACTTGAATCTGACAAAACTGGAATTTGCCAAACTACATGTTGACAAGCCACAAAGCTTCTGGGAGAATGTCCTATAGACAGATGAGACAAAAATCTAAATTTTTGGCAAGGCACATCAGCTCTATGTTCACAGACGGAAAAATTAAGCATATCTTGAAAAGAACACTGTCCCTACTGTGAAACATGGAGGAGGCTCTGATATGTTCTGGGGCTGCTTTGCTGCATCTGGCACAGGATGTCTTCTGTGTGCATCGTACAATGAAATCTCAAGACTATCAAGGGACTCTAGAGAGAAATGTGCTGCCCAGTGTCAGAAAGCTTGGTCTCAGTCACAGGTCATGGGTCTTGTAACAGGATAATGACACAAAACACACAGCTAAAACACCCAAGAATGGCTAAGAGGAAAACATTGGACTATTCTGAAGTGGCCTTCTATGAGCCCTGACCTAAATCCTATTGCACATCTTTGGAAGGAGCTGAAACATGCCGTCTGGAAAAGGCACCCTTCAAACCCGAGACAACTGGAGCAGTTTGCTCATGAGGAGTGGGCCAAAATACCTGTTGAGAGGTGCAGAAGTCTCATTGACAGTTACAGGAATCGTTTGATTGCAGTGATTGCCTCAAAAGGTTGTGCAACAAAATATTAAGTTAAGGGAACCATCATTTCTGTCCAGGCCTGTTTCATGAGTGTTCTTTTTTTTTTAAATTCTGTTGAAGCATGGTTGAAACGCAATGTCTGACTTTCATTTGTTCATTTTCATAGAATTTTTATATATTATTACTTTTGTCAGATTCAAGTTATTTCTGTGACCATTTGGGGTTTTTCTTTCATTAAACGAGGGGTACCAACAATTTTGTCCACATGTGTATATAGGAAGTTCTTCTATTTCTACCTTCTGCTCAATCCACTCCTGGCTTTGGCTCAAAAAACTGCAACAAAATCTGCAACAAAAAAAGCTGCTTTTCCGCAACATGGTGCCGTAGCCTAAGGGAAAATTCATCAGCTTCTTTTCTTGAAGACCACCATGAGAAAAACATCTCATATACCGCTCACATGTTGGAATTGCTGCAAATCTTTGCATTGCAACACCCCACCAACAGTACATTTGTGGAATTTTTTTATCTCAATTTTAAGCTAAGGCTACATTCACATGACAGTGAAAACTGGTCGTCTGACGTCACACAGCAGCATTAATTTCACTGACAGTGAATGGGGGCTATTCACATGGCTGTTATTTTGTCAAAATGTAGGTCATGTCCTATTTTTGGCCATTTTCACAGATCCCTCCATACACTAAACTATATGGGGGATCCATGAAAACGGGTGTCCCTCGGGTACAAGACAACTATAAAAAATGGATGTTTTTCATGGCCGTTTTGCACCTTGGTCATATGCATCTAGCATTAGGCCATATGTTGCAGAAAAGCTGTGTTTTTTTTTTTTTGTTGCAGAATTTGCTACATTTTTTGATCCAAAGTCAGGAGTGGATTTAGCAGAAGGGAGAAGTATAAGTGATTCCTTTATATTTCTCATTACATTGTGAAGCTAATTTTGGCTTTGGCTCAAACAAAAAGCTGCAAAATCTGCAAACAAACCAAGCTATTCTGCAATGTGTGGCCTTCACCTAAGGCAAGATTGACACTGGGTCTATGACGGATCTGAACAACAGACAAAATAGCTCTAATGTGAATCAAGCCTTAGTGTAGTTTATGGCTCCATGGGGGAATTTTTTCAAAATACAGCATGGTCTTGATTATTTTTTTAGGTCTTTTCAAAAGGGGTACTGTGTCTTATTAAGGAGACGCCACAAACAAAAGGTGGTGCTAGAGCAAGTTCCTCTTTTCTACCAAGAAGCTCTATTTGCATATTCCTTACCTAGGTTTTTTTTTTCAAAGGCTTCTCTATAGGAAAGAAAAATGGCTAAAAAAAAGACAAGAAAAATAAACACATGTAAAAAGCTCATGAATTTTATGCAGTTTTTTTACAAGCCCAAAAACTGTGAAGGAAGCCTTAGGCACTGTTCACATAAAAGGGTGTTCATTTGGTATGTGCCAGCATGCCAAAATACTATTTCCTGTAGAGAATATCATAGTATACTACACTATTCTATTCTGAAATATACAGTTATATAAGAATAACACATAGTACACTACATTATTATATACTGAGATATACAGTAATATAAGTATACCACATAGTATACTACACTATTCTATACTGAGAGATACAGTTATATAAGAATAACACACAGTATACTACATTATTATATACTGAGATATACAGTAATATCAGTATACCACATAGTATACTATTCTATACTGAGATATACAGTAATATAAGTGTACCACATAGTATACTACACTATTCTATACTGAGATATACAGTTATATAAGAATACCACATAGTATACTATTCTATACTGAGATATACAGTAATATAAGTATACTATTCTATACTGAGATATACAGTAATATAAGTATACCACATAGTATACTACACTATTCTTTACTGAGATATACAGTAATATAATTATACCACATAGTATACTATTCTATACTGAGATATACAGTAATATAAGTATACCACATAGTATACTATTCTATACTGAGATATACAGTTATATAAGAATAACACATAGTATACTAATGTACATTATTATATACTGAGATATACAGTAATATCAGTATACCACATAGTATACTAATACTATTCTATATTGAGATATACAGTAATATAAGCATACCACATAGTATACAACACTATTCTATACTGAGCTATACAGTAATATAAGTACAATACACTATTCTATACTGAGATATACAGTAATATAAGTATACCACATCGTATACTACACTATTCTATACTGAGCTATACAGTAATATAAGTATACCACATAGTATACTAACATTATTCTATACTGAGATATACAGTAATATAATTATACCACATAGTATACTAATACTATTCTATACTGAGATATACAATAATATAAGTATACCACATAGTATATTTAATACTTGCTGTCACTGGGTCCCCCATGTTTCCCATGCACACATAACAGCTGCTGGGCACAGTGATGGCAAGTTGTGTGGGCTACCAATAGCTGCAGCACAGAATCCATTATAAAGCCTTGATGCCGTTTTTGGCCTCCACTTGTAACCCCTGTAAGACCCCTTTCTCTGTGCCCAGAGATGTCTCTGACACTTTGGGCACGGGTGCCAGCTACATGGCTGGGGCAGCTCGGCACATGACGGTGTGTCAGCCTCATCCCTCCCTACACGTGTGCAGTCATAATAATAACAACAGAGCCGCGGTGCCGATCGCAGTCCTCCTCCTCCTCCCCCGGGCACAGGCTGTCTCCTGAGACGCCCGCCCCCCCGTCCTCCCCGTCCCCTCCCCCCGGTCTGTGAAGGTCATTACACCCAGGCAGCCGCGGTCCAATATAGCGCATGCGCCCGGGCCCGGGGACTGGCAGAGAGAGGCGGCACAGGCTCGTATACACAGCAGGCAGAGGGGAATAAAGAGGCAATATGGCGAGGATGCCTGGCAGCGGCGACTGCAACCCGGGCACCGCGGACAGCGATCCCCTGCATGCCCAGCCCCGGGCAGCCCAGCACCGCTTACAGCCGGGCAGCGCGGGTGAAGAAGAGGAGGAAGAAGAAGAAGAAGAGGAGGATGATGAGGATGAGGATGATGAGATCCAGGAGGTGCAGATCACCGGGGAAGATGAGGAGGAGGATGACGAGCTGCTGCTGCTGGAGGATGAGGAGCTGGAGGACGAGGACGATGAGGACGATGAGATCCAGCTGGAGTGGGAGGACGGGGGGCATCTGGAGAACCCCTACGGCTGCCCGCCTGGCATGGTCCCGCATTCCTCTGCCCAGCGCCCCATGCTGCCGCCCGGCCTGCGCCCCGGGATGGTGGTGGAGGATGTGGAGCCTCTGCTGCTGCAGCTCGGGGGTGCGGGGGGCGGCATGGACGGAGCCGGCTGTGCGGGCTCTCCCTCCTCCGAGCGCCCCGAGCGAGCCCGGCTCAGCGAGAACACCCGCCTGGCCACCCGCTACGCGGTGCGCATCTTCCGTGAGTACCTGAGCGAGAAGGCGCAGAGCCCGGACTTTGAGAGCATGGACAAGGAGGCGCTGTGCCGGGTGCTGCGCTCTTTCTACGCTGAGGCTCGGTCCAAGAGCGGCCAGCTGTACAGCAAGTCTTCCCTCATCAGCATCCGCTCGTCCCTAAACCGCTACCTGAACGAGCCGCCCTACTGCCGCACCCTGGACCTCACCAAGGACCCCGAGCTGCGGAGCGCCAACCTGACTCTGGCCGCGGTCATCCGCAAGCTGGAGGAGCAGGGGGCCGGCCCGGTGGTGCAGAAGCAGGCGATCACCCGGGCTGACCTGCGCAAGCTCTACACCTCCTGCGTCTTCAGCGCCTCCACACCATTTGGGCTCCTCAACAAGGTCTGGTTCGAGACCTGCATGTATTTCTGCACCAGGGGCAGGGAGAACCAGCGAGAGTTGGAGGAAGACTCCTTTGGCCTGGCCATGGATGAGGATGGCCGGCGCTTTGTGTACTTTAAGGCACTGGGGCCCTATCATAAGTCTCGCTCCTCATCATGGGGCAAGAAGCGCGGAGCGCCTGGTGGAGCCACCACAACGGACGGTGATGAGGAGAACTTGCCCCGTATGTACGAAACTGGCACAGAGTTCTGCCCATATGCCAGCTTTGTCAAGTACTTGGCCAAGCGCAACCCGCTGTGTAAAGCGTTCTTCCAGCGGCCCCGGGACCACTGCAGCGAAGCCGACGTTACCTGGTATGAGAATAAAGCCATTGGCAAGAACCTACTGGGCACTCGCATGCAGATGCTCTCCAAGGCCGCCAAGCTTTCCAAAACTTACACCAACCACTGCATTGGTGCAGTGTCTGTAGCTACACTCAATAGCATAGCTGGCATTGGCACCAAGCTTGGCCCCCCCTACTTTATGGACAATGTGAATGGTACGAGGCACAGGTCAGCACAAGCTGCCGGAAATTCTTACATCCTGCCCAAGCCTGACCTAAAGTCTGAGGTGCCCACCAAGAGACCGCTATTTGAGGCAAACCCTCCCGGAGAAACATGCAGCACACCCTCACCTAAAAGACTATGTGTGCGGCCTACAGAGCCCTCGGACTGTGTCCTTCTGGTGTCTGTCAAGAATGACCCTCAGCCCCCCTGTCCGGAGACCAATGGTCATATGGTGCTGGCAGCCTCCCCAGCGGTCACCTCCCCAGCCGTGCTCTCCCCTGTACAGGTAATTAAATTCACCAGATGTTTTTATAGTGACTGTTAGCAGGGTAGATGTGGTACCAACTACACTGAGGGAAGTATAGCTGCCACACGCTGCTTAGAGAGTACCAGCTGTACTGAAGAAAGTATAGCTGTAAAGACATTGTGCCCCATATACAATGAGAGGGATAGCTGGTCCTGTGGGGGCACACATTGTACCCTCATAACACCAGTTATACTGATGGGAGCTTTGCTGCCCATGCAGTGTGCCCCATTAATACCAGCTACACTGTGAGGAGCCTAGTTGGCTGTTCACACACAGTGCCCGAATAGTACTAGCAACACTGAAGGATGTATAGCTGCCCACATACCAGGCCTTCATGATACCAGCTACACCAAGGGTAATATAGCTGCCCACTGGGCATAGTAGCAGCAATACTGAGTGGAGTTCAGGTCATCACTGTGCCCATATAGTATGATGTACTCTGATGAAGTATAGCTGTCCAAGGACTGTACACTCGAAGTACCAGTCATGCTACTGGAACTATAGGTGATACCACATTGTCCATATAGTGCCTGCTTCACTAAAGGGGAGTGTAGTTGCCTACACCAAGTCACTGTCCATACACTGTGTCCTCCTACTACTAACAAAACTGAGATGTATGTTGATGTCTATATTTTGTGCCCGCATAGTTCGAGCTACACTGAAGGAAGTATAGATGTCCACACACTACATATAGGACTAGTAACTTTGTGGATAGTGTACCTGTCCACATACAGTACGCACATATTGTTATCTACACTGAGAGAAGTATAGATGTCCACACATAGAACCCATAGAACTAGTAACTTTGAGGGTAATGTAGCCATCCACATACAGTACCCCTATATTAGCTACACTGAAAGAAGTAAAGTTGTCCACATACTGCATGCATAGGACTAATAACTTTGAGGGTAGTGTAGCTGTCAACACACTGTACCCATAAGTTGGTTACACTGAGAGAAGTATAGCTGTCCACACAGTATGCACCTAAAGTACCAGCAAAACTGAGGGAAGTTTAACTTTTCTACACATTATACTTGCATAATACCATCCACACTGATAGAACTATAGGTACCCACAACTTGTGCCCCCATAGCACCAGCTAGACTGACCTGACTATACTGCCACATACTCAATCCCCATAGTACCAGCTAAATCATAGATGTCCATATGGTGGGTCCCTATAGTATTGGCAACATTGAAGGAAGCCTAGCTGTCAGCACACAGTGCCTACATATTACCAGCTAGACTAAGTCCATTATAGTTGTCCACGTACTGTGACCCCATATTACAAGATACACTGAGGGAAGCCTAGCTGTCAGCACACAGTGCCCACATATTACCAGATATACTAAGTCAAGTATAGTTGTCCACATGCCGTGACCCCATAGTACAAGATACATTGAGGGGATTATAGCTTCCCATGCTCTATGCTTGCATAAAACCTTCTGCACTGTGGAAAATATAGGTGCCCACATAGTACCACCCTCTTAGCCTTTTAGTTAGACTGGACTGTCTTAAAGTGCACCAGATTTTCCAAAGCATCTAATGCTGGTTTATAATCAGGTGTACTTTTACACTTTCTAGTCCGTCTTTATTCCACTTATTAGTTGGCTTAGTTTCCGACAAATTTTGGTGCATTTTCCAAAGTTTTGTTGAATTTTTTTTAGCTCACAGTTTTGCATATAAAGTTCTTTTCAACAAACCCCTCCACCTCAGATGAGGTATAGAAACTGTTAGAAAGTGTCTAAAACACATAGAAAATGAGGTATAAAGAATTCTGGTGTCTATTAGTTTATCTGCCTCACTATGTCCGTATTATACCATCTGCACTGATAGACCTTTAGGTGCCCAAACACTGTGCTGCCATAAGACCAACTAAGGGCCTATAGCTGTGCACAAAGTGTTTCCATAATATGAAATGCACTTAGGGAGCTAAATGTTTCTATATGCTTTGCCTACGTAATACCACCTATAAACTTTATTTATCCACACAGGGTGCCCACATAGTACAAGTTATACCATGTGATTTGTAATTGCACACAATGAGAGCCCACACAGTAACATCTACTCTAATGTACTTATACCTGCCCACATACTGTGACTATGTAGTACCAGGAAGCCTCAGGGAACTATGACTGTAGTGTCCTCACACTGTGCTCTTTAATATGGACTACACTGAGGAGCATAAACTGTCTATACAGTGGCCACGCAATGCCATTTACTGTTAGGTTAAGTTTACATCTGTGTCAGAGTCTCTGTTCAAGAGAGTCCGTTGCAGTGTCCACCAAAATCACTGAATGAAAAAGTCCTACACACATGACGATTTTTTTCATCCAGTTAAAAACAATTGACACCTGACAGATCCCA
The DNA here is from genome assembly GCA_947044405.1 of Leptodactylus fallax. Taxonomy (NCBI): domain Eukaryota; kingdom Metazoa; phylum Chordata; class Amphibia; order Anura; family Leptodactylidae; genus Leptodactylus; species Leptodactylus fallax. Next base: position 8,818,463 of record CAMRHE010000020.1, read on the forward strand.
TTATAGACAATGGGGTCCATTGAGCTCCATATGTGTCCACTATTTTCGTGGTCTGTTAGCCCATAAGGCAAGTGTGACATCCACATTCTGTGCCCCCTGATACTAAATAAATTGAAGAAATAATTGTTCTCATAGTATCATATATAGTAAGGGAACTATAGGTGCCCACACATTGTGACAACATACTGTAATACCAGCTACACTTAGACTATATCGGCCCATACACTGAGCCCAGAAAGTATAAACTTAACTACATATATTCCCGTTAGGGAGATTTACTAAGCAGACTGCTGCAGATTTATGCCTACATTATAGCAGCCACACTGAGGGAACTAATCACATCTGTAATAAAACCTAGAGCAGAGATTCTCAGCTTTAATATGCCACCATCATTGCAGTTCTACCTTTATTAGGCCTGTTTCACATCTATGTTCGGGTCTCCGTTCAGGGAGTCCGCTTGGGGACCCCCCGAATGGAAACCTATATGCATAAAAAGCAGTTTACCTGGGAAACCCGCGGACCCCATAGACTATAATGGGGTCCGCGGGTTTCCCAGGTAAACTGCTTTTTTTTATGCGTATAGGTTTCTGTTCGGGGACTCCCCAAGCAGACTCCCCGAACGGAAACCCAATCGCAGATGTGAACAGTGCCTTATTTCTGGAGATATCACAGTCATTATATGGGAGTTCATTCCTATGACACCGGAACCACTGTTCTAAGTTTTATAATGGCCAAAATATAATTTTTTGAAGTAACCCCCTCCAGCCTTAACTTCTATGTATTATACAGTAACCTATCCACTGGTTCTCCAATAGAGACACGGAAAATAATAAATAAGGGACAGAAAGTGGATTTCAGCACAGGATTTGATGGAAAGAAGATAAAATTGCAACATTTCTTAAGGTCACAAAAGTAGTTTCAAAGTTTATTTACACTTTATAGAGGACCTTTCACCACCTCCTCCAACTCCGAATCTTTGCATCCATCAATAGGCACTGCTCCACTGATTCTGGTGCAGCTGGTTATTTATAGCACAGTTATGCTGTTAACTGTCAGGTGGGTGGTTCTGAGCTTGAGCACACAGCCAGGGACTGCCCACATGACAGTGGCCAGCATAATTATCCTGAAACTAACAAAAATGAATGCCCAGGAATGGTGGGGGTTAGAGAAAAAAAATTTAACTGCAACAGAATTGATGGAGCAGCACCTGTTGAAGGATGCAGAGTTGCAGATGGTGGAGGTGGTGAAGGGATCTCTTTAACTAGAACTGTTCACATATAGTACTATTCGTATTAGCTGCACTTAAGGTGACTTTCTCTAATAGCTGCCTATAGATGTGTCCACCTAAGTACCTACTACACTGAGATATATACTGTATAGCTGCCCATACGTGGTGCTTACATGGTATCAATTAAGGTAACTACCTTCTATTGCTGCCCATTACTAGAGTACACATGGTACCAACCAAACTGAGGTATCTGCCCATACTGCCCATTGGTCACACCTTTTATCTGCTACGCTGGGGTGATTTGCTTCTGCTTATTCACATTTGACCTCATGTCTCTGACGTTCTGATATGTTAGATAAGTGATGTCATCTTGATGCTATTATATGTGTGATTCATAATGGGTTTTTTGTCACATATAGCAACCTTTTTTTATTCTCTGATAGCACCATTAAAGTGCATTGTTAACTTCTGTCCTGACACATAGATTTGTGACAGATTGCTTAGTACTTTGTATAGTTCACCATAAGCCATAAATTCACTCTTCCAATTTTTAATAAGTGTACTCAATGAAATTTCCACACCAAATGCATGGATCCAAGTCATTCTTGTCCTAGCACTCAGCAGTGTCGGCGTTTAGGGTGACTTGCAGGGATTCCTCTAGGCTTCTGCGTCTCTTTAAGAGTAGGTGACTGCTGCTTGTTTCACTAGTGTCTGAAATTTGAAGGACTGGGGATTGAAATAATCTACTGTGGTTCTTAGTACATTGGACTATGAGGGAAGAGGGTACTACTCCCAAGCGGGACCAGCAAGGAGCCATGTATAAAACTGTCTAGAGTGGGGTTTCTCCTTTTACCAAGTTCTGCTTTTTGATTGCCAAAGCGGAGTTGTCTGTAGCACTTAAGGCACTGTTCACACTGTTGTAGGTTCAGTTAATGGGCTTTTGTAGTACTAAGATATTGATGACCTGTGCTTGGGATAGGTCATGATACTCCGATCTGACACCCCCACCAATCAGCTGTCTGAAGAGACCGCAGCGTTAAGCCAAGCTCTGCCGCCTATGTGTTACTTTCCAAGCATGGTGCCATAAGATCAAAGGTCCACAATGGTAGGGAAAGTAAAAAGAAACTTGTCTCTCAGCTGTTTCCAGCTCTGTACAGTTTGCTTTTATGTAATTTCTGGACACATTTGATAGATCATTAAAGTTTGTAGCATTCTAAGAAAAAGTATATGCCTGACATAGGTTACTAAGGCATTGTGAATATGGCCTGATCATAAGTGGCAGATTTGTTGTTTTGCTGGAAAGCACATGTATTTCTGCAAGCCCTACTAAGAGAGGTGTGTGACTATATCCTTATATTCACTAAATTCCCAGTATCCCCAGTTAGTGGCAGGGGGTTTTACATGACTTTATATTACTGACCTATCCAGATGGCTCTGTACAGATGGCTCACCATAGTGCTGCCCAGCCACCGCACCGTGCACAGAGCTGTTTGCTTCTTGCTCTGCACACTGTGTAGAATAGCATTTAATGCTATCCGCAGTTTCTGGTATCCACAGGTAGACTTGAAACCTATTCCCTGTGGATTCTGGGGTCTTACTGTACTGGTAAAAACTAAGCAAAAAGATAAGTTGCCAGCTTCAGGTGTTCTCCCATTGCTTGCTTCTAGGGTGGGGAAAGGTTTGCCCTGGCCTGTTTAAGCAATAGAATGTATTTTGCTTGGTTACCTATTAACTTAATGCATGTATGCTTTTATAGGTGGTTCACAGATGTAGGTAAATCTGCAGGGACATAACATGAAGCTCCTGGGCCCTAGTGCAAAATCTGTACCAGCGCTGGTCCTCTTGGTCTCTGGCTGTAACGTTCACATGATGCAAACAGTCAGTGGCCACCGCGGTCAGATGCAAACAGTCAGTGGCCACCGCGGTCAGATGCAGTATTGCTGACAGGGGGCAGTGTAGTGGCCAATGCCCTTTCTGAGAGTGACATGGTCTGGAGACAAGGCCTATATACAGTCTATGAGAGTAACTTATCAGAATCTATATTTTATCTATGGAATGTGTGAATGATGCAAATGATAAAGTTTGTTGTACCAGTTGCTAAGACTTCCTAAAGGATACAGAAAATGTCATTGTGTGGGGGTCTTTATCCTGTAACCCCCAATGAACACTAGAACAAATGGGCCTCAGCATCCTCCCGAGCATTGTATCCCTTTTGCTTCCTGAGTTTGACATCTTCGGTCTTGGATGTCTCCTGTTCACTGTAATATCCGATGCTTTTAGGGGACAGTACGGAATGGTGCTGTAAGATTCTGTGAGGCCTTACCCTATGGTCACATCTGCTCCACAGTGTCTATCGGAGAAACAGCGGGGATACGGACATCTAGAACATCAGACATCAATAGTGCCCAACAGGCCCCATCATGAGATCTGTCAGGTGTCTATATTTTTTTAATCTGAAACCACCAGACGAAAAAGTCGTACTTGCAGCATTTTTTCGTCCGGCGATTTTCAGAAGTCACTGCAACGTAGTCTCCGACGCAGATGTGAACCCAGCCTTACTGTTTGAGACTATAGGGAGAAGACTTCCCCTCCATAGCACATTGCAATATCTGTCGGTGAAGGGTTGCCTCTCCCAGGGTTTGGTATTTACAGGGTTTAATCATTAAGTGTAGATAGAGATATTTTTTTTTTCATTGTAAGAGGATTTAGAATGTGGTTTACATTTTACCTCTTTGTAACAGATATTAGACATTAGAAAGTTAATGAATATACACAATATAGACACTGGAAAGGAAAGTGTATAGTTCACCTTTTTTGTTTGTCTCAGCAGTTTGGTGTTAGCTATAAAAATGCAGATGGGGAGATCTAGTAATACTGTCCTAAATTTAGAGAGCATTAACCAGACCAGGCAGAAGCTGCGCCAAATTTGTTTCAGTGGAGTACGCTTGGCTTGTATGGCAGTTTTAGTGCATGGTTTCAGCCAGCCTCATGTTGTCAGCCTATATGAAAGTTTTTATAAAATGTTTTTGCCATTGTGAGGTCAGATTTTTTTTTTTACCTAATTGTGGATTCCTATTTATCTAGAGTACAACTGAAGTTATAACTTCACATGCTATATATATATATATATATATATATATATAGTATAGTTATAGTTTGTGCTTGGACTACGTTCACACCTGTGATAGAGTCTCCATCACAGTGTCCATCAGAAATCCCAGAAAAAAGTCCTGCAAGCCTGACATTCTGTCCGATGATGTCAGGGAAAAAACTGGACACCTGAAGGACCCCATTATAGTCCAAGGATTCCCTTGGGATACATTGCTGTCTGTCATTTGACAGTCCATTTTTTTCATTCTTCTGGTCTTCCAATGGACCAGAGGAACGGATAGGACAACACAGCAGACCTAGCCTTATTCATCAGAACTAAGTGATATATCATGGTTAATCCCATCCACACATTGCGGGAAAAAAATGCTTCAGAAAAGCATGTGTTTTTGAAAAATGTAGCATGTCAATCTTACCTGTGGAAACGCTTGCATTTTCCCTATAGATTCAATAAGGGAAGAAAAACCGCAAAGAAAAATACAGCAAAACAACGCAATGAAATGCACTGCGTTTCTGCTGTGTTTCTTTTTCCCGCAGCGTTTTTCTTTGCGGTTTTCTTTCCGCAACATGGAGACTTAGCCTAAATGCTGCAGATTTGCCATAGATGCAATGGGAAAACCGCAGCATAAATGTATATACTGAGTTATAATCCCCACTGTAGGTTTTATTATGTTGCAGATTTTTTGCGCAGTATGTAGATGAAATTTGTTTAACTCTCTTCCACTTTCCTGCTGCTGCATTAAGCGCTGTAAATTTTTTGCAAATTTTTTTCATTGTATATGTCTCCTGTGGACAATTTATATCTTCCTAAAACAGTTTCTTATTGCAAACCATTACAAGACTTAAATAGGGAAAAATAAAGAAGTGCTCTCCCTCTAAATGCTAGTGTCCAAGAAGGTTTATGAGTCACTCATGTGTCATGTAATAAGAAATGTATGACTACGGATGTAGTAAATGTTAACATTTACGACATGCATTAAATGCACAAACCCTTAACACAAGGGAAGTCATTGAGTAAGTCAGATTAAAGGGCATATTCACATGCTGCAGATTTGCTGTGAAAAATCAACTCCTTTCATTGGAATGGGGATGTTTGTGCAGCAAGCACCATTCAGATGAACGGGAAAGTCGCAGAAATTTCTGCAACAAATCTTCCACTTGTAGCACAGTTTACATAATGTAAAACCGCATAGCACTTTATCCATATAATACTGTCATTGCTTCTGTGAACATGCCCGTCATCATGCATAACAGCTGTCTATCTGGGACGTATGGTTCAACAGCCACAGGTTGTTCCCTATACGGATAAACCAGTTTAATCACTTAGTGAGAATCTAATAGGCTGTGTCCCTAGATGACTCCTCTGTACTTCCGCACACTTATCCTCAGCCATGACCTGCTTGGGAATCCTGAGGACAGGTTTGATGTGTTGCTCTATGCAGTGGCAGGGCTTTGCACATAATAGACGACATGCTCGGTCCTGATTTTTTTCTGTATAATAAGCTAATAACTGGTTATAGGGTTGTTAATGTTCTTGGCGAGCGGCCAGTAATCCTCCCAGTTAACAATGAATGCTACAACATCACTGCTATCCTACACATAGAGGGCTCGTCCTCGGCCTGAATTCTGCTTAGTAAATACTCCGGTTGGTCAGATTGTTGTCATTTATTAACATGTTTAACCCATAAGTGTAGGGCTGAGCTGTACTTGTGTAGTGTTTCTGCACTGCAATTTAGGAGAGATCCAAGGCAAGATGTAATGGGTGTCATCTTTCTCTGCCAGGCGTTTCATTGGCACAGCCCAGCACACATGACGGTTCACTGAGGTTTACTGTTCACCTCATTTGACATGAGAGGTCAATGGCTGCGGTTGTTGTTATTCTTTTTCTTCTGACGTCAAATTCCTTCCCTCGGGCGCTTCTTGAGCCTGAAGAAACTATAGCAAATCATTGGCCAATGTTTTCTGAATGTGGACTGAACATCTTGTTATGGGGATTGGTGTCTTTCTATAACTAACTAGTACGGTAGTAATGTGCTTAGCTCTTACTGTAGCTGCAGAACCTCCGCTTGTTCACTCTTGTGCGGTAGAAATTGAAAAATACTGTTGTAGGTTTGTTCGGTTTCTTAGTTGTTGTTTTTTTAGGAAATATGTAAAGTAGTAGTGGAATAAAATCCTGCAGAGAGTACCTGGAAGGTGAGGATC